>OX421965.1:52317011-52917011 GCA_949128115.1 Anaspis maculata
GATCTCCCTAGAATCATGATGTGTATCCCAGAATAAACTGCCTGATGGGTGTATGCTTAAAGAGTGCTCTGTTTCTTGAATTAGGTAATGTTAGCCCCAATTCTCACTTCAGTGGTCGCTGCACTTTTTGCCTCAATATCACTTTGTTTGCCGGACAACAACAGCATGTAGCTTCAATGTTCCCACAATATTGAAAGATAATCAACACAAAAACTATCACCGTTATGCTCGATTTAAATTAATTTTTCCCACCACACAAGATGGCTGCCAAAAGCGGCATGCGTTGCCAATGATTGGTTGCCATTGTTATACCTATCACTCTGATGCCAATAGCAATTTGGTTGTCACGACTAAAAAATGAATATGCGAATACTCACTTCAAATTTCGAACTTTCTCACTCACATCCACTGTGGATGTGAATGAATCACTCTCAATTATTTCGATCCAATAGTATAGTTCTATCTCTTTGAAATATGTATGAAGAAATAAGATGGCGGCAGAGCATCAATTTCGAAAATTGAATGTATCTTGATGTGGTTTACATTGCCTGCAAATTTCATTCCAATCGGTTTACTTTAGAGAAAATCAAAATGGCGGATCAAAGATGGCAGCAGAGTAACAAAAAACAAAAGTCAACTTGACATCCTGGACAGTGGATATGTGTAATATCCCTGTCGGAAATTCCAGATAAAATCATATGAAAAAAATCATATAGAATTCTATATGTTTTCTATATGTTCTGTATTCGGTTTTGAAACAGTAGTTTGCAGATGGAAAACATATAGAATTATATCTGCAAAAACTTACAGGATTAGGCAAAATAGCTTATATGGTACATATAGAAGCATATAAGATACCGCATTTGGCTATAAAACATATAAAATTGTATACGTGTTCCGAACAGGATACGTAAAGTAACATATAAATCATATGGATTCATATAAAATTCAGCCAATCGCGATGGCGACGTGCTAAATGTGATGATCCTAGCGCGTTTCTGTCATATATTTTCAATAAATTATAACATTTACTGAACATTTTAATGATTATTGTAGATAAAACTTGCAATAAAATACACGCGCGTCAAGTTTCTTATTAATAATATCGCGGAAAAATCGCGGTTGAAATCCAAAAAAAATGATGATTTACAAAATAAACAACACTGACTTGCCAGCAGCGACCACCGAATTTGCTTTTGTAAAAGCACAAAAAACGCTCGCGGGCCCAAGTTAGGTGCGGTGGTTTTGAATTCTTGCCCGGGGCGCCAAAATTGCAAAGGCCGGCACTGTCTTCATAGAAACTACACCAGCATCGCAGCATCGAGTAGAAACAACATAAACAGTAAACTAAACAAGCAAACGAAGCAAACACAGAAATAGACGCCGCGGGGCCAAAGAACAGACAGCTAGACGCAGAAATGGCTGAGTCAGAGTCACTGGCACTGCTCACTGCATTATCGGCGGTTCCGGGAAATTCAAAATCTTCAAAAGCTATCAGTATTTCATAATAGAAACGCAGGACACAAATTCTATCAGCATTTGCTAATAAATATTTAGTTTATAAAGTTTTCATAATAGGGATTTTTCATATAAAAACTTATAGAAATTCAATGTTGGATTCCAGATACATTCCAAGTATTATGTTTTCATATAAAAACATATAAAGCTTACTATGTGATTACCTCATAGCATAGCTTATATGATAACATATAGGATCCACTACCTTCATATAGAAAATTATAGAAGCAAATGAATTTTTTATCTGAAATTTTCGTCTGGGATGGATCAGCGGTCACACCACATCGGTATCTATTATTCCTAAGAAGTTACCTTGGGTACAGACAGACGAACGGACGGACGGACGGACAAAGTGAAGCTAAAAGCGCCCTTTTCCCATTTTTTTGGGAAAATGCGTTGAAAATGGATTTAATTCGCGAATACAGATTCAGATCACGAACCCTATTTTACACTTAATTACCCCAGTGGAAATGAAACTAGAGGTGAAACTTCTTTAGCCATGGTGTAGTGCAGAAATACTGAACGAAATGTAACAACTATTATGAAAATGATATGTGACTCTTCCACCACCTCGCCTTCTGCACGGAGTGCTCATAGCCACGGCCATAGCGACCTTGTGAATAGTGAATATACCGTCGCCAACGCCTTCTTATTGCTGAGTTGAAATGTGTCCTGACTCCTGCTTTTTCTAATGTTTGCAGAATATGAGGCTGTGCTCTTGACACCGATCGTTAATGAAGTTAGTTGAGGGAAATGTTTTCAGTTTCAAAACCATCTACGTGAAGGTCTCGAACAAAAAAAAAATAGTTGCATATCGTCCACACTCGTAAAGTGGAGAGTATTAAGTTTTAATTCAATTTCTCCGGTTTCATCACAGTGTGGAAATGACGTTTATGGCGTGTTCGCCGGTGAAATACAGAGTTCATTTTCGGTGGCTTCTCAGCGGGCATCGTTTCGTTCAGCTAAAGCCCCACTGGAATGAGATGCTTGCCATAGCGACACTACGTTACTGTTTCCTGGTTACGAGATATTTTTCAAGTATAATCTGCGACTGGTGGATTAAAACAAAATTAGCTGAATTTCTCTACGCCGCGCCATGCTCTTGTTCGATACTACTTGTTCGGATAAATTAGCAGGTAGATACAGTGATGGTGAAGAGAAAAGCACACCGCTTTCACTTTTTTTCAAGCTTACTTGTCCAAACATGGATAGACAGAGAAGTTATCCATCAAGTTCTTACTATTTTTGAGCATTTTGAAATTGAGGCAAGCATTAGGTATAATACTTTTTTGACCGTCACTATACCTGCTTGTGGAAACAAAGTAAATGCATATTGGCATTAATATTATAATGTTATCAAGCTTTATAGAACCACATAATTTACGCCCAACCAATCCGGGGTTAAAATTGACAATTCAAATCTATCAAAAATCAAAAAGTCACTTGATGCATTTGACAGCGCCTAGTGAATGTCGTTGTGAACGGGTCTTACTTTAGTAGGTACCTATTTATGATTTATGGACTTCATACAATAAGACGATTATTATGCTTTGATTTCGTCAATTTCCTTCCCCTTCAGAAACAATATTTTTAATGTTCTCCGTCCTCTAGGTCAACTCCTGTTTTCCTCTCTTCAACGCTTTTTTTAGCTTGGTTTTCCCCTTATCTTTTTCTTCTGGATCGACAAGTACTTTCTTATATGGTGTTTCAGACTATAAATACTCATATTCCTAATTCATTATACCTATTTGGAGACAATAAAAACCTGACATGACAACAAACATATCTATGCCATCTAATATTCAGTCCAGGACTCGGTCCAGGAGCTTATGTAATTATAAAACATTCCATGGGATTTTGAATGAAGGAGCATAGCGACCATGTGGCATACATTTCTTAAATGGGCAGCAATCACACTTCACCGGGTGTTTTGCTTGCATTTCTTGCAGAGGATTTATACGGAGTGGAAAAGGAAAAACAAAATATACCGTGAACTATATATAGAAGGTGGAGCGGTACAAATCACCAAGTGGATCCCCAACTTGATGCTTTTGAAGGTTTTGCTCAAAAAATTGACATTCGTGGTAAATAGAGTGAAAAACAAGAAAAGTTGGAAATTAAATTTATTATTTTGAAAAAATCACCGTCGAAAAACCGAAACCGTGTCGAATTTGTAAATGACGCCTAATAAATACGACGCCCTATCCGATATCGATTGGAATTTTTCGAAAAGGGTCCCACCAGAAAAGGACTGCCAAGTTGAGTCCTGCACCAAACACGCACTGAGAGAAAACATTCGATTGGGTATAATAAATATATGTAGGTATATTTGTTACGAGACAATCCAATAACACATACTTAATTATCATGCGAGAGTTTACGTGAACATCTGTCTTTTGTATGGAATAACTTGCTTCAAGTTATTTATTTGTCATAATCATGCAATTATTACGCCGAAGATTCATAACTAACATAACTTTCAACAAATATAGTATTCCCTAACAAAAGTATCGTTATAACTCTGATTCAGAATTATTTTTTTTGTGTGAATAGCTCAGTTGCTTGGGATTACTCTCTTTTATCAACAATTGCACGCCGCGCCGATGGGATGGTGAGGTGATGCTTTTCCGACATTAGCCGCAGTTGTTTCTTGGTTGAGCGATGAGCACGTCATTCCATCAGTATTATGCGGTTGATGCAGAGATGTATATGATTTTTTGGAGAGTTTGACAATTTTATTGTTTCAACCTTTTACAGGTGATCGTGAGTTGTAAACTATATTTATCAATGAAATAATCGAGCACAAATATCTAATACGTAACCGATGAGGAAGGGACATTCGAAACTGCTGTTATTTTCCTAGTTACCTCGAATTACCCTATAGCCAATTGTTCACCAAATAATGGCACAGTTTAAAGTTTTCTCCTGACGAATCAGAACGATGGTCGCCGTTCTCCGACTGAGTAAACTGCGATGATTGTATGAACCAGCATTATTTTAGTGAACATTATTGGCAATATTATTGGGTTTTAATAGGCCATTCGAAGTAAGGTACAAAAATTGGCAAACGCAATCCTCCTAATGCTTGATGGTATAGCGGATCAGTTAGTTGTGCTCAGTTATTTGATATATATATCAATTCACACAAGGCTACAAAAGACTAAAGCGAAATATTGTCGAATTTTCCAAAACAGTTAGCCAGCAATGATTATTTGCCAAATAAAAGAAAGTATCAGTTAATGGAAGAATGCTTGTTCTTATTCTTTGCTTATTATTATCTAAGAAATATCGAGGCAATGTTTCTTAAGTTTAACCAAATATCGCATAACGAGAAATGAGACTTCTCAACAACATTGAAACTAGCCGCTTGGTGGATGCAAATAAATATTTATTAAACTGTATTTGAATGAGGCATTCGTTCACAATGAACGAGTCTATGTATTCCATAATGAAGACTTGAAATCTTTTCTCTCAGTGCGGGTAGTCCTGGTCAAAATCCGAGCGAGCGGCCGTCTCCGGTGGTAACGGCCAGGAGAAAATTTCAAGAGTCGTAATGTCCAACTGGGAATTGGTGGAAAACTGCAACTGGCGGGCTTCATTTGATTATTTTGTTGTGTTGCTTCCTACCAAATTTGGTTCCAATCCATTGGATAGATATTGAATAATTGAATGGCAGAGTTTCTCCGATAGTCTGTGTCTGTGATCTTCCACGATATCAGCCGCAACATTAATCCGATCGATTTGAAAGGTATGCGGACATGGTTTTGCTGTCGAATGAGCCTTTTACGTTTTGGTTGTCATCTGTCAAACGGAAATGTCACCATCAAAAATGACAGAAAGCATATGTGACGAAACTTGACTTCAAGTTCAATACGTGGCTGTAAAACTTTTCAATCCTTTGCCGCTATACATCAGGGCTCTTCCACTCAGGTTTTTCAAAGCGAAAGTCAGATAGGGCATTATACAGGGTGCTCGAGTCTGGTTATTACCAACTTTGAGGGATGATTCCCCATCAAAAATAAAGCCGTAAGAACAAAAAACTCATGGTCCTAAAATGCTTCCTTGAAAAGATACATACCTCGGGTTCCACCAAACTTTCATCAACGCGATAACTTCATCACTCTGATAGTAACTAAGCAACTGGCCATCCCATTGGCTGGTGCATAGCAACTATCAGCGTGATAGATTTAATCTGCTCTTAAAATTTTGGTGGAACCCGAGGATAGTGTTGAAGTTGACTTTTTTAAATGGTTTTTTCACCGTAACTTTTGAACCGCTAGACCGATTTTAATAAGATTTGAACCGAAGTTTAGTCGAATGAGTCTCCATTGAATAATAATACCACAACTCATCATAAATTTCTGGGGGCGTAGATAATAGGGGACTGTCTCCTATTTTCGCCCCTATTTTCATCTCCCTTGATTATTTTAAAAAATTGTTGATATTTTCGGAGTCTAAGTTCAATTTAGAAGAAAAAGTTATTCATCCAAAATTTTGATTAAAGGCTTTATTTTCAAGATATTTGGGTTTGAAACATTGGAAAACAACACGAAATCGCCACTTCCCAAGGACCAAATTCTTTTTTTTCTGAAAAACTTTATGTTTCTCAACGGAAATGGTGGTTTATCAACTTCAAACACCAAGAAAACTCATTCCAGTTGACGAATCATGGGTTTTCTTAAAGTTAAATTTTTAGGCCCAGGAAAGTGGCGATTTCGAGATGTTTCCCAATGTTTCAATCCCAAATATCTCGAAAACGAAGCCTTCAATCAAAATTTTCCAAGAGTAACTTTTTCTTCTAAATTGAACGTAGAATCCGAAAATATCAACAATTTCAAAAAATAATCAGGGGAGATGAAAATAGAGGCAAAAATAGGGGCCAGTCCACTTCCCCAGAAATTTTTGATGAATTGTGGTATCATTACTCGATGGAGACTCATTTGTCTAAACTTCGGTTCAAATTTGATTGAAATCGGTCCATCGGTTCAAAAGTTACGATGGAAAAACCATTTAAAAAGTCAACTTTAACACCCTGTATCTTTTCAAGGAAGCATTTGAGGACCATGGGTTTTTTGTTCTTTCTGCTTAATTTTTGATGGGGAATCATCCCTCAAAGTTTGTAATAACCAGACCCGAACACCCTGTATACATTGGATGAGTAGGTACTTTGAGAAATATTTCAAATTTTGAACCTGACTGCGCAACGCGTACGTTTCATGTCGTCCGGTTCGGTTTTTGTGTTGCATCAAATTGTTAATCAAGTGTCATTCTTGTATTGTACAGCTACTGTTAAATTGTTGAGGTACCTGTTATGGACTATAAATATGCCTGATTTTTTTTTGCTTCTTGTTACTTGATTTTAGGGTTGAAATACCTACCTTGTGAAAAAGGTCCTTTGATAAACCTATCCATCTATCTATCTGTATGTCTGTCATTTGAAAACCCTTGTAGAACTGTATTCAAAACTGTCGAAAATATTTCTCCGCATGTCATCTGTCAACTATTGAAAAATTTCAAAGTTCAAAACTTTGTTATTCAATTATTCAAAATTTATTTCGAACTTATATATTTATCAATTCATTTATATAGAATGGGACCAAAGGCAGAAATCAACACAACAACAGAATCATCCGCTGTGTACTCTCCCAAGGACTGCTCATTCACTCGAAACCAAAAGTAGGTAAACTGCGAGTCTTTCCTTCCGGAGAATATCGTGCAAATCCGGTCTAAATTTTTAGGCCGAGCTATAGCTGTTGGTACCTGTTCTTTGCAAACTCCGAAGTCTCGTTAGAATTTTTGTTTCCTTCGTTTTTTTTCTGTCTCAATTTTTTTTTTCAACCACGAAGGAATTAATTCCGCGGCCTAATCCAAACTATTGCCGGAACAGCGTGCAATTTAGCAGGAAGACACAGATAAAAATAGATAATCTGCGCGTTATTCTTTATTCCCATTGGGCGAGGTGCGCTTTCTCCGCCAATCCAAGCGCGGGCCGGAGGACTCCGGGCGCGCTCCTATGTTGCCGCGCTCCGGAGCGAGTCCGGCAGTTTGCGATCGACGGTCGTCAGGAAGGGCCGCACACGCTCAACCACCAAGCGACACGCGTCTTTTATGGAACACGTCGCTCCAGAACCCAAATAAATTTTTTCTTTGTCCCGTAGTTTGACCCCGCATTAGTCGCACAGGCAAAAAATAACGAAAATGGACTTGCTGGCTTGAATCTTATTGGGGGACTCTTGTTAGGCCAACGGCAGCATGTTAAGACTCGCTGACTTTGCTTAGTTTCGTTCGATTATTGTTGTCCTGAAACATGTGCCGCTGACTCATCCCCGAGATGCATGCCGCAACGTGCTTCGCTCTTCTCGTCACCTCCTTCTTGTCTGGTACGTGAGTTTTTTATTCAAGTTCTCTCCGGATTATTGTTTGTTGGGCGAGTTACAGTTGGAAAACTGTATCTTGAATACTGCAGCGCCTGGTAATGCAGTCCAAATTCGCACTTGCAACTGTAAGAAAGTATATGAGGTTAGGTGTTGAGATTGTTAACTAACACGTTAGAAGTAAACACCTGCAAGAGGGGAGAATGACAACTACTGAAAATGTCAACATGTTGAGCCACATTGTATTTGTTCGGAAATAAGTAAATAAAATAATTTAAAAAATATATATATAATACTGAATTGAAAAAAAAATTACTAATGAGTAGGTATTATTCCATTTATATTTTCTATATATGTTGATATGCTGTGCATTTTCCTTTTTTACACAATACATTCTACCTAGCACGGATTAGTGGACATGATTTGTTTAAACCTGAGTTGAGCCTTGATTCTCGATATCTACCTGGAACAACCTAAGATGCAGTCCATCATCTGTTTAGTGGTCAAGAGGGAAAGGAGACTAATAAATGGCGGCTGTCTTTTTCTCCTAAAATGTTTGATGCTATAAAGTACCTACAACGTTTTTTACATTGATTATTATTAGTTATTACAAAAAAAAACTTTTCCTGCTAAAGTTAGAAATTTCAGTTGACAATGTTAGGTACCTATTCATTATTAAGTCATACAAGTTTTCCTTTTTATTAGGCTATTACAAAATCCGTGGTAGATAAATACTCACGTGTCAATCAATCCCCAGTGAATCTATCGATAATGACCAGTTAATTATAAATAATCTCTATGAACGAGCTAATAAGGAAATCCAATTCAAACGACTAATAATTAATCGATCAATTTAGTTGTTGAATTATTGATAATATAAAGTGAAATCTATATGCCGATCAGCTTTTAAATTCAGCACTAGAACGGTAATTTTTGCACGCCAAGTTGGCAATTCTGCGATATTTGGGGATGTTCAAATTTGTAATGTTGGATCAGTTTTCCCCAGACGACCTTAAATTCGTACTGTCAATCGAATACAGCGCTGTTGCAAGATTGTATGTATGCTCTGTTTTTGACTGCAGCTTCAGTGTCCCATAATGTCCTTCCAGTGTCTTTTCACCTCGCAGTCTGCAGTATGGAGTTCTTCAGCTGTAATTCAGGTTGGGCGTAAACGGCTCGGCACTCTGTCACTTACCTGCCATTCTGACAAGATAACAGTCATAACAGCCAAGACAACACTGTAGCGGAATATGATGCAAGGAGACGAATTGGCATTTCATGTCAAAATTTCCTAACCTCACTGGACTTCGCCACAAAAAGCCCGTTTTCACGGAACTTGGTCTGTCAGCGTCCGTTACACTCTAGGGAACATGGCCAACCGCGTTTTAATTTCTACTGAATTTAAAACGTGATCGGCATATAGGCATATTATTATTCATATTATAAATTGTTAGTTGGTGTTGGATCTGATGGTGTGAAAAATCAAGCAAATATGGCGCGGCGCCTGAAAGAATCACGACAAATGATTATTGTATACAGCGTGCAGGTGTTCAGGCGAGATGGATTCCTCTACTAATCGCTTCCTCTTTGAGATATTTTGAAAGATCAGAAACTTGCTCTTGATAGTTTTCCCCGTAGCTTCAAGAAAATGTTGATCATCATTTTAATGCAAAAAAAACCTATCTAACAATTACGATAAAATGTATCCAAATTATGGCTTAGAGCTATTTCGTATTTCCAATATATTCTTCACTTGAAGTAGTTCGGTTTACATTTTATTTTACTCTTAAAACTTGATCCCGTATTTGGCACAAAACCTAAATTTTATGCCACCTTTGTGCAATCGGGCAAATACTAGGAAAAAAAGGATTTCTTTTTGCGGGCAATTTTTTTAAAAAGGAAATGATGGCGCAATATACAGGGTGTTCGGGTTTGGCTATTACAAACTTTGAGCGATGATTCCTCTTCAAAAATAAAGCCGAAAGAACAAAAAACTCATGGTCCTAAAATGCTTCCTTGAAAAGATACAGGGTGTTGAAGTTCACTTTTTTAAATCGTTTTTTCACCGTAACTTTTTAACCGTTGCACCGATTTTGATCAAATTTCAACCAAAGTTTAGTCAACTAAGTCTCCATCGAATAATAATACTACAATCCATCAAAAATTCCTGGGGGCGTGGATAATAGGAGACTGTCTCCTATTTTCGCCCCTATTTTTATCTCCCCTAATTATTTCCAGATTCTATGTTCAATTTAGAAGAAAAAGTTTATCCTGCAAAATTTTGATTAGAGGCCTCATTTCCAAGATATTTGGTTTTTAAACTTTGGAAAACATCTCGAAATCACCACTTTCCAGAGCCCAAATTGTTTTTCTCTGAAAACGCCTTGTTTCTTAGCCGAAAATGGCAGTAAATCAACCTAAGCGATCTAGAAAACTTATTCCAGTTGAGGAATCATGAGTTTTCTTGAATTTTAATTTTTAGGCCTTTAAAAGTCGCGATTTCGAGGCGTTTTCCAAAGTTTCAGACCCAAATATCTCGGAAATGAAGCCTCTAATCAAAATTTTGCAAGAGTAACTTTTTCTTTTACATTGAACGTAGAACTCGAAAATATTAACAATTCTGAAAAATAATTGAGGTAGATAAAAATAGGGGCAGAAATAGGGGACAGTCCCCTATTATCTACGCCCGTAGAAATTTTTGATAAATTGTGGTATTATCGTTCGATGGAGACTCATTTGACTGAACTTTGGTTGAAATTTGATTAGAATCGGTTCAACGGTTCAAAAGTTACGGTGAAAAAACCATTTAAAAAAGTCAACTTTAACCCCCTGTATCTTTTTAAGGAAACATTTTAGGACCATGAGTTTTTTATTCTTTCGGCTTTATTTTTGAAGGGGAATCATCCCTCGAAGTTTGTAATAGCCAAACCCGAACACCCTGTATAGGACCCACCTCTATGGCGTCAAAATTTTAATAACAGCATTTTTGAAGATGTTCCCTCTAAGAAGTGAATAATTTCACCAGCCTATTCGGCAGCACTTTTTAACGCACTTTCCCAAAAAATAAGAGAAAGGCGCTTTTAGCTTCACTTTGTCCGTCCGTCCGTCCGTCCGCACCCGGAATAACTCCTCAGGGAAAAAAGATATCGATGTGTTGTAAACGCTGATCAATAGTACACATGCCCAGGATGCCAAGTTGACTTTTGTTTTTTTGTTATTCTGCCGCCATCTTTGATCCGTCATTTTGAATTTCTCCGAGAATTTCTCTAAAAGTGATCCGATTGAAATGAAATTTGCAGGCAATGTGAGCCACATCAAGATCTATCCATTTTCGACAATTGATGCCCCGCCGCCATCTTGTATTCTCCATATTGAACACGTTTCGAAGAGATAGAACAAGGAGAATAATGCCTCAACGAAAAAAGATACCGATGTGGTGCAAACGCGCCAATGGAATGCGTACGTGTCCACCATATGAAGTTGATCAATGATTTTTGTCATTTGGCTGCCATCTTTGATCCGCCATTTTGAATTTCTCTCAAAGTGGTCTGATTCGAGTGAAATTTTCACGCGATGTGAACTTCATCAAGATACATTCGATTTTGGACAAATGATGCTCTGCCGCCATCTTGGCCGCCATATTGAAATTTCTTGTCACTAACGATTTTCATGGAGCTTGGGACTCACCTTTGTTTCGTATGATCATTCTTATTCTCCAGCCAAACTCCAACATTTTGCCGCCATCTTGGCCGCCATATTGAAATCTCTTATTAGTGGAACGATTTTTATGAAACTTGGAACTTACCCATCATTAGTAGGATCATTTTGATTTTTGAGCCAAATTTCATGATTCTGACGTTATTTTGGCCGCCATCCCATATTGAAATTTCTACCCAAATGACGGTTAGAACCCTAATTAACGTCTTGCGTTCACTCATCCTCCAAAAAGGAAGTGCGCTACTGAGCCTCATGCCCATGAGGCATATTAGCTTGTTTCAATTTTATCCAACATCATTGGCGAAAATTTCATAAGCAAAAAGAAGCTCAAATTTTGAAATGCTTTGTAGTCCGGACGTTAGGGGAAGGTACTCTGCATTTTGGGGTTAAAGCATGCCACTTGGCATAGTTGTTGTATGAACCATATTCTTCCGATTCAGAAGTGTAGACATCGGCGGCAGCCGTGCAGTCTCTCTCCACAGGGTGAATAAGAAAAAAGAAGAACAAAAAGTTGTAACTCATGAACCATGGGAGACAGAGGCGTTTATATCGGCACGTACGGTCTACCGTTTATGCTGATGAAGTTCCATCAAATCATTTTTTAATGTTATGAAGAGATTCGGAAATATCTTGAGCACACTGTTTTTTGTCGTAAAAATTTAATTTTCGAATAAATTCGTGAATAATCAAAATATCGGAGTGAAACATGGTACCTAGGCATTCAGTGGTATACGGAATTGAAATTGATCGGTAGCCAGCGCCTAGGCCTACTATTTCCAGAAAAAAGACATTCAAGTTTTTCTTTTTTCCAGAAGCCATCTTTCTTTCACCATTGATAAGAATAGTGAAGAAATTGGATAGTAATTATAGAGAAGGAAAGGGACAATCATTCTACCGCAAAAAAGCGGTCTTAACATCAAGTATTGCCTCTTGGTCAAGAGATCATTGCCATTCGAGCTATTTTTAGTTTTACAAACTTTCAGGGCTCATGATGACCAGTGTGGTTCTTGAAAAGATTATTTTTATTTTGCATTATATTGCCTTACATTTTGTCAAGTCAGTTACCAAAATTCATCGTCCTCAGTGATGAGGTTTCACCCTGCCAGTTGATCAAACTCAATATGCGCCATTTTTGGGGGGAAATTGCTAAAATGAAAAGTTTTTTGCGATCATCAAATGCTCCTTGAGGAAGATCTATTGCCGCAAGAGGCACGAATTGACTTGCACGTGATTCAGAGAAATTCGGTGTTGACTATAGTGCTACGCGGAATAGGTGAGGTTTGTCCAAACGTCCTAGAAAGAAGGAAGAAGACGTTGCAGCTTAAATATAAGTGTGAGTATTATAGCTACATCTGGACAACACCAGAAAGTACCCTGCATTTTATGGTTAGAACTTGCCACTCCACAAAGTTGTTGATTGGGCCATACTCTTCCGATTCAGAAGTGTAGCCATTGGCGTCAACCGTGCAGACTCTGTATACTGGTTGAAGAAGAAAAAGAAACAACAGGAGAAGTAACTCATGTACCAAAAGAGATAGAGGCGTGTAAACTGGCACATATAGTCTACCGTTTATGGTGATGAAGCTATATCGAACAATTCTGAAATATCTTGGAGCGTTCTTGAAATATCCTAAAAAACAAAAATAAAACCGAGAACTTGATTTTTCCATAAAAAAGTGAATTTTCAGAGGAATGGAGTGAAACTTGTTTTTTTCTGCATCCAGTGATGTGAGAAATTAGGAATGACCCCTAGCCAATGTCCAGGCCTTTTAGTGCCAGAAATAAGACATCCAACTGTTCTTCTGGCGAAGGCTCGGCTTTGTGCGATGCTGCCAAGATTGTGCGAGAAGATCTATTCAGAAGTCGTGATAGACCCAAAGACAACGGTGGAAGCGAAATGCTTCCTTCAATTTTCGCTTCGGTGAAGATGATTATGAGTGGACCATGTCTTTCGTCATCTTCTGAATCTGAGGATAGAGTGAATGATCAAGTTGTTCTTACAATAGCGCAATTTCTGGCCTTTCATACCGTGAAGCATCGAGAAAGAGCAAGGAGGCGTTATGAACGCAGACGGGAAACTCCATTGCCAACATACTTTGCTATGAAACTCTACGGAGAGACACGAAAAAAAGCTTATCGATCTCACGTACCGCTTAGGAATGAGCCTTTCGTATGAAAGACTGGATTCTATTTTCGTGGAAAAAGCTGATGCTGTGTGCTCCTCTTATCATAGAGAAGGTGTCGTATGTCCACCTGGACTTCTTTATGACGTTTTCACAACAGCTGCAGTTGACAATGTTGACCACAACACCTCATCTACGACTGCTACCAGCTTGTTCCATGTTACATGGAACAGCTATATTCCACTCATGCATGATGGGATTGCTCAGTGGAAGTTTATAAAAGCAAGGACCATTCGATCGAAAACATTGTCTTGGCGTAGAGGCAATATACTTGATGTTGAGACTACTCTTTTCATGGCAAAATGATTGTTCGTCACCGTCTCTGTAGTTACCATAGTAACTTACACTAGATTATTCCATAGAATGTGAACTTAAGGTGGCTGGCTGTCGCAAGCCACCTTAAGTTGAACGTCTTATTTCTAGTAATGAAAGGCCTGGACACTGGCTAGGGATTATTCCCAATTTCTTACATCACTGAATGCAGAAAGAAACAAGTTTCACTCCGTTCCTCTGAAAATTCACTTACGAGTTCACTTATTTTTTGGAAAAATCAAGATCTCGGTTTTATTTTTTGTTTTCGGAGATATTTCAAGAACGTTTCAAGATATTTCAGAATTGTTCGATATAGCTTCATCACCATAAACGGTAGACTATATGTGCCAGTTTACACGCCTCTATCTCTTTTGGTACATGAGTTACTTCTCCTGTTGTTTCTTTTTCTTCTTCAACCAGTATACAGAGTCTGCACGGTTGACGCCAATGGCTACACTTCTGAATCGGAAGAGTATGGCCCAATCAACAACTTTGTGGAGTGGCAAGTTCTAACCATAAAATGCAGGGTACTTTCTGGGGTTGTCCAGATGTAGTTATAATACTTACACTTATATTTACGCTGCAACGTCTTCCTCCTTCTTTCTAGGACAATTGGACAAACCTCACCTATTCCGCGTAGCACTATAGTCAACACCGAATCCTTCTAAATCACTTGCATGTCAATTCGTGCCTCTTGCGGCAATAGATCTTCCTCAAGGAGCATTTGATGATCGCAAAAAACTTTTCATTTTTGCATTTTTCCCCCAAAAATGGCGCGTATTGAGTTTGATCAACTGGCAGGGTGGAACCTTATCACTGAGGACAATGAATTTTGGTAACTGACTTGACAAAATGTAAGGCAATGTAATGCAAAATGAAAATAATCTTTTCAAGAACCACACTGGTCATCATGAGCCCTGAAAGTTTGTAAAACTAAAAATAGCTCGAATAGCAGTGATTTCTCGACCAAGAGGCAATACTTGATGTTAAGACCGCTTTTTTGCAGAAGAATGATTGTACCTTTCCTTCTCTATAATTACTATTCAATTTCTTCACTATTCTTATCATTGGTGAAATAAAGATGGCTTCTGGAAAAAGGAAAAAGTTGAATGTCTTTTTTCTGGAAATAGTAGGCCTAGGCGCTGGCTACCGATCAATTTCAATTCCGTATTCCACTGAATGCCTAGGTACCATGTTTCACTTCGATATCTTGATTATTTACGAATTTATTCGAAACCTAAGTTTTTACGACAAAAAACAGTGTGCTCAAGATATTTCCGAAACTCTTCATAACATTGAAAAATAATTTGATTGAACTCCATCAGCATAAACGGAAGACCGTGTGTGCCGATTTACACGCCTCTGTCTCTTATGGTTCATGAGTTACAACTTTTTGTCCTTCTTTTTTCTTATTCACCCTGTAGAGAGAGACTGCACGGCTGCCGCCGATGTCTACACTTCTGAATCGGGAGAATATGGTTCATACAATAGCTATGCCAAGTGGCATGCCTTAACCCCAAAATGCAAGGTTCATCTATATTTTAGCGCCTAACGGCCGGACTATTGTATCAACTTTGTATGATAGGAATATTATTAAAGGCCCAACTGCGGCACGCACTTCGTAGTCTAGAATACTGTTTTTTTAGCGGTTTCCAAAAACCCGCGGCTCCCCAACATAAACTTGTGTATAATAGGCCAAACTTTATTAGATTACACAAGCTTGGAACTGTACTTGCCTTCAAAATAGAAGAATAGTTTGAAGAGCGTTTCGAGGTAGGACGCTATTCTTCATATTTTTGGTGTTGGCAGTGTTATCCACCAGAAAATACTTGGCTAAATGAGGGATGACCATGCCTTCAGCACACAGTTTTGCAGAGTTTCATTTGACATCCGACAGAAACTTCATTTGTTTTTTTGTCATATTTCGTGAAACTGGATTCAATAACCAATGAATCTGGCTATCGACCATACGAACAGATCTAAAATCGCTCAAATATACCGAAACTGTCGAGTTTTGAAAGCCGATGAAAATTGCGGTATAGACACTGAATTTGTTGACCTCTTGATGTACGACATCAAAGTATACAAAATATTCGTTCGTCAATAATAAATCAATGGTCAAAGCTTCAGAAGAAAGTGTAGAATTTCAAAACTGGGAGCAAGTACAGCTGTTTTTCTGTTGACATACTTACATTGGCAGGGAAATGAAAACTTGGACAACAAGATGGTTTATATCTTGTAGTATACAAAGTGTTTCAAAAAATTTCCTGGGCTCAAAGGAAAAAACCACAAAATATTGTTACAGATTTCGCGCTTGGGCCCTCAAAAAATTGAGATGATCGTTCCAAAATACACCCTGTCTATTACTACATGCTACCAAATACGAGTAGACGCCAACAATTTATACACGCTCGGGTACATCGTTTTAACTTCGCTTTTCTATCCGCTCGTTGGCGCTTTGGATTTATTAATACTGGTCTGTTGACCGATCCATGCTGCTTATTTACCTCCGACTGCATTCTGGAAGTTTCTACCGGTTTCTCTAGCAAATTCCACATTGAGCCGCGGCACGTGTTTTGGGACGTCTCTCGAACAGTCCAGCACTTTTGCGTATATGTACCAGCATGTTATTGACCGGCGCCTCCGTCATTTGAGCAGACGTTTCTTACTTGGTCATTGATATCTCCATGTAAATTGAATGGTTCAAACCATCGCGTATATGTTCTCAAATAGCCTAGAGCTTCGGAACTCGTAACACGCCTATCGAACGGTCTAGAAGGATCAGGTATGCTCTTGAATGCACTTTTTGAATACAGGTTGGCAGAAAAATTTGGAAGTTTTTTTGAAATACTTTGTATGCTACAAGCTATAAAAAATGTGGTTGTCTAAATTTGCATTCCACGGGAAAAACTGTTTTTTTCTGACAATACATTTTAACGGGAAAAATTTCATCAGGGGGGGAGGAACTCTCGGTGGATCACCTTGTACAGTTTCAAGCTCGTGTAATCAGTCCAACTGAAGTAAGGATACCCACTTGGGATGTTAAAAAGAACGCAACTTTTGTAAAGTGTGATCCTGCCAACAAGCACCTCGATATGGTCTGTTTTGTATTTCGAAAAATGAGCGCTGCATCTCGAAAAGTTGGCGGTGTCTTGAGCAATTGCTGGAGGCGAAGATGTGCCGTTGTGAACTGCTACGCCTTTATACGGGAGCAATCAACATGACGTTTGACTCGACTTTCCTTTTTGGTTACGGATAGGCTGTGGGGATGGAGCTGCACTCGGAGCTGCAGCTTGAACTCGATGACGACGACGACGGCGAGTCTCCCTCTCTTTTTCGACAGGTTTGGGACGTGGATTACTCACACTTTTGGTACCGACTGCCGTACAAACCTCCAATTTTTTGAAACAAGACTTAGATGCAACGATTTTCTACATGGCATACGAAGAAATATGCCATGATTCGAAGAATCACCTTGGGATCACATGTTCCGTTTTTGCCCTATAAATGACGTCTGTAATGCCTGATGACCACAATTTTCTCGGCAACACTTGGAAGTCGCGACAACACTGTCTGTTTATATTTTATTTCTGCAATAGACCTTATTATTAGAAATTCAAAGCGAGAGAGACACAACCTCTTGCTCTTGATTTCTACAACAATGAAGAACAATAAGAACATGATGGTTGTCTCAGGTTTTGTAAATAAACCCATTCATTAGGCAGTCCGTTCATTCGAGGCGATAATCAAAATACTTGAAATAACTTTCAAAAATGAATTATTGCAAGGGATTAAGGTGCATATAATTAGGAAAACAAACGGATGCGACACGTTATACTGTAGTTTAGGAAAGTAATTTGAATAATGTTCTGAAGAATTTTACTACGTTCAATAAATCTCGGTTTTATTTCTCATAATTCCGGCCATTCGTGCCTTAAATGCTGGTATTATTATTCATCATTACGTGATGGTAGTATTCTAGCTGCGAAACGGTGGTTAGCTGGACACAACAATCAAATATGCAGATATGCATGTGAATTTCAAAATGTCGACGTTTTAAAATTTGCATCCAACCAAGCGAGACTTCCAACTTTGTGGTTTTATTGATTCAAGTATCAGCATATTTAAAAAAATCTACGTCGAGTTTTCTCATTATAAAAAGTGAAATATTAGCTTTTATAATATAAAAGCGTCATATCTGAAACAAACTACAATCCTCAACACTCTATGTTTGAGTTAACGTTATTTTCCATGGAAATTGGCGTTTACACTGAATACATGTTTTTCTTTTTTAATTTCCTCTCGAAAAAGCGTACAGTTTTTGTTTTACGTTTGTTGTTGCTGCGAAACCTCGCTTCTGGGCCAGTCTACTTACTTCCAGTTAATAGTGAGCCTGATGACACACTAATTAACGAGATAAATCGCATCATCAGGAATCAACGCCGGAGCAATCAGAAACGCCGGTGCTGGAAGTTCTGTATGGCGGAAAAATGGCGTGACGGAAGGAAAGAAGGCAAAAATTCAATCAAATTAGAGTGAAGTCGTGGAGTGGATCGCATCATGAAGATCGAAAGGCGGAAATTAAAGTAAACTCAAAAATCTCTCGATAAAAATCTCCGCTGCTGGTGGTTAAGTGGGTAATATCGTGCATTACGTTGATGCCGTCTTTTCCGTGATTAACTTTGTAGCAGCAGCGTTCAAAAAGTTTTCATAACAGAATTTTACTCTTGTTATTGGCACAGGGTAATTTCACGTCATTACGAAAATCCTTTGATGGTCGATATTGATACGGATTTGATTAGGTAATTTGACACGTCATGTCACGTAAGTTTATCAGTCATTGCTCCTGGAATGACGTCGTTCATAGTCAAATCACTCGATACGGTGGAGTCGCAAAGTTTGGACGGCGTTACTTGCAAAAAACAGCGGTTTGATGGGTCGAGAATAGTAGTAATAGTACTATTACATCACGTAACAAGAGTGGTAAGTGGCATATTACGCACGCAGGAAAAAGTTGCGCACGCAGTACTTTCTGTGTGCGTAATTACTTTTTTCACTACTAGCTGTGAAGTATGCCATTATTGACCTGTTTAGAGGTCGTGAAGTGAAATTTCACAACCTGTTGTAAAATCAGATAGGCCAGGCATATTATTAACCGCTTCGTCCGATTAACGTACGCAATCAAACAGGCCGTGCATATTATCAACCGCTTTATATGATTGACGTTTGGCGACTTGACATTTGAATCTCATCAAATTTTGGATAACGGCAGCTCATTTACACGAAAAGGTCGAGAAATTGTTTGACCGGGTCTTATTCAATGAAGGACTTGATGTGGTGTACGTGAATTTGATTGGTTTTGTGAAAAAGCAGCTAAAGGACGAATGGTCAGTTGGTCAGTACAACATATAACCTCACAATATCTACTTTTTTGGAATTATTCTCAATTACCTGTGTTCACTTCTCGATCAGCACACATATCGTTTACAATCTGTTATTGTTAGAGTATGCAGTTTTCTTAGAAGGGACCAGTTCTTGAAAGTTGCATTACGTTTTCATGTACCTAAATCGTTTTTGGTTTTTTATTCTTCTGACAGAAGTCATTGGTGACCTTATCTGCTGCCTCGCACAATTCGAAAGGTGTCTCGCGACCGTCATTCATTGTCATCATCACCCCAGCGAATAGTATTTGAAGTTGAAAACTTTCAAAATGCTCGAAGTCTACTTGGTATTAATTTGACATCTACAGTATGTTCATTGAAAAATTCAATAATGGGAGGCCGTGGACCGATGATAACCTGGCCGTTTTCGGATCGAATGGCCTGCGTCACAGCCTCCCTTTATTGAAGTTTTTAATGAACATACGGTACAATAAAAGCAGAGCTTTTTTGTAAAATTTTGGAACTTCACAAATCGGATCTGCTTTGCTAGTAGTGAGAAAAATCGTATATAAACCGCGCTTGAGAAGGCTTTTATAGCCTTCGCACGTATCTCCCTCGCCGCTACACGGCTCGGGATTTAAACGGTGCTTACGCTATAATAGCTCACTTCTTAACCTTGGTATATAATATACTATACTACTCGTGTTATGTACAGTACTTTACCTACGACTCCAACCCAGGGCCGCATCGATACTGTGATTACTGTGCGAGGGGGCCCGGCCGAAGTGAATTTTAAAACCAAAGGTAATACTCCATTTCACCAAAATTTCTCTTAGGCCCGTTCGATGTCTGGGGTTTAGGACTATAACCCGAAAGTCTCTCTCCCACTAGGTCCGGCGCTGTCTTGACCTCTGATTTCCAGTTTAGGTTGTTAGAGATTTGAATTCTAGAACTCCACCATTCGATAGAGAACGAAAACAAGCGAATATGCCTCATGGGCATGAGGCTCAGTAGCGCACTTCCTTTTTGGAGGATTAGTGAACGCAAGATGTTAAGTGATTAGGGCTCTACCGTCTTGGGCAAAAAACTGCAATATGGCGGCCAAAATATCGACAGAATCATGAAATTCGGCTTGAAAATCAAAATGATCGTACTAGACAAGGGTAAGTTCCAAGTTTCATGAAAATCGTTCCACTAACAAGAGATTTCAATATGGCGGCCAAGATGGCGGCAGAATTATGAAACTCAGCTTGAAAATAGGAATGATCGTACGAGACAAGCGTAACTCTCAAGTTTCATGAAAATCTTTCCACTTATAAGAGATTCCAATATGGCGGCCAAGATGGTGGGGCAATCATAAAATTTGGCTTGAAAATAAGAATGATCGTACTAGACAAGGGTGAGTTTCAAGTTTCATGACAATCGTTCCACTAATAAGAAATTTCAATATGGCAGCCAAGATGGCGGCCGAATTATGAAAGCCAACCTGCCTATTTGGTCCTTGAGGACCTAAGCTATCCACCGGATAAAGTTCAATCTTCAACGGCTGTAGCTTTATTTCCCGAGGAGAACTTCAACTTCATCGAAGTACACAGGAGATCTCTGTTTTTTGAGAATAATGATAACAATGTATGGATAACAAAAATAGTGCCCATTGGCCACCCTTGGAGACATCAGCTATTAATCGGAAAAAAGTTCCAAGACTCTTGTTTCAATTCTCGAGAAGGAGTACAGCGTCTTAATTTCTGCACGGACTCTGACAGACAGACAGACAGACAAACCGGCCGCATAAGCGTCATTCTGTTACTTATATAAAACAAGCGAATATGCCTCATGGGCATGAGGCTCAGTAGCGCACTTCCTTTTTGGAGGATTAGTGAACGCAAGATGTTAAGTGATTAGGGCTCTACCGTCTTGGGCAAAAAATTGCAATATGGCGGCCAAAATATCGACAGAATCATGAAATTCGGCTTGAAAATCAAAATGATCGTACTAGACATGGGTAGGTTCCAAGTTTCATGAAAATCGTTCCACTAACAAGAGATTTCAATATGGCGGCCAAGATGGCGGCAGAATTATGAAACTCAGCTTGAAAATAGGAATGATCGTACGAGACAAGCGTAACTCTCAAGTTTCATGAAAATCCTTCCACTCATAAGAGATTTCAATATGGCGGCCAAAATGGTGGGGCAATCATGAAATTTGGCTTGAAACTAAGAATGATCGTACTAGACAAAGGTAAGTTTCAAGTTTCATGACAATCGTTCCACTAATAAGAAATTTCAATATGGCAGCCAAGATGGCGGCCGAATTATGAAAGCCAACCTGCCTATTTGGTCCTTGAGGACTTAAGCTATCCACCGGATAAAGTTCAATCTTCAAGGGCTGTAGCTTCATTTCCCGAAGAGAAGTTCAACTTCATCGAAGTGAACAGGAGATCTCTGTTTTTTGAGAATAATGATAACGATGTATGGATAACAAAAATAGTGCCCATTGGCCACCCTTGGGGACATCAGCTATTAATCGGGAAAAAGTTCCAAGACTATTGTTTCAATTCTCGAGAAGGAGTACAGCGTCTTAATTTCTGCACGGACTCGGACAGACAGACAGACAGACAGACAGACAGACAGACAGACAAACCGGCCACATAAGCGTCATTCTGTTACTTATATAAAAAAATGTTCTCCAACTGATTTCGACTTCCTGAACACGAATATCGGGTTCACTTTTGAATTGGAACATTTCTTTTTTATCGAAAAACCGAAAAAATGGTAGCCTTGTCACATGATTTTTAGTGATACCTACCTACTTTTTTTTTTGTTATTGAGCGAACATGTTTCGTAATTTGAGTGCCATTATCCTTCAGGTACATAGTATTGGCTATTTCAAAATGTTCAATTACTATTTCGGCACGTCTGATTTTAAATTTGTAGGGACGTGTAATATGCGCCGAGCCGTGGCTTTGCGGCCGTTTTCAAAAGTCGATAACAATTGACCTAACGGTCGGATCGAAGTGGGGTTTTTGTCAAAGGAAAGTTCAAATTGTTCTCTAAATATAATGCCGTACATGCAGTGATGTATTTCATTAAGAAATTGTAGTTGCCTGCATATCGCAACTTTCTACATCTTACCGCGAATGCCAGCACTTGATCGGCGAAGCCGCACACACCAAAATGTTATTTTTGTATTTGTTCATGATTATTTCGGCAAAATTTTTCTTGATTCGCGTACCAAGGCCATGAGCTACCCATTCGAGTTGAAATATTTTCTGTATTGAATTTCGTTTTGTTCGGAGGAAAGGATATCAAGCACCAGCAAGCAACGAATAAATCATTTGCGGCCGAGCCGTAGTTTCGGAGTCATTTTCAAAAATTAATAACTACTAATCGGCACCTCGCACCGATGTGAAATTTTCATTAAAATAAAGTTCAAATCATCCTCTAAATATAACTCCGCATATGTATTATGGTAAAATGATAAGATCGGGTACTTCCTCGCATGTGATAACTTTCGAGATCAGGCCGGCTTCTGAAATGCAGCATTCAACGGCGATGCCGCGTCACACTAAATTGTTATTATTGTCATTGTTTATTATTATTTCGTCAAGATTTTTCTTGGTTCGGGATACAAGGTCATGAGCTACCCAATGGAGTAAATTTTTTTCGCAAAAACCTTTTCGTCTAGGACTAGATGCTGTGACGGACGGACGGACGGACGGACGGACGGACGGACGGACAAAGCGAGGACAAAAGCGCCTTCCCGTTTGGAGAAGTGCGCTAAAAATGTGCTCCAACTGATTTCGACCTCCTGAACACGAATATCGGGTTCACTTTTGAATTGGAACATTTCTTTTTTATCGAAAAACCGAAACAATGGTAGCCTTGTCACATGATTTTTAGTGATACCTACCTACTTTTTTTTTGTTATTGAGCGAACATGCTTCGTAATTTGAGTGCCATTATCCTTCAGGTACCTAGTATTGGCTATTTCAAAATGTTCAATTACTATTTCGGCACGTCTGATTTTAAATTTGTAGGGTCGTGTAATATGCGCCGAGCCGTGGCTTTGCGGCCGTTTTCAAAAATCGATAACAATTGACCTAACGGTCGGATCGAAGTGGGGTTTTTGTCAAAAGAAAGTTCAAATTGTTCTCTAAATATAATGCCGTACATGCAGTGATGTATTTCATTAAGAAATTGTAGTTGCCTGCATATCGCAACTTTCTACATCTTACCGCGAATGCCAGCACTTGATCGGCGAAGCCGCCCTACACCAAAATGTTATTTTTGTAATTGTTCATGATTATTTCGGCAAAATTTTTCTTGATTCGCGTACCAAGGCCATGAGCTACCCATTCGAGTTGAAATATTTTCTGTATTGAATTTCGTTTTGTTCGGAGGAAAGGATATCAAGCACCAGCAAGCAACGAATAAATCATTTGCGGCCGAGCCGTAGTTTCGGAGTCATGTTCAAAAATTAATAACTACTAATCGGCACCTCGCACCGATGTGAAATTTTCATTAAAATAAAGTTCAAATCATCCTCTAAATATAACTCCGCATATGTATTATGGTGAAATGATAAGATCGGGTACTTCCTCGCATGTGATAACTTTCGAGATCAGGCCGGCTTCTGGAATGCAGCATTCAACGGCGATGCCGCGTCACACTAAATTGTTATTATTGTCATTGTTTATTATTATTTCGTCAAGATTTTTCTTGGTTCGGGATACAAGGTCATGAGCTACCCAATGGAGTAAAATTTTTTCGCAAAAACCTTTTCGTCTAGGACTAGATGCTGTGACGGACGGACGGACGGACGGACAAAGCGAGGACAAAAGCGCCTTCCCGTTTGGAGAAGTGCGCTAAAAAAGAGCGACTTTCCCTAGAAAACATAATTCAAAAACTAATAATAATGAAGGAAATGCAGTGCTGTCTGCTAGGTCGCTGGTTGGCTGTTGTAAGCAAGATGCAAGAAGTTTTTTTATTAGTTCGAGAAGCACGCCATCAACCGATTGTTTATTCAGTTCTTCATTTGGTGCCGCATCTTTCTGAATCCTTCAGTAGGTATATAGGTGTCTCTAAATTCGCGCCCACAGAGCCCAGGGGAGTCTGCCAAAATACGAAAGTGTCAGAAAAATATATGGAAAAAGGTGTTTTATTTGCAAGATATGGAGGGCCGAAATAAGATCTTTCGAGCCCTTCTAGTGTCGTTATTGTAGAAGATTCAAGGAAACTGTTTGGGGCAGAATAATGCCTAAAATAATGGAACACTGAATGAATGGTATTTTTCTATTTCACATTCATTTGTCTAAATGGAAAATCCGAAGGAAAATTTTGATTGGATGCTCCCCCAGATGCTTATTTTTCGAAATATTTGAAGATGAACGCTTGAACGCTTGAACATTTCTTCAATATAACACCCCATTTCGACGATGATTCAAACTTGGGTGAAAAATTTGGTGGTTCAAGTGTAATTTTCTTCGAATTTATTTCTAAATTCAAAAGTTTTCTCGTATTGGAAAGATCAGGTACCTCGTCACTCTCGTCAGGTACAAATGCAAAACTCAAAACAAATCGTTCAAAACAAGAAAACAGGAAAATAAATCAAAAGATGAATATCAGTCATGATAAAGATTTTAACCAGTCAAAATCTTCGCTGTGTAATGTAACGTAGTTTATCCTGGTCACGGCACCATTCTGTAGTGTATCCCCTTTTCGATGTTCGGCTGTGATCGTCGTTGTTTCTTCCCTTCCCCACGTCGTTTACATTTTACCTACGTTGTGTTGAGTTAAGTTAAAGAGTTGAGTTAAATAAGAAAAGGTTAGTAGACTCAACAAGGCAGATTCATACAAGTGGTGGACCCCCCCTGGACACGGAGAAGCGGCAAGTCTCTCTTTCCTTCCTTTACTTTCATGTATAACCCGACAATGAACAATGAAATGTGAATGAACCATCAAAAGTACTGTTCTCTACTTAGCGGCTGATTTTGGCGTAGCAGAGTTTTTTTTGTCATCTTACTGTTTGTGACGTAACTTGTGGAAAGAAACAATTTATGAAACCTCGAAGTACGCGCGATAGCGCGGCCTTGAGGCCACGTCATGAGTGCGCAAAAAAAACACACCCACTAGATTTACGGCTTTTGCCGTCAACATTAAGATCATTTGGGAGTAGATAAATTACAAAAACTCAAAGCAGTGCGAAGCACCTTGATTTCAAAGAGGAAAAACTGCGGGTTATGCAAGCCCGTTAAGAACAAAGAGAACAAAGCATTTCGTGCTATGTACAATAATTGTGGGGCAAAATGTGTATCAAAATACATGATTTGATGAATAGGTGAAAGCCAAAATTACGGTACAATAATCAAAGAAAGACCGACCTTGGAATTGTTAAAACCACGCACTCTCGATGCACTGGAAATCACGTGTTCTTCACCACCGCTGATTCTTTTCTCTTCTCTGCCCGCGGCTGCCGCTCTCCCGGCCCCGCCTAGCGCAGCGCCATCTCCCTCTCCCCGCGGCAAACGCTACGAACGTCAACGACCGTACCTACTTCAGGTACCAACGTATGAACAAAACAAAGGGGGAATACCACGGCTGTCCCAATAAATCTCGGTCGAAATCTCAAGTCACAACTCTAAACCTTTTTCAATGGACAAACCATTCTGTATGTATGGAAGTTGATTTTGATATACGTAGTGAGGCCTAGCCACCAGCGTATGTAGCGTACCATCAGCCCATAATGTGACAGGTTGTCATCTGGTTGTCATTGAAAAGATGAAAACACACTTGAACCATCTCTGCTTGGTTTTCCACCGCATAAAACACAGTTAAGTGAAATCAGAAATACGGCAACACTAACAAAATCAAGGATGTCTATACTACTGGCTGGATAAGAAACTTCGCTGCCATCTTGAAGCTTGATCTGACTCTGTGCCCGTCGGGATTGTCATCGTGACATTCGTGACGGACGCCGCCAGCCTCTTGTGCATCCATGGCGAATATTAGCTATTCTATGTGGCGAATTATCGTTAATTATGCCGCGCAAGCCCAATAGTGTTCACAACAAGCGGACCCCGTAACATAACACACTTTTTGTTGCAAGTAATTGACTAATTGCTATCATTTTACAAGACCGGGCGAAGGACCAGGCCTGGCAGCAAACTTCTGAACGACAATTGCGAGTGTGCTCTGGTGTGCTCCGATTGAACGTCACTATGGTTACGGGTGACACTTTGCCCGTCGGGATTGTCAAATCTCAGCTTCACCTTTCCACGTCAAAACCGGCCAAGCTTCTTGTCCAATTAGTATAGACGTCCTTGAACAAAATAGATTATTGGTGGCATTTTTTCTTTCTTTAGGTAGTGCTGTCATCGCTCAGAAACGAAACGTCGTGTATCAACACAACATATGACCGCCGATTCGCCGTTACGCATAACGTCACGGTAGAAAGAGACAACGAAAAATTGGAAGCCCTAATTGGCTCAAAAGTTTGCATAATTGTCAAGTGTATCTCATTATTGATTGACTGATCCCTAAAAACTGTCAATGAAGGATTTTGACACATTGGTCCAGTGGCGTGAAGCCGTGGATATTGGGTGGCTCGTCCCTGGTATCCTCTTTTTAGGTGCAATTCTTCTTCCGGAAACGTGTTGTCTCTTTGCTGAAATGAAGGTTTCTTGGCTTAAAACGCCTAGAAAATTCATTTCAAAAGAAATCATTTCGTGATAGCTGGGTTTCTACCTCGAACATGGACGTGATTCTCTATACAAAATGACAAGTGCACTGAATTTGAACAGCAATTCGGTGTAAGTATTACCTGAAAATCTATCAGCCTAGTAAGCGGTTTCTGTCATCAGATTGATGCTTGACAAGACTGTCTAATTTTTACACTCACTTGATTCTAAATCGTTATAAGTGCTGGCACTTCTTGCACTAATAGACCGGAGAAGTGATGACGTCACAACATGGCGATTGACATTTACTGGAGGCAAACAAACGTTACATGAACGTGACGTTTCTGTGTTTGGTTGTGTTTGGCATGACATTTTCTGGGGGTTCACAACAAAAGTCAGCGCCCACGTGAAAACTTTCCACGTCTGATGTTAGGATAACAACAAAATAGTGTGTGACTCTGTGTTTGTAATCGTTCACGATAGCTGCCGGACAGTTGATCTACTTGGAATTTGGTATGCAGACATGATTTTGCTGGCGAATGACCGGATTAGTTTAGTTTTTGGCTGTCATCTGTCAAACGGAAGTGTCACTATCAAAAAACGATTGAAGTTTCATCACACGGAATTCAACTTACGATATGTCATCGGAAAACCCGTGAAAAACTGTATTCAGAACAGTTAAAAGCATTTCTTCAACCATCATCTGTCAAATAATAAAAAATTACAAAAATTAAAACTTTGTCATTCAATTGTCCAAAATCTATCTGATGGATTCAAACCAAATTCGGCTGGAAGACACACAATAAAGGAATCAAATCATTGCTGAAGTTGCAGTTTTCCGCCATTTTCCGTACAGGCGCTATGAATTTCCAAACTCTCCTGACCGATATCAGCGGGACCGACCGTTGACTAGCTTTTGCCCCATTCTATGTGCTTGGATGCCAAACCTGTAAGCTTTGTTATATCGGCCTGACAAATTTTATAGGCATCTACGTCAAACCGACGGTCACACGATGTTACAGATATAGGTGTGCCCCTTTTGTGTCTTTTTGTTATGCTTAAGGCAACAGCGGGCCCCGATTCGTTGTTCTTAAAGTGTCGTTTGGAGCTTCGATAAACCGTTGTGTTTTTTTGAGCTTCGTTGTAACTTTTGGGACTCCAGTATCTTCCGGTGTGTGCGACTCTCCTGTGTGGTTTACTTCTCGTTTCGTAGCTTTCAAATATCTTATTGTGTGCCTTTTGAGTTTGCTTAAGCAGACGCATACCATTTTTGTCGGCAACGGCCAAGGAAAAGTTGAGGTGTAGATATAATTCGAAGCCCTATCGGTCCCCTGAGTTGGCCCGCTCAACTCCGTAGATTTTTTCCATTAATTCCCACAAAAAACCTTCCTTTTCCAAAAAGAATCTTCAATCAAAATCATAACTGACGTCTCTGGATACCGCTGGGAAAATCTTGGGGTGACTCAACCGACGTTTTAATCTTGTAATAAGAATAATTTGAAGATCTTTTCCAGATTTCCTAATTACAATTCCTTCAACTAGTACCCCTCACATAAATACTAATCACTTGACGAATTATAGAGTCCCTAACTGTGCGGTTGACTTTACCATTACCGCATGCTGTGCGATTTACTTTACAGAATACGTCACATTGTGCGTAAAGAGTAAAAACTCACCTACTTAGGTTCTTTATTATGCGGTATCCATCACTCACGGTAGTGGTCGTAGGTAAAACTAATTACGCCGTTGCCATGGTAATCCTCATCTACGTCGGTGCTTAATAATACACTTTTCCCAGCACTCATACCCAAAAAGTTTCACTTTTTCTCGAGCGTCTATCAGGAAAAGTGAATACTTCAATTTATTCTATTCATGCTTGGATAAAAGCTTTTGACTATATAGGAAACTCTCTGAAAAACGTGTTTGAGTTCTGCACTGTATACCGGATCGGGGCTGGAGGCTGGAGGGATCCCTCTAATTTTTAAAACAATTATCAAAAGCTTGCGTATGCAAAAGCTCAGCGGGGCGTTGGTGGTGTGGCGTTCGCGCGATGGTGGTGAATTGCGGCTTAATTTAACTAAATTGCGTCCCTTTCAATGGGGCGATTTTAAGTGTAATTTATGTTGCATAAAAACCTGCAGTGTCTGCACTATAACGTGGCAGGGCTGTTCAGCCATGTGTGAACATGATCCCAGTCCGGGGCCTGATAAGACCTGTTAATATTTCTCATTATATACCCCGGTTTACGACGGGACCGTCTCTGGATCCCTTGTTTAGGACCGCCGGTTTAGGATCGCATGCTCCACCTTTATTATACTGACTGTGTGTGCTTCTTATCGCACCTCGGGCGCATTTTCGACGTATCCTCCCGTATAATTATGCCCAAGACATGACTTCATGCTGCGGAAGAAAGACTTATCGGCATTTATATATTTTGTCACAGAAGAATAAGCAGAAGTTTTCGTCCAAGTTTTATCATCATTACACACTTTAATTTGCAATATGGTTTAGTCGAGGATTTAGTGCTTGAAAGTAGGTAGCTCTAGAAGTCCTTTTCATTTTACCTGGCTATTTTGTGGTTCTATACTGGTCTTGGTTGAATTTCAACTATAGTTCATTGTTGGTTAGTGTAAGTCATTTATTTTTTATTATTTTAATAATTTTTACTCATAATTTTACACAGTTCGCACATAATATGGGGTTGCTACCCTGTTACAGCTCCCAGAAGAAAATACTTTCGGCGGCCAAGAAAATTATCTTGGTCACTTGTCATCGGTTCGTTAAAATCAGTCGTGTCGCAGTGTCGCAAAGATCGTCTTTCAAATATTGGAACCGTATTCTTATGATGTGAAAAGCATCTTATGTCAGGAAAACCTCTTATTCGTATCCCTCAAACAGAGGGATAATTATCACGTGAAACAAAAAAAAATGTCATTGCCAAGAAGGCAATAATGAAGGCACAATAAGTAGCCTTAAATTCCTTTTTATATCGTTCGCCTGTACTTTCTACAGGGAACTTCAAAAATACGATAAAACTCAAAAATGTTGTTCATTATAATAAAATAAGTCCAGATGGTCAGCATACTATTTCTACTTACATAGTTATATACCTACATATCGATTTTTCCCGTGGTAATCAACCAGCGTGTTTTAGAAGAAAATAATTTTAGATTCAACAAAGCTTTCTTGAAAAATAATTAGAGTTGTGCTTTTCCCACCGCCATTGTATGTGAGCAGATACCAAGACGCGGAAAGATACTGGCGAGATTATCGATCGTAATTAACACGATTTTGTGTGTGAAACCAGTTTTATACAGAGAGTTTTATACAGAGATTGACGCAAACGTAAACGTAACGTAAACACTACCTACCAACTCAGTGGCGAAGGGGAGATCCCAAAGTTGGATCCCGACAGTGGTTACAGTCTCCTACTTCACGTTGCGCCTATGATGGTTGACTTCAATATCTAATAGGGGTTTTAAAACAAGCGGTGTATCATACCATCTGAAATTTATTCTTTCCTTGATCAAGTCAGGTGGACACAGCCATATTCGTTGACCTCGTTTTAATGTGAAGCTCTGCTTATTTCTTTTGAAGTTACCACCAAAGCTCTTTTAATTTTTACCAACAGGTTTCGTAAGGTGATAAGCAATTTCCCGAGTTCTCCATCTGCTGTATCTATGACCTCCTATCCTCTGTCCTCGCCTTCTTGTATACCTGCAGGAGTTTGATTTGAGGTTCCATAGCTCCGTTATTATTTTGTTGTCCAATTTTGATAATAATTATTGATGCTGTAATTAAATAATTTGGTGCCCTATTTATTATCCAGTTTAATGACGCCTGTGATGAGCAACCATAAATATCGAACGTAGATTGCACTGGGCGTCGTGTAGGTCCATTCCCAAATTCGACAAGCCTCACAAATAATTCATTCTAGGTGTACGTAAATTTTTTTTCTGTTGTAAAAATTTGAATGAATTGGAAAAAAATGGCAGATTTTTCGAATCAGTCTCAATTGCCTTGCAAACACTTATTACTCAAAATATGATATTTTTGTGGGTTGACACACCAATATCGTTCAAATAGTAGCAATTACGCAGTAAAAAACAGTGCGTGATAATAAATTTGACGTTTCAATCTCTTAAGAAAGCAACGCAAATCCGTAACACCACCTTATGTAAATATTTAAGAATTTTTGGCTGCACATTTCGTTGATAAACAACCACTGCTAATAATAAAACCCAGACTAATATTCAAGAGCTAGATACATATTCGTTCTAGAATGAACTGCAAATATGTACATGCAAAGCATCATTAATCAATTTGGCAGTAAATCGGGAAAGTTTCGTTGCATATTTTATACAATGCTCAAATAATCAATTTTGGTTGGAGATAAGTGCACGTAACAGAACTGATGGCTCTTCGTCGACGGCAAGTGTTTCTACTATCGCTGAAAATAGCACTTGAGTCATGAATAATTTCATCTACCAGTCTACCACCTCTATGTCCGATTGCATGAACGACGCGACGTATCAAATTTCATTTCATTATTTGAGTTGATGTCCATCGTGATATTTATTTGATCAGATTTGATAGGAAACTAGACAGTTGAGTGAGAGTTGAGAGAAAAAATTATAACGGGCGATTTTCTGCTGACGTTTCGGTGCCAGAGTGCATTTTTTTCGGAGTTCTTATCGCATTAACTTATTTCAAAACACAACAAACACGCAAATATGTATAAATAAATATTGCGCCTCTTAGGGCCATATAGCGGGCACCACGCATTTTTCAATGAAACAAAGCTCTCCGACTACCACAACATCAGACGGTCAAACCGAAGCCGCACAGACACGTGTTTCGCCCCTAATGGGGGCTCATCAGTGCGCAGGCATTCAACTCAACCATCCGATGCTGCGGCAGTCAGAGAACTCATGGTAATATACACCCAAGAGGACTCCTAATACGTGAGTCCTCCAAGCGGCGTCATCTATCAAAGGCATTCCGCAGATGCTATATTTTAAGGCATCAGACATGCGAGGGAATTGACAGAATTCTACGTAAATGTTCCACGGTGTGCATGTGTACACCTACCATCGGTGCTCTTGGCGACGGTGTTGCTTTACGTGGAATTCTGTTAATTCCCTCGCATGCCTGATGCCTTGAAATATAGCATCTGTGGAATGCCTTTGACAGATGGCGCCGCTTGAAGGACTCACATATTAGGAGTCCTCTTGGGTATATATTACCATGAGTTCTCTGACTGCCGCAGCATCGGATGGTTGAGCTGAATGCCTGCGCACTGATGAGCACCCAATAGGGGCGGAACACGTGTCTTTGCGGTTTCGGTTCAACCGTCTGATGTTGTGGTAGTCAGAGAGCTTTGTTCCATAACTTATTTTCAGTTTCAGTGTCAAATTTCAATTCAGTACCAAGTTTCTAGAAATGTGATTTCGAAAACTTTGGTCCCATGTCATCTAAAAAAATAGTCCGATTTTTCATGTCTTGCAAAAATTGACCCGACCTTGTCTATAACTTTATGATGCGTTGTATTTTCCCAAAGTTGACCACTTCTGGATACTTCGAGTAACTGTCTACCATGAGCAAATAATTGTTGCCTTGAAGAAAATCTGCTGTAATGTATTGCCACGGTCGTTTCGGTATCTCGTCTTTTATGAGTGGATCTTTCAATATTACCGCTGAAAAATCTCAAACCTGTTGGACATTTTTTTTTACTACTCCCACTATTTGAGGATGCATACCACGCAAAAAAAACTACCTCTTGTGCTTTTAGTAGTGTCTTGTCTTTGCTCAAATGATTCTGGTTTAGTTTTTTCACGTATTCCTTTCTCATCATATTACTTTCGGAATTCAAAGTTGTTTCCTTCATCATTAATTTTCTCGTTTATACATATACGGTCAATTCATCTTTTACTTTCAGTACGGCCTGATCCTTTCTGATAAACCTTTCTTATCTGCCGGCCAACCGTTCAAAATTTCAACAACATCAAGTGTTCATCTTTTTCGTCCGCGATCTGTTCAAATCTTTGAGCTGATACACTGTGATCCTCGATCAATCTAACTTGCACTTGTGCTCCATCTTCCACAATCTCAAAATTTTCATTATCAAAGCTGGCCCTAGATAGCCTATCCGCAATGAACAATAGTTTTCCCGGTTCGTACCTCTACCGTCAGATCATAACCCTGAAGGTTGATTTTGAACCTCTGCAATCCAAGTGAATACTTTATTAAAGGTTTCTTGAAGATACAAGCCAACGGCTCGTGGTCTGTTTCAACTTCAAACTGCCTGCCGTACAGAAATTGGTGGAATTTTTGGCACCCCAACACAATAGCCAACGTTTTCTTCTCAATCTGCGCGTACCGTTGTTGACATTCTCGACATTAAGGCGTACACTATAAGTGAGCACAAGAAATGAGAAATCAAAAATTGCATGTTCTAAAAAAACACTGAAACAAATGCTAGTCGGAAAGGCCTATTATACCTTAAATAAGTACTTCGAAGATCCGAATATAAAGACCTTACTGGTCGTGATTATTGTGGATTCATATTTTTTTATTGACTGTTGTAGGTACTTATGTTCATTTGTGTCAAATTGTTAGATACTACTTGTTATTTGTATATAACTTGTCATTGTACATCTTTTGAACTGTCTACGGATAGTTTTATTGGTTCTGTTCCATCGAAATACCTCAGTACTAGACTTTTTGTCATCAGGTTCTTCAAACTGTTGAATTCTTCAACATGGACTTGATCTCAATCCCATAACACATCCTTTCTGAACAATTCTCTCACATTTGCTGTTTTGGCTGACAAAGCAATAAACTTTCTCATGCAAGTAATCATGCCCAGAAATTGACTCAATTGCTTCGATTTCAGAATAAGGGGCCGTGTTTGTTCTTGTCCTGTAATGTGTCCCATGAGTTTCACCTCTGTCACTCCAATTTGCATTTCAGTCCACTGAATCTTACTCCTTACTCCTTTGCTCGTTTCAGAACTTTCAATAAAATCACATCATGTTCTTTCTGGTCGTTTGCAAAAATGATCAAGTCACCAATGTATAGCTTGACACACTTGATTCCTAAAAAAATGTTTGAAACAGTTCTATGAAATATTTCCGGTGAAATATTGAGACCAAAGGTAATCTTGAAAATCTCAATCTTCCAAAAAGTGTGTAGGTCACATACACATTGCATGACCCTACGTCAGTCATCACGAGTTGAATTGCTTCATGATCATGACAACAAGGCTTGAGAGACGAAGTTTCAAAAATTTGCGATAAAACTCATTTAGCTCAAGTGGTCTTCAATGAGGATATTCCATAAAACATTCAACCAACAAAATCTGCCGTCCGACAGGAAGGCGTCGGCTCAGAGCGATAAAACAGTATGTCATAAAACGACATGTTTGACCAATGGGATACCTGGTCGAGAAACTGAATTTGACAAAAAAGTTGTTCAAACTCTGGAATCGGTGAACTCTTATCAACAGTAATATCACAAGTGTTTAGATTTTCACGATAACTCTGGCCAAACGGTCGCGAGTGCTGGTTGTAACAATAAATGCCCGACTCCGTAGAAGGAGGGCATTTATCAAGGGACAACCAGTCCGAGGGAAACGCCTGGCCAAAATTATCTGAGAAAATCTTTAGCACGAGTGATATTTTGCTGATTAGCTAACAGATTTTGTTGTTCACATCAATTTTATTTCGTTGTCATTGACAGTAGGATTTAGATAAGTGAATATTATCCTTGTAGGTCTTATAATCGAGGGCGTTGTGTGTAATAATTATTTGATAATTTTATTGCAACTTGTAGGTACTCGTACAAGAAATTAAGAGATACAAATTGTGCCAAAATATCAAGGGATAAAGGAACACAAGAAGTAGATATGATTTTAGAATAGGAACGAGCCATCATTTTCGATAAAGCTTATTTAACAAAAATTATTGGTGAAAACCTCGGGAGAAGCCCTAGTGTATTCCACTCTCTCTCTGTATACTTCAGAGAAGATTACATCGAGCCAATATTTCTACATAAACATATTGAAACGTTCGAATACAAGAAAAATATTTTTTGCGCGGCCTCCTTTGGGCATATACAAAACATATCTGCCGCACTTTGGCAAATCTTGAGCCTCTGAAAACCCACTGAAACGCTGGGGATCCGTGCACCCCTTTCCCCCTCACGCCTATCAACGATATCAATAGTGAGAGCTACGGGCAGAAGCAAGCAGCATCTTTGAGTTTCCGACGAGTTTTTATGTTTCGACTTTCCGAGTGGCGCCCGTCACAATCAATCAATTTCGCAAAAGAGGACGACGCGCATATTTCCTTGTCCTTCCCCTGAAAAGCTATTCCACCACTTTTGAGCGGGGTCTACAAGAAAGCCATTTCGTGTCTGTTGCCAGTTAAAATGCGATGCGTATTATCAGTTCCGATACAAGACAAGAAGTTGAATACCACACTCACTTACACATACGAGTATACGTATTATAAGTAAATGTACCGGAAGACGGATATCTTTGTGCATGCTTAATTGCTGTTTGTTGGGTTGTAACTGTGGGGGTAAATGTAGATTCCATGATAATGCTGAGTGAGTAATGCCCGGCGCAAGAAACTTTGGTCAATACACCGACTAACATCACAAGGTGGTACTAACTAAGCCATACACCAACTAGGGCCATAAATCCGGGTCCGCATGTGTCTCGGTGGTGCACCGACGCCGGCTTGCTTAACACGTCTTCAGACCGCGAATTTTCACATCCAGGAATGATTAACATTTCCTCAATGATTCACCCTCTTGCGAAACAGCACACACGGACAGTAGTGCCGCTGATGGTGTTTGGTGCCTCGAGGAGTATAACGCTAGCTGCTCGCACACGGGGCGGATTGGGCCGTAAAATGCGATCTGGAAATTTACGACGTCTATACCAAACTAAATGGGGCTCTACATATATCTGGAACTCTGCGGTCTCTTATTGGTCGTAGAGATGCACCTCGTGCTCTGCTAATTATTTGGAAAATGAAAAACTTTTCACTAAATAGTTCAACGTTTGAACCCATTTGAAATCCTCAAGTACTCTAGTAATCAGAACGCGGGCGGTAATGTCGAATGAGGAAACTGATTAAAACATTACCTCACGTTATAAGTGATGGATGATTATGTCGAAAGTGAATGATTCACTTTGTTTCTTCTGGAGCCTTTATCTGCTTCTCCATCGTTTGCATTAACATCTCCCTAATGGTCCAGGAGACAGTGAACTTTTGGGCACATATTTTGGCATTCAGCGAATATACATAGAATTGTTCAGTTCGTGATTTTCAACTAATCGCAACCTCAATGGTTTTCCGATGAGTTGAGACGGAGAATGCCTTAAAAAATTCAAATGCATTCCACTTTCTTCCCACTAATGAAAATGGTTCTACCAAAAAGTAGTAATATAGTCGATAACATCAATTTGTATATAGAGTCCTTAACCTGGAAAAAATAAGGGTAACGTATTAAAACAAGCGAATATGCCTCATGGGCATGAGGCTCAGTAGCAGTAGCGCACTTCCTTTTTGAAGGATTAGTGAACGCAGGATGCTAAATAGAGTTATCAACCTTTATTTGGGCAGAAATTTCAATATGGCGGTCAAAATAGCGTCAGAATCATGAAATTGGGCTTAAAAATCAAGATGACCGTACCTACTTCGGACAAGGGTAAGTTCCAAGTTCCATGAAAATCGTTCCACTAATAAGAGATTTCAATATGGCGGCCAAGATGGCGGCAGAGCATCATTTGTCCAAAATCGGATGTATTTTGATGAAGTTCACACCGACTGTGGATTTCACTTAAAGACCACTTTCAGAGAAATTCAAAATGACGGACCAAAGATGGCGGCCAAGTGACAAAAATCATTGGTCAAATTTATATGGTGAACACGTACGCATTTGATTGGCATTTGCACCACATCGATATCTCTTTTCGTGAGGCATAATTCGCCTAGTTCTATTATTTTGAAACATGTTTAATATGGAGAGAACAAGATGGCGGCGGAGCATCAATTGTCAAAAATTGGATGTATCTAATTGACGTTCACATCGCCTGCAAATTTCATTAGAATCAGACCACTTTCAGAGAAATTCAAAATGGCGGATCAAAGATGGCAGCCAATTGACAAAAATCATTGGTCAACTTCATATGGAAGACACGTACGCATTTCATTGGCGTTTGCATCATGTTGATATCTCTTTTCGTTGAGGCATAATTCTCCTTGTTCTATCACTTCGAAACATGTTCAATTGTGAGAATACAAGATGGCGGCGGGACATCAATTGTCAAAAGTTGTATGTATCCTGATAAAGTTCACATCGCCTGCAAATTTCACTCAAATCGGACCACTTTCAGAGAAATTCAAAATGGCGGATCAAAGATGGCGGCCAAGTGACCAAAATTATTGGTCAACTTTATATGGTGGTCACGTACGCATTCGATTGGCGTTTGCAGCACATTAATATCTGTTTTCGTTGAGGCATAATTCTCCTAGTTCTATCACTTTGAAACATGTTCAATATGGAGAATACAAGATGGCGGCTGGCATCAATTGTCGAAAATTGGATGTATCTAATTAAAGTTCACATCGCCTGCAAATTTCACTCAAATCAGACCACTTTCAGAGAAATTCAAAATGGCGGATCAAAGATGGCGGCCAAGTGACAAAAATCATTGATCATTTTCAAATGGTAGTCACGTACGCATTTGATTGACGTTTGCACCACATCGATATCTCTTTTCGTTTAGGCATAATTCTTCTAGTTCTATAACTTCGAAACATGTTCAATAGTGAGAATACAAGATGGCGGGGGGGCATCAATTGTCGAAAATTGGATAGATCTTGATGTGGTTCACATTTCCTGCAAATTTCATTTCAATCGGATCACTTTTGGAGAAATTCAAAATGGCGGATCAAAGATGGCGGCAGAATAACAAAAATCCAAAAGTCAACTTTACATCCTGGACATATGTACTACTGATCAGCGTTTACACCACATCGATATTTCTTTTCCCTGAGGAGTTATCACGGGTACGGACGGACGGACAGACGGACGGACGGACAGACGGACGGACGGACAGACGGATGGACGGACGGATGGACGGACGGACGGACGGACAAAGTGAAGCTAAAAGCGCCTTTTTCCCATTTTTTGGGGAAGTGCTCTGAAAATCGAGCTTATTTTCCGATCAGCGAATTTATTGAATCACTTCAGCCAGAATTACCTCGGGTTCCACCAAACTTTTATCAGCGTGATAACTTTATGACTCTGATAGTAACTAAGCAACTGGCCATCCTATTGGCTGGTGCATAGCAACTATCAGCTTGATAGATTTAATCTGTTCTTAAAATTTTGGTGGAACCCGAGGTTAGTGAATTACTTTGTTCAAATGGAAATGAGCCAAACTGGCTTCTTATGTAAGCTTTATGATCTACTTCAGTACATCTAGAAGGTTCCTCACTGGAAAAATAAGTCTACTCATTTGAATTCTCCACCAATGGAGCCCACCGGAAAATTTTTGCTAGACTCGGAAATATATATATGGTTAGTATCAGTGATGGAACAATCCTATCGACATTTGACGGATGGGAAAACTAGTCCAAAAAAAAATTTCACTGCCTTCTGGACCATACCTTCAGACTGATCCCAGTCTTCAGTCTCTTCACACTTGTAGGTTTGTTCAAATTCCACTTTTGACACCAATTGTTGTGGATTTCTGATCCGTAACATTTGAAATGACAGCAATTATTAGTTTGCTTCACCACGTTCTTCTTGTTCCTTTTATGCTGTATCATATTTGCTTCTTTCCTTGTCTGTCTCTGCTCTTTCATAATTTGCTTCAATATCACCATACATTCACCTTAATGCATCGTTTCAGTGTTCACTGTTATTGACATCCATCGAAAAGCCCTGATTTGTGATAGAGGCATGAAATTTGGTATGAGTGGTCTTCATGATCTTCTTTTCAAATGTAAACACGACGACTCGCCATATTTTGGTTAGGGGGGTCCAAGGACCTCCCTAAAAATTTGGAGTTGCAGGAACTCCTACAAACCACCGGTAAATATCGTCACACATTTCAAAAAGTAATCATTTGACTCTACACCAAATCCTAACAAGAGACACAACAATTGTCGACATGTACGCATGGTTCTTTGTGTAAAAGAAAAATTCTTCGGAGTGTCAAAAAAACACAGTTTTTATAGATTTTTCCATCTAAGAAAATGTGAATTGATCTGCTGTGTATTATTATTCACTAATTTGTATTTTCTGAAGCTATTCATGAAGTCTGTTTTTTGATACTGTCATTCTAGGGATGACAGCCCTCGAAGAAATAAGCCAGTTCAAGTGTGAAGTTCAACAGCGTTTTTTTTATTGTTCCCAATCAATATTATTGAAAATTTATGAATGGATTGATAGCCGAAACTGTACTGTAACCTAATTCTTTTTGACTACACGCGGAACCAAGCGCAAAAGCCTTGGAAAAAATGTTTTGTACGTCGCCCAGCATCATAAAATTTGTGCCCCTAGGGTGTGTTGAAAATATTTTTATACCGTGTATTAACTCGATCTCAAAGCTTTGAAGTATTTCACGCCCCAATCTTAATTTTTTGTGCCTTCTACTTGACAACTGCAGATCGTATTGACGTTTTTCTATACTCATTAATCTGTATTTGCTGTTGTTTCGCCAAAGTAGCATGAAATTTGGTGCAATTCTAACAGTGACAGGTGGCGGTTAAAAAAATTTCTTTCGGGGCTTTCGCGCATCACTTTTCATTTAGTTATACTCATTAAAATTATGAAACAGTTGAATCTATCCACCCAATAATGAATTGTCATCATATTGATTGGTAAAATTGAAAAAAACGCTGCTGAACTGAGCACTTGAATTGACTGGTTTCATCTGGGATTGTTGCTTCTAAGATGTCAATATCAAGAAATTGACTTCATCAACGGCTTCGGCAGATACGAATTAGTGGATAATGATATGCGGAAGATGAATTTACTCTTTTATTACATGAAAAAAATATAAAAACCTGATTTTTTTTTGACATTCCGAAGAATTTTTTTTTCATTATGAAGAACAGTGCGTACATGGCGACAATTGGTCTGCCTCTTGTTGAGATTCAACGTAGAGTCAAATGAAAACATTTTGAGATGCGTGGCGATTATTAATGGTGGTTTGTATGAGTATCTGCAATTTCAATTTTCAAGGGGGCCCCTAAGCTTCGCTAACCAAAATATGGCAAGGCGTCATGCCTACATTTGAAAAGGGGACCATGAAGACCACTCATACCAAATTTCATGCCTTTATCACAAAAAGAACAGATTTTATCAAATTTGGTCACTAATCCCCGAACTACACTTAATTACCACTGGTAATTGCAGATTGAGCAAGTTACGTGTTTCCTTTTGCGGGAAATAGGATGTCGACGGTTCAGATGACTTTCTGGTCATGCCCTGGAGTATATATCAACAGCTCTGAGCTAACAATATAGCTCTTACGTGACAAAAGCGGGAATACAATTTTCGGACTTGCTGCAGCGAACATGATATACTTTGACAGCGCCGCAAGAAAAATGCTCAAGTGGGATTTTCGGAAATTTTGAGTACATGGTAGAGGAGGAAGTTCTGAATCGATAACAGCTTCAAAATTCCATGAAATAATTATTTCAACCTCAAAACCAATCTTTAGGTACTGCACTATATGTGAAATGACGTCAATTCTCTGGTTGCTCTCCGCGTTCTTACATTTCCTTTGTCTGCTGCAATATCGTTTGATTCGCTTCTTTCCTTGTCAGTAGGTAATGCGGCACTTGAGCCTGGGAACTAGTTTTCTACGGCACTTGGGACCGAAAGTGAAAAGACGTCCAAGACGTGGAAATGACATCCAAACCGTAAAAAAGACGTCAGATACGTGTGGAAAACGTCTTGAAGACGTCCAAAAACAACTTGGAGACGTTTCGGAGACGTCTTGAAGACGCCTTTCATACGTATTTGACGGATTTGGCACGTCTTAGACGTCTTCTCACTTTCGATATCAAGTGCCGCAGAAAACTGGTACCCAGGCTCAAGTGACGCATCACCTATACCACTTCTTGTCTTTCTCCTGACCTCATCTATTGTTCAAGTGGAAGATATGTTATCGGCATATTGCTGGTAAGATTCAAAGTGAGAGAAATCATTTGGTTACTTTGCAACGTTCTTTTGCTAGTTCCATCAACTCTTACGCCCAGTAATATAACGGACTTCAATCTCCAAACTAACTCATCTGCCACTGCCAGTTTCCAGTTCCCACTGCTGTTATTGTGCGAACCTTCTTACTCAAGAGTTCAATATGACCCTACTGCTTTTTTTCCAGTCCCACCTTAGACGCACCAATTCGTCGTGGACCTTTGGAATGATGCCGTTCTTTGATTGCTTTGCCACGTTCTTGTTTTCGTCCGATCATTTGTTTCGCTTCTTTTCTTACCCTCTTGCTCCTCCGTCATTTGGATCATCATTCCCTCATCAACTTCGATCCATCTTTTCCATAATTCTAACCGGCATCCATCGAAAAGCTTCTAGCTTCTACTAGCTTCCAACTGTTTTTTGTCGCACTTCTGACACCAACTTGTCTAGTCTTCGAATTCGAAATGAGACAACTGACATTAGTTGGAAAACATGTAAGTTTGTGCTGGTATCCTTTTCTAGTGATTTTTGGAGTTGAAATGGTTTTTTAGGTTCAAAACACTCTTTCCCAAAGTTAACTGCATGTATTTTCTCAAGAGTTCATAGACAGGTTTTTTTCAGGAACGTAGCAACAGCAAATGCAGTGCAAGTGGTGTCGCGCACCATGGTTCGTTGCCCTCAAGAGGCTCGAATGCTAATCAACAAGGAACAAAATGTCAAACAAATAAAGAAAATGGGACAAATCGAAAAAGACAAGGAGATTACAGATTGTGAAACTTGACCTAAGGCAACCACCTCTCTGCTTTTGTTGAAGCTGTACTGTTCTTTGTGAACATTTTGCAATTCAACACTTTGTTCTGTAAATGCTCCAGTTTGAACATCAAAATTATTTTTATTTCCTCACTACTTTTGTATTTTTTGACAATAAGTAGTCAAAAAATACATCAACACATCATCAAGATATCGTTAATAATTGTCTTCCAAATCCTTTTCTTTCAAGGTAGAATGAGCCCCGCTGTGATTTTGCGTCACAGTCTGATTCTACCATGCTAGGTCCCTGGGTTCCACTTATGCCAGAAACATTCTTGTTCGCCAAGGTAAAGTGATGAATTGACGCCAATTGGTAAACACCAGAGTAACTAATAACCGTGTTGTATTTCTATACTCAGTGCGCTGGGATTCACCGCGATCGATTCCCCAGAGGTCAACAATCGTTCTACTTGTTTAGTCATATAAACAATAATTATTGTCACTCGGCACAGCAGTCCCCAACCCTTCTAGTATAAACAGCCCAGCAAAGCCCCGAATAATGATACAATGGCCAGCGAGCGAGCGCTACGTGCACCAGTTTTGTTTGCCTCTCTGATTCGTTATCAGGCCATGGCAATAATAATTTACGACAATAATAATCGAGGGACTTAATCGGTAACGATACCACCCAAAACTAATTCACAATCGATAGGTACCTATGAGCCACGATCATAAATTTCTCGGCGCGACAATCTGTGGGTACGGAGCGGAGGGACAATAGGCATGAAATCTCAGTTAGTTTTTTGTAATTAGGAATACAGGGTGATTATTCATAACTCTGTGATCAAGCTTTTGCAATTAGGAATACCGGGTGGTTATGGAAGGAATTGTTGCAATAGATACTATAATAGTTACAGAGAGGGTTGGTAGGAAACGACTTTTTCTGTATACCTACAGTTCTTGCAAAGTGGCTGATTCCAAAAAGGAACTTCCTATAAATTATTCAATGTTCTATGCTCATTTGTAAATGCCCGATGCTTGACGGAAATTGAATCATTCTTCAACCGCCGGAATGAAATCCGAAAGAATCGGAAATCCTGCGGTAGAAGCCGTAGTGCCCCTGTGGAATTTTGCAAACTATACTCCCTTGCTTCATTGTCGGCGCGGCGTGCTTGCGGTTGATTACTTTTCGGCTTTGTCCCTATCCGATCGATTTGTTGATGTTGTTGTTTTGTGTTGTGTGTGCGGTGCGTTTAGTGCGTGAGTTGGCCCGATGTCCCTCCTTTTCAGAGAAATGAAAGCCTCCGTCCCGTGCGCTCATCCCTTCCATCAGAGAGAGCCCGGAGAAGCGAACCTATTTATTTTAATGGAGTCGGTGTGAAGACGCGCCAAGCAATAATTCAGTTAAACCGATATACAAAGTTCAAAGTAACAATTTAGAGAGAGAGCAAGAGCAACTCCTGCGCGCTTAAACCAAAATCCACACCTTCCTAAATTGACAAGTGGTTTAAGCAGCTCGCGGGGGTTAAGAGCACCTTGGAGCCCTCTCCTCGCTATAGATGGAAATTCCGCATGAAGTGTTGGCGGAAGAACGGATAAAGACAGAATGGGGGATAGCACCAGTGGCTGATAAGGAGGGACTGAAAATGGCTCGGTCGGCCGCAAATAGCGAAGGAAACAAGGGTGCAGATTACAGATACCCGCGCGCTCTTCTCTCGCCGCTTTGCTTGCCGCCCCTGTTAAGTATGTCAGCAATTATTCCGGAATCTCCTATTTCTTGTTATTTACAGAAAACTGCCGAACGACACGGTAATTCGGCGCCAAGCCGGCACACCCCTCGTTTCTCCTTGTTCAACCCTTCCGGGACAACGATATTTCAGGGTGTTTCGGGGAACACTCAACCAAGAAAGACGTGACGGATACGTTCGTTCAAAGAGGCGCGGAATTGTGGTTTCAGCTTAGCATTACTTATTGTATAAAATTTATATTTGGTTGTTTACCAACTAACCTAATTTTTTGTTCTTGAAATTTTGCTGGAAAAAATACTTTGAACTGAGTGTAAAATGCGTGGGTACTTGTACAAAAAATATCGACACTAAATCTCCCGTGAAAAGGTGAAACCTAGTAACCCACATTTTTTGATAAAATGAGTTTTTCACATATTCGGAATCTTCTAACTATTTTCTTTACTCAGATCTTGGTTTTGTGTCAATATTAAAAAAAATGAATTAATTAGAACGTATGGAATTTCCTAGTAAGTGCATTTCTAGTCTACTTTACAGTGGAAAAACATAGCAAGTATCCCTTCCAAATGTGAAACCTAGCATCTTTGCCGCATTGTAGATAGCAGGGTGGCTTACTAGGTTCTCCCGGTTTTATTTCAGGATGTTATGATCTAGATAAACCCAGCAATGACTTTTACTAGGTTTCTACAATTTTTTTGTGCGTATTTTCCAGTCGAGCTGCTAGTTCATTGAAGGATGCTAGGTTCATACTTTGTGGTACGTTGCTTAAATACCCTAAATTTACCTAGTCACACTTCAAGAAGCCATTGAAGGTCAAATAAATCAACTGCGCTTTCACGCGTTATACCCAAACAACAAGCAACACAAAAAGATTTACACACCCCCAGTATAAACATTCTTAGCACCATGTGCTCCATTGTTGCCGTTTGGACCGTTATACGATATGTGCTTTTGCTCGATTCTCCCGCTAAAACATCAAAGAGAGAGGTCGTATATGATGAACTAGTGAATATTTATTATTGATAGGAATTGTGTTTTGCTGGCATAGAAATGTTTTCGAGGGGAAAGCTCCACGGAACTTCAGCTACTAATAAACGTGAGTTATTTAATTTCATTGTTCCAGAAGCACTCAAGTTCTAATCGCCGTGATATTTCCAAAATTATAATTTAGTATTAGTACTCTTTCATTATTTAAGGTTCACAAAAATACGACAACCAAGAACGCCGATTGATCAAAGTATAATTATAGGGGGTAGGTAGGTCCGACGCGCCGACATCGCAAAAATTTCGAATTTTCTTCTCAGCTATCAAAGAAGATGGTCGAGGCATGAATTCTCTGAAAAAAACAAAATTTTGACAGACATTGTGCCCAAAATGCCACCTGTGAAAAGAAAAATGGTGTCTCTGGAAAAATATTACTTCGTCTGATGCATCATCTGGTTTGACATCAAATCTTGTTTTTTTTTTGTTTTGAAGAAAGTTGGGAAAGTGTATTTTTTTAGTTATAATTTTTGTTGCCTGCTATTGGGTCTTATCACGGTGGCTCTTGTAATTGAAACAATATTGTAATTTTGTTGATTTTGCTATCGTTACGATTAATTATATATAGAAATTTTATTTAAAAATTACCTCTTCCCAACACTTTGGGTTGCTATATCAACAAAGAATACATTTCAAAAAGGTATAACATAATAATAAGAATATGAACAGAATAAAAGGGTAAAGTGTAAATTAAAATTACTTATTGTATAAATGATTTCGTAGTATGTATAAAGAATTTTTCAAAACAGATAGCCCTATAATTCTCAGTAATTTTGAAGGCAAACCAAAAAGCTGACAAAATTCTTTGAAAAAAGTGGTGATAGTTCCGCGGGCTCCAACCAGTATTCCTATGACCTGGACATCCTTCAGGCTATGCGACTTTTTGAAAAACGCTATTGTTGGATCATAGACACCTTGTTTTTCTTTGTTGACCATACTGGGTTGTTCTTCGTTCATTTCGAATCTAACAGTTGGGTCTATGATCCAACCCACGTTTTTCTTTCGGTCGATAGCCAGGATGTCAAAATGTTCTAGTTTATGTGGCGAAAACAGATAAACGACGAGAGTTCCTCGGAGTGTAAATTCGCTGGACACCTTCTTCACGGGTTGGTGGGTCTTTGCTTGTGCTCTGGTAATGGCAGGCACTGTATAAAATGAAGCCAAAAGAAGTCAGCGGCAGCATTGATAGTAGGAAGTACTACGTGCTCTAGCTCGTTCATACAACACTAAAACTGACTAAAACAGCATACAAGCCAGAAGAAGATGAAGAAAGGACTACCTACATACATGAAAGGGACAATAGTTATTTCATGTTGATGAAATCTTCCAACACTGAGTGCACTCATGCGTTGAGTATCTGTAATGCGTCGTGTCTCGATTGTCTCGTCTTGTACAGTCCAACTTCATAAATCAATGTCAATCCAAGCGAATTTTCTCAACCTTACTGGGGCCACTAAACAGGCATTTTCATCAAATTTTCTTTCCTTTAGTTCTGCCGCTGACTTCCTTTGGCTCCATTTTATACAGTGGCCGCCACAACCGTAGAGCACAAGCAAAGAGCCACCAACCTGTGGAGACGGTGTCCAGCAAATTTACACTCCGAGGAACTTGCGTCGTTTATCTGTTTTCGCGACATGAACTGGAACATTTTGACTTAACTTGCATCATACCACGCGACGAGTGACATCTAAAGGGTGACATCTGCCACAAATGCCACAATACCTAACCTTTTTACATACCTACCACATTTACACATACTATCTGCGACGACGGTTATGGCTTTATACTCATTCCTACCAACAAAAAATTATTTTTCCATAGCTTGCTCTAATGCAGATAGCCGTGAAATTGATTATATATTGTTACGAGCGGCGATCTTGTACATATAGGTAAACACTCGATGTTTCTCGATCTTTCCACCATTAGATCGCAGTGTAGAAGTCTGGAGCGATCTCGTGCATTCCAGAGCGTTCTTGTATGTGAACCCAATGGAGACTTGAACGTTTGATCAAGGCACATCAGTCCACTTTGGCGGAGGCGCAGTTTCCAGAACACATGGTAAGCATACGGGTAACGTGTGCGATTATTCGGGAATGATCTAGAAACCGCATATGCCAGACCCTCATGGAATTTGCTGGAAGCAGACAGAAACTTCGGGAACATTATTCGGAGGCCTTATATAAGGCGTCAGCCGAGAGCTCGCGGCAGTAATGAATTAGATAGCGAGTGATAACAAGCGAAGTACCTGCGACATAATTCCAAGCGATAATTGTTGGCATTTATTGTAGTAGTAGTACGCAGAAATAAACAGTGTGTGTTTTAAAAGTTCGTCTCAATTATATTCGAACCCGTACGCGAAATATCGTAACAATATGTTTAACCTCCCATCCTCCGAACAAGTTTTTCTTATTTAAAAAAAAAAAACAAGAAAAACAACGGGATACATTCTCATTTCAGGCTGTTTTCGTTAGTAAGTGTCTACTTACCTCGGGTTCCACCAAAATTTTAAGAGCAGATTTAATCTATCAAGCTGATAGTTGCTATGCACCAGCCAATAGGATGGCCAGTTGCTTAGTTACTATCAGAGTGATAAAGTTATCACGCTGATAAAAGTTTGGTGGAACCCGAGGTAAGTTATGTAATTTATGTAGTGTGGTTTTCCATTTTAACATTTTTCGAGACATTTTTCGAGAGCTCGGGTGGGCACGCGGGTGGGCACCTATGATTTTAGGGGAGGCACGTGCCCACCCTGGTCACCCCCCGGCGCCGTCGCTGCAATGAGGCCGGCTTGTGTCTCCTTCCCCTTGCTCTGAAAATCATAAGCAAATACAAGGGAGTGCGATAGAGTTCCTGAAAGCCACGCAAAAATACGAAAGAGCTTAGCAGGGTTTCAAACGATATTGAAGATACAAGGAAGTCCAATGGAACTTTATACACATAGGAAATGAAGGCAAAAGGGGGCTTACTGTTACTCTGGAAGCCAACAAAAACATAAATGGGTTGATTGGGGCTCCATACTACACTTGGCACGAGGGGGTCCTATAGGGCTCCGAATATCACATGAAGGCATGAAGTGCTCACTAATGCCCCAAAACCTACAGAATGATGTTAGGAGGCTCAGCGCGGCTTCAACTTCAAAAGACAAAGGGGCTTTTGGATAACAGAAAAAGGCAACAGGGGGGGCTTACTGGAATTCTGGTAGCCATGAAAAAATATGTAGGGGCTAACTAGGGCTCCAAACTACATTTGCGGACACAAGGGAGTCAAAATGTTATGAAAAAAAAAACATGAGAGGGCTCATTAGAGCTCCAACTACAGTTGATGACCCAAGGAACCCGAAAGGACTCCGAATGGCCTGATGGCACAATGGTGATTGCTATGGTCTGAAAGTAGGTAACGGAAAATGTCAAGGGGCTTAGCAGGGCTTCAAATCACATTGAAAAAACAACGAGTGGGCCCAATGGAGCCTGAATAACACAGGATGGCAAAAGAGGGCTTATTGGAATTCTGGAAGCCATGAAGTATACATAGAGGAGACTCATTGGGCTCCAAATTATACTTGAAGACAGAAGGAGGCCCGATTTGGGACCGAATATCACATGAAGGCACAAGGGGCTCACTAGTGCTCTGAAAGCCATGGAAAAGTGCAAGGGGGCCCTACAGAACTTCAAACAGTGCTGAAGACACAAGGGGGTCAAATGGAGCTCTGTATAACAAAACGCAGAATGGGGCTACTGGTACCTACTTCGGAAGTCATGAAAAAGATTTAGCTCAACGGGGCTTTAACTTAACTTGGAGACATAATGGGGGCCCGATAGAGCTCTGAACATAACATGACGGCACAACGCTGCTTGTTGCTCCGGAAGTCACGGAAAGTGCCAGGGAGCTCAGCAAAGGTTCAAATTACATTCGAGACAGAATAAGGGGACCCAATAAAGCTCTTGATAACACTAACACAAGACTGCAAAAGGCCCCTTACTGGAAGTCTGAAGCTATAAAAAAGATCCTGCTAGCGATTGTTTCCGGCAACGCAGTAGTCCACCCTCTCGCCGTATGAAGTCGATTTTAGAGACGACTTGCTCCACCACTCGCTCCACCATCTCTCAGAAGAAACATTATGCTTTCGCTTCTTTGTGCGAATAGAACTTTTGCCCATTTGAAACTCTTCCCCTTCCTCTCCTTTTTTCACAGGCGCGGATTCATCAGCCCCGCTACTTTCATCGTAGTCTTCCAGAACTTGCCTGACTGGAACGTGACTGCGACGTTTTGATTTCGACGTATGTCTTATATGATGTCTAAATCTGTGACAGGAACTACCCCCGATTTATATTGATCTTTCAAAGTCGTGCAAACCCTCCTTTGGTCGTGATTTCCTCTTTTTTGCCGTGAAAAGCACCAAATTTGCCGTTATTCGAACCTTTTCTGTCGTTTCATGTCTGGTGGAGAAAAACATCTACCACTGCATGTTCTCCAACTGACAGATATGGGATACAAGTTTTGATAATCAGATCCCAGATAAGGGAATCATATCTACTCCACTCTAACAGCGGACATGGCGGTGTATACCTAGTGAACATGAAGCATGCTCTTCAAAGCCGAACGTATTGTTACGAGTGGCAGTTCTGGATAGCACGCAATCTTTTCAGACTCTTCCATTAGGTCGTTGTGTACAAGTGCGGAGCTCTGGACATTTCCAGAATATACGCGATGGCTTGGCATTGGAATACATGGGAAGACTTCAACGCTCGATCAGAAAACATCAGCCGAATTGGCGGAGGTGCCGTCATACCACGCGAAACACGCGAGACGTGTGTGATTTTCCGGGAGTCGCCTAGAAATCATCGTATGCCGGGTCACTGAGGAATTTTCTGGAGAACGCATGGGACATTCGGACATGAGCACCATGAATGGCACCCACAGATTCACTATTGAATTGGGAGTAATCAAGAGCTATGGAAACGAAGTAGTCTTAGCGATATTCCTAAGAAAATAATTGTTGGCGAGTATTTATTGTAGTACGCAGTAATAAACAGTGTGTGTTTTAAAACGATCGTCTCAATTATGAACAAACCCATACGCGAAATACGTAATACTTATTATGCAGGATTAGACCCAGGTTACTTCAACTGCAGAAAGCGTCGAAACTTCAACGTGTTTGGCAAGGTCAATGAAAAGTCAAAGATGACGCAAACCCAGGTATTCTACAGCGAAGGTATTCTACGAAGTCAAACTGTTATAGTCGTATACCGCAACAACCTACTGTCTAGTCTGGAGACATTATGTCTATTCAGGGACGTTTTGTCATGGGGACGTTATGTTCGGAGGCGTCTTTTTATAAACCCTGAATGGTCCAAGATTATTGATGGCCCTTTCCTCTGAACCCTTGAAGTTTTATTATTTCAAAATATTTTAATGAACTATTGGTGACAAAATTATAAGGAAGAAAATATAAACCACTGCATGTTTCCATTCATCACACTAAGTGCCCAGTTGCAAGAACGAGAAAGTGAAGGTTGCTTCAGAGCAAATACATTTCGGTTGCAAGAACAGGGTATCAAACTGGATAAATAACGAAACTATAGTGAGGATTCGAAAAGACCACCATTTGACTTTCAACAATAAAAAAATGACAGAATTCATGACCAAGAACCATGGAACCGAGCATGGAACAATTGAGGGATGGTCTTTTCCCATACACTTTCATCACTACACTATGGCCCTGCTCGTAGGTATCCACAATAAAATAATAAAATTCCGTAATGAAACTTGACGAGAGCAGGAAGCGCCGGTGGCAGTCAAGAGGAAATGCAGGTGACGGCGTCAAACCGGTCGACCGACTGCGCGCGCGTTTTTCCTTTTTTTTTCGGAAATTTCACAGCGATATAATAAAATATTTTTATTAGTTTTCGCGCGCGGGTGTGAGAGACATTTAATTCTGAAAAGATATCAAATACAGCGAGCTAGTATGACAGCTTTAGTACTTTATACGGGCATTATTTCTCGTAGAAAAATAAAAAGGCGCGCGATAAATCCGCCATAATATAAATCGCGCCGCGCGAACTACCACCACCGACGCGACGACGACGACGACGACGAGAAGCCAATCATCCCCTCGTCGCGCCTTTGTTGTCCCCGGGTTAGTTAGGATTTTAACTTTGCAAAATAAACATTTATCGCTTTTCCGGGGCATGCTCGAGCCAAAACGTTCCGGGCGGGCGTTATCTTGGCCTAGCCGCGAAGATTTCCGCCGTAGCATACACTATGGAGCATCGGGAGAGCCAAAAGAAACATTGATTTATAATGAGGAGGACCCGCTGCCGATACCGCTCTCTCTGCTCTCGGTCCTGTCGTAATTTATTCGGGGCGCTGCGAGCCAGATTCAATTAAATTGGCTTGTTTGCTGTCGTGAATGCCCTTGCATTACTAAAATTAGATGTATGAGTGTATTGTATATGCATGAACTGTATTGTGCCCCATAACCGAACACACGGTCCAATTGCCATCTGCGAACGTCAGCCTGGGATATTGCGTTCATAACAAGAAAATAATCCATAACCAACAATAATAGTAATAAGCCCCTCCTATATGGGCTGTAATGGTACGCCCCCCCCTCCCCCCAGTGACATTTCACGTGTTTGGCCTTTGATCGTCGGAATCCTACGTTGTCCGTTTTTGTTCGCGTCTTAACCCTTTGATCCGCTTTTGTTCATGAGGAGAACGACCCGAGGGGGAAGAAGGTGGAGTTCAAGGTGGACTTCAATGAAACACGCTCATTGCACAGAACATTACATTTACTCACAACAAAGAAAGTGCAAAATTAGTCTTTTATGGTTCTTTTCTCAAAACACCTAACACGTGACTGACAGAATGGACAAAATGTACAAAATCAACAAAAAGGGCGAAAACAATAAAACAATTGAAAAACAGCACGACTAAATATGTCAAACTGTCAAGTCAAAGAAAATGGAGAATGACGGATTCGGAAAAGAGCACTCATGTGGAAGAACCCAGTCGAAGAAACCACTGAGTTAAGCTCAAAGAAGAAAACTCTCAAATATGGTGAACAAAGTGACACAATAACTTACTGCTATTTTTTCATATTAGTGACAAGCAAAATCAAGCAATTAGTGAACACACAGACACTCAAAATACAAAACAGAAGACACATTAGTAGACAGGGAATACTAAGACAATTCAAATCAATTCAAAATACTACCAACAATGTAAACTGGTGTTATTTGCGCACCCCGTGCACACGAGGAGCTGAAAGAGAACCTACACCTTTCTCAGCTGACATGTTCCTCGCTAAAGTTGACAACAATCTCGGCATATCCATCATTGCTGACCCGGTCCAGACCCGACAGGTAATATCAAATCTTCTCATAGCAAATAGAGCAAAATAATGTAGATGACACCCCAACAAAAGGTACCGTACAACCTGCTTGGACGGTAAAAGCCCCTGACACATAGGCAAAAACAAAACATTGAAAACAGTCAAATTAGGTAGGATGGAAGCGATCGATGGCGACAGGGGGGCGACTTGTCACGGTATTCAAGAAAATATTAGTCTCTCTCCAAGGCCCAATCATACTCGAGCGTCATTCAAAAATAGCAGTAAGTACCAAAAATTAAACTGAAATTATCTGAGAATCACAACAGAAGGAGGGCGTGAAATATTGACACACAAAAAAATATGACACATAAAAAGTACAGCACAGACATTTCCAAAAGAATTGACTGCACAAAACACAACAAAAAACACAATAACATTTTGCAGATAATGACGTTCAGTTAAAATTTAACACAAAAATTACAGTGAAGGGCACACATGAAAAACAAATTACATACAAAAATTACTGATCTGACCATAGAATTATGACATAAAATTCAAAAAGACAAATTTAATGCAATAAACCAACTGCACTGATTTAATCCAGGCAAAAAGCGGCGTTCGTGCTTTCAAAATTATCTGAGCGTATGTTTTAATAAAGAGGACGTACTTTTAATTCAATTCGACAGTAAATTTGCAACTTGAACCGAAGTAGTGTTCAAAAAGAAAACGACAAATGAATACACAAGTAATTGAAAATACTACAAAAATTAATATTTACCTACAAAAGCACGCAAAAGGAACAACACTTAAACGCGACATATGTCTTCAAGAGGCTGTGTGCGTCTTTTTGCCCCCGTGCTGGTCTAGTTCCTCTATTCCGTGCCTGCAGACGGCGAAGGCCCTCGTTTAAAGTAATAAAATCTCGTCGCTCGACCCATTTACAGTCTTAGGAAGGGCGACACTATGGTCGAAAGTCCCAAATGTGACCGTATCAAAGCTGCCCGACTATGGGTTAACACAAGTTCGCATTTTTGTGCCTGTTTCGTTAAAAGGGGGAATTTTTAAAACTAAATATTTCTAGCTATGCAGTGCGCTGATTTAATATACATTCTTATATGGTAAAATAAGGTGAAATCCCACAGAACGCCCCTTGAAGAAACGACGGAAGAGAACAGAGGACGATGACGGAGATTCTTCAACAAACCCAAGACAAGTCATGTGGTGTAGTTTTTTTCTTTTTGGTGATCTTCTTTTTCTTCTTGTTGTTCTTCTTTCTCTTCTTTCTCTGCTGTTGTCAAGGTAGCTTCAGATGAACCAGACGAAACTTGACAAAACGTTCAGATCCGTGGTTCAGTGAGAAGAGCAACGCCCCTTGTCGATAAAAGTTGAGAATGGTCCAGATGGTGGTGAGAACGGCTTCGATTTCTTCAGTGACAAGCAACTTCTTCGGAACCAGACAAAAAGCGGACGCCCCTAGATTGCATTTGGTGACCAAGGGTTTCACATTCTGTTGACAATTGGAACTCGTGTAGGCAATTGGTGATTTCTGCTTCCGACAAGACGTTTCAGTGGAACCAGTAGATGATGTAGTCAAAATGTTGATGAATGGTGATGTTGACTACAGGTGAGAAGTTTTGTCATCAGGAGGCAAGATGACAATGATGTTTCTTGAAAATTTTCGGTGCCAAAATTGTTGTAGGATCAGGTAGCAAGCTGACGGTGACGTTTTGATATTCTTCTCGTCTCAGAAGATTTTTCTTTGTTCAATGGTCAGACAGTGGTGTTGAACAAAATGGCGGCGAGGTCGTGCGAATTGTCAGTGGTGATGTTTTGCAAGATGGTGTGACTGGTTCAATTTAGCTTGTCAGGTCAATGATGTTGTGTGGTTCGACAGCTCTGATGTTGTTGCTTGAATCTTGTTTCATGAAGCATGAAACGTTTCGGTTGAGCCCAGCTTGCTGGTTCGGTAGAAATCGTCCGATGAGTGTTCCTGAATTTTTCTGCGATGGCAGGATCAGGTACATCATCTCGTCCGTCGTCATGTGGAAAAATCCATTTTCAGGAGAATCCGTCCAACGTCAGGTACAAGTGTCCACAAGATTGAAATTGGCATTTCATGAAACAAAATCAGAATCAGCAGTGAATGGTTCACACAAACAACAAACAAAAATATTCTTTGAACACCGGTCTCTTATTTGAACACTCTTGGTCTGAATGTTTTGACAAAAAAAAACAACTTCCTCTTTCCCCCCCCCCCAGGCTTCCCCTCATGAACAACACCGATTTAAGAAAAACAAAATTGCTCCCATCGTTTCCCTTTCTGAACCATTCCCCAGCTTGAACAATCCGGATTCACAAAAAAAAAACTCGCTCCTTGGGACAATTCTTGGACAATCCGGATTTACAAAAAAAAACTCGTCGGTGGACAATCCTGGTTTCTCTTCTCGTGAACAATCCTTCCTTCGTCATGAACAGTCCGATGAAAATTAAAAAAAAAACTTGATGGAAAAATCCTTGTTCTGGAACACTCCTGGCTTCTCCCCACAGCGTCCCCCCCTTTTGAACAATCCTCTGTGAAAAATCCGACAAAAAAAAAACAAGTTGATCCTTCAACACTCCTGGCTTCTCATGGCCTCCCCAGACTCCCCCCCACAGCGTTCCTCCTCTTTTGAAGAATCCTTACTTCTTCCCACAGCGTCCCCCTCTTTTGAACAATCCTGCCGTCTTCCCACAGCGTCCCCCTCCTTTGAACAATCCTGGTCACGGCACCACTCTGTAATGGTACGCCCCCCCCTCCCCCCAGTGACATTTCACGTGTTTGGCCTTTGATCGTCGGAATCCTACGTTGTCCGTTTTTGTTCGCGTCTTAACCCTTTGATCCGCTTTTGTTCATGAGGAGAACGACCCGAGGGGGAAGAAGGTGGAGTTCAAGGTGGACTTCAATGAAACACGCTCATTGCACAGAACATTACATTTACTCACAACAAAGAAAGTGCAAAATTAGTCTTTTATGGTTCTTTTCTCAAAACACCTAACACGTGACTGACAGAATGGACAAAATGTACAAAATCAACAAAAAGGGCGAAAACAATAAAACAATTGAAAAACAGCACGACTAAATATGTCAAACTGTCAAGTCAAAGAAAATGGAGAATGACGGATTCGGAAAAGAGCACTCATGTGGAAGAACCCAGTCGAAGAAACCACTGAGTTAAGCTCAAAGAAGAAAACTCTCAAATATGGTGAACAAAGTGACACAATAACTTACTGCTATTTTTTCATATTAGTGACAAGCAAAATCAAGCAATTAGTGAACACACAGACACTCAAAATACAAAACAGAAGACACATTAGTAGACAGGGAATACTAAGACAATTCAAATCAATTCAAAATACTACCAACAATGTAAACTGGTGTTATTTGCGCACCCCGTGCACACGAGGAGCTGAAAGAGAACCTACACCTTTCTCAGCTGACATGTTCCTCGCTAAAGTTGACAACAATCTCGGCATATCCATCATTGCTGACCCGGTCCAGACCCGACAGGTAATATCAAATCTTCTCATAGCAAATAGAGCAAAATAATGTAGATGACACCCCAACAAAAGGTACCGTACAACCTGCTTGGACGGTAAAAGCCCCTGACACATAGGCAAAAACAAAACATTGAAAACAGTCAAATTAGGTAGGATGGAAGCGATCGATGGCGACAGGGGGGCGACTTGTCACGGTATTCAAGAAAATATTAGTCTCTCTCCAAGGCCCAATCATACTCGAGCGTCATTCAAAAATAGCAGTAAGTACCAAAAATTAAACTGAAATTATCTGAGAATCACAACAGAAGGAGGGCGTGAAATATTGACACACAAAAAAATATGACACATAAAAAGTACAGCACAGACATTTCCAAAAGAATTGACTGCACAAAACACAACAAAAAACACAATAACATTTTGCAGATAATGACGTTCAGTTAAAATTTAACACAAAAATTACAGTGAAGGGCACACATGAAAAACAAATTACATACAAAAATTACTGATCTGACCATAGAATTATGACATAAAATTCAAAAAGACAAATTTAATGCAATAAACCAACTGCACTGATTTAATCCAGGCAAAAAGCGGCGTTCGTGCTTTCAAAATTATCTGAGCGTATGTTTTAATAAAGAGGACGTACTTTTAATTCAATTCGACAGTAAATTTGCAACTTGAACCGAAGTAGTGTTCAAAAAGAAAACGACAAATGAATACACAAGTAATTGAAAATACTACAAAAATTAATATTTACCTACAAAAGCACGCAAAAGGAACAACACTTAAACGCGACATATGTCTTCAAGAGGCTGTGTGCGTCTTTTTGCCCCCGTGCTGGTCTAGTTCCTCTATTCCGTGCCTGCAGACGGCGAAGGCCCTCGTTTAAAGTAATAAAATCTCGTCGCTCGACCCATTTACAGTCTTAGGAAGGGCGACACTATGGTCGAAAGTCCCAAATGTGACCGTATCAAAGCTGCCCGACTATGGGTTAACACAAGTTCGCATTTTTGTGCCTGTTTCGTTAAAAGGGGGAATTTTTAAAACTAAATATTTCTAGCTATGCAGTGCGCTGATTTAATATACATTCTTATATGGTAAAATAAGGTGAAATCCCACAGGGCTCCGCATGAAATTATGTGCGCTTCATGACCCCTAGGACCTCAGGACCTGAATCGCAAATTCGAACTCTATTGCAAAGTATAGGTACGCAAAAAGACTTTCCGCAGCATGCACTCGTAGTGAGTACGTAGCAATAAGGAACGGCAACTTGTTCCAACAGCGCTTCGATTTCAACCTATACCAACAATACCACCCAGCTCCACACCTACAGACCAAAGTTAAAATAATTATTGATTCAGGTTAGCATTGAGGTTTGCTTCATACTGAAGTCACAAGGGTCCTAAGTAATAACTGTTACTCAATCTTGTCAGGTACCAGTAGAATTTTGTGTTCAGTTATTTTCGTTCGATAACTCCACTAAATGTCTGATGAGCCCTTAGCTAGCAGCGAAACACGTGTAAGTACATGTTTCTAGTCTGTATAGAGCTTCGGGTCCGAGTCTAGTAACGTGATGCTTGAAATAAGTAAGGTTGAACTTAATGAAGATATACACAACTTTTACATATCAACTGAGTTGTTCATGGGTATGTTGAATGATTTGTTTCTTTCTGTTTCAGGTGAGTTCATGATCCAAACAGAAGCCTACCCAGATGCCGCTAAAAATGTGTCAAAGGTATTTATACCAGTTTGTGCAACTCGTACAAACCTACATTTCAGATGATTCATTTGTCGCACCATATCTGAAATTTGTAAATTGTTGGGCAAATTTTGTAACAGTTGAAAATGAAGGAATGCTCATTTTTGCTGTGTAAGGTAACGGACTATTTCATAATTATTATTAAAGCTGAAACTCGTCGCTTTCTTGAAATCACATACACGGAAATAAAGCAGCATCTGGTATAGTTTTGAACCTCAAGTCGTTCGCCGAGGGTGTCGGAAGCAGGCGGATTTCATACCTGCGAGAGGCACAAAAACTGCCGCGGGGTTAGCTACTGGCGTCTGGGTGCAAATGCGGAGAAGTCGAACCCATCCTCGACTAGTATCGGAGGTGGTCAAAATCCACAGTGTTTCAATGTACCCGAAATTGGTGTATCCACAATGAAGCAAGTCTGTTTTATTTATTGTTTTATTCATTTATTCATTTCCTGAATATTCTCAGCTTTGTACCTGGTTTTCTGGTTACCATTTTGTTTAAATTTGCGGTGTTTCACAAGACGGAGATGTTCTCATGTTTTTGGGATTGTTTGTACTGTGTTGATAATTATTGGCAATTTGGGTTACTTTATCGTACCGTCACTGTTTTGATTGTAATGTTACTTGGGATTCTCTGTATCACTCGAGATTTTATGTCATTATTTTGATCCGCTTGATTGATTAATTCATATCCCTGTCGCTTTGTGCCTCTCATGCCTCATTATTCAAAATTGAAACAGCAGACCGCATTTTATATTGTTGATGCTCATTGAAATTGCTTTAGCGAGAATGAAAGGGCCTTGGTGAATTTTGCGACGTTTGTTTTTTTTTGTATAATGTGAAAGTCGTACCCAAGGTGTATCCTCCCTCTCGTCCACCGTGAGTGTATTTACTTACGTTTGTGGGGTTCTGGGATTGTTGCAGGAGGGGGATGGGACCGGAGGATATGGCGAAGACAGGAATTCGATCAGTTATGAGGTGACAGGCCGTTGCTGTTGCTTGAAGTTTAGTACTACAAAATACTTTAGGACCATTATTTCCAGTCTTCCTCATTTGCTCAGAAACTCTCAAATTATCTGCAATTATTTAAAATCTTCTTCATTTGCTTAGAAACTCCCAAATCATCTGCCATTATTTCAAGTCTCTCCAATTTACTCATGAACTCTCAAATCATCTGCCATTATTTCCATCAATATTGCTCATTTGCTCAGAAACCCTCAAATTATCTGCCATTATTCTAAATCTTCTTCATTTGCTGAAAAATTCTTAAATTATCTGTCACGATTAGTCCCGCATGGTATTTTGGGTATTTTTGAGAGCACCTATGTAGAGCAGAGGCAACTGCCCGATCTTTGTTTAATAGACCGATGATTGTAGAGTAGTTTGAATCGCAGGAATGGAACTCGAGCCCTCTGGACCCACGCCTCGCGCTTGTTTCAGCAGGTAAGGTTGGAGGTAGCGTCTCTCACCATCAAACTATCAAGGTATTTTCGTCGGCCGGCCAAAACCGTCATTAATATAGAACACGAACAATTTCTTTTATCTTTTGAAGACCAATAGTGGCCCAAGGCTCCGGCTGCAAGCCGGGAAAGGTACGTTTTGGTCATCAGCAGGTATATAGGACTTCATTTAATTACAACGTCCCCTTGTTAGAAAATTGAAAATCCAATAATGAAATTAGTGACATTTCAACCGTCATTTTGACATTTTAGTATGCTAACTTGATTCAAAGTATTTGGATGTATTGGATGAGGCTGGTGCAGCTCAATATTTCTAAATGGACCCCCATTTAATTATTCGTGGTCACATTTGCATTGCTACCAAAGAATTATTCTGCTTTATAAGTGTAGGTGAGAATTTCAATCATAACTTTACAATTGCTGTTGTTGAAAAGAAATTATGTAGGATTTTTATTTTTATACATTTCAGCGCTAGGTTTAGGCCTTCGATAAGGTTATATAAGCATGTCAAACCCATATTATCGGTTGAGAGGACATGACTGAGGCCAGTCCTGTAGGTGCGAATTATTGTTGGATTGCTTGTGAATCAGAGTAAGGCCCGGTATTTCCATTTCCGGATAAAGTTATCCGGCCGATAAACGCTGTGCAGAACGCACAGCGCAGCGTTTATCGGCCGGATAGAGCTATCCGGAACTTTATCCGAAGATGGAAATACCGGGCCTTAGGGTGGTATTGAAAGTCGGTTCTTCGAAATTGTGATTAAATCGTCGTTCAAGGACGGAGTTCAATTGGTTGAATAAGTGTTACGAAATCAATCCGTCTGGGTTTATTCCTAGACCGATTATCACCATTTTGGTCTCTTTCGGAAACTACAAGGATGTACTTTGGTTTGAGCCCATTGGCATTTCCAAAATCCAAAAAACATTTTTTCAAATGTCAAAATTTGATTTTTTTTTCAATTTCGAAAATGCCAATGGGCTCAAACCAAAGTACATCCTTGTAGCTTTCGAAAGAGACCAAAATGGTAAGAATCCGTCAAGGAATAAACCCACACGGATTGATTTCGCAACGCTTATTTTTCCAATTCAACACCGTCCTTGAATTCGTATTGTTTTGTGGTCCGAATGAACTGTGCGTTATAATAACGCATGGTTCATAACGCACAGGTTGGGTAGGTTGACGTAATTGACAACTTTCGGGCCTACTATAGCGTGTGAAAGGGGTTACTTTCGTAGGTGGTCGTAGGAAAAAATTGTTTCAATACGCGGATCATCTATATCCTCCCATACACTTTCTATTTCTAGTAGAATGACTTTTTGGAGCAGAAATAAAGTGACAAGCGGGGGGGCTACGGTTACATCTGATGGCACCTGCAAAGTTTCGGAGAGAAACTATATCAGCGGCCATCGGCCGTATTCTCCCAGCGCTCCAGCTTGTCACTTTATTTCTGCTCCAAAAAATTATTCTTTTGAAAATAGAAACTGTATGGGATAGATATAATCAAGTTTTGAACGCCAGGTGAACCAACTAATCCGTTGTTGTGGATACTGGTGTTTTTTTTAATCGATATAATACTTGGTTATTACCTGGTACAAATTTGCATGCCAGAATGTTGATAATTGGGTTTATCCTTCAAAAACCAATATTTTCATGACTTGTATCAGTTTATACTCGGGCATTGCGAAATATACGAAAAACACAAACAGGAAAACCGCGATAGATTCGATTTTAGAAATTGCGACGTATGCACACACTTGACATGCTCTATGGTTCTCTATATTAAGTACATCGAAATTTGTAATTCAAATTAGGGCCAAAGGGCGTCGTCTGCTCCCGCACGAAGATTTTAATGTACACGTAGTACATGCACAGTCAGCTTGATTTAATACCGCGATCTGCACCTGATTAATAATGTGAATGGCTCTCCAAATACCATGACACAGGCAAGAAATCGCCTCTCTTGATCCACTTTGAACCCAGATATGTCGAGATTTTCAAGAATGTGGAAGTTTAAACACGAACTTAAATTCTTGTTTGGTATGGACTCGTTCAGAGTATGTAAAGCCGTTGAGCCGTCAACGGTTAAGCATAGTTCAGAAAAAGTAGCGGAACGGAGCTGAGTTGAGAGGAGCAGAGCGATTTTTTGCCTGGGCCAATCACGGTGCGGGAACGCGATATCATGGATGGATGTGATTGGTCCAGACAACAAAGATCGCTCCACTCAGCCCAGCTCCGCCGCGAAAAATCGCTTGTCCCGAACTAAGCTTAAAAAGCATTAAAACTCGTCGAGATCAGCCTAATCAACACTAGAATCACGGTATAGTCGTGGATAAAGTGTGCAACGATACGGTCCGCGCTGTAAATAAAGCTTTGGTTATAGCGAGAGAGAGAAGAAAACTTTGAACCGAGGGAAAACATTTAAAAGTTAATTTGCTTCAGTGTGCCACTTTCAAACAGCATTAATGAGTAACACAAAATCACCAGCGTTCTTTCATTAAAATTTGCCAGGGTTCCGACGACCCTCCGCTTTTATTGCGGGAACAAATCGACACGGTGTATTTTGTTTTGATCGTGAACGTAACTCAAAAGGTATGGGTGGGTACAGAGAGATGGCCCACGATGGTGGGTCTGATGGCTGATGAGTGATGATAGCAATCTATTTGGTTGTCGATCAAATTCCATCAATTCACTAAAGCTAATGGCAAATTTCAACAGCGGTGCTAGCGCTGACTATATAATTTAGGAGGTGTAAATGGCTAGGTACCGGAAATCAAACAAATACGTGAATTAAATATACGCTAAAACGTTGTTTGACAAGGTAATGATAAAGCTGAAATATTTTTGGGTTGATTGATTTTGCCAACGTCGACTGTTCTTGCAAACATGCCATTATTGGTTCACTTTCCATCAAATTAATTTTATACCGCCCTCCAACAGCATCATACCCCATGATCCACCTAGATATGTAACAGCATATTATACCGGCCGCAAATTCCGTTTGTCATTTTCGGTTCATTTAGTACATTGTTACGTGGCAACATTGGGTCGTTCAATACGCCGGCGATTATTTCAGAAATTTGATTGCCAGTATGTGCAATAAATTAGCGTTCCGATGTGCGCTGGGGTCTAATACCACCTATGTATGAATTTTAGTGGGTATTTGCTTTTAAACTGATAATAAAACCGCGTAATCCGGAATGAATTCCGTCAATAATGCAAAAACCGTATATTTTTCGGAGCAGGGGATCGATGGTGATGGCATGGTAGGCATGTTTTCTGCAAATCAAGTATTACACATTAATTACTTTCCATAAATGAACGCGCGACGATGTGCTAACAATTCGACATGAAAGTGGATTTGCAGTGGTTTTATTGATATTATAGTGGCAACGTGTATGTAGGTATGTTATAGGTGTGTCTGCGTGTTATGTACCGACGTGAATGTTTATTATTATATCCGCGGCAATCAAAATTTGTATATGTACACAGCTATCGAAATGGGTGGTGTTTAATGTAACGTTGTGCCAGGTATAACCAAATGTTATTGCTAAAAACAAACAGGGAACAAGCATTCAGCACTCAGCTCTCAGAGTGCAAAATAGGCAGACAGGTATTTATGTATTTTCGATCTTTGCAAATTTGCAGTGTGTATCATTCTGCTCCTTATTTTTTCCAACTTACGTGTTCGAAGAACCACCACCAAGTATTCAGTACCTACAGCCTACAGGCATTGTTTTTTTGTTGTGGTGCAGTAATAGCAGGACCATTTTATCCAAACTGATCCATCTCTTCATCTCTAGAGTGAGAATAAGAGGTACCGAAATTCTTTTCGTAACCTGGCAGACCGTTCCAGTGGTTAGCCGCCTCTCGTCATCAACCAGGATATTGTAAAGCACCAAAATCCACCAGAAAGAACAAACATCTTCATTCTCAGCTATTACTACTTGCAAATGCCAATAGTCCGGATGCTAGTTGGAAGTACCTTGCATTTTTTGATGAGAAGATGCCACTTGGTGGAAATGTTCTTTGCATCGTACTCTTCCGATCCAGAAAGGTAGCCATCAGCGCCATCCATGCCGACGGCGTATACAGGGTGATACAGAAAAAAAAAGTTGAAAAATTATATTTAATTAACCGAAACATGTGGAGACGTGTTACTCACCACATACATCAACTATTTGATGCTCATGAACTCACAGCAAACTGTTCTTGATTACCTTGAACCGTCTTTGAAATGTAGGGGAAAACCAGAAAAAAAAAACAAGAACACTCTTTTTTCCATAAATAAGTAATTCTTCGAGATATTGACACAATACTTGGTATTTCTACAAAAAGTAATGTTAGAAATGATATGCGCTGGGTAGCCAATTTCTAAGCCAACTATTTCCAGAAATACGATTGTCAACTTTTTTTTCCTCTTGAGCACCATCTTGAATCTGCCCTGTGAGGCATCGTTGAAAAAGTGATTGATTATCATAATAATGGTAATATGTAATCATTGCATCGTTGAAACATTCTCCTCATCATAATTTAGTGACCTCTTCGGCGGGAAAGAATTGCCATTCACGTATTTTTTGGCTCTTCAAAGCTTTAGTGCCCATGATGGCATTTACAACACCTGGAATGGTGAAATATGTTACGCATTATGAACCTTGATGTACTTTGAGGTAGCGTACCAAGTTTCACCATCATCAATTGAGAGGTTCGTTCTCAAAGCTGTTTGAACAAAATGTGTGTCGTTTTTTTTTATGAAAGAAACAAAATATTGGGTCTCTCACCCCTACTTGATCCCTCACTGAGGATGGCCTGAAACCGAAAGTCTCCGAAATTTCCATGATAATGGTTCAGTGGAATGTGCTCTCCAATGTTTAGTTGTCAAAAATTGCATAGTTGCTTTCAGAATCAAGACAGAGAGCGACAAAGAAGTTAATGCAGTAAAAAAAAACATACGTTACAGTCGAGAAAAAACTAGCCCAGAGCTAGACTGAAAGCTGTCTGGAGACCTTGCTTTCTATAAGATTAATGTGCAATTTGGTACACTGTTAGAGCCTTAAGTTAGTAATGTTTCAAGCCTTTCACCCACGCTTGAGAGTCTTACAGAACCTGTGTATTGCGGGAAGCCTATCTCAAAAGGACATTTTCTAGATTTCTCCGTTGCATTGAAAGTTGTGTCTTTGTTCACTGCATGAACTTCTTTGTCGCTCTCTGTCTGGAATCTGAACGCAACTATACAGATTTTGACAACTACACATTGAAGAGCAGTTCTCAGTGAACCATTAGCATAAAAATTTTGGAGACTTTCGGTTCCAGGCTTTCCTCAACGAGGGATCAAATGAGGGTGAGAGATCCAATATTTTGCATTTCCCATAAAAAAATTGAACAAATTTTGTTCAAACAGCTTTTAAGAACAAACCTTTCAATTGATGATTGCAAAACTTGGTGGGCTACCTCAAAGTACATCAAGGTTCATAATGCGTGACATATTTTACCATTCCACGTGTTGTAAATGCCATCATGGGCACTAAAGCTTTGAAGAGCCAAAAAATACGTGAATGGCAATTCTTTCCCGCCGAAGAGGTCACTAAATTATGATGAGGAGAATGTTTCAACGATGCAATGATTACATATTACCATTATTATGATAATCAATCACTTTTTGAACGATGCCTCACAGGGCAGATTCAAGATGGTGCTCAAGAGGAAAAAAAAGTTGACAATCGTATTTCTGGAAATAGTTGGCTTAGAAATTGGCTACTCAACTCATATCATTTCTAACTGTACTTTTTGTAGAAATACCAAGTACTGTGTCAATATCTCTAAGAATCACTTATTAATGGTGAAAAGAGTGTTTTTGTTTTTTTTCTGTTTTTCCCCTACAGTTCAAAGACGGTTCAAAGTAATTGAGAACGGTTTGTTGTGACTTCATGAGCATAAAACAGTAATTCTATGTGGTAAATGACACGTCTCCACATGCTTCGGTTAATCAAATATAATTTTCCAACTTTTTTTTTCTGTTTCACCCTGTATACGGTGCCGGCATGGATGGCGCTGATGGCTACCTTTCTGGATCGAAAGAGTATGATGCAAGGAACATTTCCACCAAGTAGCATCTTCTCATCAAAAAATGCAAGGCTCATTCCATTTTAAGCAACTAGCATCCGGACTACAACCCCAAAATAAGATTTGGCCCTTGGCCCCTTGGACCTCGCTTTTTCTCAGGCAGAGAAATGGGAATCGCGTTGATTTATTCTGTACTTTCCACATGGTGTTTCCATTGGAATTTGGAATTGATGCGAACATACCGCTTGAGAAAAAAAAAATCCATTATTATTATCTATCATAGTAGCTTATAAAATAAAATAATCTCATTATTAGTTATATGTATAAGATTCCGGCTATAATGCCACATACATAATCCAAAGTCGTAGACTCAGGTCTCTTTTAAGGGAGCTAAGGATACAAGGTAGAATTATCAACAGGAAACATGACTCCGACACACGTCAGAATGCTTCCCCTCCTCGTTGGGTGGTGGGTCGGGAAAGTAAAACTAGAAAAAAATATTTTATATGATGACAGATTCAAACGGAAGCCATCTTGATAGAGAAGATCATTGGAATTACGTGAATAAAGACATGCAAGTGCGCTATAGATGATGCAGTGGAACAGCATAATGGAAGAAAACCGACCGGAAAGCTTGGGCAGATCTAATCTTGGCTGATGTACCTTCAAAGCTATGCAATATCAAAGTAGGTACTACAAGACTTCTAATGGAGTGTGCCAAGAACTAGAAGAAGTATTCCAATCAGAAGGATCCGCACGGAAGGCAACTTTTTTGATACAACTAGTATACTTACAACTAGTATGTGCTGCTCTATATAGTGATTCAAACCTGATGCCAAGTGTCGCAGATTGGATGTTTGGTTTTGTCTAGTATTTGCTGGTGGGCTAATTTTGAGTGTCCTGTTTTGATATACCGTTCATTGTGATGATAACTCTTTTTGTCGTTTCCATCAAGCCATGGTTTCGTGGATGGCTTGGTCTTTTTGAGTTTTGCATTCGATAGATCCCAGCTTGTCTGTCAGAAGTTCAAAGATGCTTCCTTGATATCATTTTCCGTGTCTCATATTATATTCAACTCCAAGTGGTTGACCAGTTTTGTGGCTTCTCGCCCGATCTTATACAACCTCATTACCAATATTAGGTAACACAGCAACTGGTACCAGTAGGTACCACAAGGAAGCTTTGGCATCGCTCCATGCTTGTTGCTATAGGGTGTTTTTTTGCGTGATAGAACTTCTGGTCGAAATAGCTTCTGACAACAACTGTCATGTGTCAAAATTAAGTATTATTCTTGCTTAGTAAAGTTTGGCAATTCATTATGCCCAGATATTATAATTCGCCGAACTATAATATCATCCAATAGGACAAAAATACAAACGAATTATGCCAAGAGTAACGCATAAGCAACGATTGCAATTTGTGCAAATTAGTTTTTTATACGGCAATTCCAGTGCTTTTTGTGAAATAAACTGCTCAACAACTGGCATGACGGTGTCAAAAATTTTGCCTTTTTTGAAAATGACGTAACTTTAGATTGACACAACCGATTTTAAATGTGTTTCCACAGTTTTTTAGATCCATCTTTTGGCAGTCCATCTTATTGACGAGATTAGGTTTTTAATTCCAATTATTTTTTTCACAGGGCAGAATGTAAAACATTACAAAACTGTGCTAAGTTCGACTGATCCCCATTTCTCTGAATTTTTTTTTTCGATTTCTAATGAATTACTTATGAAGCCTGATGTCTAATCTCGAAACAGTTTTTGAATTTTCCAGATCAGAAGTCCAACAATGACGATATGATTTTTTTACTTTCCCGACCCACCACCCAACAAGGAGGGGGAGTATTGTGAATGCGCTAGAAATTGTTCTCAATATTTCGACGGATATATCCGTTTTGAGGACCCCTATGACGATTAAAACCATTCTCAACGTGTAGATCCATCTTCAAAATCGACACGGTTTAGGTTTCCCGGCGGTAGTTTTCCAAAATAAAATTTGCACATTCCGTGAATTTGAATAAACTGCAGTGCAAACTTCGACATGCGATGAGCGTGGATGAGCCCCACGAAATATCCATTTTAGGTGCAGACATGCTGGGAATAAAAGTTTGAGAAAAGATCGAATTAATTTTTCAAGGAAAAATTTTTGAAATCGGACTCACGGTTTTCGAGTTCTCCTCTCTGGAAAAACTACAAATTTTCCAACTTTTTATCCCGTGAACAGATTTTGGTGGGTCGGAAAGTAAAAAAAATCATATCGTCATTGTTAAACATCTAATCTGAAAAATTCAAAAACCATTCCGAGATTAGACATCAGGCTTCATTAATAATTCATTGGAATTCAAAAAAAAAATTTTTCACAGAAACGGGGATTGGTGGAACTTAGCACAATTTTGCAATGTTTTACATTCCACCCTGTGAAAAAAGTAATTGGAATTCAAAACAAAATCTCGTTGATGGGATAGATTGCTGAAAAATAGAGCTAAAAAACTGTGAGAACAAATTCAAAATGGGTTGAGTCAATCCGAAGTTACGTCATTTTGAAAAAGGACAAAATTTTCGATACCGTCATTTCAGTTGTTGGGAAGTTTATTTGCTTCGACCACCAAAATTGTTATTGACTCCTTCAGACTTCTTTCTTCAGGTGTATATGACGTCTCTGGCCTCCCTCAATGAGTCCCGAAGTATCCAGGGTCTTGGGGGTAATATCGTTGGCCATATAAGTTAGATTGAGCCCGATCTCTGCCAGAAAGTTACCCAAAATTGGACCTATCTAAATCAAATGAATAAATAAATTAATAATTTATTCTCAACGTATTCAAACGCAATACAGAAAAACCATCTGACAGGCTGAAAGGCCTCTATACCAGACGCAAAACTGACTAAATAAGTGAAACAAACAGTATAAACAACTGACAGTCATTGACAAACATGAACAAAAACATAAAGATATGTGGCGGCTCTCATACGGGCGTGTGGCGGAGGAACTGTTGTCTCCTCGGTAGCTCAGTGGTAGAGTACCCATCCGGCAAATGGAAGACGCGGGCTCGATTCCTGCTCAGGGCAAGACACTTTTTCTCCGTCACATTGCGCCATAGATATAAAATCACTTGATGAATTTCAACTCTTGCCATGCATAGGTAATTAGGTATGCATGAAGTATCAATCGCCTACTTCTGAAGATATCTATTATATCTTCTATTTCGCTATAGCGGGTGTAGGTACATTTTATATAAGGGGGACATAAGGAGCGCATTGGTACGAGGAGTTGGCAAATTGAAAACATTATTGTGTCTGTGTCTGAAGCGTTCAAGTATCAAGTCTTGAGGGTAACCCCGCGGAGGATAAAAACCTTCAGCAAAGCGCGAGACCGCCTTCAGGAAACGCCTCTGAACCTTCTTGAGGTCGGATATGTACAGTGTACACCATAAAATTGGGGTCCCAAACGAGGGATGCATATTCCAACCTGGATCTAACGAAGGTGTTGAACAACACGCGGAGAGCGTTGATGTTCCTGAAGCCGGCCCCATTGCGCAAAACGCATTAGCATTGAGTCATATGGGGACAGTCAAGTGGCGTTGTCAGGATACTCGATTTCATGCATAGGCCGCCATCTTGATGACGTGAGTGACGATCCCCTATTCAACGGTGGTGTCAATGCTGAAGCACAATCTGTAATGAAAAACGCAGGAATCAGATCAGGACCCGAGGTCATGTTTTGTTTCAATTTCTCAATGGCTTTTTCAACGTCATCCTCGCACACAGTTATTCCACCCAAATTGACAGCGAAGTGAAGTGAATCGTCGAAGCCCGCCCTCGTACAGTCTCCACCATCAAGGGAAAAAGAAGAGTCAAAGTGTTCTGCAAATTTGTTGACAATTGTCTGAGGGTCACTGATAAGTTGACTTTCGAAGGACATACTGGGAGGAATAGGTTGCTTTCCATTCTTCCTATTAACAAAGGACCAGAACTCTTTCGGGTTTGCTGGTCAACTCCTGTTCGACTTTTTTCTGATATTCAGAGAAACTTGACTAAATTTCCACGTTTCACCGACCTCCTAAGATTAGAAAAAATCTCATAAATCAGCAAAGGAGCCTGTATATTTGTATTTTGCGAAAAGAGCTTTCTTTGTTTTGATGCTTTTTATGATGCCACTGCTCAACCACGAAGAAAATGTATCAGAGACATTTGTCTCCTCCTCTTTTTCAGAACGTGAGCATTTAAAAGTGAACGCAACACCTTACAGAACTCCTCAACTGTAGTTGATTGAAATCTGAACTATTGGTCAATGCGGATAATGGAATTCACTGTTTTTGTTCCCTATACTACATCATCTACTGATTATTATTATAGTGAGGAAGTGAGGTGAATAATATGAACAAGCTACTGAGCAGATATGGGCGCATTCAAGGCTTGTAGGAGAGAACTCATCGAGATAATGTAGAGATAATGTAGAGGCGATTGAAAAGTATGAATATTGCAAAAACTACGTCGTTAGCCGACTGGGTCACTGCGATATTTCATCGAGTGTCTAAGGCGCAAGCCGTACAAATTGCTGAACTGTTTCCTTTTATTTTGATTTCCGAAAATAAACCGAGACTGGAACGATGAAAACACCCCGGGATATTTGTGTTGCTCAAAATCCGAATCTCTGCCGACCGTCGTCATCGATAACGATTAGCTATATTGGGCGGCACGAGCCGTAGGTCGAACCGCCAATGTCGATTCCCGACATCGGCGGCGGCGATGACGACGATATTGTAAGATTACGGCTTAGGGCAAGAATTAATCAAAATCCCCGCGCTAATTACGGCGAAATAATTCATTAATTCTGGCGCCGCTAATAGCAGCCGCTCGGTTCCGGTGGATCCGAACAATAATTAGTCCGAAAACAGGGAGCGATTAAGAATGGTGGATGTTACGGCCCCGCAGGGAGGGATAATTGCAAAACAGGTTGGATATGGTCCTACGTGTGTTCGAACACGTGAGAGCCAGCCGCTTTTCATGTTCCCTGTAGCTAGCTAGTCGAGCTCTGTACTATACGCGAGCACATTGCCACACTGCTCCATGGTAGGTATACCACGTCTGTACGTTCTCTCCCTGGGAACTTTTGGGGCTGCCCTGGCGAACAACTTTTACAGAGGGGCTTTAGTTAATAGTTCTTTATTTTGTTTGGTTTTATGGCGGCAACGACGGGCCGAACTTGAAAGGATTGATCTGGCATAAACTTTTAACTGCAGATCTGGCCGTCTTTACGCCGCATGCGACCGGAATAACTCACCACCACCGCCAGCTCACTGAAGCCGTGCGCTCCTCTTGTACTCCTTTGCTCGCTGTTAACACGGTCGGCGTGTCGAATGCAACACGTAATTGCACCGCAATCGGCAAATTTTCACTTCGCAAACTGCTGTCGCCCTCGCACATCATCGTGCCTTTTAGTCCAGTAAAATGAGGCGATTTTTATGCTAAAGTTGGAACTAATTAGGGACTCGATGAAAAAAATATAGCAATGTAGAGAATGAAAAACTGAGTAAGAAAAACCAAAGTTTCATTTCCAGCCATTCCGGGAACCATGGTAAAAAAAATTAAGAAGATGGAAAAACCTTCTCCGCCGCTTTTCTTCTGAAACGCTGAGAGAACGGTGGGGGATGTGTGGAAACTGTCAGGGACAAAGTTGTAGAGAATTCAATAATCTACAAAAAAGTCCCCGAAGGCATACATCTAACTTCTTTAGTTTAGCCAATAATCGCGGTCAAAGTGGCGCGCCGGTCCAATGGAGTGGAAAAACTGTCCGCTTGCAGAGCGACAAGAGATATCCAAAAATTGCGAGTGACACAGTTGCAGAGAATTGAATGCCCCACTAGAAAGTTTTTGAGGCCAATCATTAGCTTTTTTAGTTTAGCCGTGAACTAGGCTCGAAGTTGCGCGAAGATCCTGTTAATGAAGTGGTTCTTTTGGAAAACTTACAAAAATCCCAGACTCGATGGAAAATATATGAAAATGTAGAGGATGAAAAACTGGATCTTAGAAACCAAAGTTTCATTCCACACCGTTCCGAGAAATCTAAGAAAAAAAAATAAAAACTTGACAAATTTTCACTCCCAGCTTCCACACTGAATACTGAAATAAACGTAATAAATATGAAAAATGTGGACAGACAAGCTTGTAGAGAATTAAATGATCCATAAAAAATCCCCTGACGTCATGTGTCTATCCTTTTCGACTTAGCTGCGGAGCGCTAATTAAGTTGGGGCACATGACTCGTGACGCGCCGCATCTGGCCAAACTGCTACGACCGACGTTCCGGTGATTGTTCGATTGATTATAAAACATGAGATAAGATTTTAAACAAATGCAAGCTTCCTCTAACGTCTGGTAACTATTGTTAAAAATGTAACTCCGCGGATGAACGCTCTGTTCTCTATAAATTTTCTTGTTCGGCAGAATTAAAACTGAGATACTCGTATTTTGTAACACAATATAATCATTGGAAAACATGTGGGACGTTTCATAGGAAGATGTTTTGATGATGATGCCTTTTTCATTTATATGGCGGTGATATTGCATGGGAGCAGGACAGATTTTCATCGACATATGGTGGTGGCGCGTCTTCAACGGCACATCGCTCTTGTAGTCATCATAATCATCATCGTCTTCCGAGACGTCAATGCAGGAAGCATTCAAACGGGTAGCTCCACCGGAGTGGTGGCAAAATTCGGTGCGCTTGAGCCCAGCTTTCTTGCATCGGCAAAGCTTTTCGCAGTTATTTAAGCATCTGCAGGAAATCAGCCGAAGCAGATATATTTTCGGGAGCTACTTGATCCTGAGTTCCAATTGGCATCAGTAGGGAATTATTAGGTTTCCAACCCCATTATTCAGGTGAACAGTTATTATTTCCGAGCCACTGCTGAATTTGGTGGTAGACCCGTTTCACGTGTTCCTTGGTCGCAGACGACGTTAAGGGAAGCTGTGAAAGACCAACTGCTGTCTTTGCCCTTCCTACAGCGGCTTGGAATTTTATATATTATCTGTAGTTGTCCAGCAAATACGAGTATCTCAGTTTTAATTCTGCCTAACAAGAAAATTCACAGAAAACAAAGCGTTCAACCGCAGAGTTACACTTTTGACAATAGTCACCAGATGTTAAAGGAAGCTTGCAATTGTTCAAAATCTTTCATTATGTTTTATAATCCATCGAACAATCACCGGAACGTCGTAGCAGTTTGGTCACATGCGGCGCGTCACGAGTCATGTGCCCCAACTTCAATAGCGCTCCACAGCTAAGTCGAAAAGGATAGATACATGACGTCATGGGATTTTTTATAGATCATTCAATTCTCTACAAGCTTGTCTGTCCACATTTTTCATATTTATCACTTTTATTTCAGTATTCAGTGTGGAAGCTGGGAGTGAAAATCGCAATTTGTAAAGTTTTTATTTTTTTTTCTCATATTTCTCGGAACGGTGTGGAATGAAACTTTAGTTTTTAAGATCCAATTTTTCATCCTCTACATTGTCATATATTTTTCATCGAGTCTAGAATTTTTGTAAGTTTTCCAAAAGAACCACTTCATTAACAGGATTTTCGCGCAACTTCGAGCCTAGTTCACGGGCTAAACTAAGAAAGCTAATGATTGGTCTTAAAGACTTTCTAGTGGGGCATTTAATTCTCTACAACTTTGTCACTCGCAATTTTTTGATATCTCTTGTCGTTCTCGCAGCATTCCAGGAGGAATGGCAAGCGGACAGTTATTCCACTCCATTGGACCGGCGCGCCACTTTGACCGCGATTATTGGCTGAACTGAAGAAGTTAGATGTATGCTCTCGGGGACTTTTTTGTAGATTATTAAATTCTCTACAACTTTGTCTCTGACAGTTTTTACACATCTCCCACCGTTCTCTCAGCGTTTCAGAAGAAAGGCCGCGGAGAAGGTTTTTCCATCTTCTTCATTTTTTTTACCATGGTTCCCGGGATGGCTGGAAATGAAAATTTGGTTTTTCTTACTCAGTTTTTCATTCTCTATATTGCTGTATTTTTCCATCGAGTCCCTAATTAGTTCCATGTTAAATCCTCATTTTACTGGACTATTTCTGACGATTCGAAGTTTTGAACGCCGTAAGATTTCGGAGTTGAAGATATTTCATCTTGCAATAATTTTATCGAAAATAGTCCGAACCCATCTCACAGTAGTTTCCTCAAATCAAGCTCGTTTTGGTATAATCACACGATGCATTTGGCTGGATGCCAAATGCATCTTCTTCTTGGATGCAGTTGCTTAGAATTGCACAGAAGAACGGCTGAAGCCCCATAGCTAGAAAATGAGTGTTCATCCACGTTGGATTTAGATGATTGAATGCCTCATCCAGGATTCTGTAGCGTTGAGCGTTGATCATCAGTTACCGACACCGTGCAAAGTTCTTCAATGTCTCAAAGAAGCGTTTTCTCTTGTAATCTATGGGTAGAGAGGAACATCCGGCAGTGCTTCAGGACATAGCACTAAAGTAGCTTCCTGCCATCTGTAAAATTGCTTTTGAGGCGGTATTATTCGAGAGTTTAACCACCAAAGCCCCATGAGCACAGGATTGATGTCTCAAAGACGCAAAGTATGTTCGTTGGGAGTAAGGTGTCATCAGTTCTCTCTAGATTGCAGGACCCTTTGATTAAGTAGTGGATGCAGTCTATTCAGGAAAACTTCACCTTACCAGTTTAATACTCGGATCGACCGAGCAGACCTGTACTCTTGGCCCCAAGTTTTCAGAACTCCTCGCAAGTGGTCTTTTGGGTAGGCAGACGCACTTCTGCTGTTATACCAATCAGAATTGTTGCATGCCGTGGACTAGCTCAGATCAGCATTCAGGAAAAAGACGCACTTTCCTGAAGCGGTTCGATGCTAAGGGCTATGCCCAAGCTGGTTTCTCTTATGTACCTGTGGCCTCTGTCAAGTCTCCACCATCCACTCTGCGCTCACTTCCATTACGGGAATGAGATGTCTAGAAATAAGGGACAAATTAAAAGGTCCAGTCCCTAAGGGAAACTGGATCGAGAAATCCTAAAAGTGTATGATAAGAGTAGGATTTCTTTTATATTTATTATTATCTTGGGTTTGGGTTCGTATACCTTTTGCAGTGAAACAGCAGTTTATTGTGCCCCTTGGATGTTTATTCTTCATAAGCCCCGTTGTCTCAAAAAAGTCGAGCACGACAGTACGAGACTCATGGGTTTGGTTGTTATCTCCCCTGGTTCTATACACATAGCTTCAAAGTATACGAATGTCTGACTACTCCAAGAGCAGGACACTGCCATAGTATGTGTAGAGGAGTTTCCTCCTCTTCGCTACATAGCCTACGGTCAGAGTCGTCTTTTACTTTTAAATGCTTTTTAACAAGAGTAGGATCTCAGAATCATTATCAATTTCGACGCCTACACGGTCGCTAAAGAATCCTACGTCTTGTCAGTCGTGTTCATCAGCGAGCGCTGCCAGTCCTATCTCACTTAGGTCGAGAAGCGGAGAGGCTTTGGGAACGTCTTTGTCATCCAGGTTGTCAGTTGGTCCAGAAAAGTCGAGATCGTTATTGAAAAGTTGTGACCGTTATTTCGTTTCTCCCTTTCACGTCATGCTTCCTCTTCCGTCCTATGTAGTCATTTTTTGACTTCAGGTACAAGGTAGATCGCCAAGGTTAACCTTATGTACGATATACAGGGTGCGACAATGGAAAGGATGCAAAGATGACTTGACTTGATTAAGTTCCCGTTTTGAGAAAACAAGTCGTAGAATATTCTAGGTCACTTTTTTAGAGGCGTAGATTTTGGACTTCTCATCGTATTTTATTTTCTCAAACAGTTTTGCATTAGGATTATAACGAAATGAGAATGATGAAACAAACATCAGAAGATAATTCGTACCATGCGTTATATTTGTGAAGACTTTTGTGAAAAGAAAAGCTTTTTAAAGGGACTCAGGCGAAAGAAAGCCTATATTTACGACGTCAAGCAAATCTAATCAGATACAAGGATCTTCACGCAACAGTAGTATTCTCTGTAACACACGTGAAACACCATTATTTCTGGCATTCCAATGACATTTATCTACCGTCGGAATCTGTCAGACGATTACACGCTAGATTGTAGGGTTAGTAGGTTTACTCCTACCGTGATTCTAGTCGGCAAGGCAAATTTTACAGTTTGGCATTGTAGACTTGACGTCCAACTGTGAGATGTGCGTCTGGCTTGAGTCCCAAAATAGTTATTCATGTACCAAGGCCGTGAAGGTGATATTTTCTGGCCGAATCGCCGAGGCTGCAAATCAGGTGAGGTCAAAAAAGAAATTTTGGCCGAGGTCCATACAACATTTTTTAGGCGATTCACAGAAAAAAATCATGAAAATAATCCGTTTTTACCTCTCATCAATTTATTGTTGATTTTATGCTTCGCATTTTCATAAAAACATAGTAACCCATGACAAACAAACTGGACAAGGCAATCCTGTCAATTCTTCTTCTTTCGTGTCACTTCCTAAAATCATTGTATGAAGAAACAAGCGAATACGCCTCATGGGCATGAGGCTCAGTAGCGCACTTCCTTTTTGGAGGATTAGTGAACGCAAGATGTTAAGTAATTAGGGTTCTACCGTCTTGGGCAAAAAATGCCAATATGGCGGCCAAAATATCGACAGAATCATGAAATTTGGCTTGAAAATCAGAATGATTGTACTAGACAAGGGTAAGTTCCAAGTTTCATGAAAATCGTTCCACTAATAAGAGATTTCAATATGGCGGCCAAGATGGCGGCAGAATTATGAAACTCAGCTTGAAAATAGGAATGATCGTACGAGACAAGCGTAACTCTCAAGTTTCATGAAAATCCTCCCACTTATAAGAGATTTCAATATGGCGGCCAAGATGGTGGGGCAATCATGAAATTTGGCTTGAAAATAAGAATGATCGTACTAGACAAGGGTAAGTTTCAAGTTTCATGACAATCGTTCCACTAATAAGAAATTTCAATATGGCAGCCAAGATGGCGGCCGAATTATGAAAGCCATTTTGCCTATTTGGTCCTTGAGAACCTAAGCTATCCACCGGATAAAGTTCAATCTTCAAGGGCTGTAGCTTTAGTTCCCGAGAAGCTTTAGTTCAACTTCATCGAAGTGCACAGGAGATCTCTGTTTTTTGAGAATAATGATAACGATGTATGGATAACAAAAATAATGCCCATTGGCCACCCTTGGGGACATCAGCTATTAATCGGAAAAAAGTTCCAAGACTCTTGTTTCAATTCTCGAGAAGGAGTACAGCGTCTTAATTTCTGCACGGACTCGGACGGACAGACAGACAGACAGACAGACAGACAAACCGGCCACATAAGCGTCATTCTGTTACTTATATAAAAAAATGTTCTCCAACTGATTTCGACCTCCTGAACACGAATATCGGGTTCAGTTTTGAATTGGAACATTTCTTTTTTTATCGAAAAACCGAAAAATGGTAGCCTGTCACATGATTTTTAGCGATACCTACCTACTTTTTTTTGTTATTGAGCGAACATGTTTCGTAATTTGAGTGCCATTATCCTTTAGGTACCTAGTATTGGCTATTTCAAAATGGTCAATTACTATTTCGGCACGTCTGATTTTAAATTTGTAGGGTCGTGTAATATGCGCCGAGCCGTGGCTTTGCGGTCGTTTTCAAAAATTGATAACAATTGACCCGACGGTCGGATCGAAGTGGGATTTTTGTCAAAAGAAAGTTCAAATTGTTCTCTAAATATAATGCCGTACATGCAGTGATGTATTTCATTAAGAAATTGTAGTTGCCTGCATATCGCAACTTTCTACATCTTACCGCGAATGCCAGCACTTGATCGGCGAAGCCCCCAAAATGTTATTTTTGTAATTGTTCATGATTATTTCGGCAAAAATTTTTTTGATTCGCGTACCAAGGCCATGAGCTACCCATTCGAGTTGAAATATTTTCTGTATTGAATTTCGTTTTGTTCGGAGGAAAGGATATCAAGCACCAGCAAGCAACGAATAAATCATTTGCGGCCGAGCCGTAGTTTCGGAGTCATTTTCAAAAATTAATAACTATTGGCCTGCACCTCGCACCGATGTGAAATTTTCATTAAAATAAAGTTCAAATCATCCTCTAAATATAACTCCGCATTATGTATTATGGTAAAATGATAAGATCGGGTACTTCCTCGCATGTGATAACTTTCGAGATCAGGCCGGCTTCTGAAATGCAGCATTCAACGGCGATGCCGCGTCACACTAAATTATTATTTATTATTAGTTATTATTGTCATTGTTTATTAATATTTCGTCAAGATTTTCCTTGGTTCGGGATACAAGGTCATGAGCTACCCAATGGAGTAAATTTTTTTCGCAAAAACCTTTTCGTCTAGGACTAGATGCTGTGACGGACGGACGGACGGACAGACGGACGGACAAAGCGAGGACAAAAGCGCCTTCCCGTTTGGAGAAGTGCGCTAAAAACCAGTGATTCTGACTATTCTGAAAACTCCGCCAAAATGAGCGAGGCCGCGAATGCGGCAACTTTGCATCTGCTTCCAGAAAAATTCTGCCAAATCTAAACTACGCAACGAAATTATTGTCATACTCCAAATTTCACCCTTTTTCAAAACAAGAGAACTCCCGACTGGTTTGAACAATTTTGATTCTGCTTGGAGCATTTGAGAGCTTGATTCTCTAGGTATAGAACCGTATTAATTAGAAGATTGATAGATGTCAGCTTGAGTTTCTACAGGATGTTAAAGAAAGTAGTGCAACATTTATAAAGTTTGACATACTCCCATTTGAAATAAAACTGTTTTTTTTTCAATTTCAACATCAATAGCATGTAGCTAAAGTTCATATCTCGGAATGGTTTTTGATTTATCTCTCTATCTCTTTTATTTACAGGGTGGTAACATTTTCCCTTCTTTACCAATTTTCTGAATCCAGGAGTCATATTGAAGCCGAAGCCTTAGGTAAGAAAACCCAATAAACATAATCGACTCAAGACCAACATTCAGAATATAGGGTGGCATCTGAAGTGACATATGAATTTATCTCTCCAGAAATTCGACCAGATGGAGAATTGAACGAAAATCAACATTGTTTTCGGATGAGGCATTCATTCTGAACACTCTTTGATGTTGCATGATTGATTGTCACCAGAGTGATCGATGGAGGGACCAAATTAGAATTGAGTGTTGCTGAGAGAGAATCAGCTTTCTCGCTGGTCTGAAAATGTCCGTAACCAACGATACCAAATTCGGAACAATCGGGGAACAATCGGGAACCAGTCGGGAACAGACAGTTCTCTTCGCTCTGTTTTCCGTAACACTGGTTGCGGCATTTGCAGGTGAGTTATAGCGCTGCTTTTCCTTGGAAAACATGCGGCTGCAATTTGAACCCTGCATCCAAAGTTCTTGCAACAATCAATCATGAAACATCAAAGAGTGTTCAGAATGAATGCCTCATCCGAAAACAATGTTGATTTTCATTCAATTCTCCACCCGATCGGATTCCTGAACAGATATATTCTTATGTCACTTTTGATGCCACCCTATAATCCTATATTTTGAATGTTGATCTTGAATCGATTATGCTTATTGGGCTTTCTTACCTGAGCCTTCAGCTTCAATATGAGCCCTGGATTCAGAAAATTGATGAAGAAGGGAAAATGTTATCACCAGAAGACTAAGAAGTCGTTTCTTCGATACCACCCTGTGAATAAAAGAGATAGAGAGATAAATCAAAAACCGTTTCTAGATATGAACTTTAGCTACATGCCATTGATCCTATTTCATCTGTATATTGGTGCCATAATTGATTTGACGACTGTATTAAATTATGACACTATCAAACTTGAGTTCTCAAACAGCAGTGCAACCAACCGTCAGGCTCAAGGGAGTTTTTGAATTTCAAATTTGGAAACTTAGAAACCAAATCCCACTGCCGACTAGAATCACGGTAGGAGTGAACGCACCATATATCTTGTGTGTTAAGTATACCATGAATACAGCCTTCATCGCGGTGGTAGTGGTCAATGTTCTAAACAAAACGGATATCAGTGAGTAATATCTGGCCAGTTAATCAAGGGGCGGAACCTGACCACACTTCACTCGCTGACAGTACTGACACGGTAAATTTCCACCCACCCAGCTCTTCAGATACAAACAAGCATTAGCAAAACACCAAAAATGTGGCATCTTTCAGGTTAATCTCGTATGGAATATGGAATCCTTTGCTCTCTGGCAGTTCATTTGAACAGTACGTCTCACTATTACCCAGTTATGATTCTCGACTTCTCTTCACTGTCGACTGGCAGACAGGTCACTCCTGATTCTATACTCTGTTATACCAGATTTCTCTTTGAAGCTCAAAAGATGTGTGAAATAGTATTTTTCGATACAAGAGCACGTTTCCAGGCCCGAAGCCTTGTTTGTCATCATGAGGCGTAGCCGAATGCTACGAAAGAGGCTGAGGGCCTTAAAAAGCTCAGCGCTCGTGTGTCGAACAACGTTTTTCGTAATCGTTGCTTAAATTGAGAGAAAACACGAATTTCTTGTAAATTTTGAAACTACTTTGACAAAAATGTCAAGCTAGGTACATAAACTGCAAAATTTATATTTTTGATTATGTATTACTTTGCGCGTTATGTATCTATGAAACGATTAGGAAAAACAATTTGCCATCTATCATTTATCTCATAATTCTTGTAAACAGCTCTCTGAGTCTCTGTATTCAACTAAACGCACGATCCTACATTTCTAGCCATTTTACCACTGAGGCGTCGCCGTCGTTACAGCAGAATAACAGGTGGTATTTTCAGAAGAACAATAGTTCTGGTACTCAATGTTATTGTACCTGTGATATAATTACAGTTGCTGACGGGCACCAATTGAAAATTGAAATTATTATTACTTCAGTTAAAAGCTAAATAGGATAGGGTGTATAGCTCCCAAATTTCACCCACAACTGAACACACTCAAAACACCTTTTCACATACATAAAGATACACCAAAACTACACTATAAACGGCCACGTACGGGCCAGGGGTGGCGTAATATTCAAATAATAATATCAACACAATACTCGGTCGCCATCTAAACCTCCGGAATTAATACCGTGCCGTGGTGTAGGTAATTACTAATATAAGGACTAAATGGTGGCTTGCGTGACGACCCTCCGCCGCTCTCTGGATTTCCATTTAATCAAGGAGCCTGTTTATTTATATAATAAAGAGACGTTGATTATATTTAAATTCTCAATAAATGTTTAGCATATTTTACGGGTTAATACCAATTATTACACTCGTTATACAATTTTATTATCTGCTGCGCTGGCTGGCTGCTCTTGAGGTTTAAATTTTGCGTTTATTATTCGGAATTCCGAATCGTAATTAAATTTTAATTTACATAACCAACGTTGTTGAACGGGCGTTTGAGCTTTGAAAATAAAATCGCGTGCATCGCTTTTGAAAAGATTCCGCCTATGGTGGCTGGGCCGGTTAGTAACAACAATTCAGTCGGTAAAAAATTTCCCTCCTTTTTGTCTGCAAAAATGAAACAGTGGAGGAAAAATTACAAATTCTTGATACCCATACCCATGAAATCGGCCATCATTCCTCATAGTCCATGGTTGGGATTAGAAATACTTCGTAGAACATCGAAGATGATTTTATATCATTATTGTTTAGAATAAAATAGAATGAAAATGTCATTTTATAACGGAAAAAAAATAGTATATTATAATACAAGTTTTATAAGACATCGTTATATAAAACAATAAGCCTTATAAAACGTGTGTTAGTTATATACAATTTTTAGCGCATTTTCCATCTTGATGAAAATCGCTATTGCAACCGCTTTGTCCGTCCGTCCGTCCGTCCGTCCGTCCGTCCGTCCGTCCGTTCATCGAACTCCTCCCAAACTAGACGACCTAGCTTTCTAATTTTTTCGCTGTTACATAGCTGCCACTCCCAAAGGAGGGCTAGGCTATATTGGATGTCCATATTGCGCCGCCAACATAGAGAAAACCGCCCCCGATAAACTTGAAATAACATAATATTGCACTTTCTACCAGACCTGATGCTCTAGTGTTCTCAGTTTTTGAATAATACATAGTTGCCACTTATAAACGTAAGCCAACAAACATTCCGTCTTCAATATGCGCCGCCAACATGAAAAAACTGCTAAAAACCGCCCCCAAGCACTTTAAAATGAAAAACATGAACCCGAAGACATAGCGATCTGATTCTTTCGGTATATAAATAGCTGACTAAAAATGGGAAAGGATAGGCTACTTTTGGTTAGTCGCCGCCCCCAGATTCCGCCCCCAAACGATAAAAAGTGCAACTTTCACAAATGTTACTGACTGAGATGTTCCCTTCAACATTTAGGAACTGCCAACTCAAATTGTGCAACATTTGCTCAGCCGAACGCTGCCGCTCCCACACGCCGCCCCCAAAGTAAAAGATAAATGAAAAACATGAACCTGAAGACATAACGATCTAATTCTTTCACTATATTAATAGCTGACTGAAATTGGAAAAAGATAGGCCACTTTTAATTAGCCGCCGTCTCCAGCTGCCGCCTCCAAGTAAAAAAATGCAACTTTCACAATTTTCACTGATTGTCATATTTCCCTTACATTTAGTAACTTCCAACTCAAACTATGCAACAGTTACTTTGCCGAATGCTGCCGCCCCCATACGCTGCCATCAAAGTGAGAGATGAATGAAAAACATAAACCCGAAGACATAACGATCTAATTCTTTCGCTATATAGATAGCTTACTAAAAATGGGAAAGAATAGGCTACTTTTGATATGACGCCGCCTCCAACTTCCACCCCCAAAAGAAAAAAAGTGCAACTTCCAATAATTTCCACTGATTTACATTTTAATGTTACCTCAAACATTCAGAAACTCCCAACTCAAACTGTGGAAAAATTTCTTTGCCAAACTCTGCCGCTCCCACACGCCGCCCCCAAAGTAAGAGATAAATGTAAAACATAACCTTGAAGACATGGCGATCTAATTGTTCCGCTATATAGATAGCTGACTAAAAATGGGAAGAGATAGGCCACTTTTGATTAGTCGCCGCTCCCAGCTCCCGCCCTCAAACAAAAAAATATTGATGAGTGAAAGAATTTTCATTCAAATCTATTTAGTTGGCAAGTACCCCATTCTGATAACAAAATATCACAATGAGTTTCAAATGAAGAAAGTGGGCAAGGAATGGTGTTTCTCCTTCAATCAAATTTCTTTACGTTCACAATATGCCTCTTTGAGAAAATGCGCTACTGAGACTCACGCACGTGAAGGCATACTCACTTGTTTCTATTTTGCAGCTATTCCATGTTTTTTTTTCAATAAAAAATGTAAAATATGTGCCTCTGCTAACAAAGTTATTGGGAATTGCTCTTGATGGTGAAAGCACAGTTTATCATCAGAAATGAGCCGTATTTTTCTGAAATAAACCCCTTCTGCGAAATGATGTCACCTAAGCTGTCTCTTCTGTCAGTGAGTGCCAACATTTGGGGGTAAAAAAATGCGTATCGAAATGGAGCTTCTTACGATACGCGAATAACGTCATTTGCGTATCGTAATGACTTTCTTATGAACGCAAAATAGAAAAAATATTTTTCGATTTTGGAAATGACAATGGGCTCAAACCAAAGTACATCCTTGTAGCTTTCGAAGGAGACCTAACTGGTAAGATTCTGTCAAGGAGTGAACACACAAGGAGTGATTTTGCAACGCTTCATTTCACTAATTCAACTTCGTCCTTAACCAAATGCGGTATTGTATGTTCATTGCATTGCAGTGAGATAATAGTCGCGCGACATCTCTTGGCGCGACGGTGAGCAATGTTTTTATAACATGTCACGCTAACGAGAGTCATAATAAGCTTCAAAAAACTAAACCCAGTGTAGGTATACGTATTCGGAACTGGATTTTATGTACATACTTAATTTTTTTTTCTTTATTCGTTTATTTAACGTCGGCCTATTTCCGCAACGAGGCCTAACACCGACGCCGGTGAATGCTTTCCTCCACTATACCGGAAATTTTGCCGAACCCCTGTGTGTTCCAACACAGAGTAGGGATTTTTAACGACCACCAACATCGCATGGGGTCGGCACCATCGTTCGTATTTTACGTGCTACGCGACACACGGCGCGTCTTGCATTTAGCAAGCATTCCAACTAAACCAAGAAGCTTGTTTTCGAGGCCGAAAATCCGTCCCCGGCGGAGATCGAACCCGCGACCTCTGGAGTGGTAGTCGAACGCGCTAACTAACCACACCACATACATACTTAATGACTTATTCAATAGCGACGTCATTGCTAACTGTTACTGAATAACATAAAAAAAGTTGACTTACTCCAGTTGGTGTTGAAAGAACTATTTACTTACGGTCTTGAACAAGCAGATTGTGGCACAACAGAGAAAGGAAATGGGAAAGTGTAAGAACTTCGCATTGAAAATACGGACCCTATCTTTTGTTATGGCATTTTCGAGTCCCTTGAAACTTCATTAAAGCACTTTGGTGAAGTTGTGTGGATGTGTGCGAGCGTGTAGTGTGGATTTTTAAACTTCCACCGCACCGGAATGAATGCCGTTGAAAAGCTCCACTCGGTTTATAGGCAATATCCGAACACAAGCTCGCAGAAGAGAACTGTTTTGTGTGACGCCGTGGATAGCAGGTCGGCATTGGTGTAGGTACCTACTATACCTATCCAGTTTGGTTCGGGATTCCCCTCACGGAGCTAATCAGATATAAAATACAACCGACGTTGAATTAACCGTGAGCCGGCTGAAAAACTGGATAATAGCGCCTGGGGTCGATTTCAGAGTATACGAGACAAAGCCTTATGATATCTTGTCTTGGACCGAAAAAGATTGAAAATCCTAATAATACAGAATCGTTTAAAAACTATTGTGTCATCAAGTCACTATTATACATATTATAAATAATTTAGGTAGGCTCTCGGACCGAAATAACTTACGTCGAGTGCCTACACTGAATCTGACTGGATGTTGCTGTCATAATGATTTTTTTACACGACCGGGTGTAAAGTGAGCCTTTTTACCCTCATTTTCAGGCGTAAAGTGGCTCATTTAGCCCGAGGGCGTAAAATTTTTACTTTTACGCCCTCGGGCTTTGGTTTTTTAAGCGTCAAAAAACAAATGCTTGTAATTATTATTAAATGTCACAAACTAATAAATTTGTTGAAATGCACAGCTCAGAGGCATTTGGGACACCCCCAAAGGCGGGGAAGGGTGTATGGTTTCACTTATTAAGCTTCTCGTTGAATTGTTTGCTTTGAAAATACACATATTCGAAACTCCAAAAGTGAGGTTATGTGCGTTGACGGCTCTGGCCGGATTCCTATTTATCAGAGTTCCGTGCCCAGTTTTCTTGAGGGGGCAGGCGAATACTAAATTTGAATAGCCGTTTTCGATACAAGAGCGCGATTTCAGGCCCGAAGCCGTGGTTGCCATCATAAAACGTGTAGCCGAATGAATATTTTGGTTTGTAGGTATCCGTCTGCCTGTCTCTTTACGTAGGCTGTAACTTTGCGGTAAAATCCGTGTCGTCCTTAACTGAAAGGGTTGTCTTCAGCATGGAAAACACGGACCACAAAGTAGAAGGCTTCACCACCTTGGATTTTTCAGCTAAGTATAGGTATACCTACGTTCTCATGTTTTTTTTTTGGACTTCTCCGGCAGAAGATCAAGTGTGACTCGAGAAGCCATCGCCATCGGCGGGAGGAGTGCAGCGCCTCAAAAACAAAAATTCTTGCTGGGTGCTTTTCAATGAAAAAGACACTGACGCTAGTGATAATTATTAAATGACAAGTAAAAACAAAATCATAGGTGCCCATAATGTCATTGCTAACTAGATCGATCTATAATCGCTTTTTATATAGTTTTTCGGCTTTTATGGTTCAAAATCAAATTCAAAAAAAGAATGGGTCGTGTAAAAAACGTTGTATGCAGCTCAAGCGTAAAGCCTGTTTTAGGCCCTCTGTCTGAATGTGCCCTCGCTATGCTCGGGCACAACTTACATACGTCGGGCCTAAAACAGTCGCTTTACGCTCTTACTACATAAATAACTATTTTACACGACCGGGTGTAAAGTGAGCCTTTTTACCCTCATTTTCAGGCGTAAAGTGGCTCATTTAGCCCGAGGGCGTAAAATTTTTACTTTTACGCCCTCGGGCTTTGGTTTTTTAAGCGTCAAAAAACAAATGCCTGTAATTATTATTAAATGTCACAAACTAATAAATTTGTTGAAATGCACAGCTCAGAGGCATTTGGGACACCCCCAAAGGCGGGGAAGGGTGTATGGTTTTACTTATTAAGCTTCTTGTTGAATTGTTTGCTTTGAAATACACATATTCGAAACTCCAAAAGTGAGGTTATGTGCGTTGACGGCTCTGGCCGGATTCCTATTTCTTAGAGTTCCGTGCTCAGTTTTCTTGAGGGGGCAGGCGAATACTAAATTTGAATAGCCGTTTTCGATACAAGAGCGCGATTTCAGGCCCGAAGCCGTGGTTGCCATCATAAAACGTGTAGCTGAATGAATATTTTGGTTTGTAGGTATCCGTCTGCCTGTCTCTTTACGTAGGCTGTAACTTTGCGGTAAAATCCGTGTCGTCCTTAACTGAAAGGGTTGTCTTCAGCATGGAGAACACGGACCACAAAGTAGAAGGCTTCACCACCTTGGATTTTTCGGCTAAGTATAGGTATACCTAACGTTCTCATGTATTTTTTTGGACTTCTCCGGCAAAAGATCAAGTGTGACTCGAGAAGCCATCGCCATCGGCAGGAGGAGTGCAGCGCCTCAAAAACGAAAATTCTTGCTGGGTGCTTTTCAATAAAAAAGACACTGACACTAGTGATAATTATTAAATGACAAGTAAAAACAAAATCATAGGTGCCCATAATGTCATTGCTAACTAGATCGATCTTTAATCGCTTTTTAGTTTTTCGGCTTTTATGGTTCAAAATCAAATTCAAAAAAATAATGGGTCGTGTAAAAAACGTTGTATGCAGCTCAAGCGTAAAGCCTGTTTTAGGCCCTCTGTCTGAATGTGCCCTCGCTACGCTCGGGCACAACTTACATACGTCGGGCCTAAAACAGTCGCTTTACGCTCTTACTACATAAATAACTATTTTTTGCCCTACTTGCAATAGGTGACGTCTACTTTATGTCACTCATTTGCGTTAGATAACGACTTCAAGAAAGACGGGTGATTGTTTCGCTTTGCTGGTGTTGCAGGTCAAGTCACGTTGGGGAAATAATCGCACCTCCATATCCCTATTACGATGATGATTATAATTATATACTCAAGTACTATCTTCAGGAACATTCCACGCATTCCCTAGTATATTCCAGCGTAGGCCGCCAGTACTTTCGCTGCGGTTCTAGAAACTTCCATCAAATTCGTGTATATTTTGGCTAGCTCTGGAAGTATCGCACCTCCGCCAAATAGTACAGATGTGTCTTACCCGCGCGTCTCGATCTTCAGCGTTCTTGAACCTTGCGGAACCGTACCGCCTCGAAAATACCAGTATTCGCCCCCGTCTTTATTTCCAAATGTAGTGGAATCACTCGAGAGCCTCGCAACTCGTAACAGCATGCTATGCACTGAACAGAGAGAAAAACCGGTAATTTCTGTACTTTGCGGCTGGTGCGTAGTTTTTCGCTACTCTTATGCGGAAACATTTTTGTTGTTTGTTATGTAATATAGGTATGCTATTCAAGTGATTCTTGATACATTTTTCGATCTTCAAACATGATAGGATGGATCAAGTTTAAAAATGAACACCCCATTGAAATGGCTGTGCAGCGTTGCGCACTGCCATGCCACCGATGCTGGAAACTTAGAAATTAAATTTCTTAATGCATTTCATAAGAGCAATAGAATACAATAGTCACCACAATTTGCTTTGAATTCCGCGTTTCGACTCCGCAGCCGCCCCGAACCGATGGTGGTGGCGGAGGAAAGTTTTCCCATCTCGGCATCTCGGCGGCGGCGGCAGCGTCGCGGCGGAGGAAGAGGCGTGTGAGTAAGGTAAGGAGTAATAAGACAGGGCCGAGAAGATTACTTACAGATCGATGGCAACCCGGCTCTGGCATGCTAATATCCACAGTATGCAATTCAAATTAGGGTGAGAGTTAACGAGGACTTGATTAGCACGTCTACTCTACACATTGCGGTGTGCCGATATCGTGGGTGTAATAAGATGTCAGGTTGTGCGAGAGCCGCCCCCATAAAAGTCACTTCCAGCATCACGGGTCCCTTTCTGCTTCTGCCTAGCATTGCGCCTCGGCCGACCCTGAGCAATGAAAAGCAGAATGGTCAGAGATAAAGTACCAATAAACAAAGAAAATTTCATATACATAGATTGCAAGTTTCTTTCTTGAATTCCAGCCACTAACTACCGGTTACTGGACCACTAGACACAATTCTTAGTCCGTTTCTGCATCTCTAATTGTATAATTGAAGTACACATTAACAACATCCACAAACATAAAATAAAACAAGATGAAAAATCATATCAAATACGACACATTTCATCTGACAGCAAGAGCACGACAAAAGTCAGTGACCCAAAATCAAAATCACATCAAATAATGGAAATAGATGAAAGGGAATTTTTACCCTTTCACTTCTCCATATCTTCGAAAATAGACGTCATTAATGTTTTGAAATATTTTTTTCGTGTTATTGAGTTGGATTCCATATATCGCTATGGACTCAGAATGCGATACTTTTGAGACACCCTGTATACTGAAAGTGAAATACCTACCCGTGCTTCGTTTTTAATTCAGGTTGAATTTCTTCGATTTAGCGTAGAAGTTGCCATGGCAAGAGGCTTTTGTTGTTGTTCATTGTTATTGTCGGTACAACAACTTGCTTGTCAGTAATATTGGTGAACAATAGGGTGATTGCATGTAGGGGGCGCTTACGGCAAAGTTTGCCACTTAGGTACTTTCAGTTTGTCAATTGGTGTTCCAAAATGTCCAATCATCTGTCACCACTTGGGGGCTGAGTGCCCTTTATATCTCTATTATCTCGAAAAAATTTCGCCTGCGGCGCTTCTCATTCATCAGTTTGTACAATTTTCAATAATTATCAACATTACCTACTTTTGTTTTTCTTGGCCAAAAGTTCTAGCTCGTTGGCCACGAAAGGGAACTATTCAATAAAAAGATCCTGTAAGTGAAAAACTTGGTAGGAAAGCGAGCAGAGAATTTTGATTACGATATCAGACAAGTGTGCAAAGAGAAAGCGAGAAAAGCAGAGAATTTTGACTGCGAATTTTTGAAAATGTGCGAACAAAAGGAGAGAAAAACAAAGAATTGTGATTACGAGGTTTGAAAAATGTGCAAAGAAGTATAAAAACAAAGAGGAAAGACACCAAACAAGTTTACTGAAAATCAAAACAGACCACAAAACTAACAAAACGCATTTTTTCTTCTTGCCGTTTTCTCTTGAAAGAGAGACAATCAGTTCATTCAGTCTTAAATGATTTCGCAAACAGAAAACTGAAACAGACCATTTCCCCATACTTCAAGGAACATTATACCTATAGTGCAGTAAAGATAGGTTTTGGGGTTGAAAAAATTAATTCATGAAATTTTAAAGCTGTTACCGATTCAGAATTTCATCCTCTACCATGTACTCAAAATCCCCGAAAATCCCATGTGAGCATTTTTCTTGCGGCGCTGTCAAAGTATATCATGTTTGCTGCAACAAGTCCGAAAATTGTATTCTCGCTTTTGTCACATTATAGCTATATTGTTAGTTCAGAGATGTTGGTATATACTCCAGGGTATGACCAGAACGTCATCTGAACCGCTGAAATCCTATTTCCCGCAAAAGAAAAGACGTAACTCGCTTTATTCTGCAATTACGAGTGGTAATCGAGTGTAGTTCGGGGACTAGTGACCAAGTTTTATAAAATCTGTTCTTTTTGTGATAAAGGCATGGAATTTGGTATAAGTGGTCTTCCTGGCCCCCTTTTCAAATGTAGATATTGTGTCTCGCCACATTTTGGTTAGGGGGGCTTAGGGACCCCCTTGAAAATTGAAGTTGCAGAAACTCATGCAAACCACCATTAAAATAATTGTCACGCATCTCAAAAAGTAATCATTTGACTCTACGTTAAATCTCTACAAGAGACACACCAGTTGTCACCATGTGCGCACTGTTCTTCATAATGAAAAAAAAATTCTTCGGAATGTCAAAAAAAAATCAGGTTTTTATAATTTTTTCATGTATTAGATGAATAAATTTATCTTCCGCATATCATTATCCACTAATTCGTATCTGCCGAAGCCATTGATGAAGTCCATTTCTTCATATTGACATCTAGAAGCTACAGTTCCAAATGAAACCAGCCAATTCAAGTTCTCAGTTCAGCAGCGTTTTTCTCGATGTTACCAATTGATATGAATGACAATTTATTATTGGGTGGATAGCTTCAACTGTTTTGTAATTTTATTGAGTATAACTAGATAAGGAGTGATGCGCAAAAGCCCGGATTTTTTTTTTACCGCCACCTATTATTGTTAGAATTGCACCAAATTTAATGCTACTTTGGCGAAACAACAGCGAATACAGACTAAAGAGTATAGACAAACGTCAATACGATCTGCAGTTGTCAAGTAGAAGGCACGAAGAATAAGGATTGAGGCGTGGAATACTTTAAAGCACTCAGTTCGAGTGAATACACGGTATAGAAATATTTTCAACACACCCTAGGGGCACAAATTTTATGATGGTGAACGACGCAAAAAAAAAAAATCCTATGCTTTTGCGCTTGGTTCCGCGTGTAGTCATATAAATCTAGGTTACAAAACAGTTCCAGCTATCCATCCATTCATAAATTGTCGATCATATTGATTTGGAACAATCAAAACACGCTGTTGAACTTCACACTTGAATTAGTTAATTTCTTCGGGAGCTGTCATCTCCCGAGCTGTCCCTAGAATGACAATATCAAAAAACAGACTCTATGAATAGCTTCGGCAAATACAAATTAGTGAATAATGATACACAGCAGATTAACTCACCGTTTCTTAGATTGAAAAATCAATAAAAACTTGTTTTTTTTTTGACACTCCGAAGAATTTTTTTTCAACACGAAGAACAATGCGTACATGACGACAACTATTGTGTCTCTTGTCAAGGTTTGGGGTAGAGTCAAATGATTACTTTTTGAAATGTGTGACGATATTTACCGGTGGTTTGTGAGAGTTCCTGAGAGTCCTGAGACTTCAAATTTTCAAGGGGGTCTTTAGGCCCCCCTACTCAAAATATGGCGAGGCGTCATGTTTACATTTGGAAAAAGACCATGAAGGCCACTCAAACCAAATTTCATGTCTCTATCACTAATCAAACAGATTGTAATAAACTTGGTTACTAACCCTCAGATTATACTTATTCAACACTGTTAATTGGAAATTAAAGCGACTTCCGTGTTTTTTTTTTGGGGAAATACGAGTTAGAGGTTTAAACGAAGGTCTGGTCATGCTCTGCAGTATATACCAATAGTTCTAAGCCAACAATGTAGCTCTAGTGTGACAAAAACAAGAATACCATTTTCGGACTAGTTGCAGCAAACATCATATACTTTGACAGCGCCGCAAGGAGAATGCTCAACTGGGATTTTCGGGGATTTTGAATATGTTGTGAAGAATGAATTTCTTAATCGATATATGCTATAAAATTTCATGAATTAATTTTTTCAAGGTTTGGGGTCTTTTTTGACTATCTTTACTGCACTACTACTGGTATCATAAAAAAAAAAATCGCTCGAGATGCTATTTTTTCATTCATGAAAGAGCGCATTACAGAACTTTGCCTTGGGAGCCAAAAGCTGTAAGGCCGGCCATACTAATACCGAAATGACAGATATCTGATAAGAATGTAAAATACAAAATGTGAATTGCGCACTGCTCTCGTTTATTGGAAAATTGAATAAGCAACACGTTTTACAAGAGCCTTCGATTTTGCCATCACTTAACCTCGGAACACCACAAAAACATTAACAAACGAAACGATTTAATAATTCTGGCAAACCACGACTGGTATCCATCAAGTGGCGACAAGCTGAACCAACACCATGCAATCGCCCTATTCATGAACAGAATTGGGTTTTGGGTTTAATAGACCTTTTCAATTTCACCTGAGCTGTTAGGGATTGAGAAAAGACGGCATTTCCTAGCATAAAAAATGGCTGAAACAGACTTGGATTAGCTGCAGAGCGAAAGAGAAAGATATAGATTCCTTGTGGCGTGAGTTTCTGCCAGATCTGTGCAGATAAAAATGTATAAAAAAAATCAGTTATAAACTTGGGCTGACAAGAGAATGAGGGTCTTTTTTTTTAAATAGATTATAAATTTGAGAAAAAAAATCGAGTTTGTCGAATTTCAAAATTTTCAAATACTCATTCATTTTTGTATTTGATTTGAGATTCCTTTTTTTTCAATTCTCCTACTCCATTGATCTCCATGAAACTCACGTTTAAAAAAAAAACAGTAGGAAATGCCGTCCTTCAAACGGCGGTCAAATTATCAACTCAACAGTGTTTGAATAGTTTTTCTTCGTTTTTCTCTTTTAAATGCAGTGGTTTGTTTTGTGCCCCTGTTGTGAGGTTTCTGTATTTGTCAAAATCTTTGCCTCATTGGAAGTTCGAGAATTCATCATGAACCTGGAAAATGTTTGATGTGAATCCAAATGTGAACTTTTTTCCCTCTAGCGGACTTGGAGCCGTGCTGCCCTAACGTATGGTCCGAAAGTTTTGGGAATTTTTCTAAAAGCTTATAACTTTTTTTTGATAGTTTTAATTTTGTAACTTGATATTGCAAAAACTAGCGTCATCTTCAACAATTTCAAATTCGTATTCAACATATTGGAGATGGGCCATTATTTTTGATGGCTCTCGATTTTCTTCTGCCATGTTCGATCATTCTCTGGACAACAGCAGGATTAATTTCTCAGAGCTCCTGCCTCCCAATGTACCGCAAGCTCGACCAATATAAGATTTTTGGTAAGTATTGAGCAGGATAGTATACTACAAGGGATGGGAAGCTGCGAATGAAGACCAATTACGGCGTCACATTTTTCAATAACATTAGAGAATTCCACATTTGACAAATTGATACAGAAAATCATGGAACATGGCAGAAGATAATTGAGATCCATCGAAGATAATGGTTCATTTTCAATATGTTGAAGATGAGTTTGTTATTGTTATATATGATGTTAATTTTTGCAATATCAAGTACAAAAATAAAGACTATTCAGAAAAAGTTATTAGCTTAGAACTATTTCCCAAAACTTTCGGACCATACGTTATGTGGTAAATCAGGTGCTGATTACATTATACCAATGATTCGGTATGAACTAACAGGATACATGCACACCAGCTCTGTAAGACGTTGCAAAGCACTTTTTTTATTTTGCGTGCATAAGAAAGTCATTACGATACCAAAATGACGTCATTCGAGTATCGTAAGAGGCTCCATTTAGATACGCATTTTTTTGATCCCAAATGTTGGCAATATCAGCGGGCATGACATCGACATGACAGCACTCACTGACAGAAAGACAGCTTAGTCCTGAGTACTTTTGGTCACGATTCGCTGGATTATACTTTCCAGGTCGTCCACGGAGATCTGGATCATTTTCGGGAACACGGAGTTCACTTTGTCCTGTTTTTCTTTGGCACTTTCTTTGCTTCGAACTCCACTGGCCATCGAATTCGCTCTATTCTAATCATTTCGCTGTGTTAGAATGATAGTAAGATAACTTAAAATTTCTGATTTTCGGATTATTTCAAAATCTATAGCTCCAAGCTATTCTGTACCTGGTAAAAGAATCGAATCACTCAGAATCATCATGGAAGTACATAAAAAATTAATATCTCACTGTTATAATTATCTGTTTTTTTCACAGTTCTGGTCTAATACTCGGACATCTCAAAATGTTCTATTTCTTCTACTGAGAAATAGATCGAATTTGATCTTGCCTTCTGGTATAATACGAAGACATTTCAACATGTCCCAATTTTACAACAAATCTGATTTGAAAATTTCAAGTTGTCCTTATTTTTCATGCTATCTCAGTATTTTACTGTGAAAGATGTCTCACTCTTATACCAAAAAACCAACTGATTCAATGAAAGTCTTCAGATATTTCATTTTAACTCACTATTGCACAAACATACTCTCATGCGTTTGTAAAATATCTTACTTTTCTCTAAGTTGTCCCACTATTTGACCAGAAATGTTCCGTGAATTGTTTGAAATGACTTGATAATTTTAACTTATCTCCAATGTACATTGCCATGATTTCGTAATCCATAAGTCAGTTTGTATTGGGTAAAACTGAACCAAAACAATGGATAGATGCGGAGGCAGACTATATTGGTTATAGCTATGGCCAAAACTGCCAGAAGTAAAAGAAATCGTGAAAATCGGTTCACAGGATAAAATGTTTGATGAAAAATCTTGAATAATTGAGTGACAAAGTTATGAACTTTGACATTTTTCAATATTTGACACACGACAGTTAGCGAAACACTATCTACTGTTCTGAATACAGTTTTCCAAGGACTTCCAAATGAATTTCCAATTTCTGATAGTGACACTTTCATTTGTCAGATGACAGCCAAAAACTAATGGGCTTATTCCATGTCATACAATACTTAAGGATAACTACGAAAAATATGTTGAACCAGGCTATGCTTACTGTGCAATACTCGGACAACTTGAAAAAAAAGAGGGATAAATTCAAAATCACTCTACGAATTCCTGACGAATAGTAGGATAACTTACATGAAAAAACGGACAACTTCCAACAGAACCATTATTTCTAGCGATATACAAGGATATGTTCACTTTTTGATTTTTTTCTCAAAGAGTAAATGTGATTTCATAATGAATTCCTCACAGGTCTATCAGGAGCGATATAATACAACTGGAAAATTAAAAAATCTCCGAAATTTCGAGAAGAAGAGTGTTTTTCGTTCTTCTGAAATGTTCAAGTGGCGATTACTCGAAACTATGTTTTTCAAGTTGTCTTACTATCATTCCAGTACAGCGATTTGATACACAATAAGCGAGAGACGATGAGAACCGTGCCACGAGTCACGAGGGAATATGCGTGCATTTTTCAATAATATTGAATAATGCACGCATTATCACGCGCATACATGCCTGCATTTTCCAATAAGACTGGATAAAGCATAGTATTCTACTCGCGGGTAATGGCTATTACTTATTCGGATGCTTTACGACACTCGCCAAAGCTCGTGTCGGCAAACTGCATCCTCATGAGTAAGAAGCAATCATCACCCGCTTGTTGAATAATATACTATTAACACATCAAGATCTTTCGAATTTTGACGTTTTATTAGTCGGTAAAACGGGGTTTTCTATAGTTCGGATAGGGTTGCCAGATTTTTGGAAATCAAAATTGGGACATGAGAATTTCTAGATGATAATAGTGAAAAAATAATATCAAGACGCGAGCAAAATAACGCCGCAGGCGAAATTTTTTTCAAGATAATAAAAATAATAATGCTAATAATAATACCAAGAAACCAATTGTTTCAAAGACTATTTTTAAAATTTTATTATGAGTATTCAGCATTTAGCAAATCGAAACTAACGAGTAACAGAACAGATTTTTCCCCCAGTCGCCTTTGATCCCTGAAAATCTGGCGACAAAACATGTTAAGCGAGGAGATCAAGGCCTACCTTGAGACGAAATTTGTTCGATCACCCCGTACTTACCTACGCCCCTAAAAACTTATTGCATCATGAATCCTCCTTTTTCACCGTTGTTCAATTCATTGTCAGAAACTCTGTTCAAAATGAAAGTTTTTACATTACAATTTCACTAATCAAAATCCAAGTCAGGCAAGTAGGTATCATTTGCAGGGGGATACCGGGAAATACGATTCTGCGTTCTGCAAGTCTGCAGGGTGCAATTAAACGCCTTTCTCATTTCTTATTGTAAGTAGGTAGGTACATAATACAATCCTCTCCTATGAATATACATTTGTGATACAATATACAATCACAACTAAATAAATAGTTGAACGTTTTGTTTCGAAATCGCGTGAGCCAAAAAATAAAAATGAAAAATCAGAGCGTTATAGGCGCAACTGTAAAAATCGGGACATTTCAGTGAGCTGGCGGGACGCGGGACATTCAAATGAAAAGCGGGACAGTCGCGAAAAAGCGTTTGTAAGTTCGGATCATCCAAGCGGCTCATCATCATCTGTCGGTCTGCGCTTCAATGTGAATAGTCAGTGTCTCTCGGATCAGCTGTTTATCTATTGAAATAATTAAGCGTGGTAAGCATCAGGATGGCATCAGGTAATGCAGGCAATTTTGTGGTTGTTGAAAGTTTGAATCCCACCTCCTGCTCGTGTCACTTCCTAAAATAGGGGGGCGGTTTTTTGGGGACCGGGTATGACGGCACGCGATTTTAATTATTACAACAATAACAGGTCGGTGAAGGGTTGCGATTGTTTCGCTGGCGCGCGGATCGCACCTACAACACTGAATCTTCGGCTGGTTGTTGTTCAAATCCGTCAAGTTCGATGAAGAGGGCAGAATAAATTCATCCATCAAGCGGGCAGTGATTAATTGAGCGCGGTATGGCGAGGACAGGTAGGACAATAGTGGTGGACGATGCCTATGAATAACGCCGCCTCCGATGTATAACGCGCACAAAGGCCGCTGCCGCACACCGCGCGCGATGCTCGCCGTACGGCAGATGAAATTGTTTACAAAATTCTCTTTCGTTCCATTTTACACGCTTTCGCCGTCCCTTAATTGAGATCAATTGAAAAATTCAACTGGCGCAATTTTTTTCGTCAACGAGATTTTTTTCGCTTTCTCGCATTCAATGGTTTTTGTACTTCACACCTTCACCCGTTAAATATCAAAGACTTCAATTTTAAATTATTGGGTATACTTGAACTAGAGCATATGAAGGAGAAGATGAGCAATAAGCTGAAGAGTGAAGTTGAGTACATGCATCACAGTTCGTCCTCTTCCAGTACACAGCCACTAGCGGGGTGCCGCAGGGCAACAACTTCGCTCTATCACTGTTTCTCCCAGATATTATGGAAAATTAGTATAAATATATTCGAGAAGTACAGGAAAAAATATCAAGGATTAGATTTTAATTTTGAAAAATATCTTAAAAGGGAAGCGTTCAGCTGGGGGGGTCCCATCTCGCGTGATCACCCTGGTACCATAAATGCATTCCATTCATAATATAGTACTAAAGTGGAGCACTTGTGCCTTGCTTGATTGCTTATTACCTAAACCTAACAAGTATAATTCCCATCTCCACATGGCGATCCTGCCTTAGCGACTTTAGCGTGAAGTGAAGTCAGAATCTCATCAGAATTTCAGGTGTGAAACATGTTCTATCTGCAAGTTTGAGCCCCTGAACATGGTAACGATGTGAAACTTCAGTTCCTGAGTGAACACACAGCTAATTTGGAAAAGACGGTTCAATAAATACGAAAATATCCAGATCAGGTATCAGGAAAAATACAATACAGGTGACGCCAATGCGTTTCCATCAGGTGAGGAATTACGCTTGCATTACAGCAGTACCAGCACGGACACAGTTGTTAACCGGACAACGACTTGTATTGACAATATTAGAGAGTTATTGCAGAATGCCATTTTACAGCACGGCACTATTAAAGGAGGCGTTATTAAAATACTGCTTACCTTATTTTTGGTTGTTGAATAAGAGTTATTGCAGATCGCGAATTCCCTTACTTGCCCCGTCATTCCCTATTCCTAACCTAAGTTTTTTGTCTCAATTTAAAGTTAGAGTGCAAATTGCATGCGGGACACAAGGACCCCTCTGACGGGCCTGATTTCTTGCACACGTGTACTGCAAGGCCTGCAGAGTATCTGCAAAAAATTAGCCCCCTATTTAATAACGTAAGGGAAGTTTGCTCAAAATTGGACGAATATAGGCAACCAACAATACACTAAGTACAGGGCCATTTTTGGGGCTTGTCAAAATAAGGTATAAATAAGGTCGACCTAAAGAGTGCACAAATGAAGGCAGGCACTATCCTTATTAAGGGAAATTTAACGTCGCACTAATTTGCGCAAGCGTAGTGCCAAAATAGTGCCGTTTTATTACTGCTTGCCCTTATTTCATCTGCAATAACTCTCTACTGTCACGTTTGACGAGCTGTTATGAGTGACGCTCAGAGCCGTGGCGTGGCATGGATCTGTGGAGCGACTGCTCCAGGGCGCCATTTGTACAGGGGCGCCAAAATCCAAGATTTTTCAATCAAAATTCACTATCAGCACTGACAGCAAAGTGCCTACCTGAGTCCTAAAATTGGGGAGGCGGAGCGCGCATCGAAATTTTCGCGAGGCACATGTAGTTAGGTACCATTGCGGCCTTTTTAAAGTGGACGACAGTTGACAGATTTCTCAGGATTCTGGCCTGAACGTCGCAGGACAGCATGTCAACTCGTTGACATTGTCGTCCACTTTATTTTGGCCGCAACCGTACCTAAGGAGGTTGAAAAGGAACACAACGTAAGTAATATTTCAAGATAACATAGAAAAATATAAAAAAATAATTAAATTAAATCAAGATTCAACACTCTCAGGCGTCACTGTGCTATTCCCACAATTAAGCCCCTGAACCCAAAAAGAAAAAACCGAATAACCCTTTTTTGGAAAAGAAAATGAAACAGAAAGAAAACATTGATTAGCCGGCGACGCGTTATCCGTTCAAGGCAAACGATCGCAGCGCCAACATCGATGTGATGTATTTATTTATGATTTTCACCTCGATTCCAAAGTAGGTATCATTATTGGCTTTCAGATGACATATTGCATGTCAAGTTCAGTGATGGATAACTTCAGTCATTTTTTGATAGTGACATTTCCGTTTGACAGATGACTGCCAAAAACTAATGGGCTCATCCGACAGCAAAACCATGTTTGACAATGACGGGGCTAACTTCACGGACCTCAATCCTTTGCGTCTTCTGTCCCGTGCAGAGCATGCGCTCAATCGGTTACGAAGTTCGTTTTCGTATCCGAATTTTGCAAGCACGCCACTTTCGTATTTCGTAAAAATCCACCAGCCGTGGGTGGCATATCCCACCCACAGCCGTGCCTATGCACAGCCCGCAAGCTTCGTACAAATATGAAAACCTTAGATTTTGCGTAAAGTGTTGATCTTTCTTGTCTTTGTCTAGCATGATATATCTGCATCTGCCCTCTTCGTCTTCGTCGCTGAAATTTTAGCAATATGGTGCCCTTCATCCACGGGCACGACTTTTTACGATCGTTTACGCAATCACAATACGCAAGTTTATACAATAGAAAATACGCAAGCTACCAAACGCCATCGCGGTATCACAGTTTGCAAGGTTCAGACGGTTAATCTCCGGACTACTTTGGACGCTACGAGGTTCTTTACTTTTCGATAACGTCTAGGAATCAGACCGGCGCCAAACAGAATTTTTTCCAAGGATGTCTTTGGATTGTTTCTATTTGAACATTCAATTAACCAGATATCCACCTATGTGAAATTTGGTGAAAGATCCGAATCGGTGCTGTAAAAAGCTTTTGAAAGTGAAACAACGGGAGTGTGTTGTTGACTGAAAACTTTTCATTAACAAAAAGCCTTTTTTTTCCCAATTATCTCACTGAAATAGCGAAAGCTGAGACAGAATGAAAACATGTTGGTTTTTTCCAGTATAACAGTATGTGTTTCCTGTGCGTGTGTGTTGACTTTTTGTGACTTCCCAGGAAATCTGAGCTCGGCCGGAACGGGGCCGCGACTGAATGGAGGCCTGATTTAATCCCGGTTCTGCCGCCGCCGCCGAAAAGAATTTTCTTTTGTGCTTGTTCGGGACGCAATTTATAAATTAGGTGTACTACCTTCTAGCTAATTAATTAGATTGTTATTTCGAACAATGACCGTAAAAAAGGTTTAGTTTTTCCAGAGATAGCGCGCACTCGTCAGAGTTAAAGGCCCTTTCCGCATTCGGCGACTTCTCGCGTGTAATTCGGTAATCAATCTTGCTATACTAAGAGCACCATTAGCACGGGCAGCACTCCCAACTTTTATTATTCACTTTAGTGACGGAGTAGATATTTCAGGGCTGTTTTTTCTTGCCATCAACCGTACGCGGCCGGCCCGTTGTGCGCGAATTAATTTCACTTTAAATTTGAACATTTTCAGCATTGATTAGGAGCAGCAAGGCGGTGTCAGGTGCACCCACTACGAGCAATCTCGGTGCAATGGTGCAAAGCTTATATTTTCACCGAACACTGCTAAAAGTGCTAAATAAGAGTGAGTGCTTGTACAGTTTTGATAGGTAGGTATTGATATGATGGAGTGGAAGGAAACACCATCAGCGATATCCAAACCCACACCAGGGAGAACAACAGCCGAATCAAGCAACAAAAGTCTGAAAGGACTGCAATTTAGGGTTGACTGTCCCCGTCATCTCTGAGCAGGGGTAGTTTCCCTTTCGGCGCCAGAATGGTGGCGAGGTCCTGCAAAAACTATCAACAAATCGGTTTGCTTGTGTCATCCCTGGCGCCAGCCAGACGGACTCCCCAAGTTTGATTCCCAAATCGTTACGTCTCGGGAAGCTGGCTGGCTGCATCGGCATCGAGACGCCCTCATTGTAGCTGAACTGAGGCTGCACCGTACATTCTTAGCAGGAAACTCGTTCCAGTTCTTTTTGAAGCAAAAATACTGTTGAACTAACAGCACTAAGCTCGGCACTAGCCCCGTTCTGGAAATTTCAAAACGCACAGCTGGTAATATCGTTGTGTTTCAAAAAATTATGAATCGCAATAAGCTATGCCAGTAATAAACCTATCAGCGATTTGCTTCAAATGGCGCTCTCAAAGCGGTCGGCTAGTCAACGCCGGAAGATGACTCAAGTCGCGGTCGCGGACATACGTTACTACTTGCATAGCCGACTCCAGTGCATAGAAGTGCATAGAAGCATCCAGTGCTCCAGTTCAAGAAACACCCGGTAGGTATATAACAATGTCCAATGCCAATTGTAAAATTGTCACTTGGGGTCACACGAAATGGAAATTTCGAACTTTTTTGAGTTTTCAGTTACGACGTCCGCATTTCTGTTCGCTCGAATGTAAGTTCCGAGTATTTTGAGTTTCTCATCATTTTGGTAACGATGTGCCATTTTGGACACAAATAAACTGATTATTAACGTACAAATCACCAACTTTTGACAAATTGAATGACGCAACTGAGTCACAGAGCACTCCTCGATTCGTCCATTCCTATAATAGGCCATCAATGTTCATGTAAAATTATGGTGGAATGTTGGCATCTGCTGCTTGCATGCAAATATGGTGGAGGCGCCTAAATGGTCGCCGTCTTGTAATAAAAAAAAAGCTGTATCTCGTTTGTTTCTCAACAACCTAATACGTCATTTTGTGAACAAATAATTCCTCTTCATTCTATATCAGAAAATAATAATAATAATAATAATAAGTTTATTTTTTTCCAACAGACATTTTTGTCTAAAGTGGACAATAATAATAATGTGATTGACCAATTCTTGTCTTGATTGAGAACTAAACAAACCAACAAAAAAAAAACAAGGAAAGAAATCATGTATACTCCATTATTTTTCCTCTGAATGTAGCTTCGGTGAAATTTTGACTGAAGATATCCAAATTTTCGTCGCTTGCAGAAAAATCATTGTACAGCCTAAAACAAGTGATAAGGGGTGAATTTAGGTGATGGAATGTATTAGGAATGCTAAAATGAAATGTTGATGAACTCCGACTTGCTATACGAGGAATATTTATTTTCATTTCACTCAACAATGACGGGCTACCCAAATCTCTTTTCAAAAGTTTTTGTAAAAAAATAAAATGACAAAACTTTTTTTCTAGATAGAAGAGTTCTCCTTCACATTATTCAATAAGTAGTTTTGTTCACAATCTCTTGGTGGTAATAAACATGCATTTTGAAAAATAAAAATTTTGAAAATTTTTGAAGGACGTTCTCAATCAACTTGATATAGATTTTTTTATGCGGAAACCAAGTTACACAGCAGTATTCCAACTTGGACCGAACAAGTGCCTGGAACAATGTTCTGATAGCTGAAATATTACTAAACTCTTTTGTATTTCTAAAAATGAAGCCTAAGGTTTTTAATGCAGTATTTGTGATATGTACAATATGAGGTATAAAAGTTAGAGCTGTATCCATGATTACACCCAAATCCATCATTTCGCTACAACTAGCAAGCGAGAAGCTTTTTATGTTGTAGTTAAAATTTATTTTTTTGTTTTTCCTTGTAAAACATAACTTTTTGCATTTGTCAATATTGAGATCCAATTTATTTTTCTTACACCATGAAATCAACATATCTAAGCTATTCTGTAAGTCCAAACAATCAGTTCTTGAAATAATGATATTAGCAATTTTGAGGTCATCAGCATAGATGAAAATTTTACAGTTGATATTACAAACAGAAACTACATCATTATGAAAAATATTACAGAGACATATAATTATAATATAAGACATAATACCGAGCGTTCATAAATTAAATGGGTCAAGGGTGCCTGTGACTTTGAAAACATCTGTCGGAACTAGCATCGTTCATTTGATGTCTGTAATTTTTTGGTTATCGTAATTTGTCAAAGCAGTCGCAGTTTTCGTTTTCGGGGCATTTTAAATGTGATTTTACGGCAGGGCACGAAACCTACATGATCGAGGAGTATTTTCAAACTTGAAGTATTCTCGTAAACTTACGGCAGATCAGAGATCAATAATATGGGACGTAACTTGTCAAAGTTTGACAAATTTAATACAAAAGGATTACGCTAGTTACGACAGACGTTTTTGAATTCATAGGCACCCTTGACCCATTTAATTAATGAACTCTCGGTATTATAGCACAATATGTGTTAGATCGGAAACCGCCATATTCTACAAATTGTTCCCTACCAACCAAAAGTTCTTTCATCAACAATAACAATCCATTGCAAAGGCCAAACAACTTTAATTTATACATATAACAAAATGCAATGATGAACGCGATCGAAAGCTTTGGCCAAAGCAGTTTCAGGGATGATAGCAAAAAATTCAACTGTGGGTAGATCACGTCAAAATTTGACGAAAACCTATGTACCATTTTGCAAAGCTCGGCCTAATGAAGATACAGCCCTCCAAAGCTCACTTTTTTCGGATTTCTAAAATTTGTAACTCAGGAACGTTTTGACAAATTTAGCTTTTATTTAGCAAAAGCTGGTTTGTCATAATTATCTATCAACCTGCCAAATTTGGAAAGAATCCAACCAGTGGTGTAGGAGTTATGAAAGTCAATAATTTAGAAGCATCTGAAGAAAAGTTGACTCAAAGTGACACCTCACAACTTCTACGCCACTGATTGGATTCTTTCCAAATTTGGCAGGTTGATAGGTAACTATGACAAACCAGCTTATACTAAATCAAAGCTAAATTTGTCCGAACGTTCTTGAGCTAAAAATTTTTGAAATCAGAAAAAAGTGAAGTTTGGAGGGCTGTACGTCATTAGGCCAAACTTTGCAAAATGGTATATAGGTTTTCGTCATATTTTGACGAGATCTACCCACAGTTGAATTTTTTGCTATCATCTGATTTAGCCTTTCGAAAATTGAATTCAGAAAAATCGTTTCTGCTGAGAATTGGGTTTGTTGAAAGCTGTACTTTACATAGTGAATCAATACCTAAACAAGGGTGATACATGTCTTCAAATACCAGCGGAAAGTGTTGTTCACAGACTTCCATAGATATATCATCATGTTCAGATGTTAAAATCAAACCGAGCATCCTTTTGTATGAGTTTACTACTGAATTATGCTGTTTCAAATTATGAAATGGAAGAAATTGCAAAAAAATATAAAATAAATTTGTTTTTCTTGGACTAGACAAACATTCGAAAAATTCAGGTATGTTAAAATCCCCTGCTATCAAAACTGGACTAGAAAAATCAATGTCTGTGTCCAGATACTCTAAAAACAGGGAGTAGTCATTCAATGAGACAGATGGTGGAATGTATAAAACAACAATCATCATAGTGGCGACTTTAATACACAGAATTTCTATGTTCACGATCGGGAATTGAAAATTCAGATTTCGGGAGTTTATATTGTTCTTGATGGCAACAGCCACACCTCCTCTTCTGCCTGTCACTCTATCACACCTATAAACGTTGTACTGCGTTGGAAAAAATTCATTGGAGTTTAAATGTGGCTGAAGCCATGTCTCTGTGAGGAGTATGATGTCCGCATCTAGTTCGCAACAATTTTGAAAAAATTCATTTGTTCTTGTATTGAGACCTCTAACATTTTGGTACGTGATATCGTAACTATAAGTGTTTACAATCTGCTGGTTTACTGGGTGCTTTTTGGATCAGCTATAGACTCATCATTGAGAACTATTTTTGGCATACCTTTGGCGTATTTCAAACGGATATTTTTTCCACCTTTTGAAATTCGCTCTCTAAATTCGTTACGAATTCCAAAGGATTTACTTCGTTGATTGATGGTCAGGTCTTCGTTGATGTGAACATTCTTCGGTAGACTATTCTTATTTTTATTCCGAAGAATTCTACGTACCACGGATGAATTGTCGAACATTACCTTTACAGGGCGTGCCCTTACAGAATTGGGCTTGCCAAGACGAGAAACGGCTGAAATTAGAGTTACGTTATCAGGTGGTGATAAATTTGAAAATCTTGGGAACACGTCAAAATTGTCTTTTGATGATAGGCAAAAATATGTCGTTTTTGAAGTTTATGTGATATTTTGAAACATGATATTTCCATAAAGTTTGACGAATTTCCACTTCTTACTTCTTAAGTATTTTTGCTGTTCTGGCCTATACCGACCAGAAGAATGATTTGTGACAATGAGGAATTCACCTTAATTTGAGTTTTTCACGGAAAGTAATAGGTACTATCTACGGATTAATAATTAGAATTAAAGTTCGTTAGGTACTGATTTGTAACTTTTTCGGCAGGAAATGTGCGAAAACTCGTAAAAAGAGGCACATGGATGTGGTAAGAAGTGTTTGAGCAACGCGACCTAAGTCAAACCGAAAATCATTGTCTGTCCTTATCAACTTGACGCAGCCGGGAAATTGACTGACTTGCCTCATCAGATCTGGCTGTAAAATGGCACCAGTCGAATCATGGTAGAATCCGTCTCTCCTTTACCGGCCTAACTAGGATCAACTGTACCATTTTTCCCATGGTGCATTGCATTTCGGTCGACTCATCAAAACGGCTCATGCCCTCAGATTATCCTATCTAAATGTTATGTATACTTAGCTTTTGCAACAAGATATTGTCAATTATCGCAATTTCAAACTTTTCTTTGTGGCCAGATTTCCTTCGAAAGGTTCTTCGTGAAAGCCTCATCGCGCGCTGTTTTATTTTCCTTCCATTGCCGGCCGTGGACACACGCGCTCATCAATGTTGTATACGTAGTTCGCCAGTTGTTCTTTGCGATTGGAGTATAGGAAGCGACGGTCAGTCTCGAGCCCCAAGCTCTGATAACCCTCGGCAAACTTTTAATTGGATTAGAATCTAATTTGGCCGAAGTGACCGCAGCCGGAAGAGAGGACCCTGAACAAATCAATTTATTCGTTAATAAATTATATTTACGACCGCACACGGGGCGAAGGTGAGCGAGGGCATCTTCAAGTCTTCGAGGGAAATGCTTGTTGACTGAAAAATTGCGGAAAGATGATATTTATTGTGATGAAACATTGCGACCGAAAAAAGTAATATAGAGTTGTGGAACGAAGTGCACTAATTTCAGTCGGATTCGAGGGGTCGATTTCCCGAGAAAAAAGTGTACATAAGGATTCCGACTTCCGCAATTTTGAGGATTTCTAGTGTCTTACGGGAATTCCGACGATTCCCGATCGATAGAATTCTGGGAATTCTGGTGCTTCCAAACAGAATTCCGTTGACATCCGGAAGATTTCCGGGGATTTCGGTGATTTCCGAAAAACTTCCGGGAATTCTGGTGATGTAATTTCTGAAAAAGTTCCAGGAATCTCGGTGTTTTTCATAAAACTTCCAGGGATTCCAGTAATTTTCGGGAAATCCGGTGATTTCCAAAAGACTTCCGAGAATTCCGGTGCTGTGATTTTCGAAAGAATACCGGGAATTCCGATAATTTCCGAAATACTTTAGGGAATTCTGGTGATTTCCGGAATAATTCCGGAAATTCCGAAATATAATGAACACTGAATTCTGAGGAAATCAACTTTTCAGCCGGAATTAACCATAAAACTTTTAAGGACCCACGCTTTGAACCATGTAGGCATAAAATCCGCCTAGAAAAAATGGAACTATTGCACAATAACAACCACTAACAAGCCCTGTCGAAGCAAAACAATCACTTAATTACAACAGGTTGGGGAATCATAATTTAGTGTAGGTGCCGTGAAAAGTTCAGTGACTGTCATGTCATAGCCGGTCCCAAGCCCGGATAAAAGAGGAGGGTTGGGCAACGGGCTAACTATCCGTTCCTGTAGAACTTCACAAGCTATGGAACCAAATACTGATGCCTCAGAAAAATCCGGACGGATTACAAATTGACGACCACAGCAAATGGGAAAGGACAAAAGATTTATTATTTGGAAAAGAACATCCGGAGCCTCTTGAAAAGTTGAAAATAGCGATAGTGGCGTTACAGGAAGTGAGATGGCCTGACGGAAGAAACTTAGAGACACCCAGAGGAACTATATATTATACTGCAGCGAAATAGAGCAATTTTGGAGTGAGCTTTGTGGCGGACAATAAAATTAAGGAGGCTGTATACTATACTATAGGTATACCGAAGTGTAAATGAGCGAAAATGTGTGCTAAAGATGAAAGCGAATAGATTCAACATCACAATGGTCAATCTGCACTCTCCAACAGAGGATAAGGAAGAAATAGAAATAAAGAAAGTGTACCACGGGATCCCTAAGCATGACATCGAGGTGGTACTATAGAAGATTTCAATGCAAAGATATAACTAGGTAGAGGGCCGCAATTCACAGAAGTAGTAGGAAAACAAATCAAACGATAACGGGTTCAGGGTGACAGAGCTTGCCATTTCAAAAGGAATGGTGATAAATTCAGTAAGATTTGCTCATAAGAATATCCATAAAGGTACCTGGGTGTTACCTGACAGCAATACAACCAATCAAATTAATAGATCACATCCTGATAATAGAAGACATATTAGCAGTTTGATGGATGTTGGAACAATGAGGGGAGCTGCATACGACACCGATTATTTTCTCGTTGAAGCACGCCTCAGAGTTAAAACTCAACTGAATCAAAGAAAGGCACAAAAAAGACAAGAAAAATGAAACATGAATAAGAGGTTGGAAGATGACCCAATCCGGAGACAATGGCAGATCTCAATTGAGAAACAATTGCAAGCGGTAAGAGAAGAAGAGATGATGGAGATTGACCAGTCCTGCGACAAATTTGAAAATATCTTGAACAAAACATCGGGAAATATGATTGGAAAGGAAGAAAAAAGATTACGCAAAGAATGGTTTGACGCGGAGCGCTTGCAAAATATATCAGAAAAGAATGATAAGAGACTGAAATGGCTACAGACGAGGACAACGGAAGCAATAATGGATGAATGGCAAAGCAGCAGAAGAGAAACGGATTGCAAAGAAAAAAAGAGCCGAAGAACTTGAAGAAGGGAGTAACAGAAAACAAACCAGAAAGTTTCACCCCGAAACAAAAAATGTTAAAACAAGATTCAAGCCACAAACGTGTCGGGATAAGGAAGGGAGCCTGATCAACAACCAACAAGAAAGAATAACCAGATGGGCTGAATATTTCGAAAAACTCTTGAACGGTGAAGGCGAAATGAGTGTATTAGATGAGCAATCACCAAAAGTAGCAGAAGGATGAAAAGAAAAAGAGATAGAGGATCACGCAAGTGAAGATCGAAATTATGAAGAGATAACACAGGCAATAGATGAACTGAAAAACAATAAATCCCCTGGAGTAGATTATACAGGGTGGCCCAACGAAAACAGAACAGAGGGGTTTTCGGGCATTTCACCTAATTTTTTCATAAAAAGCTCGGACAGGTCGATTTCTATACCAAGGCGGACATCTGAAACATACATTGGCAAATTCCTATTTTTAGCCCCCACACCCCCACCCACCCCAACTTCAAAGTTTCAAACGACACCACCCACCTTGCGATACATCAAATGAAAGAGCTTTCTGGATAAAGTATTTCTATGACTTCCAACCCCACCCCCCTTCTTCCTAAAATTGTCTGAGTTTCCAATGTAGTATTCTTGACCTTTTAATTCTCTTCAGTAATTCACTCCTTCACTTCCCCACCCCAACTTAAAATCTAAAATGACACTTCCTACTTTGTGATACATCAAATTGGAGGGAATTGGATTCTCTTTCTGAATAAAGTATTTTCAGAATTTTCAAAAAGCCATTTTCCCCCTAAAATACTCAGAATGTTCAATTTATCAGGGGAGGGGTTGAAAATTTGAAAAAAATTGTTTTCAGAAAGAGAAATCAATTCCCTTCAATTCGATGTATCACAAAGTAGGTGGTGTCTGCTAAATTTTGAAGTTGGGGTGGGGGAGAGGAAAGGGGTGAATTTGGGTAGCACTTTTCTCCACCGGAAATTTTTTCCTTAAATGCTATTTAGGATGACGCTGATTAAATTGAAGAGGATTGAGGGATCGAGAATAGAAAATGGGACAGTCAGAGAAATTTGGGAAGATAAAGGGTGGGGTTAGAAATTTTGAAAATATTTTTTTCAGAAAGGTAATTTGATTCTCTTTGATTTGATGTATTGCAAAGTACAAAGTAGATGGTGTCATTCGAAATTCTGAAGTTGAGGTGGACAGGGGTGAGGGGGCTGAAGATAGAAACTCGTCAATGTATGTTTCAGATGTCCCCCTCGATATAAAAATCGACCTGTCTGAGCTATTTTCAAAAAAATGAGATGAAATGTCCGAAAACCCCTCTGTTCTGTTTTCGTTGGGCCACCCTGTATAACAGCCAGAGTTGATACAAAAAATAGGAGGTCCTAGCTTATGGAAGTACATACAATCATCACTTATCAACGAAAATTCAGAACGCTGGATAATTACCTGAAGAATGGAAAATAGGAGTAATATTCCCATTCCCATTCCACAAGAAAGGTGACAGGACAGATTGTCGGAACTATATAGGAATAACGCTATACTATCAGTGATGTACAAAATACTAGCCATCATATTGTATAATCGGCTAACAGTATACACATAACAAGAAATCAGCGAATTCCAAGGTGGTTTCAGGGCAAATATGTAGATCAACTTTAGATCAGATATCCTCACTGCGAGTTATATCGGAAAAGAATACAACATCGGGATAGAGATGCTGTTCATCGACTTTAAACAAGCCTATGATAGGATACATAGACTGGAAGTTAGGCGAAGTTTGGAAGATTCTTGGGAAGATTCCAAGATACCAAAAAAGATCATTGGGATGATAATGCTGACTTAGAGGGAAACGGAAAGCAGGGTTCAGATACAGGGATCAATGTCAGAGTGTTTTAGGATTGAGAGTGGTTTTAGACAGGGTGACCCATTGTCCTCGCCACTGTTCAATTTATTACTGGAGAAAGTTATGAGAAAAGCTAATTCGATAGGTGGCGGGACCATCTTCAACAAATCAACTCAGGTTTTGGCATACGCGGACGATCTGGTTATGCCGAGCAGAAATATAAAAGAACTGAAGGAAACGTTTGAAGCGATGGAAGGTAAAGCAAGAAAAGTGGGTTGGGAATGAACACAGAGAAGACAAAATTCATGAAACTGAGGCTGGCGAAGTTTAAGAGAGGAAGTAAAGAAGAAGTGAAATTTGGAAGATATGCATTTGAAACAGTGAAAGAGTTTATATAAACTGCTCAACAATGAAAGTGTTACAAAGCAAAAATTCACCCAATTTTGAAACGCTGTAACTTTTGATTGGCACAAACGATTCTAATTCTGTTTCAAGTACTGAAGAGCCCAATTTTTTAGCCATCTTTCTTGTCAATATGAAATCCATAGAGCCCCTTATAAAACTTCTACAGGGTGATGAACAGAGCAGTGCAAAATTGATGAAAGTTCAACATACCCCCGTTTTCGTTAAAAATTTTTTTCGGGAGTATCAACACCAAATTTATGAAGAATTATGTGTTCCCTCGAAACGGTTTTTGAATTTTCGGGATTCCAGTCGAAACAGCCAAAATATGATTTTTTATTGTGAATACTGTATATTATTCCTGTAGCAACGCAAAAACATTAGAACTTTTCTTATCAAGATGACGCCACTTGGTAGGCTTGTTCACTGAACAATTCTGAGGAATTTGACTTGCAACACGTTCCTATTGTCTTGTGTAGGGGTGAAGAAAAGCCCAATTGGCAGCGTACTTTTTGGTACTACTCCTAAAATTTGGGTTTTTAGCATTGAAAAAAGGTTAATTTTTACTCTCTTTAGTCAACATGGGACTACGTCATTAGAATTGGATTAACCACATTTCCGCCATTTTGGAATGTTTTGCCTTTACCTCAATTTTCAAAACATACGCATATTTGGCATCATTTCTTGAAATGTTGGTCCCCTAAATGGAATTCTGTCAATAAGATCTGTCTATCTGTTTGTTTATCTGTCTATCTCTTTCCGAAAAAATATTTATAGAATTTTTAACCCCACCCCCCCTTCTTCCTGAAATTATCTGAGTGTCCAATGTTATATTCTTCACCTCTCAATTATTCTTTTCAATGCAATCAACGTCATCCTGCATAGCATCGGAAGAGATAATTTTCTGTGGAAAAAATGCCACCCAAATTTCACCCTTTCGCTCCCCCCACCTCATCTCAAAAATCTAAAATGGCAATATCTACTTTGTGATATATCAAATTGAAGGAAATTAAATTCTCTCCATGAACAAAATTTTTTCAAATTTTTTAAAACCCCCATTTTCCTCACAAAACACCCCAAATGTGCAATTTATTTGGAGAGGGGTTGAAAATTTCAAAAAAATTGTTTTCGGAGAGAGAATTCAATTCCCTTCAATTTGATGAATCACAAAGTAGGTGGTGTTTCGTTAAATTTTGAAGCTGAGGTGGGGGAGAGCAAAAAGGTCAATTTGGGTAGCACTTTTTCCACCGAAAATTCTTTTCTTCGATGTTTTCCATGATGACACTGACTGAATTAAAAACAATTGAGAGGTCCAGAATTAAAAAGAGGGCAGTCAGAGAATTTTTAGGGCGAAGGAAGGTGGAGATAAAAATTTTGTGAATATTTTTTTCAGAAAGAAAATTTGATTCTCTTCAGTTTGATGATCGCAAGGTAGGTCATGTCATTTGAAATTTCAAAGTTGGGGTGAGTGGGGGCGAGGAGGCTCAAGATAGAAATTTGCCAATTTATGTTTTAGATGTCCCCTTTGATATAAAAATCGACCTGTTTTTGCTCGAAGGCATATTCACTAGGAATCGGGAGTTATTGCAGGTGGATAGTTTTTAAATGATCACCCGGTGCAGTATTCACAATAAAAAATCACATTTTGGCTGTTTCGACTCGAATCCCAAAAATATAAAAACCGTTTCGAGGGAATACATCATTCTTCATAAATTTGGTGTTAATACTCCCAAAAAAAATTTTTGGCGAAAACGGGGGTATGTTGAACTTTCATCAATTTTGCGCTGCTCTGTTCATCACCCTGTAGAAAATTTATGAAAAGCTCTATGCATTTCATACTGACAAGGAAGATGGCCAAAAGATTGGGCTATTCAGTTCTTGAAACAAAATCAAAAACAGATGTGCCAATCAAAAGTTATAGCGGTTCAAAATTGGGTTAATTTTTGCTTTGTAACACTTTCATTGTTGAGCAGTTTATTTATTTGGGAACACTGACAACTGACGAAAATGAGACATCCAAAGAGATCACCAGAAGAATTCCGCTGGGCAACAGAAGCTACTTTGCATTGCAGGCAATATAGGATATTCAACTCAAAAGCGATAGGCAGAGAAACACAAATCAAGATCTATAAGACAATGATAGAACCAGTCTTACTATACGAAGCTGAAACATAGGGGTTAACGAGGAGGGATGAAAATAGGCTACGGACATTTTAAGGAAGATATTCGGCCCCTGTAAAGAAGAAGATGAAAGGATCAGGATAAGATACACTTTGAACTGACAAGTATGAGGATGGTGATGTGATGACGACAGTAAAAGGAGCAGTGTTAAGATGGGCTGGGCATGTGCTGAGAATGGGAGATGGGAAAATGGCGAAAAGACTTTTGGAAACGAAAGGTGAGGAGGGAGAACAAGAGGAAAACCGAGACAACGATGGTGTGACACCGTAGAAGAGTGTACAAGCAGAACGGGGAAGACTGGAAGCGAATAGCAAGAAACAGACAAGAATGGAAGGTTTTAGTAGAGGAGGCTCAGGCCCTGAAGGAACTGTAACGCCACATATGAATGAAGGTGGCGTGAAACGCATCGTTCAGCCGTTCCCACTGATTTCAGAAAAAAAAAGCTTTTTCGCAATTTTGAAAACTCTTGTAGGTAAGAAAACGCTGACTGATGGAACTTTAGTTTTTTGTTCTCTTGTTCGAATTGAAGTTCTCAAAACATTGAATTGAAGTTTGTTATTCTATTATTTTTGACAGAATGGAGCATCATTCCCAACAACTATTCTAACAGTTTTCCAAAAGATTCCAAATTACATATTGCACGTACTTACATTTTCGTGAGAGATAGTCTTTGTCAATCATTGACAGTCACACTTTCGTTTGACAGATGACAACCGAGCACTATTCAGCACATTCTAGGGTAAAATCATATGTAAGTTATTGATGACGGACATAAACACAGACTTCCAGGCATCATTCTAGAAGCAGGGAGGGGGGCAGCGGAAAAATGAAATATACGAGTATGTAGCTTTCTCGGAACCCACTCAGTCTGTGATGCTGTATTTGTCTATCATAGGTATAGCATATTAAAGAAAAAAACGAAAGTTTTGTAGGTAGGTTTTGGAGTTTTTTGTCGGTCAATTTTTTTGTTCGTCCTGTAATATCGCGTTGTACGGTTTCAAATATTCGAGCCCCCGTCAACAGCTGGAGACATGGGCTGCACACATAAATTCGCGAATTTGAGGAGGAAACAATGGGCGACTTGAGCGGAATTTTATGATTGTATCTGGGTCAATCGGCGTGCATGTGCTCCATCAAATCATGCCCGTTGAAAGCTGCGAAATAAATGTTTTAACAGGAATGTCAACCAGACATGTACGGTTCCTGAATATTTGATTTCAATTTGAAATTCAAATACGTACAGCAGCTAGTGACAAAATGTATATCTACTATATGTACAATGCTGGGTGCGCGATGGGAAATTGAAAAGTTATACACTTAAATAAAACTCCCACCAAACAGTGTCGATGGTGTGTAGATGTCGGCGAGAGCATTTTCCGAGAGCACAGCTCGTTCGTCTCCTGAGGACTACTCTTTCGCACTACTAACGCAATAAAAGCTGTCTCTCATGGAAATTACTTGGGAAACTTGGCTCCGGCAAAGGAAAATGGCAGCCGAATACCGTCATCGATATTCACACCGAAAATTATTATTTGGTATATAGGTGCGCGGCATTTGCTGAAAGCCGATTCACACTAACTGAAGGTCGGTTCAGATTATTTCTCGTATCCGAGAAATATTATATTGCTGCCTGTTTTCTGCCCGCTAAAGTCCTGATTTCAATAATGTCTATTATATCGATGGCGAAGAACAGCAACCTTCTATGTCACCGTTTGTAGAAATTCAGCAAGCTCCTATGTCAAAAAGGGGTACTTTTCAAGATAATTGTACTTTAAACGTGATGTACTATATTCTCTTCCATTTTAGGTTGAAATAATATTCACTATAAATTGAAATGACATAATGGGATATGAAATTTAATAATATTCACTAGATTTGGCTATAAAACGTGACATAGACGGTTTTGTCAGCAATATAGTGATATTTTTTGCAGAATAGAAGCTTTATATAGCAGCTTTTTTGTCTGACATAGAAGGCTATTTTCCATGTTGTCGTTGAAATTTTGTGCCAAAACCTTTTATCTTTGACATAGAAGGTTATTATCTTCTGCCTTGTCATCGTATTTTCTGCAAAAACCTTCTTTGTCTGACATAGAAGGTTGATATTTTGCACCTACCATACGAATAAGTCTTCCAATAATAATTGGAATCGGAGGTTTTGTCAGTCGATTAAAGGCTGGAGTATCGATTGTTTGATTCATTATTTTCAACTCTGCTGAATTGACAGGAGGTTGTTGATTCACCGCATATGGTGACATAAAAGGTGTTCTTCGCCATCGATATTCAGTTGTTTCTGGAGAAATTTGAGGGCTTGGCTTGTCAACTTGACTGAAAGAGTTTTTTCAATGACTTCTATACAAGGGTAGAGGCCCTATGGAAGATGAATGACATACGAGTACCGACTGATGGAATAACTATGTCCCACCTTCGAAAATCTTCAGCTCTACAGATCACTAACTTGAGCCCTCGAAAGCCCGCATTATCACAGGTGATGACTAGTTGGAACTACAGCACTTATTTGATAGAAGTTTGATTAGTCTGCATACTCGAAACTATACACTTAATCTACGTTGAATTGTGACCTACACCTATGATGTCGAGATCTTTTCAGGTATGATATGGTACCTATATGCCGATCACGTTTTAAATTCAGTAGAAATTAAAACGCGGTTGGCCATGTTCCCTAGAGTGTAACGGACGCTGACAGACCAAGCTACGTGAAAACGGGCTTTTTGTGGCGAAGTCCAGTGAGGTTAGGAAATTTTGACCTGAAATGCCAATTCTGGCGTCTCCTTGCATCATATTCCGCTACAGTGTTGTCTTGGCTGTTATGACTGTTATCTTGTCAGAATGGCAAGTAAGTGACAGAGTGCCGAGCCGTTTACGCCCAACCTGAATTACAGCTGAAGAACTCCATACTGCAGATTGCGAGGTAAAAAGACACTGGAAGGACATATGGAACACTGAAGCTGCAGTCAAAAACAGAGCATACATACAATCTTGCAACAGCGCTGTACTCCATTGACAGTACGAATTTAAGGTCGTCTGGGGAAAAACTGATCCAACATTACAAATTTGAACATCCCCAAATATCGCAGAATTGCCAACTTGGCGTACAAAAATTACCGTTCTAGTGCTGAATTTAAAAGCTGATCGGCATATATTTCCCTCTTGATTGATATTTGCTTTGGCCCGAACGAACCGATTGAAAACAAAGCGCACTTGTGATATTACAATGTTAGTTGACAAAACACTGGATGTAGCATTTCAAAGTCAACTCTAGTTGAATAATGTGATCATTCGTTGCATCTAAAACAACATGTTATATAGGTAAAATAATACCTTACAAAATAATACTAAAAGCAACTATATTGGCAAAAGATGTATTACACCGTTAGCCGGTACATTGTGAGAGCTTCCCCGGGATACCTTTCTCAACTTTATCGAGAATTTGCTTTACATTGTCTTGATTGCGCTTTTCAAAATCACTGAGTGTATTCCGATGGAATCCAATGGTTCATAGCAAGTGGTACTTTCACGTTGCGAGACGGACTGTGAAGCTCATACACACCGGGTGATCATTTGAAAACTATCCACCTGCAATAACTCCCGATTTCTGGTGAAGATATCTTCGAGCAAAAACAGGTCGATTTTTATATCGAGGGGTACATCTAAAACATACTTTGACAACCTTCCCTTGCCCCCACTCACCCCTACTTTGAAATTTGAAATGACACCATACCTTTTTTGCGATGATACAACAAATTGAACAGAATTAAATTCTCTTCCTGACAATATATTTATAAAATTTTCAACCTCACCCCTCTTCTTTCTGAAATTCTTTGAGTGTCCAATTTAATATTCTTGACCTCTTAATTCTTTTCAATGCAGTTAACGTCACCCTGCATAGCATCGGGAGAGAAAAAAAATTCTCTGGAAAAAGCGCCACCCAAATTAAAAATCTAAAATGGCAATACCTACTTTGTGATAACTACATCAAATTGAAGGAATTTGAATTCTCTTTCTGAACAAATTTTTTCCAAACTTTTAAAACCCTAAAATACTCTACATGTCTAACTTGGGTTGAAAATTACAAAAACATTGTTTCCACGAAGAAAAATCAATTCCCTTTAATTTGATGTACTTATCACAAAGTAGGCGGGTTTTTTTGTTAAATTTTGGAGTTGAGGTGGAGGAGAGCAAAGGGGTGAATTTGGGTAGCAGTTTTTCCACCAAAAATTCTCCTCTTCGATGCTATCTAGGATGACGCTGACCAAATTCAAAAGAACCAAGGAGTCCAGAATATAAAATAGGACAGTCAGAGAATTTTTAGGGAGAAGAGAGGGGTGAGGTTGAAAATTTTCAGAATATTTTTTCAGAAAGAAAATTAAATTCTCTTCAATTTGATTTATCGCAAGGTAGGTGGTGTCATTTGAAATTTCAAAGTTAGGGTGAGTGGGGGCGAGGGGAAATTTGCCAATGTATGTTTTGTATGTCCTCCTCGATATAAAAATTGATCTTTTTTGCTTGAAGAAATATTCACAAGGAATCGAAAGCTATTGCAGGTGAATAGTTTCAGAATTATCATCCAGTATTATCCTGAAATTTTCGTCCATCTCCTAACTACAACTGCTTCTTAAGCTGTATGGTTTCCAGTTTGGACCGTAAGTAGTGGTTGTGAAAATCATAAACGTCGTTAGGTAAGTATGTCTACTTGTTGATATAAATGTCTATATGTAAATACTAAAATACTACGAGTTGATGGAAAACGAAAGGAAAACTTCTGGAGTTCAGAATCTCTATTTTAACTACATAGGTACCAGTACATACAGAACAAAATTGCGCCATCCTAGACCATCTTAAGCGATCGATCAGACCTGTTCCACCCTTAACTCCAATCCAGCAGTCGCTGCTGCTGCTGCTGGCTGATAAGGATCAGTTTCAAAAATTAGAAAGCGGGAACAGACCTCTTGGAGAGAACTCCACTATTTCAATAATCGCGCTTGCCTCTTACGGGGTATTCGTACCGGAAAAATCTTTTATTAGAAGCACCCGTGATCCTCTGGAGCCAATTCGCTTTTCGATAATGCTTGCATTATTGCTCGTCATCAGACTTACGCCATCGAACCTTCTCTTCCTACGAATCGAAATCAATACATTTTTCCAACCGGTTCTTCCGCGTGATGTTTGTCGTGCGGGTATAGTTTCCTTTTACGCCACAATCTTGTTACCAGGTGATCGTAACCGGTGTACCTAACTCTAATGAAACAAACCGAGGGCAAAATGAACCCCTAAAACAATCAAGTTGATTTCGCGTCCGTTTGGATCCTCGGAATTACAACTGGCAAAAATCCTGGAGAGAAAACGCCTCCGATATTCCTGCCGGCGAGGAGAAGACTCGGTTATAGCTTCTCTCGCTGAATTGGATTGCGCCTCTTCGAACTGGCGTCAGCGATCCTCTCTCGGTCACCCCCGATCTCCCAGCTTCGCTCCCAAGCATTTCTTAATACAGCGCCATAAATTGAATCTGTACTGTTCGAGGACGCGACATATCTACAAAACAAGGGATATTGTAATATTGCTGGCGTTCCGACATATATCTCTTCCCTATATATTCACGCTTTTTTTGAGCCAAAGCGCTCTTATCAAATATTTGCACAGTTCTCGCAATGAAAATAATATTCGCCAGGAATAATATTAAAATTGAACAAACCGAAGTCTGGTATATAGCTTCTTGATTTACAGAAAGAGTAGAGCATGGCTTATTGAGCGTCACTCAATCCGGTAAAAATCACGAGTGAAGCAGTTTTCCCGTGAATGTGGTCTTGGTATGTTCTTGGATTAAAGGCGGTCGTTTGGTCTCGGAGGATCCTTCCTGCACTGCGACCTATAATATCTTTTGTGCGTATGTTCTTGGATGGGTGACTGTACGTCATGATCTGTTCGAAGAACCTGCAGATCCTCCTCGAAAAGGCTTTGAGCAAGCTTTCCAACTTTTTTCTCGGAAGCCTCTTAAGAGTAGTGTTGTATAGCTCTAATTGGAGTTCAGACAAAATAAATAAAAACGTCAAACTGTAGACGTATATCATTTTTATAGAAATCGAAGTGGAGCAGCACTCCGCGGGGACAATTCATGGGTGGGTGACTTATTATCAAAAACCTACGCTCGTACCTACGTCTCTAACCATCGCGAGGCATATAATGCCGTCGGTTTTTCTCGGTTAGCACGCCACTTTACCAACTTGGTACTTAAAAGATGGTAATTGAGTGCGGAACAACCTTCAAGTTTCCTCGCGAATAGTCCACAGACCTTTCAATCAATCTGGACTGCTGATCACTATGCCTTTTTGGTTCGCAAGTGACACCTCTATATAGGATACCATCTGGTTTGCTACCAGTAATTCTCAGATGATATAACGAAGTACATCAAAGTTCCTATACATTGCAAATATTATCTATTTCTATCGATGTTCGTTGCCTCACACAAGTAATAGTTTCAGTTGGTAGAAATGTTTTTTCCTTCACAGACTCCATTATCTTCAGGATAGTTTCCTCATCCAGAAAAATGCGTCGCAGTACGAAGGTTTGAGATCCACTGAGCAAATGTTTTTCCGCCAGGTATGCATCTCTGTCACCCCAGCTCATGTCAGGCCACTTTGATTTTAGCGAACTTCATGGAACTACCATGGACCTTGAAACGCTCTACCTCAGCCTCTATTTGGGTCTGAAATTGCGCTCTCGTATCAAAAATAATTATCATCAATAATAATTATATTTCGTATAATATGCATCAGTTCTAAAAATTACATCTTTTTCTTACAGCCGTCCATTGCGACAACTGGCAAGAGTGGTGGACCTACGACGGGATTTCCGGTAAGTTCGATTTTGTTTTGACGCGGTGCCCCTAGTAAATATGTAGTTTAAAGTTTCAAGTCAAGCTGAAAAGTTGCTCGGAATCATTGCCCTGAAACGAATTGTTGAAAAGCATGAAACGAATTTGTCGCTTATTTGTGCAAGTTAATTTCATTCAACGTCTTGAGTCTTGATGCACAATGAGCATAGTTTACGAATTATGTAGTTTATCAAACTCTGAAGTTATAATGCACCAAAGCCGGCAAAGGCACCACGTAATATCCATATAGTTAGATAGGTATCCACACCTGAAGTTCCAAAGTAGTTGATGAAATGGATATTTATTCCACCTTTAACTTTCAGAACTGTATACACTCTATACACTAATACTGTACTCACCCATACAACTTGAAAACTTATGATAATACGTTCAGAAAAAGGTATACATACTGAAATATAATTTCTAATTATAATGGCGTTCTTTGAGACACATTCTCAATTCTATCAAGATCCCCTGAATTTTATCGTTGGGATGGATTTTATCATCATTCACATTTGAACTTCAAGTTATGAGTGGCGATTCTGTATCAAAGCCGTTAAAATTGAAAGGCCTTGAAAAAAAATTCTGCCAATCGTGAAGCCGATTTCTGATCGTTCCTAGGTGACCAGCGCTTTTTAAAATTTTTCTGGCCCGTTAAAACGTTATGAAATAGACCCTATGATCGAAGGATGATTCATGGTTTCTGGAAATTGAGCATCTAGAAAATTTTTGTAAAAAAAACGCAAAAGCCAACATTGATTGAAGTAACGTTCAGTTATCTCAATTATCACTTTATTTAGATTTGGTGCTGGTTTAAGATTGTACAGGTGATTCTTTGAAAATAGCCCAACCTCCAATTTTTCGCTGCGCATTCTTTTCCTGAGAAAAAGGCGAAACAGGTCGATTTCCTTTTCGGGGGAACATATACCTAAATAGCATGTTTATTTTTAATCTTGCCGTTCAACCCCCTTAAGCAGTGTGACTACCCATACAAAATTTAAAATGGGAATAGAGGTCGAGTTGCACAACATTTTAAAGGTTTTTTGAGGTAAACTCTCCACAACAGTTTGGAAAAAATTACAATCTAACTACCCGTTCTGAAGTTCTGTATAGTTCAAAATTGGGTTTGTCCTTTTTCGTCAACATTGTACCTGAAAAACTATCAATTATTATTGATCCCTTCAGTGAACATCTTAGAATGAAAGAAAACACAAACACCAAATTTTTCTTATAACTTTTCAACCCATGGTTGAACCCAAAATTAGGGTAGGGGGTAGAACCCCTTCTACCTTGTCGGTTGATTTTTAGCTTCTTTTCCCAAATTGAAAAAAGAATTTAAGGTTCCTGAAAAACGAGTATTTCACCCATTTCAGTTTCTATTTTGGTTGAAAATTTTGTAAGGGAAATTTCACCCCCACCCTAGCTTATAGCGCGATTCTGTAAAAAATAGCATTCTCATGAACGCTCTGTTATGTGAAAAATCTTGCCGGCCATTGGCTGTTGCCTAATAACAGCGTAACAGAGCCTTTATGAAATGTTATTTTTCAGAGAATGGTATACCATAAGTTTCAACCATGGCGTTCAAAATGATAACCTAAATTTGGTGTTCGTGTTCTCTTCCAATTACCTGAAGACGTCCACCAAAGGGATCATCTATTCTGATTTTACAGGTACGATGTTGATGAAAAAAAAAGAAGGATCAGATTTTGAAAAATGCGCAACTTCAGCATGAGTTTTTTGTTTGTTAAGAGAATCGAAAAACCTTCAAAATGATTAGATTAGCAACGGAATTTCGCACTTCGATCTTCGATGTTGAATCTTCACGACTCTTCTGTATCACTGTTCAAACTTCAAATGAAATGATATTTTTTTTCCTTATCCTCTATTGCGGGTGTTGTGAACCAAAGGAAGGCAAATTTCTTTCTTTCTGGAAACAGCTAGAGGCTAGAGGGTCGCTCGATTTGAAATATCTAATGATCAAAACTTCGCACAAGAATTATTATTGGCTTCGTTTGTGGATTTGAGAACTCACCAATAATAATCATCCGAGCATGAAGTTTTACGAGCGTATTATACATTTTTCTGTTTTGTTTGTTCAGCGTTTGTTAATAATGTTATTCATTTATAAAGCTTTGACAAAAAAAAAACAATTGGAACTTCCCGCTTTGTGCAGTGTATACTGTATATTTTATGATGCATACCTGTGAGTACCATACATTTATTTCGTGTTCAATAGGCCGTGACTACTAGAAACAAAATTCCACTTGATGTTTTTATTTGATTATACGTTTATCGAGTGCCTCTTTGCTCCTATACTTCCATAATTGTAATTATGTTGTATTGCATATTGCATAGTTGGACCGTTTTTAGGCAAATTATGATATTAAGTGACAGTTTTGAAGTGCCTCCAATCTCCAATTGACGTGTAACAGCCGACGTTGCCAGGCGGCAACTTACACCGCTTCTAACAATCAACTCCCTAAAACTTCCTTCACAAATGGGCCATTTTCCTCAATAGCCCAGTCAATGAAAGCATAATTTAGGAGAATAGCGAAAATAAAAATAGTGTAGTTTTGAAAATTGGTAGGATGTTCTTGAAAGCTTGCTGATTACTGTGTCTTGAAAGTCCCCATCGATTAGGGGTGTGGAATCGCCGCCATCTTGGATTATTGGTACATTTGAAGTATTTTTTGCAATTATCTCGAATGATGGCCATCCCATCAAACGGCTTGATTCAAATGGAAGGCCATCAAATTGTCCAGAAAAAAGTTGCGTATCACTTCCACGTATCTGTCATAACTTTGGAGAAATTGGCCTGTGAGCGTCAGGTGTGAGTCGTGGAGAAGATATTGCATTTCTCACGGTGTTTTTGAAGAATCACGAATAACTACAATGCAGTGCTGTTCAGTTAATCGTCGTTGATGAATATAGTGAAATAGAATAAAAAAAGATTGTTTTCACTTACAAAATAGAATATGAGGGGGGTCAAAGTAAGGGAAAAAATTGAATCTATAATATTTCAGTTGTTCAAGAAAATTTTGAAATCGTTTTAGAGAGGAATTATGAGTGATTCATTTATGATACAGGATGCAAAAAAAAAACAGACCAATTATTGTACAGGGTGAGTCTGTACGCCGAATTTTTTCAGACCGCGCGAAAATCTGCGAAGCCGCATCTCTAAACATCTCAAAATAATCGTAACCAACACCACCAAAATCAGAACAATGAGTGACAGACCAACCAGTTTAGGTTACCTATTGTTCTGATTCTCGTAGTGTTGATTACGGACATTTTCAGGTGTTGAGATGCGCTTTGCAGGTTTAGGCGCAGTCTGAAAAAAATCCGAGGTACTGACTCACCCTGTACAATGATTGGTCTGTCTTTTGCACCTTGTAGCATGAAAAGATCACTCATCATTTCCCCCTAGCCTTTTTATTAATATTTCTCAAATAACCTAAAAATAGAAGGTTACATTTTTTTCCTTTGAAGCCCTCATATTTTTTGAAATTGAGGGCAACATTTTTTTCAACTTCTTATTCATTAGCGAAGATTAATCAAAAAGCATTGCATTGTAGTTTTGCGTGATTCTTCAAAAACACCGCGAGAAATGGAATATCTCCTCCACGACTCACACCTGACACTCACAGGCCAATTTCTCTGAAGTTATGACAGATATGTGAAAGTGATACGCAACTTTTTTGCAGGCAATTTGATGGTCTTTCATTTGAACCAAGCGGTTTTATGATGGGATTAGATCGCAATCTATCGAGATAACTGCAAAAAAAGCTAAAAATGTACCAATAATTCAAGATGGCGGCGATTCCACACCATCTATCGATGAGGACTTTTCACACAGTAATCAGCAAGCTTTCGAGAACATCTCTACCAATTTTCGAAACTACACTATTCATTTTCGCAATTTTTGCTTCGTTGACTGGGCTACAATAAGGTCAGTCGCCTATACTTCAGTTAAACAATAATTGACACTAATTTCTGTGGTAATCGGTTCAAAATTTTTATTTACAGGCCAAGGGCTTTCGAGATCTATGGAAAAATTGCAGATATCTAACTTTTTATACCGCGAACACCAGATTTTTTTAAATAAGCGATAGCTGCATAGTTCTTGAACATTTTCCAAGATTTTTTTCCCATAAAGTTTTCCAGTTGAAAATGTATGAAACCAACCTAGCTTATCGAGCCCGGCAGACTCAAATGATGGAGCTTGAAATGTGGTCTTAATTGACGATTTTTACAATAAGATGATTTGGCTCATCAGGCTTTGAGGTTGTCCCGGTAGGTAAATTCAAATTGTTCTGAAAAATTTTCCAATTGTTTGTTAATTTATTATGAAAATACTGCAAATTTGTTCCAATCTTTTTCTCAAATTTCAACTTTCCACCCAAAGGGACGTCTCGAAGAAAAACTTCTATAGGCTCCTGGATTTTTTTTTTTTGATTTTAATGTATCACACTTTATGGGCTTTATGTAATAGATACGAATTTCTCACACAAGGACTAAATAACGAATTGTGGAATGGATAAATTTACATGCCCATAACCATTTATAGGGAAATGCTCATCTGATCTAAAAACCATTTTTTCTACCGCGCTTTATGCATATTATTTGTCTTACAACAATGACTGAAGACCTTTATACAAACACAATGGCTCTTAATACCCGGTACGTATTGTGAGATCAAGAACGCCTAGGATATTAGTTTTTCGGCGAAAGTAGCTCACCAATTTTCCTGATGACAAAATTCAAAAGCAGCAAAAATTTAAAAAGGAAAAGGGAAACGAACACGGTAGTTTGTTTGTGAGCTGTCGGCACCAAAATAAGGATGGGGGAGAATATCATGTTCCAGCAAAAAAAAACTTCAAACGAACTGATATCAATTTTAACGTAGGTAGGTATCTCAATATAAATATAAGAATCTTGAGGCTGGAAGATGATATTAAATACGTCAGTTCCTAGTTCCTACGCCTGGATTTCAAATTAATAGATTATCAACCGGAAAATTGGTTTACTTTCGAAAACGCTCCATAAAAGCGTTCAAATTAATTCGACGGCAAAGCTTATGAACATGTAGGCTTTGGACTTCAAGATGAGTTTTCGTTTTTTTTCTCATCCGATAATAAGTAACTTGAAATGTACATTTTCTTATAGTTGGCAGCCTTTTTTTCGGAGTTGGTAAAATAGAGATTTCTAGAGTTGGGGTCACACTTTGCGGGTCTCCGATATAGGGTCAATTTGGCTACCATCAAGGAAAAACTGGGTTTCTGATGCGAATAAAACATTGGATATTTAGAATACGCTTCAATCACCATTTTTGAATAGAAACTTACCATTCGGCATGCAATCACTGCGTAAAATACCTACGGCCGGCTGTAGATAATGGACCTCACACCTTTTGACTATCAACTTTTGCAGAAAAGGGTGAACAATTTTGAACACACTTATTTAAACGTATTTGCTAAAGAATATCTTCATTGTAGTGCAAACAAAAGCAGCAGATCAAAATAAATCCTCAATCACACGCACGGTATTGATCAAAACTCTTCTTCGCCCAGGGATTTAGTTTTGTTTGATTCAATAATCGTGGCGATTAACATTTTTGGAAGCACCTTACTCACTACCTTTAGCTGGAAAGTGACGTTACTGATCTTTTCATCAGTATTTTCGACAAAATGCCCGCAAAAATTTGGAATACTACCAGGGGAAGATCTCGGACCATTAGCAACGTTTTGTTTATTACTGAGAAAACAAAAATCTCCGAATAATGCCTGACAAAGCAATCGCTGACTGACCGTGGGTTCCACAAAACATATAATACGAGATTAGTTGATTTGCGATTTTTGTTTGTCAATTTTTAGCTGACTGATCAATGGAAATGCTGGTTTATTCCTCAATAATGGAGAGATGATGGGTCAAGTACAGATTTCAGGCATTTTTTTGTGAGTAATCACCTAGCATTCAGCAGAAAAAAGTTCAGTTAATCTGCAATCAGCCTTGATCTCTGATCATTTTTTTTGTGGAACTGACGGTGAAATAAATAAACTAGCGAGAAAACAGATTCAGTATGAGAGTCTTCAGGCTTCGCCTGGAAGCTCTAGCCCGAAGCAAGAATTCACTGTCGGGAGAATGAGAATTTCACTCACAACCATGTACCCTAGGATTACAGGTGCTCTAAAGTTAAAATTTAAAAAATCAACTGTTTGTCGCACTTGCCTAAATTTTGGCCTGAATAGTGTGAGGTGAAAAACACGTTTCGAACCTGCGCGCGGACTTACCTGAACGTGCTTGCTCGCGTGCTTGCATGCGTAGTGTATGAGTAAGACAACAGTGTATACTTAAGACAACAGGCAGGCAACGGGGCGTTTCTTTGTGTCTTCAATTATCGTTTTGGGGCTACGTGAACCCCCTTGTGTTTTCTGTAGCTTTGGGAACTCCAGTACCTATGCCCTTCCCGTTGTCGTAGGTACCTATTCGTTAAAGCCCCAATGTGTGCAGTTCCCTTATATGATTCGGCACCAGGGCTCCATGGTGTCTTTCTGCCGTTCGAAGCCCTGATGGGGCTTCCACTTGTGACTATCAGATTTTGCCGTTTTAGGCCAAAGTGACGCCGTTGTGTCTTTTTGGGTTGCTTGAAGCCCTATAGGCTCCCTGGTGTCTACGGGTGTCTCATGGAGTCCCACTGAGCCCCCCTCTCGTCAATGTCCTAATTAAATCTCACCTTCCCGAAGGGACGCTTAGCCCAAAATTATCGCGCAAATTAAACGGTTCTGCCACGATATTTACCGAATTGTTGATCGAATCGAATCGAAATCAGGTACGAAAGCATAAGGTCAGCCTGGAATGACCTGATTAGACTTTGGACGGATGATTTTGATCGGAACTCCTCAGGTGACACATTGGGTCTGGGCTTGTCTGGATATAGCATGGCATTCTTGAAATTTCGCAATAATGGTCTTCCTAGTTCTACCTTTCGAAATATTTCATCACCATATGGAAACCAAAGAACCTGTCACTTGTTTTGTAGGCCCAACAATGGATGCAGAATCATCGCATAACGCACAGCTGAGTATCAAATGTTTTCATCAATTTCCGAATCAAGTCCCATCTCCCCGAAGTAGTCCGGACGTTAAGCGACATGAATGGGACCCACCTTGCATTTTCGAGACAAGCGACGAAATTTGGCACACCTGTTCACTAGACCCTACTCTTCGATTTAAGAAATGTTGCCACCATCTGCGGAAATCGCGCAGACACTTTATACAGGGTTCAGTGGAAAAAATTTGTTGAAAAATCGTAAATCGTGAACCATAACCGGTGGACGTATGCAAATCAGGATATTGATGACTGATTCCATGCCCATGAAGGTACTGCAAACAATTTTGAAATATCTTGAGGCGTTTCCGAAATACGTTGGAAGAAGTGAAATTTCTTCAGCTTTCTTATTTTTTGTCTAAGCGTTTTTTGTTGAATATTGCTAGAAACGCTTCAAATATAAGCTGTAGCAACGTTTTTCACGTCCCTCCTGCGAACTAAAATGTAACAATCAGTTTGAGCTTGGCTTGCACATTCCTCCGAATCATTTCAGTATCAGTTGGTAGCACTTTTGGGTACATATTTTCTTTAATCAGGTTTGAGGGCAGAAGGTGACCCTGCATTTTTTGCCCTTTTTACAAATATTCGAGTAACTTTTTGTTCAACTGTTTGCCAAAAGAACACCACTCGACTGATGATGATGAAATTTGGTGACTGACGTTACAAAACAATGTTGATTGAAATATCGCAAACATTCATTTGATCCAAAGTTTTATTTGGTCATGACTGTCACGTAAGTTGAGGAAAAACAAGAAAAACGAACTTGATAACGTTTCTTGGGCGAAGAGGTCATTGCCACAATTGAGTACCTGGTTTTTCATGATGAAACATCGTGTGTGTCCAATAAAGTCGTTACCTGTTGTTTTTCCAACAATTTCACGAAGGGCACTTTGAAGATGGCGCTCATGATGGAAAAAAAATTGAAGATCTTAGTTTCGAATCTAGTAGGCTTTGTCGATGGCTCCACATTGCGTTTCATTGAAAACATATTTGTTTGCCGGAATATCAAGTTGCAGCTCAATATCTCCAAAAACAATTGATTTATTGAAAAAAGAAAAAGTTGAAGAAATTTCACTTCTTCCAAAGTATTTCGGAAACACCTCAAGATATTTCAAAACTGTTTGCAGCATCTCCATGGGCATGGAATCAGTCATCAATATCCTGATTTACATACGTCCACCGGTTATGGTTCACGATTTACAATTTTTCAACAAATTTTTTCTACTGAACCCTGTATAAAGTGTCTACACGACCGCAGATGGTGGCAACATTTCTTAAATCGAAAAGTAGGGTCTAGTGAACAAGTGTGCCAAATTTCGTCGCTTGTCTCTAAAATGCAAGGTGGTTCCTCTTAATAGCCGGACTAAAGGGACACTTCGATCAAAATCATTACTGACGTCTCTGAATACCGCCGGGAAAGTTTTGTGTCGCCCCACAACAGATTTTTCTCTTATATTCTTTGCTCCGCATGGATCTTTGTGTGTAAAGCGCTGTCCTTTTTACTCTTTTGACATTTGAATATTTGCCCTTGGGGGTTGAAGCATTCATAAGCTTGACCTTTGATCTTCAGCCAATCCCTCATTTTCTTCAGTTGAGTAAAAATTCCTTGAGGTTGAGTTTCTGACAAACCGAAATTGGACATTTTTAGATGATTGTGATCCATATGTGCCACGTTGTATGGATAGGTAGTGGTAAGTGCGAGTCTAATAGTTACTGACCTATATAACAATTCCTGTAGTGCCCATACCATAATGATTGATTTCAGTTAATTTCATGCTCCAAATTAGATACCTACCTTATTAACACAAGCATGACACAAATGGTGATGATTCGAGCTCGTCTCGGTGAATTTGGTGAAACCGTTCGTTGCTAGATCGATATAGGTTAATATTGTGGGTTCAAAATACGGAGTTAAACAAGTTGCACTTTGGAATTGCCTCATAGAAAAGTCTTTGCTCCATAGGTATGGGGGCAACTAACACATCAAAGGAAATTGAAAATCGAATCCCGTCAACCCCCGTATCGTAATGTGGTGATGGTATTTTGGACTGATGACGTCACGTGGCTGGGGCTGGCTGCGATGCCGGCAGGTAAATGATGTTTGACGTGTTTAGCATCATTACGACACCGTGTTCAGAACGTTCCACACGGGTAATATGGCCACAATAATCAAATCGACGTGGACCAGGTGCGTACAGTACGACGGCAATGCGGGGAAATCAACACGCTGCTGATGATATTTAATGAACTTCCAACCCCTCAAGTGGTGTTAAACATGCAACGTTTTCTGTTTATATACGCTGCGGAACTCCATAGGAGGAACAGTTCACCATCATGTTTCAATACAAAAGCTCCCGGAACTCCAACTCTGCAATTGCACACATACCTGGTATATCATGCTAGAAAATATCAAAAACGGTTTTCATGCAAACATCCGTCTCACCCCGGGGGGCTTCTTGTTTTTATCTAATCGGTGGAAATGAAATTGAGGGAAAGAAGTTCGACTGAGCTACTGAGCGATATAATCCTGTCGTCACTGCTTATCGAAACGTTTATCATTCCTAGTGCCGGAGGTAGGTAATCTAAATTGCGATCGTTCCAGTTGAACTTTCAAAGGCGCCATGTATGGAGAAGGCATCTCAACATCGTTATTGTTGGGCCTCGCGCGCGACGCTTCATATTTTCAGCGTTGAACGCTTTTACTTCGTTGAAATGAAGTCACCAAGCGACGACGACAGCAGCTAGAGGGTGGCCCCAGCCTTTTATTTGCCGTTATCTGCGAAAAAACTTGTTTATTTAAAGACATTGAAGCCAGCAGCCAGCTCGGGCATGGGCTGGCTGCTGTTTATTGAATAAGAACACTGTATCATGGACACTGCACATGTGGTCCAACTCTTGTGACCGCACTTCGTGGGGAAAATCAATTTCCGGAGAGCCTGCAGTGTGGCAAAACTAAACCGCACGCTGGCACAACGTTACTTTGTGTGCCCCCACTACCCCCCCCCAGCCCACCCACAACCACTATACCTCGTCATTTTCACGGTGGTCCTTTCCACTGCCGCTCCCGACCGCCTCAATTATTAAACAATAAGCCGGCCAGAAAAATGCAGTCGTTTCTACATGGTATATTATCCAGTTTGTTTTTCAGCTTTTGTGCCGAGTCCATCCAGGAATGTAATATAATGCTCTGGACCAAGCAGGAGGTAGCTAGCAGAATCTATCCGCGCATCATGCGATGTGTATCTGATATGTTCTGTAAATATTGGATGAAATAATCCCAAACATGAGCGGTTTATGAAGCAAAGGTCTGCAGATTTAGGACAAGCAGTATAAGGCGCGGGTTTGGTTCAGTTCAGACTCTCGTTTGTAATTTAACTGAGAGCTTTTACGGCAAATGTTGGGTTAACATGAAATCCGCTTCGGTCGAGAATAAAATGCAATCGAAGAGGCGGAAGGAGTGAATTATGTATTTGTAGGTGAAATTCATGATGACGGCGGCGTTTTTAGCGGTTGTCGGATGCAAGGCAGGCGTCTGCGGAACGAACGGGAGCAGAGCAGCACTCAATTCGTGCCCAGGAGTAACCCCTGCGAATTATTGGATGCCAGAAGTGAGGAAGCAAATTACATGGAGAGTAGGTCAAGATCAATTGATATTTCTTATGCTCCTATTGAAGTTTACGAGTACATGTCTAGCAAGAATTGAGTACCCACCTATACTGATCAACAGCCTCTGATGGTCGAAAAATTCATACCCAAAGCAGAGATCACTTAGAGCATAAATGGACGCCAAGAAGATGCTTTCTATATAGAGGTAAATGCAGTTCAAGAAATAAGTACATGGAGGTACTTACACCAGGTCCCTTTATCATTGCTCGGAGGATACTTGTTTCATATCACATCGTAATGGCATCTAGCATCATTTCAGAGAAGTATTCAAGAAAGACACATTTGAAAAGCCTGCTCAAGGCTCTGACGAGAGGTAATATGCTCTTCACATCCCCATAACAGGCGCCGCCGTCTTATCTAGCCGAGTATCTAGCCAATTCCACAACACAACAAAAACGCTGACTTCCCTTCCACCACCAGCTTCTGTGTCAAGCCTTGTCATCGCCACCAATGCGGCAATGCGTTGAAATCTACGATTCCAGCTGCTTGCGACTCGTCAAGCACTCCATGACCTCGTTCTCGTTGCCTACTCGCTTAGGAACTACTCGTACCTCTTGATTCTGGATTAGGTGGAAGGAGTGATGGAACATAGTTCCATCCGGCACATAGGCCTTACTTTCGGGCCCATTGTACCATCTTCCCAATGTTGCCTCCCTCCCTCCAGGTCAGTCGTCGAGTCAGCCGAGCCGTTCAACAAACTCTAAGACACGACCAGGTAGGGTGCCAAGGCTGACCATACTAGGCCAGAGGTCCCCCGGTATGGATCCTCTCAATGATGAGAGAGCTGGGCAGTGACATAGCACATGCTCAGCTCTTTCATACTCTTCTTCACAGCCTCGACATGTAGCACATGCTCAGCTCTTTCATACTCTTCTTCACAGCCTCGACATGTGGGATCATTTTTGATCCCTTTCCTGTGCATGTGGTAGTTTGGCCTTAATACCCAGTCAAGATCCCCAGAAGCTTCCTGAGTTGCACCCTAGACAATTGCAAGCAGTGATTGGCTATACATTTCTGGAGGGTTGGGCCATCGCGGCTCTTCCCTGCCTGCAGTCTTCCGCGTTCATCCATCTGTCTGTATGACATCTGAGGGTATCTTCTTCTATCAGGTTTTTGACGGCCGTCATGGTTAGTGGTAAGATCGGCTCAGGTCCGCAGGGTATAATTCCCGCAGCTTGCCGCGCCAGCCCATCAGCCTCTTCATTTCCTTGATCTCCGCTGTGTCCTTCAACCCATATAAGTTCTACGACATTTTTCCGTGCTAGTTCTATTTGTTCCGCAGGGTCTGGTGGCACTCCCAGACTATCCCGGAGGCTCCTCTGCAACCTGCCAGTGCCAGAAGGCCGTCCTGCTATATCTGTCAGAATATGCATCGTTTGGTTCCTGATCGTTTTTTCAGAAACTAGGTTTGCTTTATGAATAACGCCCATCAATTCCGCCTGCATGGAACACTGTGGCGTGGCTTCCCAGAAGTAGACTTTCTTGGATTTCTAGCTGTTCAGAAAAGATTCCTGCACCAGATCCTCGGCTGGTTTTGGAGCCATTCATGTTAATGAGGATATCCGGCTTTTTTCTGTATTCATTGTTGAGTATAATGCGATAGGACTTTCCAAAATAATATTTTGTGGAGACTCTGTCACTGCCCGCCCGGCGCAACAGAGGCGTTTTTGTACTTCCACCTTGCTAAGAACTATTATAAACTGCTCTACAACTGGAATGACGGTATCGAAAATTTTGCCTTTTTTCAAAATGACGTAACTTTGAACTGACACCACCGATTTTGGATTTGTTTTCACAGTTTTTTAGATCCATCTTCCAGCAATCCATCCCATTGACGAGATTTTGCTTTTGATTCCAATTACTTTTTTTACAGAGTGGAATGTAACGCATTGCAAAAATGTGCTGAGTTCCACCGATCCCCGTTTCTGTGAAATTTTTTTTTCTCGAAATTCAATGAATTATTCATGAAACCTGATGTCTAATCTCGAAGCGGTTTTTGAATTTCCCAAGTCAGATGTCCAACAATTATGATAATAATTTTTATTCACAACCACTATGGTAATAGACTCATTACTGACTTTTGAAAGGTTGAGAAAAGACGCTTTGTTGATGATTTTTTTTCCGCCTTTGAAATCACTTTCCGCTCCGGTTAGAGGGAGGAAAGTGCATGTCCTCCTTGATAGATTGACAATTGACAGATGGATGACGGAATGACAGGTGTGGAGGGCTCGAATCGAAAAGTCAAACGCAGTTTTATGAGGTTGAGGGTGCCAGTTATTATGATGGTGTGGTGTTTATGATATAATTGTTAATGATTCTAATGGTCTAATTGACTATTTAAACTCCGAATCTTCATTCTAACCATTCTAAATGGTTGTGAATAAAATAGTATACATATGTAACGTTCATTTTTTGATCTAAGACCACTCGTGGTCATTGGCTTAATTTAGGTCCCTGTATTCAGTTTTCCTTCATCTAAGTAATTTCTTTCTTTCATTTAAAATTTCGCTTTGCCAAATTATAATACCGTAAATTACTGGAGGTACCTGATAGGAGTTTATCGGACCGAGCGAAAAAAGCAGCTCGTCGAAGAAATGCGCGATAAGGTCTGAGGCGCTAATAAAAAGTCTGGTAGATGGTTCAAGTTTGAAAATTTCGACGCTCGAAGAGACTTCTGCACTTGATACTTTCGCATTTTGTGATTACTCCAGCTGGAGGATTTGTAATTATCAGTGCAGTAGAAATCGGTTATTACCTACCGGATAATTCCGTCGTCGTCTGTTGTATATGCCAAATTTTGGAGCTAGTATTTTTCTCGAACATTTATGGTAGCTTCTGTGAGCAAGGTAAGGTTGATAGATGTTGTCATTTAGTGAAAATCACGTTTTCTCCTTTTTTTTAGATTACTTCATCCTGGAATAGTTAGCCGTTGTGTGCTTTATTATACGTGTTACCGTAATTATTTCTGGACCCAATCACTACCGTTTCTTTTCAACATCTGAACATTTAATTGGGGTAAGATACCTCATCTTTGCCATCAAGCAAAACCATAGCGAAGTATTCTTTTTTAGTCTTTTTTTTTCTTTGGGGTGCGAGGAAGTTTTCGTCCAATTGGAGCCCTGGTGTACCATTTGTTTCCGTTCCACTTTTCCTTTTTTGTGGAGGACCAAGAGGATTTGACATTCTGGCGTCAAGTAGGAAGGATTTAATCCTGTCGGGACTTTCCCAGGATCCAAGCTAGGTGGCTAGAGATAAGATCCGCCGATTTGTCAATTCCAAAGAATCCCCTTAGATTGTGCGCCGTGTAATTTTTAGTGCGGCTTAATATTTCATTATCAGATAATTAATTGTTATTATTACAAGTGAACGGTTACACGTTATTAATTAAGTAGTGCTGCAGCTGTATGTACAGTTGAGTTTTTCGGTTGATCGGTGTAAATTCGTGTGTAAGAATAACGTAGCAATTTTCGTTTCAAAATTATTTTAATCACGCAGGAGAATAGGTGCTGGAGTGCAGCATAGACAGGACCGGATTCGGCAGCGGTGGCCAAAAGTATTTCTTTCGTGCACGAACGTCTATACCCGAAAGGTCGATAGTTATTTTTATCTATTTCTTAAGTAAATTGTTGAGTTGCCTTGATCTACCCCGTCGCGTGCGGAACTTAGCCCTTCCCCTTTTGCGCTTTTCAGATATAGTTTCAGAAATTTTGCAGTGAAGTAACCGATTTTCTGAAAGCTTGACTCTCGAGTTTTCTGTAACAACATTTAGCCTCAATCACAATCTCGTCTTGTTCATAATCCACGTTCAATTATTAAAACTGTACTTTTTTCATAGTTGTTTTTTTGTCTGCAGTGGTAGGTACTTTTTTGTGTTTTTTTGAGTTGCACAATTTTGTCGACTTAGGTCCTCCGACAATCGCCATATTGAGGCCAGGACCTTGGCGCCCTTCTCCGAATTTAGGTCTTTTTTTCGGAGACCGAACTCACGCCCTTGGCCGGGCACAATTGTCCAAACTAACCGGGACCAACTCTTTTTTTGTTTTGTTTTTGTTTTCTTCATATAACTGTTTCTCAGACGGAAAAGTTTGTGACACATACTCTCGGCGGTAATTGCTTCATTCCTGCTTCGAGCATAGCTGCGAGCTAGCTCGCAGCTTTCTTGCTCTCAGCAGTAATGTAGCACTTCCCGCCTCGGTATGTGATATACTATTTTTACTTTCCCGACCCACCAAAATCTCCCCTCTGGAAAATTTGTAGTTTTTCCAGAGGGGAAAACTCGAGAACCGTGGATCCGATTTCGAAATTTTTTTCTCTAAAAATCAATCCAATCTTTCCTCAAACTTTGATTCCCAGCATGTCTGCACCTGAAATGAATATTTCGTGGGGCTCATCCACGAACGGCTCATCGCATGTCGAAGTTTGCACTGCAGTTTATTCACATTCATGGAATGTACAAATTCCATTTTGAAAAAAACTACCGTCAGAAAACCTAAATCGTGTCGATTTTGACAATGGATCTGATGGACACGTTGGAAATGGTCTTAATCGTCATAGGAGACCTAAAAACAGATATATTCGTCGAAATCGCGAGAACAATTTCTAGCGCTTTCAAAATACTTCCCCTCCTCGTTGGGTGGTGGGTGGAGAAAGTAAAAAAATGATATCGTCATTGTTGGACTTCTGATCTAGAAAGTTCAAGAACCGTTTCGAGATTAGACATCAGGCTTCATGAATAATTCATTAGAAATCGAAAAAAATTTTTTTACAGAAACGGGGATCGGTCGAACTTATCACAGTTTTGCGATGTTTTATATTTCACCCTGTAAAAGAAGTAATTGAATTCAAAAACCCAATCTCGTCAATGGGATGGATTGCCGAAAGATGGATCTGAAAAATTGTGAAAACAAATTCAAAATCGGTTGTGTCAATCCCAAGTTACGTCATTTTGAAAAAGGGCAAAATTTTCGATACCGTCGTTCCAGTTGTTGAGCAGTTTAGTTGAAAACCAAAGTTAGCAATGTACAAAATGACTCGTCTATAATGAAGACATATCTCAAAAGAATATTGTTTCCGGAGTTTGTTGATCATGTTGAAGTGCAGCACTTGTCAGAGGCTGATTCAGCCACTTAGGGCTCAATTTCAACTCCAACTTGCAACCGCTGCAAGGTTGCACCGTCACACGTTAAAAAATCTGTTGTGGGGCGACACAAAACTTTCCCGGCGGTATCCAGGGACGTCAGTAATGATTTTGATCTAAGCGTCCCTTCGGGAAAGTGGGACTTAATGGAGAAGTTGATTGGAAAAGTTCCAGTGAGTTGAGCGTTTAGCGAGCATCCTGCATCCATTGTCGGGCCGACAGAACAAGTGACAGGCTCTTAGGTTTCCAAGGTGATAGAATATTTCGTAATGTATGAGGAACTAGGGAGCTAATTGTTGCGGAATCTGAAGAATGCAATTCAGGTTCCGCATTAAAATTTTTGTTTCTACTTCAGACATGATGACAAAATCACACAAACTTGATTGAAAACTTCCTGCATCTGTGTGTCAAATTTCAACTCTATTATCTTCAATTTAGAGCTTGGGCAGACAAGCCTGAACCCAATGTGGCACCTGAGGACTTCCCATCAAAATCATTCACCCAAAGTCTTATCAGGTCATTCCAGGCTGAACTTACGCTTTCGTACCTGATTTCGATTTAATCCAATCAACAATTTGGTAGTTATCGTGGCAGAACCGTTTAATTTGCGCGATCGCATTATGAAGTGAATCTGTTGTGGGGCGACACAAAACTTTCCCGGCGGTATCCAGGGACGTCAGTAATGATTTTGATCTAATCGTCCCTTCGGGAAAGCGGGACTTAATGGAGAAGTTGATTGGAAAAGTTCCAGTGAGTTGAGCGTTTAGCGAGCATCCTGCATCCATTGTCGGGCCGACAGAGCAAGTGACAGGCTCTTAGGTTTTCACGGTGATGAAATATTTTGAAAGGTAGAACTAGGAAGCTAACTGTTGTGATATCTCAAGAATGCAATGCTAGCTTCTTATTGAAATTTTTGTTCCTACTTTAGACATGATGATGAAATTACACAAACTTGACTGAGAACTTTCTGCATCTGTGTGTCTAATTTCAACTCTATATCTTCAATTTAGAGCTTGGGCAGACAAGTCCAGACCCAATGTGCCATCTGAGGACTTCCAAACTAAATCATCTACCCAAAGTCTAATCAGGTCATTCCAGGCTGAACTTATGCTTTCGTACCTGATTTCGATTCAATCCGATCAACAATTTGGTGGTTATTGTGGCAGAACCGTTTAATTTGCGCGATCGCATTATGAAGTAGGTACAAGATGATGATATAATTCAAAAGATAGAACTAGAGGTAGTTAACTGTTGTGATATCTCAAGAATGCAATGTTAGTTCCACACAAGGGGGTTTACGCAGCCCCAACAACACTTGAAGACACAATTAATCGGGGCGCACTGTTGCCTTTAATGACGCAACCTGAATTATTGTTTGAAAAATAACTGGTGAAAATCAGTTCGCGGATTGAAAACCTCGGGCAGAGTTCTAATCAATTGCAATCCAGGGCCCCCAAGTAGTGACCTGTGAAATGAGACTTCGAGCCCATCAAGAAGTTAGGTCCGAACCACACCTGACGGCACGATAGTTCTGAAAACTAAAAAAAAAGAGGAGGGCTCAGTGGGGCTTCAACAGACACCCGTAGGCACCAGGAGCCTAAAGGGCTTCAACGAATCCAAGAAGACACAAGGCCGCAGTTCTGGCCTGAAACGGCAAAATCTGATAGACACAGGACACAGATGGGGGCCCCAGCAGGGCCTTGAACGGCAGACAACATGGGGATGGGGCCCTGGTACCGAATCAAATAAGGGAACTGCACACATTTACAGTTTGTACATATACATCAATGGAATAGGCATACCGAAGTTGCTAAAGCTACAGAAGACACAAGGAGATTTACGGAGCTCCAAACAACACAAAGAATCGGTTCGCACTATTGCCTCAAATGATGCAAGAAGATACAAAAGAAAACACCGAGAACCTGCCGAGAACAGCATTCATGTTGTCACTTTGACATTGATACAATTCGTAACAAAAACGTAGTTACCTACCGGTTTGGTTGCTATGTCGCTAAAAAAATTGAATAGGCCAAAAATCGAGGAACAGGCAAGCGAGGCTGGAATCGGCTAGGAAAATTGTTTAAAATCCATAGCGCTTGTCCGGAAAACGGTGGGAAACTCCAACTTCAGCATTAGTCTTATTCTTTGGTAATGTTGCTTCCTGCCGAGTTTGGTTCACATCTGTCATATAGATTTCAAATAATTAAATGGCAAAGTTCCAGACTTTGATATTTTTTATAATTTGACAGATAACAGATAGGAAAATACTTTCAACTGTTCTGAATACAGTTCTTCAAGGGCTTTCAAATGACATATCGCAAGTCAAGTTCCGTGAGATGTAGCTTTTGTCATTTTCTGATAGTGACACTTCTGTTTGACAGATGACAGCCAAAAACTAATCCGGACATTCCAGGGTGAAACCACGTCCGCATACAAATTTTCAAGTCGATCGGATCAACGTTTCGGCAGTTATCGTGGAAGATTACAGACATACACACATACGGACAGACATCATTCTGGAAATCGTCTCAATCGTCTTGAAAAACTTCAAAATGGATATATCCGGCGTAATCCCAAAACTTTTTTTCTGCACGATTACAATACTTTCCCTCCGAGTTCGTGGGGGGCCGGGAAAGTAAAATGTCGATTATCCCCGTATAGATTTGCTGTTCTTTTCTGGCTCTGAACCTGAAAAAAATCCATGACAATCAGGAGACAAAAATGGAAGTGGAGACATTCCCTGATTGGGTTATTATTACAACATCGGACCACTAGACGAAAGCTTCACAGACGCTTTCGCTTCTATCGGGGGCTCATCAGTGCGGAGGCATCCAGCGGTGGAACCACGAATCACGAGCACTCGGCAGTTGTCGAGCTCGACAATTTCCTCTTTTTCCTCGACACCCTTCACCCTTTAGGAAAGGAAAAAATATCGAGATCGACAACAAAACTGTCGAGTGTTTGTAGTTACCTACATCACAGCTCCGATGATCCAGTGAAGTAGCAGTGAACGAAATATGTGAGTTTCTCATGCGGCGCCATCTCTATCCAAAGCATTTCGCAATGCCACAAACCCAAGCATCCGACTGGCACGGGATATAATAATGAATTCCACGTGAAGCCAAGCCGTCACAAGAAGCATCGATGGTAGTTAATAGTGATAATAGTCTGAGAGCTCTGTTCATCAAAACTGGCGGGTTTGCTATGACCTAAGAGGCGCATTCATTTGCGTGTTTATTCTTTCTAAAAACGTCTTTGGCGTGAGTTGGTTCAGTCGACTTGTGTAAGCGACCAGTGCTGATGACAGTGACAAACTCTCCACCAATTACTGACCTGCCCTCGTGCTGTTGTTGTTGTTCAGATGATGATAGCTCCCATTGAAACAATCCAGCTTAAACCAGGAGTAAAAACGTTTTGTTTTCAATCTTCATTATACTTTTAGTTGAGTTGATATTGTACAAATAAACAACGCAAATTATTGCTATACCCTACGTGTGTACGTGTTTCGTTTATTCAGCTTGGCTTAAAGTTGGGTTATGTACGGGGTTGGCGGATTATCCGGAAAGTGTGGCATCAAACCAGTGAGGGATGCTGCGGAGACAAAAGTGTGCGTCGGCAATAAAAATATGTAAAGTATTCATCCTGGTAAGTGCGCGAGATTTGTTTCAATAGGAAGGACTCAATGGGTAAGCCGGGCGGGATGGAGCGGTGAAACGACCTCTCGAGTGCAGGCGAAGCCATGAAACAGTTAAGATTGAATTGGAAAACAGGGCTAGCGCACGAGTGCGAATTGCCTATAAGAAATTTACACGAAGAGACCAATCTTATTCCGTAAAGTCAGTAGCGGAGCTTGTATCTGTAGGCCCATTCATGGAACATTGTATTTGTAGTGTGGATACCGGACCTATTTATAGCGTAGATTACAGCGCGGACGTCATGACAAGAGACGTGAAATCCCCATCCCGATTAGCTCGACATGCTTCCATTGAAGTTGAAACTTCTCTACCGACCGCCATTCCCGTCACCAGTCCCGTCTTCACTGCAACTACTATTAGAAAAACCATAGTGAATATACAAGAGCGTCTGATCATCAGTTGAACAGAAGAGATAAAATAGTCAAGGGTATACCGTTTTCCAAAAAAAAAGTGAAAATGTTAGGTATATGACTCTCGACGAAACTCGACAAGGCTCTGCCGTTCGCTTTGTCCCAAAGCAGAAGAAAGCATGTGAAAGAAATAACGCTATCATTGTTAAAAAAAAGACCTTTGAGTGACGTTCAGTGAAATGTATAAATACATGAAGCAGGCATCATTCAAGACAACATCAAACTTGGCATTCAGTAATCAAAATTTCCATTGCTTTGACTCGGTTAAGCTGTCTTCGGAGCCAATTTACAACAGCAGAAACAGACTACGTAGATAATGAATTCTATCTAATTTGCGAAGATGCCAGTTGAAACATGAGAATCGTACGAAGGACGGGCAATGATGGTGATGAGAATAAACCAGGCCAATTATGAGGAAATCTGGAGATACGCAGAAAATAAATTTAATGGAGTACATAAACAAATTGAAATACGTGGGTAACACCACAAGTTCAAAGTAAAGCTCTCAAAAACAAGGGCTTCAGTGAACATTGTCAGTTTTGTAGTCATTATTCGAGACCCCGGTCCAACTTATTTCTTCCTTTTTCTCTCTAGGTCCAATCAACTATATAGCTTTCTTATCCTTGTCACTTGCTCATGCCCACTCCCAAAATGATAAGGACACCACAGTAGAAAGAGACAACGAACGATTGGAAACCCTTATTGTCAACTAGTCCCATTACATTCCGCCGTCATCAGTCATCTTATTGTGTTGGCAAAATTGATTGAATTGAAGATTTAAAGAACTGCGATTGGCAATTTGTGGTTACATACTCGTATACGTAAATTGTAAATTCTTACAATATTGTTACAATGTAGACATTCAAATTCAAACAGCACGCCACTGAGCGGATGTATACTCGTGAGGTGATGGCCAGGAGAGATGTACATTGTACAACACAACAGTTGTTGGGGTCGCTTACCAGCATACCAGGCAGGGTACGGTAGGCACCTAGTTGTGGATTACGCAAGTCTGAGGAAAACAGAGAAACGGAATTAGACTGCAATCAGCTAATTTCCATGATAGAGAACCGTCCGCAGATGGCGAACGGACTTTTGTCTCCCTGTTGGAATAATGCATGAAGGCGGTGGACAGCGGCCGGCCGGTGCGGCTCGATGTTTATGCATATTGGATGAGGTGTGCGCGTGCTTTTGACAGACTTGGAGCAAGCTCTTTATTTGATTTCCTCGTCAAAACTTTGGGAGAAACTTGCGGATACACCTGCCAGGAACCGACGGCGCGGCCCGATAAACACTTGCCGCAGAATAAAAATCGCGTTTTCATCTATCCCAGGGTACTGAAACTCGAGAGCCTACAACTTGTGAGACTTGTCAGTCGGTCGTCAATCTATATTTTATGCGAAGTCCTGTATAAATAGTTGGAGGCCGGGGGACGTGATGATTAAAAATCCACATCAGCGCTCATCAGACGATCCAGCCTCCGGATCGATCCGCATTTTCATGGTTTTCAAATTTTTTAAGTGAAACTAATGTGAGGCTATCTAGAATGTGGGTGTAAGTTAGTTTCATGCCCGCATGTAACGTAAAATATGAACCATGCACCAATCTGAAACAAAAAATTGGGTTCTCACGTCGTATCCATTGGCCGAGAGGCTTATGTGGACTTTGCCTAACGTATGGTCCGAAAGTTTTGGGAAATTTTTTAAAAGCTAATTACTTTTTTTGGGTTGTTTCAATTTTGTAACTTAATATTGCAAAAACTAGCATCATCTTCAACAATACCAAATTCATATTTAACATATTGAAGATGGGCCATTATCTTTGATGGCTCTCAGTTTTCTTCTGCCATGTTCGGTCATTCTCTGGACAACAGCAGGATTAATTTCTCTGAGCTCCTGCCTCGCAATGTACCGCAAGCTCGACCAATATAAGATTTTTGGTAAGTATTGAGCAGGATAGTATACGACAAGGGATGGAAAGCTGCAAATGAAGACCAATTACGGCGTCACAATTTTCAATAACATTAGAGAATTTCGAATTTGAGAAATTGATACAAAAAATTATGGAACATGGCAGAAGAAAATTGAGATCCATCGAAGATAATGATCCATTTTCAATATGTTGAATATGAATTTGTTATTGTTATATACGATGTTAATTTTTGCAATATCAAGTTCAAAAATAAAGACTATTCAGAAAAAGTTATTAGCTTTGAACAATTTCCCAAAACTTTCGGACCATACGTTATTCTTGCAACTAAGCCTAACACCAACGCCGGTGATAGCTTTCCTCCTCTATACCGGGAATTTTGCTAAGTCCCTGTGTGGTATCAACAGAGGGTAGAGATCATCACCGACCACCAACGTCGCAAAGGGTTGGCATAATCGTTCATATTTTACGTGCTAATGCTACAGACCCGCCCGCGCCAAGCACAAGAGAACGCGTGAGACCACTCTGCGCTACGAGCTTCTTCGAACCCGAACCTCCTTTCAAACAGACTGCTTTTTGTGATCAAATACATTAGTAGTTTGGGCAAGCTTTGTCCTAGTCAAAAGCAGCTTCACACCCCAGAAATTGACTAGGTCACAGTCTGATTGAACTAGGAATTTATTTGATCACAAGGCATAACATCTCCCATTTCTGGGTTAAGCTGTAAGATACAAATCCATGGTTCTGGGTTTTCCAATTAAACTATACAAGTAACATTGTTATCAACACTCGTACTTGGCGGCTATAGCACCAGAGAAGATAACAACCAAACCCATAAATCTCGTACTCAACTTTTCTGAGGCAATGGGGCTTATGAAGTAAACATCCAAGGAGCACAACAAAATGCTGTTTCGCAGCAGTGGCATTTTACTTCAAGAGTGCTATGACTCGTTTTTTGCCTTTTTCAATTGTTGGTATACTCTATACACTGATAGAAAGGACCACCATATTCCTCCGCTTGAGAAGTAATCCCGAGCGTTACCCGCGAAATTTTAAATTCCAGTTAGATAGAGGTGCTTATTTCCGCTTATCACATTTGAGTGCTATGATAATTTTAAATGACACCAGTTTGATACCAATTTTAATGAATGAGGAAATAATTTTTTTTAATGAAGCTGATTTTATCACACAACACTCACAACAGCCGAGCCGACTAAAAATAACAAACATTATAGAGAAATGGAGGTTAGAAATCGTACGTAAGTGTCAAACTCGCTGAATGTAATGCCATTGGCTTAGCGTAGGAATATTTCACCTGGGTAAGACTACCATCCGAACAAAACTAATATTAGTTCCAAACGCGCCTATGTTGTTACAGTCTTTGGTGCTTCTGTTTGCTATAGGTAACATAGGTGCTATAGGTATGTCCTGCAATTTACCTCAAAGTGACATCTGCATGTTGTTTGGCAATCTCGAGTGCATGTCGGTAGGGAATACGACCACCTCAACGACCACTCTCCGTTTTCCAATTTTGTGCCATTTCGAAAATAACTTTTGATAAAGAAAAACTTCTTATTCAATTTTTAACATTATCAGGGATCGACACTGGCATTCAACAGTTTATTCATTCATTATGGTCTCGATTACGGCCAACCTTTGATATACATATGAAATAATAATTTCATAGCACTCTAGACTAGAGGCAAAAAGGTTTTCATCATACGGTATTTGAACAGTCAATTGAATGGAGTGGGAAAACCTCACGATCTTACGATCTCACAAAAAACTTCCGATTTTTGTGTAAAAGATAATGAAGTCTATGGACAATTTGGTCAGCGGCGGCTTCCCTTTTTTGCTTATTATTGTTGATATTGTTATTATTAATCTGAAAAATTTCGTCTGCGGCGCCAACTGCACGAGGGGCTCTTACGCCCCCAGGCCCGACCGTAGCGTAGCAATAGGGGGAGGGGGGGTCTAAAATTTTCTTCGTCATTGTAACTTTTTAGGAGTTCGGCGCCATTGTGTTTCAGTGCAAGGGGTTCGAAGCTAAGCCCAAGAGAATCATAATAATAGATACATTGTTATACAGGACATTCGTTATCCAGACGTGTTCTAATACAAAAATCATAAAGGTGTATTATCTCGAAACTGTTTTAGAATCACTCAGATTGGAACATCTGATAACAACAGTATATCAACATTGAAGATATACATTTTTATGTTGAATGTTACAGATTTACCTTGTTGGCACGCGAGATTAAGTCACATTTGATGAATGAATGTTAACATTGAGCAAGATTGTTCGTACAACAGTCCAAGACAATTTTACTCTCAGCAAAACCCGAATATATGGTGTGGGAGTGGGGCCAAGCAGGGGGCACTTTTTCAAGTGGTGGTCACTGCCTGTTTTTCGTACGTTGAATTCATCAGAATTTCATCAGAATTTGGGATGTGAAACATGTTCTATTCGCAAGTTCAAGCTCCTGAAAATGGGTAACGATGTGAAACTTCAGATTTCGAGTGAAGTGAAGCCCCCCTGGACGCTGTATTTTTTGCGCTTGCATCTATGCCTGAGCTTCGTAAATATATGCAACATTCAACATAAAAAAAATTATATCTTCAATGTTCGACTTCCAATCTGGGTAATTTTCAAAAGCGTTTCGAGATAAGACACTAATGGTGCGATTCTCTAAAAAATTACATTCCATAAAGGCTCTGTTACGCTGTTATCACCTAGGCAACAGCCAATGGCCGCCAGGGATTTTTACATAACAAAGCGTTTATGGAATGTTATTTTTTCACAGAATAGCACTAACGTATGGTCCGAAAGTTTTGGGAAATAGTTTTAAGCTAATAACTTTTTCTGAATAGTCTTTATTTTCGTACTTGATAGTGCATAAATTAACATCATATATAACACTAACAAATTCATATTCAACATATTGGAAATGGACCATTATCTTCGATGGATCTCAATTATCTTCTGCCATGTTCCATGATTTTCTGTATCAATTTGTCAAATTCGAAAATCTCTAATGTTATTGAAAAATGTGACGCCGTAATTGGTCTTCATTCGCAGCTTCCCATCCCTTGTCGTATACTATCCTACTCAATACTTACCGAAAATCTTATATTGGTCGAGCTTGCGGTACATTGGGAGGCAGGAGCTCTGAGAAATTAATCCTGCTGTTGTCCAGAGAATGATCGAACATGGCAGAAGAAAACCGAGAGCCATCAAAGATAATGGCCCATCTTCAAAATGTTGAATACGAATTTGAAATTGTACAAGATGATGCTAGTTTTTGCAATATTGAGTTACGAAATTGAAACTATCAATAAAAAGTTATTAGCTTTTGAAAAAATTCCCAAAACTTTCGGACCATACGTTATTACTTCATGATTCTTGTACTAGAATATGTTTATTAGAAGTTGTTTTTGGCGTTTTCCCACTCCCCATGCACGTTTCATCGCAAATGTTGGCATTGGAATCATGAATGAGGCTCATCAGAACAGCAAGTAGGTAATAGCGAGTAGCGAGGCTACTAGCAATTTGGCAGACCCCGTTTGCATCATAACACTACTTAGTTATAAATAAACTACTTTTGTTCCTGATTAATTGCGGAATCAATCAGTGTGGGTTTATTCCTTGACAGAAATTTACCATTCAGATCTTTTTGGAAATCTACGAGGATGTACCTACTTTGGTTTGAGCCTATACCTAGACATTTTCGAAATCCAAAAATTATTTTTTCAAAACTTGATTTTTTTTGGATTTTTAAAATATCTCTAGGCTCAAACCAAGGACGGAGTTGAATTGGTGAAAAAAGGCGTTGCGGAATCAATCCGTCTGAGTTTATTCCTTGATAGAAATCTATTATTCAGGTCTTTTTGGAAAGCTACAAGGGTGTACTTTGGTTTGAGCCTATAGATAATTTCAAAATTGAAAAAAAATCAAGTTTTGAAAAAATAATTTTTGAATTTTGAGAATGTCTATAGGCTCAAACCAAAGTACATCCTTGTAGCCTTCCAAAAAGACCTGGATGATGGATTTCTGTCAAGGAATAAACTCAGACGGATTGATTCCGCAACGCCGGTATTCCACCAATATGACTCTGTCCTTAAGAAGTGAACAATAAGCATTGTTATTCATGTATTACCGCCGCGTTGCATGCTGAAACGTGGATGTTCCCATGATAAATGCTGTTCTGAATTGAATTCTTTTTCAAAAATGTTCGTGAAAGTTAATGCTTAAGCGCCATCAGAGTGGTATTTGGCATTAGCCAGCTTACTCCCAAATCTGGTTTCTTCTGCCGACAAAACCTCTCAAATCTTCAATACAATGTATCCCCAAGTGCACAGAGAAAATCCTCGAAGGCACAATGGCAAAAACTCACTTAATTTTTTTTTACCGCTGAGAAAAACCCCGACAAACACGAACTCGGCGACGCGCGGCCTCAGCACGACTTGAACGGAAAATTTACTGTGTGTGTTGTGTGTGTGTGTGTAGACTGCTCTGTATATATCCAGGACAAAGGTCCTTTTTACGATGCAAAATAATGATGGCGATGGGGGGAGCATGACGCCAAAAATCGATGGGAATATACCTACACGCGTACTACGCTAACAAAGACATTACATAATTAAATGAAAACAACTTTTTGGCGGCGTTCGTTTCGACTTTTTTTACGAGGTGGTATGCTGCGGGAAAAATCAAAGTAACTTCTGAGAAGAACGATATTGTGTGCTAACGTAACCGACGCCCCCTCAGCCGAGTCGGTTGCCTCGCAACATTCTCACGCGCGACTCGAAGCCGTAAAATTGTCCCGTCGATTATTACGTAGAACAAACAAGAAAAATACTTAAACTTTACAACTTTATGTTTATTATCTTTACGTGCGACGCGCGCTCTAGCGGAATTATCTAAATGCGAACTAGCGCACCGCAACAACAGTACGACACAAAACCTCGTTTCGTCGCCAATCTAGGGGCGCTTTTCTGTTGAAAAAAGACAGTTTGGTGTTGCAAGAGTTGTGATCCCGAGTAGGTAATGTGAACCAAATTGGCATTTTTTACTGAAACAATGCGCTGCACAGAAAATTAGGTAAATCGTCTCATTCGACTAATGACCAGAACAGAATCAAAAGCAAATACAATAAGCGATTTACATTTGAAAAACGCCACCTGGTGTAGAACTCGGTACTTGATCGTGCAGGAGTTATTTGAGAGAAACACATACTCGAACGGCTAGTAGCCTAGGTAGGCACTAGTAGATACCTGCAATACCCACATCAATGACATGAAATTTGACAAGCAGGAATAATCTAAGGGGGTTTGCTTTTGTGTCCCCTATTTGATCTTTTGGTTAGCGTATTTAGCAGCCTACTAAAATATGTAGTTCCAGAGGTGAGGGGCTGGAAGACTGCCCTACCAGTTGCAGTCTTGCAGTTGCGGTGGAAAAATTGCGACAGGTGACTGATACCTTACACCTTCCGCAGGCAGATGCAAGCATGGTATGGTATGCTGCTTTGCAAGTAGCTCCTGCCCCAGCCATTCCTGCCATTTAGTGCCTGCTGATTGATCTCCTAATTCCTAATGAGTCACAAAAGCCCTAAACCTGGATATTGACGGTGAGGACACAACAAATGTTCACGTCCCAATTACAGTGGCGAACCGTAGAGGAAACCTTCAGAAAAAGGTGACTGACGACGCGGCCAGCCCAAGATGACCTTTTCTGGCGTGCAAACAGTTGGTGTGTGCAGGGAACTCGGTCCACCGGGAGGTGACAGTCGCTGTTTTCGTTTCTTGAGTGAAAGCTACTATTGATGCAAAGAATAAAGGTCCACGACGACGCTGGTCATCGACGTAGAGCCCAATAAAGAGCCTGCGAGATCCCAAGGGTTCACAGAGACAAGAAACTTGCGGCAGTGAATAGTGAATTGATAAGACAGCAAAGTGACAGTTTTGACGTGTCTTCAACTGACGTGACAGCCGACGTTGCCTGACGGCAACTTAGACCTCTTCAAACAATCAATTCCCTGAATCTTCTACACGGATGGGACATTTTCCCCAATAAGGTCAATCGCCTTTAGCGTTAGCGTTTGTCGCCAACTTCAGTCAGGCGTTTCAATATACAATAATGAAAATCAAATATGCGTCTTATCAATCACGTTGCGCTGCATGCGTATTGAAAGGTAGCTGAACTCTGTGCCTAAGCTGAAAACGTCGATTATCCGAAGCGTCCATTGAGTTAACAACAGGGTAACAACGCATTCGAAATGGTCCCATTCAGGCAGAGCTTCCTGATGAGTTTGTAAATGAGCCGTCGCGTCGGCCGCGGCCGTGCGATTCCTCTGATTGTTTACTACTATTGCTGCGGCGCTGGGTTTTTGGCCTTCCATGCGGAATTTATTTGACTGGTGCTGTAGGCACTGCACTGTATGAACGATGATCATCCAGTACCTATCAAGTTTGCTAATATTTTTGAAACAAGTTAAACATTATATGACTTTGATAGTTTATGACTTTCATTATTTTGAAATTCGATGTGCGCATCACAAACGCTGCACAGGCAAATCCATTTATTGGAAAGACACGGTTCATCCGATGAGATTTTGTTCTCGACAATGATCCCGGATCTCAATTTATTCCCGAAAACCATGTCATCATCAAGTTTCAGACAAACAGTAAGACACTTTAGACTTTGGGCACTTATTCAGACACCTTTATCAAAATACTGAGAAATGAAATTCGATAAAAAAATATAGGAATATTGACAAATAAAATAGAATTCAAAAGAACCACCAATCAGTGTGCCATATAACTTAGACAAAGGTTTAACGACGTATATCTTCATTAGAGAACAGGGATCACGCTTCCAGACGTGTCCGGAACAAGAGGCAGCTATGATCCATTTATCATGTCATGTGATTTTCTACTTCCCAGCTGTTTTATGTTTTAAATGCCCCATTGACACATCGGACCAGGCCGGCTCTGTCTGTCGCGAAGAAACCAGCCAGGTCTTTGGAACTCTTGTTCTGTTGTAGTAGCCACCTTGAGAATTTCGACGCCGCGCCAGCGCAGAGAGTTTCAAAGTTTTCTATCTCGACGTTTGACAATTTCTCATAGTTTTTGTTGATTTCTTGTGCAACCTCATACGCCTTTTCCACTTCGCATTTGTTTTGTGAAGCCAACGCTAAAAACGTGGTGTAACTCCTGCTCGTCACCATTTTGTGGGTTTTTCGATCAAGTCGAAGTGGTAAAGCCCTTTAACCGACTTTGTATTTTAGACTTGAATAGACGGCAGTGAACAATGAGGATGGTTTGAACCCGAACAAGGCCAGGTGCCAATCTAATAAGCATTTCATCACGACGGCTTACTCTGTCAAGAAACCGAACGACATCTCAAGGTAACATGAAAACAACTTCGGGTTTTCCGCTTTTGGGGTTAGCTCCGTCATTCACATGTGTATTATTTTCTTCTCAAAGTTTCAATCTCAAGCTACAATCAAGTTCTAACTTCGAAACGCTAGATCTAAGAGACTTCCATCAACTTGCACCGTCTAGCTACAGGAAACTTTTATCACTTCCCATTAGAAGCAGGTCCAGGATTTAAACTCGTACCTTATTCAAATTTCATAATTTGAAGTCTCCAAGTTTCTCCAGGCTGCAAGTCGCATTCAAGTTCCATCGTTTCAAGTCATCAAGTTCCTTTAGACTGCATGATTTTGTCTCGAAGATACCTCTCACTCTCTGTGGTGATACAATTTGCCATCATTATCCGGCATCATTAAACGGGTTGTTCAAATTTGAGACACGCGAAGGGCAATTTTGGTTTTCGCCTGGGCTACGACCGAAGGGCAGGGCGTAGAAGAAGAGCCAGAGGCGCTTGGCGCATTTATTTATTATTCCTTTGAGATAGTCTTGATAATAATCATCTGAGATTTGAGGAATTGATACTTATTTCGTCAATTTATACTAGTGTGTTCAATGAATTTTAGTGTGGTTGAAAAAATTCGATTGTCATTTTTTTTTTTTGTAAACTGTAGCTTAAATCACTAATCTACAGGGTGAGTCATTGATATGGGCGAGCTCAATTACACCTACGCCATTGATGATATTGAAGTGAACCAAACGGTACTGCAAACGGGAGGTCAAAGTGCAGTTTGTAAAATTGTAATACCGTTTGGTTCACTTTGATATCATGATATCATTAATGGCGTAGGTGTAATTGAGCTCGCCCATATCAATGACCCACCCTGTATAAAATAATCAAGGGAAGGTGTAACTCTCTATAAAATTCCATATTCAAAAACACAACGTAAAAGGGGTCCTATGCAATGTAATTACTCCATGAAAGTGAGGTGTGAGCAAAAGTACAATTTAATATAAGTATAAAGTTGTAGTAAATAAGTCTTCTCCACTTGTTTTTTATATTGTTTACTCGAGTTTCGGCTAGTTAAATGTATAAAGCCATTTTCAAAACTAATGTGACATAGCATAGAACTTTATGTCAAAGTAATGATGTAACAATGAAGAATAGACGTCTATTCTTCATTGTTACATCATTACTTTGACATAAAGTTCTATGCTATGTCACATTAGTTTTGAAAATGGCTTTATACATTTAACTAGCCGAAACTCGAGTAAACAATATAAAAAACAAGTGGAGAAGACTTATTTACTACAACTTTATACTATACAACTCCATTTTGAGCATCATGGATCCCTTTATCAATTTTAATATAAGTACCTAGTAAATATGCATGAGTTTTTTTCCAAATTATCAAGTGGGATTCAAACGGGTAACAACGGTACAAGAAAAAAGTTTGTACCGTTAGAATACTCAACAACTTTTGACTGCTTTGGTGAGTTTGTTTTTTCGAAATGAACGCCCGATGTACCAAGTACTAGCAGCTCACAAGTATACCAAGCTAGCACTCAGATCATCCAGGATCTTTCAGTTTCAAACTACCTTCCTCAATGTCATATTCCAATAGTCTGGTTCCTGGTGACTCCATTAATCGTGTCTGAGCATGCCCGCTATACCAGAACCAAAATGAGCAAATGCTACGAAAGATTGGTTCTCTACTCTTAATCAAGCGCTGACTTTTTGAGCCCTTGGAGAGAAGACGCGCTAAATCAATCATGGTTCTTCGGTACAGGAACCAGAGTCAACCCTTGTAAACGTCCGGTGATGGTAATGCTTTATAAGCGCAGGAACGAATGGTTCACAAGGCCCTTTTCTAAGATTAGAGAGAGATTGCTGACTTCGAAATGTCCTGCCGTTTTTTAAAACGCTATTTTTTGATGCACTGATGCTTTTCAAATTGACTAGACAGCAACGTCCGTCGAGTTCTGATGTTAACATGCCACGGCGAAAAAACACATCCGCAGTGACGCCACATTTTTCCTTTTCCGCCGAAACGCAAATATTGCGGTGGCGCGGCGTTTCGGGGTCGTATAACATCAAGGAATGCCGGCAATTTCTGTTCTGGCTCCGCATAGCCACCTAAATAATTGATGTGGGCCGTTGGGCTACCGATATGTTTTCCGGCGTCAAATTCCAGGTGTGCGGGTAGGTACCGGTGCGCCCCTCCCGTTAATTAGATCGGAAAAGTTTCAATGCAATTATTGATTGACACAAACAAAAAACCTCGCCCCGAGACGCGGGCACATCCCTCGAGAGGATTATTCAGTTAGGTCCGAGATGCGGGCTCCAGTTCCCTGTTCCTCATACGTGGGAGAGCTTTGCGGCCCAACCGGCACTACATTTTTTATTGTTTCACTCCTGCCGCCGCCAGAACTTTACTGTTGATTCTCTCCTTGTTTTTCTCTCTCCGCACTGCCTTTTTACGTTCTGATGCGTGTGATCCGTCGCGGTAAACTTTTCACAAAGTTTTGCTGACGGGTGCACAACTCATTCCTCAATTATTTTTGTTGGTGGTATAGGAAGGCGTATAGCTTGTTAAATAATTAGGACAGAACCAATCAGAAAATTTATTCACCCTCCTGTCCCTAAGTTACTACATCCTCGTTTTTTCGGCGTGACCCACTTACATCTCCGGGTCCGCTTCCAGTTCATCCCTATCGCGATAAGCCCTTTTACTCCTCTACCCACTTTGCGGAATGAAACCGTCACAATTTCTGAATCTTCTGTTTGCTTTTAAACTGCAGAACGGGTCGTGTGGCAGGATGGGCCGGTGCCGGTGGTTGTGGGTTTGCCGCTGGCTTGCATGAGAACTGAACATATCTCACGTCCTGTGCCGGCTTGTTTATAACCTCGCGGGCTAATCAGAACGTGTTATTGTGGAAATAATGCAGATCAACTAGTCGTGATCTCATCAACCACGCTGTTCTGGCTGCGGTAATCTGGGCCGTGCGATCTAAGCATTCTCGCTCAATGTTTTTAATTACGATTCGGTTGTTCCGACCCGTCTATCCGACGAAGCAGCCACTCCTCGCACTGGCTTCCTTCCGGGCTGTGGGGGTGGAAGCCAGGAATCGTCTAATAGTTTTTGCTGCCAGGAGTTTGGGAAATAGCATATAATTTCAGTTTCGAACCAGCAGTGTTGGAACGAAGGATAACAACCAAGTACTCCCTATATCGCGCGAATAGGTACACGAACTATGAGATTTGGCGTGTTTGTCACTGTTTGGCACCATGGACTCAATAATTTTTCCAGCTACTCTAGACTACAACTGTAATTTTTCAAAATAAGTTTAAATCATCTCAACCGCGTTCCTTTGATCCCTCACTGCTATTGAAACCGTCCATATCGATATCTGGCTATAAGTATCTGAATATGTCGTATACAGTTTTATGTTGTTTAAATCATGCTGTCCCGCGGACTTGAAAAACTCATTATACCGTATGTTCGTTAAAATCATGAATTAGGGCAGGCTATGGGAGGAAGAACGTATGTCGTGAATTTATCAATATTCACTCTAATTTGATGTCAACATGATGAGCCGTCGTCATGGAATACATCTTGGACATACGTTCTAAACTTCACAGCTTGCCCTAATTCATGATTTTGACGAACATACGGTACTTACTCAGAGATTTCAAAAAGGACCCCGCACATTTTATGGGTAAAATGGTTCTTGGTCAAATTGGCTGAAATTTGGATATTTTGTAGCTTTTGGTCCACAAAGGAAATGCTGTGAAGCATAATCTATTTGTATGACCAGTTTGCCCCCTACAGGGGGCGAAAGGGTAGCTCAGTCATGTTTTTGTGAAATCATCCAGGAGCAAGACACTACTTTTTCGAAAATCGCCGAAACAGGTCGATTTTCTATTTGAAGGGTCCAGCTTTCTACCATGAAGCCACTCATTTTAGGTCAACCCCCTAAGGGGGTTACTCACCCCCTAAGAACTTTATGAGCAACATAGGTCGAGTTGCATATCGTTGAAAAGATTTTTCAACGCTCTTTGCAACAATGCTGCGCTTTTTCAGTTCAAAACAGTTGTTTTTGAAATAATGAATGTCAAACTTACAGGTAGTCGATCATTAAAAAAAAAGTAACTGAACTCAGGTTTAACGATTTTATTTAGCTAGTGTGGGTTTCCCAACCTTGAACTACTGACATTTCAACTATCCTAACAACTTTACTGAGTCTGTTACCTACATTCTTACACAGAAGAAAAAATTACTTTGGCGTTAGGATGTCCGTGTCTTACCAGGTCCGAGGAGAGGTTTTAGCGGGTATCCTTTCGAAACTGCGAGTCTCACATTACTCTGGTAGTCCTGGTACCATTCAGCCAGAGTGTGCATGGGTGCATTTCCCCTCCTCCCAAAAAAGGCCACCGTCGGTGATTTAAGATTCAGAGACTCCCACATTGACAAAATGAAAATTCTTCAACCTAAACTCGGTCAATTCCTTATGGAGACCTTCTACATTAAAACTTTGAAATTCATTATCTCAAGAACGACTATTTTGAATTGAGAAAGCTGAGCTGAACTCAACTTGAACTAAACGCTGTTTGCAACAGTGCTCAGCTTTTTCAAATCAAGATAGGTAGTCGTCCTTATTGACATAATAGATTTCTACGTTTCAGGTAGTCGATCGATTCCAAAGAAATTGAACGAATTCAGGTTGAAGAATTTTCATTTTGTCAATGTGGGAGTCTCTAATGAACCTTGAATCACCGATGACGGCCCTTTTTTGGGAGAAGGGAAGATGCACTCACGCACACCCTGGCTGGGGTGGTACCCTGGTAGTGGTTGAGTCCCACACTACCAGTTTCGGAAGGATACCCACTAAAACCCCTCCTTGGACCTGGTAAGATCAACAACTTAACGCTAAAGTAATTTCTTATTCTGTGTATTAGACTGTGGATTACAGATCAAGTCAAATTGTTACGATAGGTTAAAATATCGTTAGTTCATAGTTTAGGAACCCACACTAACCTAATAAAATTCCTAAACCTGAATTCAGTTTTTTTTTTGAAAATGACCGACTGCCTGAGAGTTTGAAATTCATTTTCTCAAGAACGATAGTCTTGAATTGAAAAAGCGTAGCACTGTTGCGAAGAGCATCAAAAAACCTTTTCAACGATATGCAACTCGACCTATGTTGCTCATGATGTTCTAAGGGGGTGAGTTACCCCCTTAGGGGGGTTGACCTAAAATGAGTGAATTCATGACAGGAAGCTGCATCCCTCGAATAGAAAATCGAACTGTTTTGGCGTTTCCCGGGAAACTATCGCTTTGTTCCTGAATGATGCCGCAAAAGCATGACTGAGCCACCCTTTAGCCCCCTGTAGGGGGCAAACTGGTCATGCAAATAGATTATGCTTCACAGCATTGCCTTTGTGGACCAAAACCTACAAAATATCCAAATTTCAGCCAATTTGACCAAGAACCATTTTACCCATAAAATGTGCGGGGTCCTTTCACTTCAAATTCAAAATGTCATTTATGCCCATTCTGTATCTCGTAACGACCTCGTCATGTGCAATATGCGCATGCTATCTTTGTCTGCATTTATGAGTCCCCTATAGGTACCTCCCACGTCTATCTGGCATTAACGAGTCGTTACGAGATACAGATAGCAGATAGCCCTTGATGATAAGGTTTCATCAATTTTCAACAGTTACTTCTTATTTTTGTTTGGCACTCCTGCACCGATTAAAACAGTTATGCCCGGTTGCAAGAACGAGGTAGTTACCTTTGCTACGGAGCAAATTTACTTCGGTTGCAAGAAGAGGGTATCAAACACGGTACCATGACGGTACCAAACAGGCTGTGGCTAAGGTTATCACACATTTGAACTACTTGCATCTTTTTATGCGTAGGTTACGTACCTAAAACATCTGATTCGACACTTTATTTTGAATTTTCCAACGTCTCCGATTTTTATTCTTCTGAATAAGGACAAGAAGTAGACGATGCAGTTTGTTGAGTCATTGCCGATCAAAAAAAAGAAGTTTCGTAGATGAAATATACCGAGAAATGTACCTACTTCGCGTCGCGAGCTGTCAAAGTCAAAGAAGCGTCAGGAATTTTAGAGGTTAACCGCATTATTTATTTCTTCGAGTTTTGAACAATAATATGCAAATCATTTCACCAAATTAAGGCACAAATCCATGCACAGGCTCTCGATCAGATGAATATTACAAACTGCCTTTGTAGATGTTATTATGTCGATCAACAATTTCAGGTTCAGGCGATGGGAGTTACCGACTGAAATTGCGAACACTTGCTGGGTGCCTTCACGAGCCCTGTACCTACGGCGAAAACAAAGCTGTTGTTTATACCAAGAACGCGGAGCTCCTTATTGCAAAGTATTGCTCGGTCAAAGTATAAGTGCTTCGGTGACAACGATTAGTTACAGGAGTACTGGGACTGTGATCCTGTGACGAAACTTGAACAATCCTGGGCCGCTGTAGTGACACTGTATCAAACATGAGTGTCAAGGTGATGTCAGTAGCTCCAGAACAGCTTTTGACGGCAGGATATACTGCAGGAGTCGTTGGCATGAGCAACAGCGAAGAAATTGAGAGGCAGGACGAAAACTGAATTCTGGATTTGTCAAGTTTTTCCTTGGTTCAAAAATAAATCTCACACACTGAAAATGGCTGACTCTTTTCTCTTGTCTTATTTCAAACCCAATCCCACAGACCCTATAATCCAAAAAATATGTGTTGGCCTGTATAACTGGTTGCCTACAGCCATGCACTAGCCAAGATTCTCAAATTCTGATGAATGAATCGAAACTCAAACGTACACTACTTGTGCTTGCTTTTTCGCGCATATTTTTCCATGCACAATCCAGCTCAGTTTTCCATTTCCAAATGTGATTCAATTTTTCATTTGACAAATGTCAGTCGTCAGTCGTTACTCTAGACACGTCTCTGTTTACACCGTCAAATAGCCTACCATTTGATACCGAATTTGGTACCGAAGCTAATTTGCTCCGGAGCAAATTTGATTTTATTGCAACCAGGGGTTGAGGTTACCAAGGCTGCGGCATCGTATAGTTTACAGAACATTAAAGAGATGATGAAAATCAGAGACAAAGCACTCACAAATTATAGAAGAGCAGGTAGTCATAACCACTTTCCTTTCCATATAGATACGAGAAATCACAGTCATAGTTCTAATAAACTGGCAGCCGAACTCGAAACCGCAAACCATTGAGAATATGGGAGGTCTTTGTCCTCTGCGTGAACCACAAGAAAAGGAGGCTCTTTATAGCTCAAGTGACAGAAGCAAAATTATTGTTATTGAATAACATTAATTGACACATCTTTGGAATGGAACTCCATTTAGGAGCACGATCTAGGTACAGAAATGATAATTTCTCTTATAGAAGTGAGCGAATTCGGAGGTGGCGACCAGTAGCATTTTGATATACTAATAATTCCTTCTAATAGCCAAGTCGGGTTTGGCCACTAGAGAGATACCTGTGCCAAACGGAGAGATTACGAATCTAGGATGAGAATCGAGTCAAGAGTCCTCTGTGCGCTCAGAATGGCTCCAACTAAAATGCCTCTAAATCGAAGCCGGTGATTTTCTTTGAACTGGCATTTGGAGATTTCACTTCATATATCTATTTTAACATGTCAACGGAAAAAAATCCAAGAAAAACCGATCACAGCCGAAGATAGTCAAATCTTACGCGCGCCACCCTAGGGCCTTCATTTGACTTGGAACAAGAATCCTTTTTTCAGGGTGGACTCTCAACAGTATTCTGCACAATCGTACCGGGTGGTTTTTCAGTAAAAAATTTCAGCTGAAGATATGAAACTCTAAATTTTTGAGTATTTTTTTGATAATTTTCACAGCCAAATAACTTTGGCTCCAGATATTTTATAAAAAAACCACCCGGTACGATGGTGCAGAATACTGTAGAGAGTCCTCCTTGGAAAAAAGAATTTTCTTTCAAGTCAAATAAAGGCCCTAGGATGGCGCTCGTGTAATTTCACTATCTTCGGCTGTGATCGGTTTTCCTCGGATTTTTTTCCTCTCACATGTTTTTATGGAGATATGAAGTGTAATCACCAAATACCAGTTGAAAAACAATCACCGCCTTCGATTTAGAGGCCTTTTAGTCGGAGCTGCTTCGAGCGCACAGAGGACTCTTAAGAGTTTCACTTTGTCAAACTCAAGAAGAAGAAGAAGAAGAAGAAGAAGAAGAAGGTGGCAGAATGTAAACAAAACACATGAACGCACCGATGACGTTATGAATAAGGACAATTTTTATTGGAAACGTGTACCACCTATTCTGAAGTTATAGGTTTTAAATTTACCTCAACATATTATAGATTTTGAAACTATGAGATTCAATGTAATCAATGGAAAAAATACTTTGCTCCATTCCCTGGTAAACTAATACCAAAGCCGTATCTACTGTGAGTGCGGGGTACGTGTAGGAAAAACCGACGCCGATGCCCTGGCTTCCACTTTCTCGCGCTCAAGTACGTTCTATCTAATCTGTACAGTAACGGACAGAGAAAAATCAAATAAAAAGAACTCCCAATTCAATAATTCGATGAGAGGCTATAAAAGATATCAGCGGCGGCTTAGCAGGTGGCAGCAAGAAAAGGCCGAAGCTTTGCAGAAAGCCACGTACGCTGCTGGCCTGGCTCTCCGAAGCTCTCTCCGCCGATACTGGGTTTGCTGCTGGCCGCTGCCACGAAATAAAGAGGGTTCCTTTATAATGGAATTTTTTGCCGACTTCGACATTTATTTTCCAACTAAGGGTACCTTCGCAAATGGATTTATGGCAGACGGACGCGGCTTCGAAAACTATATACATCTGTCAATTTCAAGGAGAAGAATCTACTTAGAGGGCCATAACGCGTGAAGGTTGGTCTGCGTCGATAAGCCCAAAAAACGACTTTCTTGGAGACACTTGTTTACTAATCCCCTAGCTACCGAGTGTTCTTTAAAATTTTGAATTGCAGTTATTTATGAAATTGAAAACGTATGTCCGCGACTTGATCCAAATGCGTCCTTAGGGCGGTTGACCAGGTAACGCGGGAAAATGAATCAAGTCGCGGGCATACATTTTCATTTTCACAGCTTAGCTCCAATTCAAAATTTTAATGAACACTTCGTCTTTAGGAGCAATCGCCAATGAGCAGACGACCATAATACCATTTCTCAGCTTTTTGCAAATTTCCTAAAAAAGCAGATACAAATTTCGTTCGCCGCAAGAGGACGTGTTAGATAGTTTAGCTCTTTAAATTGAAGAACCCGCAGCAGCAAGGTGGTATCTGTAATTTTATGAACTTTACAGAAGGCGACAAAGATATTATATTATATCTTTTGATATAATAGATATCTCATGATTGATAATAAAATGCAGCTGAAAGATAGGTAGATGATTTTCAGTTCTTAGAAAAAGAGCAGTAGCAACCATTTTGTTACACCAGACGATGAAGAAACACGGACGGCTTTGGACAGCGGTTTTGAACGCGATCCCACCTAAAGCCAGTGTTCATAGCACCAGCGAAAGATCACAGACGTTAGGCCATCAGCACCTTCCCTAAATCCGCGGGATGAAACCTTTTGTGCAAACGATAATGCTAACGTAACGTAAATGCTACTATTTTGGTAAAAATAATTTATCAAATTTTTGTCTGATGAACGCACGGCACCGGTGATACTTCCGTCAAAATAAATGATCGATATGTACTACTGGTTGTTGCATAATGCTATGTACATAATGCTTGGTCTTTTACGCGCGATTGGCACGCGTTCCTGGCGTCGAAATGTGGTGTGAGCTATCAGAGATCTATCAGCTATCAGACTGATTGGCCAATAACGCGAATAAAGCGCGTGTTGGTATTATAGGGTGTTCATTTGAAAAGTTGTCACGCCTGATTTCTCGCCATCAAAATTTTTCACAGGAAAACGCCGAAACAGGTCGATTTTTGTTTAGATGGGGACATCCAGGCACATGCTGCTGAATTTTTATCGTCAATCCCTTCGCCCCCACCTCACCCTACTTTGAAATTTCAAATGGCGTTACCGGTCTTGTGATACATCATATTGAAGACAATAAAATTTTCTCTCCATCGAACATATTTCTAATTTTTTTTAACCACTCCCCAACCCTTGTGAAAATCCTCCATTTTTTATTATAAGAAAACTTTTTCCCCTATAAACTCTTGATTCTTGAGAAATAGACTTCCTAGCAAAAACTGGTGGATTTTTATTTCAAGGGGGTCATCCAAGACACGTATGGCCAAATTTTTATCTTATCATATGAATTTATCGTCTCCTTGCATAGAAGAAAAAATAAAAACAGTTTTTTTGACCTCTGTCAAAGAATTTTTTTTTCAAGTGTGAAGAATGAATCGGACACGACGACAATTGATGAAAATATTTTCAATAGACCCGTAAGCTTCACTTATGACATACATGACGATACTCAATGATCGTTATGTGAAAGTTCTTGGATCTTGAAAATTTGGAGGGCCCCCATTGGCCCCCTAAGGGACAAAATATCGAGTGCTGCGGGTCAAATCGCTTGTCTTGGTATAAAGTATGCCCATACCAAGTCTCGTTACTGCACTCCAAAATGCAGTATCGATGTATTTTTAGGTGTGTACCGCTTGCACTAGTAGAACATTTTGGCGACGAGAAATCAGGGGTGACAACTTTTCAAATGAACACCCTGTATGGGGCTATCTTATCAGCAGATCCATCAGATGTGATCCAGAAAAACAACTGCAAACAATCGTGATATTGTACCAGCTGATTGCCTGCTCACTGGGTTAAATGCTTTTGACCTGTGAGTTATTCACTGCCATACTTACTCAAACTAGCCCTGCATGTACGCCTATCAGGTGCTAATTTCGAAAAAAGTGCATGTTTCCGTACAGCCGGCTTTTCACCTCCAATTTCGTCTTTGATTTGAATTTCCGGCGCGTGTTCGGGGCGTTTGCACAGCCGGAAATTAAAAAACTTGCGAACCCGTGTGTGTTGGCTGGCTTGCTATACGGCTATCGTTGAAAAGTTGGGCCGGACCGGGTGGGAGTCCCGGAGAGCCACCGTCGGAATGGACGGCAGCAGTCTTGTCATCTGTGTGCGTGGCAATTAAAGGAAAACACGCTGCCGGCCTGCTCCTGCTGCTATGCAGCGGAATCTGCATCACATGCGAGGGTCGGTCATACGTGGTGGCTTATATCATGCAGCAGGCTCGCCAGGAATCCGAAAGGAACGTCAAGTATGGCACGAGGCCACTTTTCATCCCGGCTAAGTGACTTTGCCGTAGCAAACCCACATCAACCATAAGCGATTTCATTTTAGCATAGTTTTCAGCTCCGCGGGCGAATAGCTGACGACTGACAGGCCCTGCGATTTCAGAATAATATACAGAGTGACCTAAACAAAGTAATGGTGCTTATTTTTTATTGTGAGTATTCCTTGATTCCCTAAAGAATTTGCATTTATGGCTTACTCAAACTTGTTTACGCTTATTTTCTGTGATAGGTTCAAAAAATCACAATACCAGCATCTTACTGCTTCACAAACGTATGATAGCAGTAGACACGATTATTGGCTGGCCTATATAGATTTTTATCAGGTATGGGTACATTTAGGGACAAGGTACTTGAACTCGGAACATTACAGACTCTGGAAATTTGCGGAGATAGGAAGGGACTTTCCATCACTCAAATTGGCAACATGAACAAGCTTCAGTTCCTATTCAGTCATCCTGCCTGGAACGGACCTTAATCAGCTAGCTCCTCGTTCCATTTTTATCGTCATTGATTTTTCCATTTCGCTGATAGCATTACTTAGTGAGCTGTAGGTATACCTACACCCAAAAAGTATTGAAGAAAGAAATTTCAAGAAATGTGTGTAGACACAATAGCTTTTCCAGATCTGATGATTTAAAACAATTTTCTTATGTTACTCTAATATTCTTTCTATCACGCACCCAGAGATCAAAATCTATCTCACACCAACCGTTCAACTGATGCTTTCAATTCAGAAACATCAGGCTTTTTTTTTATCAAACTTACTACGTATAGTTCGTTCATGCCGAGGTTCATGCCTACCAGCCTACCGTGATTCTTGTTGGCTGGGCAAATTTCGCAGTTTGGCATTGTAGACTTGTTGGTAATCGAATGGCAAAGCTCAGGAAAATCACCAGTGAATGTTACTTATAACCTCTACAAAGTTCGTGAAATAATATCATGTACAAATGGTTTTATTCGTTTGAAATCAATAATGAATTAGCTTGCTTATACAAGGTGTGTCAAAATTAAGTGCCACTCTTTTTACTCGTGAGATAAAAATTTTCAAAGTAAGATTTTGCAAGTTTTTCACTTCTGGAATTACTGTACGCTAAAACGTTTTAATTAAATTTAAAACAAATAAAAACCGTGTCTGTCTGTGCGTCTGTCAGGTTTCTTGTCCCTTGATTCATTTCTAAACCGTTGAACCGATCTGAACCAAATATCTGTCTAACGGAAATTGTCGAAAAAGACGTGTAAATAGGCTTTTGAACTTCAACAGAATTCGATGGAACTTGGTACATGTACAATGTACATGAGTGGATCTGAAGGGTGAAACGTTCAGTGTTGTTAACATCAGGCAATCACGGCCTCCACAACTGTAAAAATGATTGTGGAAAATATTCACATTTCTATGAAATTATACGAAAACTTCAGACCGCGTCAGGGTACCAGAAAAGTGAAAATTTGCTTACACACCTGGGAGATAATGATTAGGAAACAATCTGAAAAAATTCTTTGGAACTCAAACCAGTCCAAAAAGATGTTGTCGTTCTTCAGATGTGATTTTTATTTACTAAACAGCGAATTTTGTAGAGTAAATTTCTCGGTGAATTCGTAATTTTATATCTAAAAAAATATTTCGAGAATTTTGATATACGGGGTGTTTATAAGAATCTGTGATCGCGGCAGGCATGGGTCAGGCCGAAAAACGCAGTAACAGACGCAATTGTAGTGATTAAAAGCGGATTCCAAAGGCGATGCGATCACAGACGTTTATAAACACCCGGTATTTAGAGCCTGGCAAAATATATCCGGTCCAAAAATAAAGTACTCAACACTTGAAATGGCCCACTCAAGAAATTCAGTGAAGCTCAAAGTGGTATAACTCCTTAAGGAAAAGGATTAGCTCAAAAAAAATTATTGCTGTGAAATGCTGACTTTTTGCACTTTCACATTCTGCAAGCCACATTCCATAGATGCTCCTCACATTTGTTATATAGGGTGTCGCGCAAGGTTCTGAAAAAATGGAAAGTTTGAATAACTCCCAATTCTGTTGAAAAAAATTTGGAATTTTTTCAACTTGTCCAGGGAGGTACTATAACTTATACCTCGAAACGATTCTCTCAAATTTTCGCCTATCTCTTTTACTTACAGGGTGATCTGAAAAAATCAACTTTTTGGTTTCGCGGTGATAACTTTTTGCTCTGTCACCCGATTTCTAAAATTGAGGGCTCATATTGAAGCTGAAACTTCAAAGAAGACGCCTTGATGCTAGGATTTTATCACATATTATGTGATCATAAAATAGAGGCTTCCATCAAAGTTGACTCAAATCTTAATTATCTTCGAGATCTGGTTTTGCAAAAGAAATTTCCTTTGAACCAGCCATTTTTTCCGAGCAATTCAAGATCTTTTTCGTCTTTGTGAGGGTGAAATTGGTTGACGGGGAAGCCAAATTATAGCTTCATGTTTTTCAAGAAAATAATGCTCCTGCACACCTGAGATTGCTCGTAACCTAGGTTACGAAAATCTGCCTGAATAATAAATTTTGATTGTCGTATTTCTCGTTTCGAAGTAAATATAAGTTCTGGTACCTCCCTGGACCAGTTGAAGAAATTACAATTTTTTTTTCAAGAATTGGGAGTTATTCAAACTTTCCATTTTTTTCAAAACCTCATTGCGCGACACCCTGTATAACAAATGTGGGAGCAATAATTTATGGAATATGGCATGCAGAATGTGAAAGTGCAAAAACTCAGCTTTCTACAGCAATTAATTTTTTTTTGAACTAGTCCTCTTCCGAGTCCTCATCCTTAAAGAGTTATACCACTTTGAGGTCCACTGAATTTTTTGAGTGGGCCATTTCAAGTGTTAAGTACTTTAGTTGATGTCAGTTGATCAAAGCCGTCACAGAAAGGCAACAAACGAATGGTTTTCGAGTTTACCGCCCTAGAAGAACGGCAAATTTTCATTTTTTTTTTTAACCGTGAACCGATTTTTACGACTTTTTTTAAACAAGATGCAGCTCGTTTTCAAGCCTTTCCCAGTTTTCTTTTCAATTTCTCGCCATTTTTTCAGTTGGAGAGTGATGTTTGGAAATCAATAACAAAGATTCAGGGGGCTTGAAGCCCTGCCCTTTGATATATTCCCAAAAATTGAAAAACTTTTTTTTCAATATTTTCATGGCACTGAGCATTTTTCTAAACTATTTTGAACTTCATTTACGGTGAATATGGAGCACCCTGTATTATGAATTATGATATTGCACCACAAGGCGCACCGTCATCCTAAAGATTTATTTTAAAAGTCTAGATGCGCTTACGATGTTTTGGAGGAGAGGGATGCGAACGACGCTCAAGTTGGTCCAGCGAGGACTAGAAGCGTTTCTCGATCTTTTAAATAAAACGGATACTGTGTTCATACAGCGCTTAATTTGTGAAATAATCAATCAAATAGCTATCGTTTATCAATTCCTATTACTGTTGCTGGTGTTGTCTTGCAACTGCGTTCACCTACAAAAAATACGGCGGGTACTAACGTTACTAGAGTGGCGCTTAAGACTAATGTGGTTTCCGAACTTGAAAGCAAGCTCAAAATATGGAATCAAAGTGCTACGAAACCGACGAATAGAAAAAAACAACCGAAAATTTTACCGTTAAAGAATGAGAACCACCGTGAGATCATAAACTATCTTGATCAAGGGCGCCTAGGAGTTGCCTAAGCACATTATTTCTAGAAAGTCCTAGCCGAATCTAGAAAGCAAAAGCAAGTTTCGGATTTACAATCGGCCTTATTCTCTATGCCACTGAAATTGAAAATTGAAAAGGACCCCGCACGATTCTTATGGGACATGGGTCTCGGTCAATTTCCCTAATTTTTTCATATGTTGTAGCCCAATTTGACACGAGCCAAAAACCATCGTCCGTTACCCAAAAAAATGGACAGTTTTTTTTCTATAAGGGGTTGAAAATGGGTTATTTCAAGGTGAAAAAATATGTTACAACGTAAGTGAGAACATTTCAACGTCCTCTTTAACACATATGGCTCATGACAATTCCTTCTTTCTTTTGTGAAAAAATCAACCCCCTCCCTCACCCCCAACCCCTACTTGTGAGTATCAAATTCAAAATTACGTTTGAAAGTCATGCAGATGGTTCTATTTTGTCGAAATACTGATTTTGGCACAATTTTTTTTCCAACCCCCAAATAGGGGGTGGGGCTGAAAAAAAAACCATCGGTCAATTCGGCTGAATTTCTGATATTGTGCTTTACCAGTTACGCTAAACAAGATTACCAAGGAAAAACTCATTCGTATGACCAGTTTCCACCCCACAGAGGGTTGAAGTTGACTATAATGACTCATAAAACATTCTTCCATGTCATAAACAAAATGAATGAAAATAGTGGACTTTCATATCATCTTGTTTTGTAAAAATGCCTATCCTTCAAAAATAATTTCAACCCCGTCTCTCATCCCGTATCCTTGTTTCTGAACATCATATTCGAAATAAATCTTGAAAATAAAGGAGAAGGTCTACGGTCGGATTCTCTGCATCTGATTGTGAATCCCCTCTCAAAATTCACGTTCACTATTATGCTTACGTTAGCACCCTTACAGCAGGGTAGGACATACATTTGATTGAATGATTTTTTGCCTGGATTATTATTAAAAAAATTGGTGCTCCTATCAAGTCTCAACTTTACAGCAGGTTAATTATGTTTACCTGTACCTACATAGTTCCTAACTTTTTTCTTTTGTACGGATACACCTCTACTTATAGTTAAGATTGGAGAATTTTATGTCATTTGGAGCGAAAGTTGCTCAATCAAAGCAAAATATTATGTCACGCTCTTATTCTAGCTACTGCGACTATTTGAAGGATGAAATAAGAATTGATATAATTTCCAAGATTTGTTTCGAATATGATGTTCAGAAACAGGGATAGGGGATGAAGGACGGGATTGGAAGTATTTTTGGAGAATAGACATTTTTACGAAACAAGATGATATGAAAGTCCACTATTTCCATTCATTTGGTTTATGACATGGAAGAATGTTTTATGCGTCATTATAGTCAACTTCAACCCTCTGTGGGGTGGAAACTGGTCATACGAATGAGTTTTCCCTTGGTGATCTTGTTAGGCGTAACTGGTAAAAGCACAATATCAGAAATTCAGTCGAATTGACCGATGGTTTTTTTTTCAACCCCACCCCCTATTTGGGGGTTGGAAAAAAAAAGTGCCAAAATTGATAATTCGACAAAATAGAACCATCTGCATGACTTTCAAACGTAATTTCGAATTTGATACTCACAAGTAGGGGTTGGGGGTGAGGGAGGGGGTTGATTTTTTCACAAAAGAAAAAGGGAATTGTCATGAGTTATATGTGTCAGAGAGGACGTTGAAATGTTCTCACTTACGTTGGAACATATTTTTTTACCTTGAAATAACCCATCTTCAACCCCTTATAGAAAAAAAACTGTCCATTTTTTTGGGTAACGGACGATGGTTTTTGGCTCGTGTCAAATTGGGCTACAACATATAAGGAAATCAGGGAATTTGACCGAGACCCATTTTCCATAAGAATCGTGCGGGGTCCTTTGTCATTTTCCACTCTGGATTATTTCGGTAAGTATAAACCTGCTGAGCAGAGATTGATCCCGAGTATAAATTGAATTTCATCTCAACCTGTACCTGAACTGACACAGTAGATTACTTGCTTACCTACAGATCAGTCAAAGGAGTAATTCCAGTTCTTCAAAATCCTATTTTTATTATTAAAAATTCCCCATGGCATGGAGAGTAAGGAATACCTATCCAATATTTCAGCACCTTATGGAATAATTTCAAAGTATTCTCCCATCTTTTCTGGGTTTTTGCTTCGAGTTCTCACTGAGACAGCAGTGGGCGACGAGTCTTAGAAGCGATTAAAATTTTTCGTCTGATCAGCTCTGAATGCCGACACAGCAGCAAAATGTGAATGTAGGATTAGATGTGTTACAGTGGGGAACGGCTCAAGTTTGCATGCATCCGGGATAAGAAAACATCGCCACCAGATACCCGTAGAACTTCCCGCGAAGTTGCATCTCAGAATCACCCTCGAGAAGGTGCTGTCCTCCGCCGGCCCCTATCATGGCTCGTCTGCACGAAGTTGAGGCGATGGCTCCGTTGAGGGGGTGTTATCATCAATTAACGCTAGACCTGTCGTCTAGCAGAGGCGAGTGCGGGATTTGATTACCTACGCGAGCCCCTCGGTGTCTGAACGTCCTGGGATTTGAATGCTGTTCTTGACTGGTGGCAGAACATGTTCGTTGTTCGTGTCAGTGCCGGGAGTGATGGGGCAAGTGCAGCAAGTAAGCAGCAGCAGCAGCAGCAGCACCTCCGGCATATTCTCCCAGCTGGCGCACAAAACGTATCGGCGTTAATGGACGCGACTAACAATCGACCAGAGCGCCGACAACAATGCCGGTCCGAGTGGGCCGACTAATGCCTCTGTTGTTCTCTCGGGCCCTACCGCCTGCAGTTCTATCTGTTTGGCATTTAATTCGAATAATAACCGATCCATCAGCCAACAATCGTGAGGAGTTGTTATTCCGAGCCATTGTCGCCAGTGTAGTGCTATGAACACCAACATCCCAATACCTCAACATCCTCTGGATTGAACATCTGCACACGACGTTTATTGACCGTATTAACAGATAGTAATCACCAATTTATTGACAGACAATCAGACAATGATTCTGGATGATATAATATTGAAAGTCTTGTCTTAGGTCAAGGACTAGAATTGGAGAACTGGCACTCAAAGTCGGTTTTCTAATAAACTTCACAGATATCTAAGCTTTCTTACACCTGGCACTCACAGTCCAATCGATATTGTGACAAAGCCAACATGATTTCTTGCTGGTTTCCCAATCAGTCATGTGTAACAACGTAGTTAGAGATCTTTCTTCAGTTATGATCCAGTTCCGGGCCTCAATGCCTAGTTGCCTAAATACATTAGGTATGAGATACTTTTTTGGCCCTGCATCAACTTCTTGGTTATTAGCAGGTTTTTTCAGTGGAGGTTTTCCGGCAACGATATAACAATGACGATAACAACGAAGTGCTGTATATTTACATTTTTGGATCAGTGGGTATTTATTACTGCGGGGTTCTGTTTCGCTGGCTTTCTCGTTCCATCCCTCTTCCCGAGGCATCACCGCGCGTAAGAGATGTCCCAGTACTAAGGAACGCGTGGAGAAGACTATTTGGCCCAGTGTGGATTTGACCTCAGGACCTCCGCCTCTGAAAGCGGGGCCGAGCTCACCGTGCTACCGGCTGTTAATAGGTACTGATACTATCAAATTACTAGGTATACTAAAGAAAAGGCTTTTCTTATAGACTTAGATGCAAGCGAGAGGTCTGGGGACCCGGAAATTGATAGCTCGTATTCCACCCAACAGGCAGGCCAAAGTTTCATTTACAAAACAAAATGGGCACTGTATAGCCCCTGTACCTGATGTGTGTAGCCTGTCAGCGGACAATTGGGGGCGTGTGCACTGCTTCTTCGCCATTTGTGCAGGTATGTGTCTTATTTGCGCGTCACAGTCTCCAGTAAATTTCTTGAAAATATCTAAAATGAAGTGGTTGCTGTGACAATCATAATGCTATGTAGTAGGTGGGTAAGAATACCCACAACGCCAGCCCATATAAGAGGCCGACGTTGATCCAGCGACCATGGAAAAGCTGCTATTGGCTGGAACAAAGCCTGCCTCATCTATGAGTTCATTCCATCACACGAGCCGCATTCTGGTTCATAAACACCCCTTCTGAAGCACGCATAACTTGGAATCTGGCGACGTTCATTTATCTAGAGTCTTTCTCGAAGGGCGTGTAGCTTTCTGTTCAAATCAATGGGCGACGTAGACGGGATAACGAGATCGTCTGCGACCAGTTCGTCCACTGCTTCATCCTTATCAACACCTTTTAGCACTGTATTGTGGTGTGGATAAACTTCTTTGTGTCGGAAACATAGACAAGGACAAAAGTAGAAGAGGCAAGATACCTGCGCGGCTGTGTAATTTGTAGGCCGGCCATTTTGATTACATAACGGTTTTTCCTGGCGGCAATTTTAATTATGACAGGTGGGTGACAGTACTGACAGTGTACTTGATGACAGCTACGAAGTTTTAGGTTAGACTGATTTGTTGTGATCGAACTTTTCTCGGCGCCGATATTTGGTTTTGTGTAAAAGATAACAATAGAATTGAATGTTGAGTGTTATTCAGTGTTCGTTTCCACGAATTCTACTTCATAACCAGATATTATATTCCTGGGATGCATTGCATAAATAATGCATTGTCGAGTGCATTGTACTTGATGAATTATTGTCAAGAAATGGAGAATGATGTCCGCAGCTTTATCTCCACTTAGAAGCTGTGAAACAGATATCGAGGCCTCTGTGTGAAGTGTTCGTTTTGCGATTTTTCCTGTGTAATAAAGTTTGATCGAACCTGATCGAACTTAGCAAATGCATCAATAAAGGGTGTCTTGTTATACCTATCAAAATTTGCAAGAACATCAAGCAATTGATGAACCCAGAGATGAGAAGATATCCTTTCATACGTAACGCTGAATTTAAATAATCAAATTTCACTCCGGTAACTAAATTTTGTTTCTAGTTTTCCACGGGGTGGTGGGCTTCGATTGTGGCTCGAGACAATTGGAATGATAAAGAAATAGCTTGGAAACGTCTTATGAGAAAGACTCAGTGCTGCTGATTTGTTCTAGGCATTTCGAAGTAATGTAAATAAAATTTTATCCACACTCCCAGGACCCGAGCCAGAACCTCGTTTCGGACAATGACATTTTAGAACACCACAATTTTATCTTGAGGGAAAGTGCTCGTAAGATGCTATTTGAAAATAAGATTAGGTGCAAAATCTAGCAAAAAAACGTGAAGCGAAGAGCTGATTCAGTGTAATGTTCAACAAACACTTTCCAAACTTGTATGATTTTATCTCAAGTAAAACATTGAATATTTTTCTTGAAATTTTATTCTGTAGCTCAAATTAGGCACATGTTGTGGGCCTTATGCCCATACGTCTATGGCCCATACTCACAGTCGGCCTCCGATTTAAGCACAATCCAACTATGGCAACAATTGTTATAATTGTCCGAAGGACTTGAGAGATGCGAAGTCGGAGATCGAGCGAAGTATTAACTATGAGTATGAGGATTAGTCAAGGCCGTGAGCAGAAATTCTTGAGTTATTTGTTTCGTTTACAAAGTATAACCTACAAATTGTCTCATGACTGTCATCTGTTTTGACGTCTGTTTATGATTTTGACTCGCGCGTACTCCCCCCATTTAAATTGCCGCCTTGGAAAAGCCGTTATGACCTAAAAATGGCGGACCCCATGCGATATCGGCTGAAATGGATGCGCAGTGGTTCTTCCTTCTTCTACTTTTGTCCTTGTCTATGGTCGGAAATAAGAAAAATTTAGACGGAAGTGAACTGACATACTCTCCTTGAAAAACTCCAGACGATACATCCAACTTTCTGTAGTTCGCCCCTGGATCTGATTGTACAGTGAATTTGTCATACCTACCTATATTATCTTCAGGATACTAATTAGCTTTGTACTCATGTCAAAATCATGTCATCGATTTCTTAGTAAATCGATGAAAGCCGCAAACGTCTCCCATGACTTCAGTCGTAGGTGAATCAGGATAATGGCACTCAAGGTGAATAAGTAGTTTCCTGTGCAACTTGGTGCTGTCTAAATTTCGCTGGCATCAGCAACTCTTTCCACTTGTCAGCTGTAGGTACGTTGAAGTAGATATCGCGAGGATTTTTTCCAGGGAGTCTAGATGCCATACTGAAACTGAACTGACGAATAAGGAAATCAGATTGATGTAGATAGGTTTCCGCTAAGCGTGGTGCACACAACAACAGCACAATAGCAGTCCGCGAAAGGCCATGTGATGTGCGTGACTCCAAGTGACTCCGGCGCCTGCGACGCCGGCGTCGCTCGACACCATCCATCGGAACAATGGTCGGCTTCTCTATTTCCAATTCAACATGCAATTTACACCCATGTAAAGTTGCGCTGCCGGGGCAAAAAAACCCTCGTGGCAATGGAGTTATTCCGGTAAGTAAATAAAGCCATTCGGAGGCGCGGATCGTGTGATTTGCGCCAAGATAAAGGGGGAGCTAGGAGCGAGTCGAGCGCCTCCTGCCTCCTCATCATCCTCCGGCTCCAGCACACACACACACACACACACACACACAGCCAGCGAGAGACCGAGACGAGCCGCGGGTCCGTGAGGCGCGCAGTCGGCTGAGATTGAGCGTTTTAAAGCCGCAAAGTGAGATGGTTGAGCTCGCGCTCTGCTCCGGCGAGGGGCGGGGAACGGCAGAAGAGAGGAAAACGTCGGAGACTCTTCTCGCGCTGTTCCCGGCGTTCGCAACTCTTTAAATTATGGCGGGATCATCTTTTCGCAAGGACCGGCTCTCCGCAAGTAATCTGCTTGAAAGCGGCTTAAATCAAACGGAATTGTGTAGATTGCGTCCGACCGGCGCGCCACCCCCGGCACGATTAGCCCTCTCCTCGATCGGGACGATGGCTCGAGTTACCGCACATGCATACGTGTTATCTGGTCTAGTGTTGGGATAAATTGGGGACGAGTTAAGGTAGGTCACTTTGGTCAAGGTGAACAACTGCGGGGGAATTGGGAATCCCATATCGGAATTTCAACGGAAATCATCGACCAGACTCTATTTCCAACTTGACCTACAGACAAAATGATCTATACTGAACTGATTCAATATAAGCATAATAATAATTGTTCCAAATTGACGAGAGCTGCTCGAGCACAGGAATTCCACAGCATCACTTGGACCTAGCGAATGTTTGATGATTGACTCTGGATTAGGTTGAAATTGGAAAGTGGATATAATGATGTACTTACGAAACATTTAAGAGATATAACAAACAAACATTCAGGTCGATAAAATATGGTTAGGTTGAAATTCAGTCTCTATTCAATTAACTTCGTATCAAACACTCATACCTATCACTACCTAGAAAGTTAACTGATGCACAATAATTGCAGTCACCATTTGCAGTTAAAGATACATCGGAATTGTGAAATACAAGTAGAATAGCAGAATGAACTGCCCATGGACTCCAATCATGACCCAATCTTGGAATTCTCTTAGATCGCAGGTTACCAATGGAGAATGAGTGTCTTTTTCAAGTGAACCTTCAAGTCACTTCTTAGCTCTTTATCAGGGTCGTTGATTCTTGTACTAAAACTTTCTAATTCTCTCCTTGAGCCCCTAGGTGAGAAGGCACTCAATATACTTCATTTGATTTCAACTCGTTTCAACTTATTTGGATTTAATCACTTTCCGTGTTTGGAACTGCAATATACTTCATTCTAATTTCACTTTTTTGGATTGAATCACTCTCCGTTTTTGGAACTGCATGGCCGATGGTCATCTAGTATCTGGACGCCGCGGCGTTGCGCCATCCTGTTGTGCTTCTCTTCTTGTTGTACAAACTTCTAAAACAAAGCTCCTTAGGGTGTTGAGATTGACCCAACGAAGAGTTTCAACGTAATGAGACAAATTTATTATATTCAACTAATGTTATTGTTATTAGAGATGACGGCACACCACAGGAACCTGTGGGTGGGGCTAAACTGAAAAACAAAAATCGTTTTGAACGAGTCCTTGTGTTGAAATAGGGGAAGCAACACCATCAGCTGGAGTGGTGGACCATTACCCGGTCAGGCAAACCTAAAATCCTACTGCAACTCTGGGTGCACCACTAGATGAACTAAGTTTGCGCAGGTACAGGTACCTGTGGTGTGCCGTCAACTCTAACATCAATCTATTGTCCTGTATACGGTGTGTCCCGTCTTCAATCCCAGAGCCGTAGAGTCTTCACTTGATTTTATGACTCCATAAAAACTGATGAAAAAGTGTTCTGGAGAGGTCACTACTACTTTGAAAAATACCATTGTGAAAATTTTGTATTCATAACTGGGCTTACGGAATGCGAGTTGGTTGGGAACGCAATAAAACATATAAATTTATTATTCTCTTGCCAGGGATGCAAAAATAAAATTAAAAATTTTCGACCTTTGCCAAAGAATTTTCTCAAGTGTAGAAAATGGAGCGAACACGATTACAGTTGAGTAATTGATGCATGCCAACATTTAAAATGAACTCGTAAGTTCCCTTTATGACACACATGACGATACTCAATCATCGTTTTGTGAAAGTTCTTGCATCTTCTAAGTTTGGAGGGCCCTCATTGGCCCCCTAAAGCATGAAATTCCGAGTGTTGGAAGTCAAATCGCTTGTTTTGATATAAAGTACTGTAATGGTACCCCCCCCCTTGACATTACATCTATTGGGATTGTTTGTGATCGTCTTAGCCCTTCGTTGTGCCCGCTTTTGCTCATGAGGAAAACGACCCGAGGGGGGAGAAGGTGGAGTTCAATGAAACACGCTCATTGCCCAGAAAGTTGAATTCACTTGAAGCAAAATTGGTGCAAAATCATTCTTTATGGTTCTTTTCTCGAAACACCCAACATGTGACTGACAGAATGGACAAAATGGACAAAATTGACAAAATGTACAAAAACAATAAAACTCACAAGAACAGAATATGTCCAACTGTCAGTCAAAGAAAAAGGAGAGTGACGGATTCAAAAAAGGCACCCAGTGGAAGAATTCGCCAAACAAACCTTTGAGTTGAGCCCAAAGAAATTGACTCTCAATGTGGTTTGACAAATAATAAAAACTCACTGGTAATTTCCGGTATTCAATTTAAGTAAAATTAGTAAAGCAAAATCGAAGAAACATCGGTAGACAGATGTAAAAACATCAGTTAACAGTGCGTAATAAATCAAAATTGCATAAAAACCCAAGACAAAATAAGTATGGTGTTGGTAGGATCTTGAAAAATACCTACGCCAAATATCTGATAAAAATATCAGCAAGCATAAAAAATGACATGAAAAAATATACTAGTCACAAACAAGACAGAGGCCAATTTACATTGACATGGAAATAAAATCATGACACAGACAAAAATACAAGTGAGTACATGACCACCAGTAAATTTCACATAAAATTGTTGAAATGATCATCATCAAAATAATGACATAGAATGTAAACACACAAGTTGAATTCGTGTAAAAACAGAGTGCGGCGTCAAGACAAAAATTATCGTGTCTGTTTAAAAATAGCTCACAAAATTAAGCACGCACCTGCCTGCGAGTGGGAGCAAGACATGTGCAAATAACACTATGAATGCTTCAAAGTGACGTCTAAACAGGTTCAAGATAGGGAGATTAGCGTATACAAAAGTAATTAATAAATATCGTAGCAATCAGTACCTACAAAATTGAATGTAAGAAGTGAACATGTGTCGCGCTCAACGGCGGACCATGTCTCCCCTTGCATTCTCGTGCGTTTTCCTTGGACCCCGGCAAAAGGCCTAAAACTTCCCTCTGTTCCTCGACCCCGCGGACCTTCAAGCCCCTAACACGTGTTCACAAATATGGGTCAGGGCGCATTTCAATACAGTTCGAAAACATACAAGCGGAGAAGTTTCAAAACTATTGCATGCCAGCGCGCTTATCTTTAATTTATTTCACAATCATCCCAGAATCCCACAGTACGTTCAATCGTTCATGCCTCGGTTCATGCCAAATCCCGTTGCCCTAACCCAAAATGCGGTATCGGTATGGTGTCAGATGTGTGCCGACGAACACTGATTCTACACTTTGACCAATATTTCATCTTTGTTTGAAAGCGTGGTTCAAAATCCTTTCCGTGGTTTAACCAGATTCAACACTGACGGTAGTGTAATAGGTGATGATTAGAGTTAAGCTTAGCTTCTAGACACGCTGTCAAAATACAGAATATTTTTTTAGTAATGTCACTAACCTCGGGTTCCACCAAACTTTTATCAACGCGATAACTTTATCACTCTGATAGTAACTAAGCAACTTGTCATCCTATTGACTAGTGCATAGCAACTATCAGCGTGGTAGATTTAATCTAATTTTAAATTTTGGTGGAACCCGAGGTAAATCAGTAGCTTCTAGCAAACAAAGTACGCACCTTTTCAGCAGGGGCATAGCAGCATCTTCTAGCTTACAGTTTCAAGTTTGGTTTGACACCACAACCATGGTTGGCAGTTGTCAACATCGCCTACTTGGTGCCACAAAGCCTGAAAGTTTTTGGTTCCCTCGTTTTTTTTTTTTTCAATTGAGTGTTTATTGGCGTGTCGATTACTAGCTCCTTAGCGCCCTTGCGGTGACTTCCTCTGTTTCACCCTTTTTCTCTTGACGTGACCGTTCGGTTAGTACACGCCAAAGTACTTGAGAGCGCATAGAGAAAAGCCACCTGTCTCAGCGGGATTTGAACTTCGGACATCTGGGTTTGAAGCCAGAGACGGAGCCCACCGAGCTACCGACGCGCGCCGGGATGTTTCCTCGTTTTGAAATTCAAAGTTTTCCTTCATTTCTGTATCAATTCACTTGAAACTTATAACAGATTGAAACCTGAAATTTGAATTTACATACGGTAAAAGTGGTTTTAGTGTAACTTCAGGGAGGTGGCCGCCATTTTCCAAAGAAGCCTTTGATTAGAAATGAAGTGCTTGGCGGGTGTCACCGAATCTTGAGACGTAACTTCAGTGCAGATATTTTTTATTATCTTCTTAAGATAACAGAGATGTCCTCGATTATTTTTTCAAACACCTGGTCGTTGGAAACGCCTACAAAGAAAAAAACAAAGCGACTTCTCAACACTGTTTCGTGCTATGGCCAAGCACGAGTTTTTGTTCTGTCGCACCGTGCAGACAAAGTTGATGGGTGACAACTGTGGTTGTAGTGATAAACAAAACTTGAAACTGTAAGTTCAAGATGCTGCCATGCCTCTGTTGATAAGTTGCAAACTTCACTTGCCAGAAGCCATTTAAATGGTGACATTACTGGAAAAACACCCTGTAGAGTGAGGTTGTGAGCGAGTGAGGACTTTTCCACTTCTGTTGTTCCCCACAATCGAAGCCCGTAGACCGGTGCGTACAGGATTCTCCCATATGGGCCTCCCAAAGGCTGTGTTTCTTTTTTCTGGATTGTTCTTTCTAGCTCTTCCTGATGGACCATATTTTTTCAAGGATTGATATGGCTTATCTTTATGGAAGATTGAACCTATTTTCAACTGTGAATTGGTCTTGAATGTTCAGAAGTATATCGTGAACGCGAGTGTTTATAACCAGAAATTTCAAACTCAATGTTCCTTCCAAAAAGTTTTGAACCATTGGTGTACGCAAAACAATTACTCAAGTTGAACTTTCAAATGAAGAACTCTTTGATTACGTCTCGTACACGAGATATTATTTGTGTTTAGAGTGAACCCGTCATTGACAAAACCTATTAGTATTCACCGTTGAGCCGATGCGGAAAGGCTTCAAAACAATCAGCCCGAACAATTCATTTCACAAGTTTGTGAACGTCACGTAGTCAAATATCTAGGTTCTACACCCAGCTTTTGATATATTTCCTACTCCACGAATAGGCAACCTCTATCACTTTGCTGAACGCTGCAACAGAATTATTAGTTCCGCGAGATCAAACGCACTGAGGTCTCCGTTCGTATTAAAAGCTCTGTAACTTCTTTAAATTTTCCTGGATTTTGATCCCCTCCGTGTAACCTTTTGACTGTTGTGTCTACCATGCGCTACCGACGGCATTTTCTGTTTGCACAACGGTTTTCGAAGATATGGACGAAATTCAATGAGCATATTTGCAAAACACATGTTAAAGTCTCGCATACTGGTGCTAAATGCACGGAACTGGAACAGAGTTCAGAGGAAAGCTTCTGAGTTTTTTTTCAGTTCCTAAAAACATTTATGTTGCTAAAAACAATTATTATCGTGTTCAGAATATATATTTTGTTGGTAAAGAAATATTTCGCTTAAAACATTCGGTAATACAGCCATTTTTTAAGGAGCGTGCACTCTATGCTCCGGCGCGACCACTTATGTTTCAAAAATATCGAGTGTTCATAAATTAAATGGGTCAAGGGGGCCTTTGAGTTTGAAAACGTCTATCGAAACTAGCATCGTTCATTTTATGTCTGTAATTATTTGGTTATCGTAATTTTTCAAACCAATCGCAGTTTTTGGAACATTCAAAATGTGGGTTTTCACGGCAGGGCACAAAACCTACATGATCGAGGCGTATTTTCGGACTTGTGTGCGAAGAAATGAAGTTTGAGAATGCAGCCAGCCTTCATGTTTAGAAGATTTTCAGCAGCACTTTCCAGATTGGACTCTCTTTGGGAACATGCCAGATGATTGTCAAGAAAGACTTGGCCATGAAATCGTTGAAATACAGAATGCATAGTCATATCAAGGCTCTATTGCCGACAGACCACCCCAGACGTCTTGCGTACTCGTACCTACTGCCACAGGTTTGTGGATGATTTGATGAACGACAACCTGCTCAACTTAACTTTTTTTACTGAAGAGGTGTGGTTCCATCTTTCGGGGTACATCATTTCACAAAATTCACGCCGATCCACACAAACGCACTTAGCAGATCAGAGAACAATAGAATAGAAAGTAGTGCTGTCAGAAAAAAATAAATTGACCGGTTAACCGGTCAAGAAAATTTTGACCGGTTACGGAATAACCGGTCACGGTTAACCGGTCAATAACCGGTTAAAAATAACCGGTTAAAAATAACCGGTCAATAACCAGTCAATAACCGGTTAAAAATAACCGGTCAATAACCGGTTAAAAATAACCGGTCAATAACCGGTTAAAAATAACCGGTCAATAACCGGTTAAAAATAACCGGTCAATAACCGGTTAAAAGCCGGTCACGGTTAACCGGTTTGACCGGTTATGGTTAACCGACTTGACCGGTACGATTAACCAACCAATAATCGGTCAAGGTTAAAATGCCGGTTATGGTCCATTTGTTCAAAATCGTTAACGGTTAACGACGGAGTCATATTGGTGGAATAAGCGTTGCGAAATCAATCCGTGTGGGTTTAAATCCTTGACGGATTCTTACCATTTTGGTCTCTTTCGATAGCTACAGGGATGTACTTTGGTTTGAGCCCATTGGATTTTTTTTCCGATTTTGGAAATGCCAATGGGCTCAAACCAAAGTACATCCTTGTAGCTTTCGAAAAAGACCTAAATGGTGAGAATCTGTCAAGGAATAAACCCACAGGGATTGATTTCGCAACGCTTATTTTACCAATCCAACTCCGTTCTTGATCCGGGGTGCGATTCTCGAGTTATTTGAATAACTTTTTGTATACGAATCTCCTTGGTTTCGTGTGCATTTGGGCTGTCGGAAAGGAGAATAGGGGATTCTAGTATATAGAGTGGTCGAAAGTGCGCAGCAGCAAGTTTGCTGAAGAAGCGGCAGTTCAAACGATTCGTGCAAGTTTTAATTTTTACATGGGATATTGGCGAAATCGGTAGTTTTTTCATACAAGAAATTGTTTCACGTGTACTAAATTTATAGAGCATGAAATTTAATACAATTTTTAGATAGTAACGCTATAAACAAAACGATTTTCTTCTTCTAAAAGTCAGTATTTTACAAATGAAAAGTGTGAAAACACCTAAAACAACACGATCGAGCGGGCGAGCGGCTATCACGTGACAACAGCGGTGCTACCAACAGTGGCTCGTACTGGGTCCGGAATCTCTTGTAAGGGCCCGCTGGAGTGAACTGGAGCAGAGAACATAAATATGTGATATGTGTCTTTTGTAATGTCTGCGAATGCGATACTTTGGAGTCGACCAGTGTCACAACCAAAAGGTTTACATAACCTAATCTATTTTTCTGACTTGTTGCATCGCGCACAGTTCTTCAATTGACCTCGAAATTGACGTTTGGGGATATCACCTCCACGGTATTTTGAGCACGTTTTTGGGAATCTTTCAAAATAAAACAAGTTTTGCTCATTGTTAGCGGCAAGGTTAGCGGCTATCACTTCTGCAGTTCCAATAACAGCAATGATTATTGTATCCGCTACCATTTTCGCCGATTTCCATTAGCAGTAACCACTAAAAACACTCCCTATTATTCAATTATACTTTTTAGTGGGCTGAAACTTACGATTCTATCGCAAAAATCAGTATTCACTCAATTTTACTGTGTGTATTTTCGGAATTTGCACGAATTTCATCACGTGGCCGGAGTGTACCAATGGCAAGCCCTTCACACTTCGCACATGCGTCAGGAGAAAAGGTAAACTAAATTCGTCTATTCGTATACGAAAACTTTTCGAACACGTTCGAGAATCGCACCCCAGTTACTACAACTAGCTGGTCAATCACCGGTGAATTTGAACAACTGGTGCATCATGGTAGGGAGGTAGGGTAATTATCACAGCGGAGGTAATGCAGAGTCCATCCTTATGATACCACCTATAAGTTGCAAGGCAAGTACACTCACTTACCTATACCTAGTCTTTTGAAAATATGTTTATCAAAATCGGATTGACCGGTTAATCGGATTGACCGGTTAACCGGTTTGACTGGTTTTAAACCGGTTAAAAATTCCAATTGTGACCGGTTATTTGTAATTTTAACCGGCTTTGCACTGACTTACCTACCTATGCATTGCATTTTGGAACATGTACGAGTTTGTATATGTTCATAGAAATTATAAATGTTTATTAGTTTGCTTATTTTTTGGTGAAATTTGAAGTAACAGACGTCAACAGGTATACCTAAGGTAACGCACAAAATGCAAGAGAGAGTTTCAGGAGGGCCGTTATTCTATATAGTCTGGGGGCATAGGGTCAAAAAAGGCTTGGCCGTGTGCAACTTCGTGAAGATATACATATAGAGATAATTATGTCCAAATCGACTCCTGGGCGATCAAGGACCATGAAAAATTATGATGGAATATTGACATCTGCTGCAGGCAAATATGGTGGAGGCGCCAAAATGGGCTTTATCTGGTAATAAGAAACTGGCTGTAGCTCGTTTGTTTTTCAACGGATTTCAACATCAAGAACGTCATTTTGTAGACAAAAAAATTCTCTTCTTATTTCATACCTGAATTTACAAACGTCATTTCGGGAAACTGTCAAAATTTTCTTCATAAGATATGCTAAATTCCGGCCTTTTTTGAAGGTTATCTGATATTCTTGAAACTTGGCAGTATTGTAGATCTTGGGGTGCCCTTTCCGAATTCCCACTTTTCCACTTCGTATATTTGCCGTCTTGGCCGCCATATTGAAAAGACAATTTTGACAGTTTCACGGAATGACGTTTGTAAATTCAGGTATGAAATGAAAAGAGAATTTTTTTGTTTACAAAATGACGTTTCAGATGTTGAAATCCGTTGAAAAACAAACGAGCCAGAGCCAGTTTTTTACTACCAGATGAAGCCCATTTTGGCGCCTCCACCATATTTGCCTGTAGTAAATTCCAATATTCCACCATAATTTTTCATAGTCCTTGATCCCCCAGGAATCGATTAAGACAAAACTCTATATATCTTCACGAAGCTGCACACGGCACGACCGATGCCCCCATACTAATATTCATGATTCATATCTCGCTTTCAAGCTAGAAGCGCAGTTAGAGGTGCGCTTTTAGGGGCTATCCGTCCATATTTGAGTTTTCAAAAATACATAATATTATTACAATCGAGCGGCCATAATATGTCACTGTAATACGTAATTTGAAACACTCAAATACAAATCAATAGCCCCTAAAAGCGCACCTCTTCCTCATAGTTTGATGATTGGTATAAGTATAAAAATAAAAAATAAAAAATATACAGGTGTCCCTGTTCAACTGTTAGATCACGAAAATTTTGCCAGTAGATGAAGCATGAAAAAATGGGCTTTTTTTAAAAAACTTTTTTCAAAACGTATGTCAACTGAGATACAGCCCTTCAATGTTAAAATTCAAATATCGTTTTTCCACATACTTTTCGCAACCGTTGAACCAATTCGCGTCACATTTTGGATACGTGATTATCAAGTGAATCTTCAAAAATTGTCACTCAAGGACTTTGAAGGATTTTGAGTTTCGACACATTGGTCCAATGGCGTGGATATTGGGAGACTCGTCCCTGTTCTCCCCTCAATTTCTGCGCCACTGACTATTTTGCAAAAATGCCTAGGCATTTGGACTGGCAATTAATTTAAAGGAAGACATTACTCTTGGCAACTTTTGTTAAAGGCTTCGTCTTCGAGATAATTGAATCATAATGTTTGAAAAAAATCTTGTAAACCAATTTCAAGAGCCAAAAAAATTTTTTTCAGAAAACTTGTTTCTTCTCAGCTGAAATAATGGTTCATGAACTTAAAACGCCTGGAAAGTCTGTTTCAGTAAAGAAATCATGACTTTTCCCCGATCATTATCTTTAATTTCTTAGAATTGGCGTTTTCAACATGTTTTTCAAACATTCGGATTCAAATATCTTGACAAGGAAGCTTTTAATATTTACCAGGAATAACTTTCTCTTCTGAATTGATTGCAGAATTCAAGTGCCTATAGGCATTTCTGCAAAATAGTCAGTGGCGTAGAAATAATGGAAGATAACAGGGACGAGCTATGAAAAATTTGAGGCAAATTGTTTCAACGGTGTGGAAATTATGTGAGGAAAAACTTTCTTTCAATCTCAACTTTGAATGGCTTTATCTCAGTTTTCGTTCATTTCTGGAGAAAGTCCACTTATTTTTTTATGCTTCATCCGCTGTCAAAAACTATACTTATTTAAAAATCTTGGAAGTCTACTCCAGCGTTTTGATCTTTTGGTTTGAATATGTCAAATTTCAACTTCACTTCCCACGAAATTGAACCCTCAATCAAAAAATAAACAAATAGGTACCTGCAAGTTTTCCGTATTTTCGCCATCATACACAATAATTTTGATAAACATATTTTCAAAAGACTAGGTATAGGTAAGTGAGTGTACTTGCCTTGCAGCTTATAGGTGGTATCATAAGGATGGACTCTGCATTACCTCCGCTGTGATAATTACCCTACCATGATGCACCAGTTGTTCAAGTTCACCGGTGACTGACCAGCTAGTTGTAATAACTGATTAAGAACGGAGTTGGATTGGTAAAATAAGCGTTGCGAAATCAATCCCTGTGGGTTTATTCCTTGACATAGTCTCACCATTTAGGTCTCTTTCGAAAGCTACAAGGATGTATTTTGGTTTGAGCCCATTGGCATTTCCAAAATCGAAAAAAAATTCCAATGGGCTCAAACCAAAGTACATCTTTGTAGCTATCGAAAGAGACCAAAATGGTAAGAATCCGTCAAGGATTTGAACCCACACGGATTGATTTCGCAACGCTTATTCCACCAATATGACTCCGTCGTTAACCGTAAACGATTTTGAACAAATGGACCATAACCGGCCTTTTAACCTTGACCGATTATTGGTTGGTTAATCGTAACCGGTCAAGTCGGTTAACCATAACCGATCAAACCGGTTAACCGTGACCGGCTTTTAACCGGTCATTGACCGGTTAATTTCAACCGGTTATTGGCCGGTTATTTTTAACCGGTTATTGACCGGTTATTTTTAACCGGTTATTGACCGGTTAACCGTGACCGGTTATTGACCGGTTAACCGTGACCGGTTTTTACCGGTTATTGACCGGTTAACCGTAACCGGTTATTCCTTTGCGAAATTTGACCGGTTATTCGAATTTTTTGACCGGTTAACCGGTTAACCGTAACCGGTTGACAGCACTAATAGAAAGTAACTTGTCAAAATTTGACAAATTTATTACTAAAGGATCAACCTAGTTTCGACAGACGTTTTTGAATTCACAGGCACCCTTGACCCATTTAATTTATGAACGCTCGTTAGGTGCCACTAGTCAAGGGTTAAAGTGATTCTTTCTTGTACCTGACTCGTACTTGAAAATTCAACCAACATGAATACCTAATTATTTGTAGTTCAACGCTGAAACAAAGTTATCAACCAAAATGTTGGACTGCAGGTAAATTTTTCACGGTTCTCTAAATTCACCACGTTCAACTTAACTTGAAGATTTAGCAACGGAAAGGAGGCTCAATCGTAACTTTCCTAGGCTAGTTCATAAGGTATGGATATGTGTTTATCGGAATCACAACGCATTTGTTCAAGGGACCCAAGGGCATAAATACCTTCCGAGGTCTGATAAAGGCATGTCGAATAATATCCTTCAAAAGGCGAGGTGTGAACTGTAATTGAGTGGTAGAACAGACATCAGCACACATGAGCAGATTCAAGAACGAACACACAGGAGATTACTCAAGTTATTCTAACTCCAACCCACCAAATCCAGGAGTTCACTTTCCGAGGCCACCAGCATAGAGATAGGGTTGTGTACAACTCTTCCGAGACAAGATCTGAGCTGAGAAAGTGACAGCTTTTCTTGAATGAGCTAAGGCTCTTCCTGAATGCAAGAACATTATTCGTACCCAAAGGGGGCTGTAAGTCTTCTCCTAGCGGTGATAGCTCACCCTGAAGAGGGCTAAGACTCAGCCACAGCGGACAAGGTTAATCTTTGAGTGCCACTCCACCCCATAGCTGGACCAAGAAGTCCAAGAACAAACATGGGCGGCTTCATCACTCCCATCTCTCCGACGTGCCATTTTCTCGAGCTGTTTACTGCGGGCTGTATAACACATCGAGCGTAACGTGATGTGCGGTTCAAGCTTCTCTATGCGAAACCTATAAAATCATGAATTAATAACAGTTGGTTTAGTTTTTAAGTGAAAATTAAATCATTAGCGCCCTCTTTTAACTATCCTCCGGCTGCAGCTTTATCTAATCCGATGCTATTTGCATTTATTGTGTTCTTTCGTCCATTTTGCTAGTGAATTGAATGCGGTAGGCTGCAGTACTTGTTCTTCTTATTCACGTTTATAAGCTGAAAAGAAATGGTGGCTGATTTCAGTAGGAATCTGAGCCTGCTAATCACAAGGAGCAAACGAGCTTTCGGATCTAATCATTTCATGTGTGCGTCTATTGCTGTATTGGTGATTACGGCAGGCGCTACAATCGCACCTCCACCCACCACCACCACCACTACCACTCAGAGCAGTCATCATCATCTCGACGACACATCAGAGGATCACAAATCGATTCCCTTGACGCCGGAAGCTGTCGCCGCCGCCGCCACTCTCACTATGCCACCGCCACCAGTCGAAGGTGTTTATTTGTAAATGTGTGTGCGATAAGCGCGATTTACTTAACCCACACACAACCCCCGAGGAATGTTTTTCTTCATGCGCTCTCCGGCGCTCGTTAAGATAACAGAACGGGATGCAAAATGGACTCCGCCACGACGGCCGCCCTGCAAAAGTGTAAGACGAGCTGCTGCCGGCTGATTTTATCGGCGCCAACGAGCAACCCGAGAGCAGGTCCGGACTCGAGGCAAATTGGAGACTTTCCAACGCCAACGCGCCAAACGACCGAAGGCAATTGCACAGTGCTATATAGTGACGATGCGGGAGGCGTGATAGGAGAAGCAAGTTTTAATGGAGTTAATGGAATCGTGACGGTGTTCATTTGGGTGTTTATTGAAAACGTCTAGTTCATTACGAAGGTATGCGATTTCACGGCAAGATGTCACTTAATTAAGAGACATCAGCTACAAAAGGTCACATAACATCTCGTTCGTCATGAATTTGGAGAGTACATGTGGTGTGATAGCAACGATTGTCTTCGAAATAACTGTAATAATCACCAATTAGATGCGAAAGGAGAGTTACAGATCTTATTAGTTGATCTCAAATGATTACTACAAAGCTGTTGGTGAAGATTAGCTTGATGTGGAGTAAAAGCCAGTCGTTTAAATATTTTCATTCGTTGTATGTAGCAGTCGCTTTAGATGCTCATCATACTAGTACAATCGTTTTGAGGGTCTGAATTGAGCTTTTATTCACAAGTGACTAAAATGTCTTCTCATACAACTGGTAGGTATCATAGTTGACAGAAAGCATTATTGTAGAGTTATTGTATGTTGCCAATAGTGAAGCAATATTTTAGGCATGATAATTATACAGACACAGGCTGACTTTTTGAGAAGGGCGCCTCCAATTTCTCTCTGCATAATTTTTCCAGAAAAGAAAATGAATGACACAGGTCGATTGTTTTTCAAGGGGAACATAAAACTAGAATGTTTTAAATCTTCCCACACTCTATCCCTCTAGGCAGGGTGGCTATTTCAAAAATTCCAAAGAAGACTATAGAAGTTGAGTTGCATGTCATTTTGGATATCTTCCAATTCTTCTCACAACAGTTGAAAAAATCCATCAACCCATTCCAGAGCTCTCATCATCATTACGAATTCTCCAAAATCGGATTATTTTTTCATTTCTTGTCAGTATTGTATTTGAAAAATCACTTGAAATCTTCAATGAACGGCTCAGATTGGGAGAAAATACTTTTGAGATCTCAAATTTTCTTTCGGATTTAGGTTGAAAATCAGCCCTAGACCTCTTCCACTCCCCACGCTAACTTAGTTCCAACATAGGATGAAAAATGATAATTTAACCTAGCCCCACTTTCCTACTTTTCTGACCCCCACTAATAGAAAAAGTAGATATTGTGATCTTGCCGAAAAAAATACTCTTATGTGCAATCGTCCCTTAATGCTTACTTAATCATTAACATCAAAGACAGTTTCGAAAGTGGCATTTTTCAGTATTTCGACATATTTCTGATCTCTATTATGTCACATTTCGGCCCTCTTATGTCATTTTTTAGCACTGTTATGCTTTCAAGGTCATTTTTCGGCACTGTTATGTCAACGCAAATGTCAGGTCAACGTCAATTGCTGTGGCCGCAGTCGAGAAATATGAATCGTGAACGCAAAAGTGGAAAGTTTATTGTGAAAAGTTGCGATTGCACATAAAGCAGAGTATGCATCTCGTGCTTGGAGTGTCTTTTTTGTATTCGTGCAAATATAGACCTTGCTTTGTAATGAGTGCTTAAAGTGCATTTCTCTGCAGACTACCGTTGACTACCAAAAAGACATACTTTTAGCACGAGATGCATACACGACTGCTTTACCTACTTATGTGCAATCGCAACTTTTCACAATAAACTTTTCACTTTTGAGTTCACGATTCGTGTTTCTCGACTGCGGCCACTTGACGTCAATAATTGACGTTGACCTGACATTTGCGTTGACATAACCTTGTCGAAAAATGACCTTGAAAGCATAACAGTGCTAAAAAATGACATAAGCGTGCCGAAATGTGACATAAGAGATCTGGAATATGTCGAAACAGTGAGAAATGCCACTTTCAAAACTGTCTTTGTTAATGATATAGTAAGCATTAGGAAATGATTACACATAAGCTACTATTTTTCCCGCATCTTCAGGCGTGAAGTGGAACATAAGGCTCGAGGCCGTAAAAAAGCTACTTTTGCGCCCTAGGGCTTTTGTCTTCTTGGACGTTCAATATGTCAGAAACTCAGATATTGCATGCAAATCAAATTAATAAAAATCAAAAGTTTGAAACTCTCCAAGAAAAAAATAGATACTTCTTCAATCACGCAAATGTGGTGGTTGAAAAGTCATTTTCCATAAGATTTGAACGAAACTGCTGGCTGTTGTAATTATGTTCTGTTGCAGACTTCTCTTGTGGATAACTACAAAACTGAAAAAAAAACTATAAAAAAGACACTTCAAATGCAGCAAAATGTAGGTACTTGGAAAAACAAATCAAAGCTGTATATACGTCATTTTACTTGATCAGGTTCACAGAGACCAATCTAAAAATCAAAAGACGCTAAAACCCTGACGAACATGCAGCAGCCCATCACGACTTTCAACACCTTTTGTAGACCTGTGGTGTGATAACGAGCCGAAAGCGGTGCGGATAACGTGCAATCGATTGAGAGGACAAACCGAAAAATTTACGGCCCACTACCCCTCGTCCAAGGCCAATTTCATACCCCATGAGCATTTCTTCCGGGATATTAAGACGTCCCGTTGCGTATTTATGGCGCTAATAAAGCCGCGAGATGGATGCTCGACTCGATCCTCCCCCGTCGCGATGTTTTGTCGTATGCGGCATATTCAAACTTTTTCCATATCGCATTTCTCCCAACAATTAAACTGGAGAAAATGCGTTGTTTTGGCTTAGACAGGTAGGTGGGTGGGTAGGCAGGTAACTTTAGAGTTTCCTCTCCATCTCGGAATATCCCGCAGAAGTGGAACAAGCATCAGACAGAGAGTTGCGGGAGTTGCGAGTTAACGATTCTGCCGACGAGTCCGTCGAGGGCTTCGGCATCGGGCAGGAAGACGAAAGGGGGAAAACAGAAAACAATGGTCTCAAACTTGAATTAGTTACGTTCGAGCAGAGAATTTTGAGCGATAACCCAACTAAAGAACTTAGAGAAGAAGATAGACAAACAGGGGATAGTAGTTATGCGGTATGAATACTAAAACGACCTCCGACGCAAAGTTCACCTGGAACTTTCGTAATGAAATGTTGGCTTTTCATACGATGGCAAGAGAATACGGCAGAGGCCTTGACGTATACGTGTATAGGTATATGCATACGTCTCAGCTTGATTAAAAATACACCGAAAGTCCCTGAAGGTACTCGTATTAGAAGATTTATCATTCAGGTTTTACTGTCCTTATCTTTTGTACAGTGCAGTACAGTGCAGTGGCGTAGCTATCAGGCGCGTGCTGGCCCACCGGGCAGCCGGGCATTTCCCGGTAGGCCCTCAGCCAGAAGGCCTTGTGGGGTCTTTCTTGTTTTTTCGAAATTGAGAAATTGTATAATTTTTTCCATACATAACACTGAGTACCTACTTGAATACCTAATCGATTTCCAAACTTTTACAGTCTTACAGACGTATCAACGAAGTCCTTACTTGGATTCTTTTGAATGAAAAAATATTGGGGGAGAACGCCAAGACAGGTCGATTTTTTTATATTTTTATAGAGGCGCATCCAAAATGATGTGCTTGAAGTATCACTCAGGGGAGAAGGGGCATTTTTGTTCGAAAGGGCCTTTGGACATGAATTAGCCCGGGCCCTCTTTAGGGTCCCAGCACGCGCCTGGTAGTTATTCGCGATTTACATTAGTTTTTCCCGCCACAAGGTAGCTGCGAAAAGCGGAATTCAACTGACAGCTTGAGGCGACATAAGATGTCATACAAAGATATAGCTTAACCTCACTTCTTGTCTTATATATCAATCACAATAATTGATGGACATGGTGATAAATAGGAAGAAGACTGGGTTCAAAAAACTATACCCAAATGACACCAGCTCCTAATAGTATATATTACATACCGAGGCGGGAAACAAGTTATTACTGCGGAGGACAAAGATTGCTGCCGGGGCGCTTAGCGCTCTGGCAACAATAGCCTGACACAGTAATAACCGTTTTCGCCGAGGTATGTATGCTATTTTACTGACAATTATTCAATACATTTTATCATTAGCAATGCATATAAGCCACAATAATTATTATTGTGTTGAAAATCGTCTTTATCAAGTGAGCGCTTCACGACAGTGACTCTCACTTTGACGTATAGACAATTTGACATGAAAACAAGTCATAGTCAATTTTTCTTTTGAAAACAACCGATCAAGTATGAACCAGACATAGAAATGTTTGATCTCACGCCTCCTGAATCTCGGCAAGCGGCCGAAGAAGCTACGGCAAATCTAATCAATAGCTGCCCAAAAACAGTCGCGATCGATACGAGAAAGGATTTCTCCTTGAGGAAATAGAAGCCCGGCACATGTTGGGGCTACGGGCTACCTATTCCATGCTGAAATGCTTGGTGGAAATAAGTGTCAAAACTGATATCTCGCAATCCCAGACTCCAAGCATTTCTCAAAATGTGAGTCATCCACTTCACTTCCCTCTCAATAATCACATGCCGATGTACCTAAAAGGCTGATAGAATATTTTTTTGAATAAAATCACGCCAAAACATAACCTGGACCGGAACAAACAGCGATCTGTCAAGTGTCATGTGGATTCAATTTTTGCACGCAATCACGTCAAAGACCAGCGATCATAGAAGGCTAGGTTTTTCTGCCCAAGAGATGGAACACATACGTTACCTACCTTTTAGAAGTCTGAAATGAATCAGTTACTATGTTGATTGTCAGTAAACGTTTATGAAGTACCTTCTGGATTTGAACTTCCCCTAGAAAATTTGGTGTGGGATCAAGAGGGTTCGCACAAGCTACTGACGATGTGCTGATTCATTTTATAAATAGGGACCTACCCAATCAATCCCCCCTCCCCCGTATGTTATTGCTGCTTGGGAAACTAGACAGTGAAACTCGTCGCATTTGAGTGCCCTTAAGCGCATATCAGGGTTCTCCGGAAGATCTTGTGACGGTGACGCCTCAGCTGCCAAATGGATAGGGAATTTGAACCTCGAATTTTGAATCAACTAACAACTCACAAATTATTTATACCTATTTATTAGCTGGGTTATATGTTTTATATATCATGTGCGCCATATGATAAGTAAATAAATAGTGTATCCGTTATTGTTGTTGGCAGGAAGTGTTCTGATTACTTCATTAATAAAGAGTGATCGAATAAATTTCTCCTCAAAGTAGACCTTGGTCTCCTTTCTGGCTACGTTCTTCCGTTAGATTTTCAGGAATCATAGGCGACTTGAGGAGAAATTTAACCGATTACTCGTTAGATAACAACGTGATATAAAAACCATTCACATAAGAACTTAATACGACGTCTAGATTGCAAATGCATCGCATCGCTATGCAAAGAGAGCTATGATTGGTCCTTGCCTAGCAACTACACAAGTGAACTCTGTTCCCCGTTTCAAGAAGCCCTTCACATCAGGACCCCTGCCCCTGATGTATTGATCCTCAAATGTTTGACTCAAAAGCAATGTTTTTGTGTAATTTGCTGATTACAAACTCAAATAATTATTGAAAAATGAAAAATAGGACAGAGGTCTTAACTCCTACCCAACAGTTTACACCCTGGGGGGGGGGCGACCACCTATGAGTATAGCTACTCCACTGCTTGTCATGGTGCTCGATTGTAAAGTTCAGAAACATGAAACATCCCCGCCACATCGGTACTCATTTGAGACAATCACATCTTGGTTGATACACTCGTTGATACAATTCCGCTTCTTGCTCTACTCACTCGTGCTCTCGAAACTAAAATTCGGAACCAAATTCGTTTTCTACTCTTTAATTTTATTTTGTTCGTGCTATCACGACAATAAGCTTCTATACTGGAAACGGACAGACCTGAGCTTGTCGTTCGAGGCAATTATTGTTGATATACAGTCCTGCGAGTTGGACGGGAGTAAATCAGTATTAAGTGAAAAAGAGCGAGATAAATCCGGGTTAAAGGCGCCGGTATTTGAATAAGCAACTCAAGATTTTCAAAGTATCTTTTTTCTCTCCCTCAAATCCCGACCGTCTTGAGTCGTGTTTGCTGTGAAGACGCCGACGGAGAAAGTGGGAGTCGCTAAGGTAACTAGTAAATTTACACTCGGCAGTTGACAGCAGGGCGGCTAAATAGCTCGTTAAGGCACGCGGGAGACTTGGTTGGCGCGCACGTCGCCGACTTCTTTCGGCAAGCCCTGGCTCCTGCAACGTCTTATACCTACAACAGAGAAAAGACGCCGATTGTCGAACGTCGACAGGGCTTTTTCATATCCCTTTTCATCCTGTGTTACTCATCTCATCCCGCTTCGATATCCAATATCCGATTCAATTCTGACAATTACGTGACAAAGGTGGCCCTTACGACATCCAGAGGAGTCGTCGTAAAACTCTTGATGCCAGATCTCGTTATGTGCAACTCCGGAGGCAAGAAATACCCGCTCGAGTTTGTGTACGCTTCTTTTAGAATACCGATATGGAAGGAGATGGTAATTTACTTATTATTATAATTATTATCAATTCATTAGCATTCACCTAATTTATTTGGTTTTAATAGATTTGTACAAAACATCAAAAACCAATGATAAAGTGATATCCAAGAGGTTTCTAATGCAGTTTTGAAAGTGGAGTGACCTAGACGGTAGCAGGATGAGCTCGGCCCCGCTTTCAAAATGTGGAGGTCCCGGATTCAAGTTCGCACTATAGTCTGGGCCAAATAGATTTGTTAACGGGTTCCTTAGTACTGGGGCATCTACTACCGTGCGGTGATGACCCAAGAAGAGGGATGAAATGAGAAAGCCATCGAAACAAAACCCTACCGATGAATTTCCCATTGATCCAAGAATGTACTATGTATGTAAATCTACCAGTACATCGTTATTGGCTACGTTTACACCGGTGGACTAAAACTGGACTGACCCAAGCACTGACCCAAATTCCACCTAAAGTAATTCTTCTCTTCCAGCGTTTTCACCAGCAAACTAACGCGGCCGACCTATTTAAAAATATGAACCTGAACTAAATAAATCTAAAAATTAAATTCACTTCAGTCCACGGCTAACCGGAGACCTGACCCAAGCTAATTGGTCCTAATTTTATCCTTGTCTGCAATCATTAACACCACAATTGCTCCTAATTTGGTCCTTGTCTGCAATCGTTAACACCACATGGACTAAATTTATTTGGGTCGAATTAAGTGCTTAGGTCGCGGACCAAAGCCACGGTGTGAACGTAGCCATTGTTATCGTTACTGAAGAAACACCTACGGGAAAAATCTGCTAATAACCAATTAGTTGATGCAGGCAAAATGGCGTAGGCAAAATGGCGTTATAATTGGAAAACGAAAATTCCCAATGTCCATAGATACCTTCTTCCGGGCATTAGCTATCCATGAAAAAATCGGTTGTGTCGTCACCCCGAAGCTTTCTCGACTACTATACAAAAACCTATAGAAATTTTTGTTCTAAACGTCCCTTTCGGCTAAGAAGTTGGAATTAGAAAAAAAGATTGAAAATAATTTGCAATAAATTGAAAATTTTGACACAAAAATTCAAATTTTTCGGAAAAACTTGAGCTCTGTTTCCAAATCTATTGTGAAAATCTTAGATTAAAGCTTCACTTGGAGCTCCATCATCCAAGTCTAGACTGATGACAGGCAAAAACTAATGGGCTCGTTCGACAGCAAAACCATGTCTGGCATACCAAATTTGAAGTCGATCGGATCAACGGTTCGGCAGTAATCGTGGAATATTTCAATTTTGGAAATGGTCTTAGTCGTCTTGGGGGACCTCGCAAAATAGATATATCTATCGAAATCTCTTTTTTTTCGAAAAGTAAAACTGTAAGGCTCTAACTTTATTCCTCAAGGAAGAGTTAACTGCAAAATACACAGATAGACGGGTTTGATCTTCTATTTCCGCATCTTCTTCGAAAATGCGGAAATAGTACATTACGTAACAAGTACGGTAAGTGATACATTACGCATGAGTGTGAACATTACGACCGGGAGAACATTACATTCAAATTAAGACGTCATTTTCGTGTTCTTCTGTAAACAAAGATTTGATAAAAACCAGTGGCTGAATGATAATTACATAAATAAGGGTAATTTCAAGTAGGTTCATAAAGAAAATGTGTATGTATTTAAAATTTTCAAAAATTGAAATTTTCAAAAAAAAAAATTTGTATATTTTATTGGATTTATTTACAATTTTCAATTTTTTCTCGAAAAAAAACCGCTATTTTTTGACCAAGCCTGCCTGTGGCTGTTGTTATGCTTGAGCATCTTACAAGAGAGCGGTACACTAAATTATCGCAAAAAAATCAAGAATCCCATCAAAAACCAGTCCATCAAATTTAGATGCTTTCAAAATATAAAAAATGATCTTTTTCATAAAAAAAATTCGGGGAATCGCAGGAATCGAACTCGAGCCTGCTGGACACACGCCTCGCACCAGTTGCAGCAGGTAAGGTCCGGAGGTGGCGTCTCTCACCATCAAGATCAAGCTATCGGGGTATTTTTGTCGGCCGGCCAAAACCGTCATTAATAAAGGACACGAACAATTTCTTTTCTCTTTTCAAGAGCAATAGCGGCAGCTTAGGCCCCGGCTACCAGCCGGGAGAGGTACGTTTTGGTCATCAGCAGGTGTATGGGACTTCATATATCAACAACGTCTCCTTGTGAGAAAATTGAAAATCCAATAATGAAATTAGTGACATTTCAACCGCCATTTTGACATTTTAGTATGTTAGCTTGAATCAAAGTATTAAGGTGTTTTATGCACTTGTATACGATATAACATATTAAGAGTAAATATGAAGAATCCTATAAACAAGAATTTAGCAACAATTAAACATCAGTTTAGTATTTAGGTGTATTGGATGGAGCTGGTGCAGCTCAAGATTTCTAAATAGACCCCCATTTAATCTTTTCTGGTCACATTTGCATTGCTACCAAAGAATTATTCTGCTTCATAAGTGTAGGTGAGAATTTCATTCATTCATAACTTTACAATTACTGTTATTGAAAGAAAATTATGTAGGATTTTCATTTTTGTACATCTCACCGCTAGGTTTAGGCCTTCGATAAGGTTATATAAGCATGTCAAACCCATACTATCGGTTGAGAGGACATGACTGAGGCCAGTCCTGTAGGTGCGAATTATTGTTGGTTTGCTTGTGAATCAGATTTAGGGTGGTATTGAGTGCCGGCAGTGGCGGACTAAGAGAATTGGGGGCCCTGGGCGGAATTGTAAGATGGGGCCCCTAAGGGGTGAAAGTTGATAATATGAAGGGGAGCCGGCAGACTTTTTGGCCCACCCTGCCCCGCTGTGATTGAGCAAAAGCCTAAGAAACAAAAAAATGAGTATAGTAACTTGACTATAAAACACTCACCACGGGTTCCACCAAAAAATTTAAGAGCGGTTCAAGCTAAACCGAGATTTAACGGATATTTTTTTGGTCAATGTTGATAGATTCATTTTGGGAAATACGTTAAATCGCAAGTATACCACCCTTTGGGTCACTACTCAGCGTGAAACCTGAATTTTCATTAATCATTTGGCCAGAATCAATCAAAATAAATCTCGAGTTAGCTATCAGCTGGTTAAATATTTTGGTGGAACCCACGGACAGTGACGTAGTCAGAATTTTAATGTGGAGAGGGCAAAAGCAACGACGAGGGTGCAAGTCGGCGAGTGGCAGCGCTGCAGGCGAAATTTTTTGGGCATAATAATGATAATAATAATGCTGATGATAATAATCGGTATATTTCATGCGTTTTGCGATTCCGGTTTTTGACGTTTTCACCAAAATTGCTTGATAATCAAACTTCTTTCAGAAAAATTTTGCGCTTCTTGAAAATTTCCGCCAGAATTTTTCTTGTGTCGGTTTAGTGTGGGATGGAGTGCGGTGGGCGCTTGGGAGGTAGGAGAGTGGGGTCATTTGCCCACTCTCGCCCTCTTTGGCAATGCCACTGACCACCAGTACCTACAAAGAAGTTTTCGGTTCCAGCTTTGGATGTTGAATTGGATTTGGACTGTTGAATTGATGCTGAAACCTACTCGTATTATACAATATTAGGATGACTATATAATACATTGAACAAGAACCAATCAAAACTCTTGAAATGCGCATAGGCAGCCAATCAGCACGTCTCTACGCTTACCACCCCGGCAATACAGGCGTCCTCCTTGACGGAAATATTATCGCTGTGGTACCGTGGTCCTTCCCCCTCTCCCAGACCAGGGCAGTGGCTGTCATTCAGAGCATCAGAGCGCATTCCGCATTTACGCAATGTCAGTGCTGTCAGTTGTCACAATCAAAATAATTATATGAAACTGAACATTGCAAGAACGTTTTCCATGCAATATAGAGCATTTTCTACCATTTAAAGGTATAAGTATTCCCACTTTCCTAGTAAATTTTCATTCCACACCGTTAGTTGTTAAATTTTGTGCTTTTTGATTTATAGGAGAAGAAAAAAAGAAGCCCAAGTTTTGTTGAACTGGGAACAGGACACACGCTGTTTAATTTTCCAAGAGGAATCTCAATTTTATCTACTCACGGCCTTCACCAAAAATGGCTTATACAACGGCTTTCAAATTACAAGCAGACGCTTCTGCTACATCAAAGAAAAATGTCCTTCGGTTTCATTAAATACATTGAATCCAGATACAACTTTGCATGTGAAGACTCTCCCCAGCCTGTTACAATATTTGAGTGAATTGTGATAACATAAAGTGTAGGCAATAGTTTTTTTATCTATCCATGCATGCTTTACTGGAGTATGTGTCTTGAATCTCAACTTCGTGTCACTAACTTACCGTTCATGCAATAATCATGTTTTTTTAATATGTTCCTCGACTCTCAACTTTGTCTTACTTCCGTATTGTTTCATTAAATTATTTAAACAAATTCAGTACAAATATAACGCATTTTACTCAATTGCCTTTTACAAATAATTTGTATTGAGAAAAATTGTATGCTACAAAGTGTCAATCGATCGAAACGTTCCATCTCCATTGCTTCATTTAGAGAATTTCTTGAAGCTTCTGCACTTTCCAAGATCAGTCTAAGGTTCCCTTTATGCTGAAGAAGAAAAAACCTTCAAGTATTTCAATAAAATCAATCATAACATTGTATAACCTGTCGCCTTCTTGTCCATTCTCTGGTATAATATCCTCTGATTTGTCCATTTCGCAGGAGCACCCTGAATTTGGTGAGAAATTCCAGTGTAGCTGGATATATGGCATGAAAGCCACTTCTGATTCTGAATAGGTCTACTGCACTTTTTCATAGCACTTTTTGTTTGAAAGCGTTTTTCATCTTCCGATTTCCAACTGCAACTAACCTACAAACTCGAACGTCAAACAATGACGTTTCCAACTTTTGACTTTTACCGACGCAGCATCTCGAGACTTCCGTTGCCAACGTTAAGAAAAAAGCGCTATTGCGCTAATAAGAACGCAGTTTATTATGATAATGAAGTGAATATTAAAAACCATTTTGAGTAAAGAATAAGATTACCCTGATTAATCAGTGTATACCACAAAGTTCTTTGTAAAATTTCAACCATTTGAACAACACTGGTAGAGCCCAGAATCTTGGGTAGCGCTCTGTCAATTCATTATATAGTCTTATCAAATACAATGCGTTGTACGCTTAATCGTCAGATAATTTTTTAATAATATCATTTCGTTCTAATCCCAATGCAAGAAAATACAACTCGCCCTATGGGCTCGTTGTATTTTCAGCTTTGGGATTATAACTCATAATATTACTAAAAAATTATCGACAATAATCGTACCACTCATTGTATTACTACTGACTATATAATACATTGAACAAGAACCAATCAAAACTCTTGAAATGCGCATAGGCAGCCAATCAGCACGTCTCTACGCTTACCACCCCGGCAATACAGGCGTCCTCCTTGACGTAAATATTATCGCTGTGGTACCGTGGTCCTTCCCCCTCTCCCAGACCAGGGCAGTGGCTGTCATTCAGAGCATCAGAGCGCATTCCGCATTTACGCAATGTCAGTGCTGTCAGTTGTCACAATCAAAATAATTATATGAAACTGAACATTGCAAGAACGTTTTCCATGCATTATAGAGCATTTTCTACCATTTAAAGGTATAAGTATTCCCACTTTCCTAGTAAATTTTCATTCCACACCGTTAGTTGTTAAATTTTGTGCTTTTTGATTTATAGGAGAAGAAAAAAAGAAGCCCAAGTTTTGTTGAACTGGGAACAGGACACACGCTGTTTAATTTTCCAAGAGGAATCTCAATTTTATCTACTCACGGCCTTCACCAAAAATGGCTTATACAACGGCTTTCAAATTACAAGCAGACGCTTCTGCTACATCAAAGAAAAATGTCCTTCGGTTTCATTAAATACATTGAATCAAGATACAACTTTGCATGTGAAGACTCTCCCCAGCCTGTTACAATATTTGAGTGAATTGTGATAACATAAAGTGTAGGCAATAGTTTTTTTATCTATCCATGCATGCTTTACTGGAGTATGTGTCTTGAATCTCAACTTCGTGTCACTAACTTACCGTTCATGCAATAATCATGTTTTTTTAAGTATGTTCCTCGACTCTCAACTTTGTCTTACTTCCGTATTGTTTCATTAAATTATTTAAACAAATTCAGTACAAATATAACGCATTTTACTCAATTGCCTTTTACAAATAATTTGTATTGAGAAAAATTGTATGCTACAAAGTGTCAATCGATCGAAACGTTCCATCTCCATTGCTTCATTTAGAGAATTTCTTGAAGCTTCTGCACTTTCCAAGATCAGTCTAAGGTTCCCTTTATGCTGAAGAAGAAAAACTTTATGCTGAAGAAGAAAAAACCTTCAAGTATTTCAATAAAATCAATCACAACATTGTATAACCTGTCGCCCTCTTGTCCATTCTCTGGTATAATATCCTCTGATTTGTCCATTTCGCAGTAGCACCCTGAATTTGGTGAGAAATTCCAGTGTAGCTGGATAATTGGCATGAAAGCCACTTCTGATTCTGAATAGGTCTACTGCACTTTTTCATAGCACTTTTTGTTTGAAAGCGTTTTTCATCTTCTGATTTCCAACTGCAACTAACCTACAAACTCGAACGTCAAACAATGACGTTTCCAACTTTTGACTTTTACCGACGCAGCATCTCGAGATCTTCCGTTGCCAACGTTAAGAAAAAAGCACTATTGCGCTAATAAGAACGCAGTTTATTATGATGATGAAGTGAATATTTAAAACCATTTTGAGTAAAGAATAAGATTACCCTGATTAATCAGTGTATACCACAAAGTTCTTTGTAAAATTTCAACCATTTGAACAACACTGGTAGAACCCAGAATCTTGAGTAGCGCTCTGTCAATTCATTATATAGTCTTATCAAATACAATGCGTTGTACGCTTAATCGTCAGATAATTTTTTAATAATATCATTTCGTTATAATCCCAATGCCAGAAAATACAACTCGCCCTATGGGCTCGTTGTATTTTCAGCTTTGGGATTATAACTCATAATATTACTAAAAAATTATCGACAATAATCGTACCACTCATTGTATTACTACTGATTATGCATTTCTACCATCTGCAGCGCGCAGACAAGATAATTTTTTTGTTTTGTCTCCCCCCTCTTTTGGAAAGAAATATTAAAATAAAAAATTTCAAAGGCGCCCCTGGCACTCTGATATCCGGGGCCGGGGCCCCTGAAGCCTGAACTGAAAATTATTCTTGGATTTTCCGTGATACAGACACACCTTTACTGCCTATGTACAGGCACAGAATATCGTACAGGCCCCCAAACCTCTGTTGTCATGGGATCTGCAAATGTAACTTTAGAATGTAAAAAAAAACAATGTTATTTACTGACAAATACTGACCTCCAAGCCATTTTAACTTACTGCACATCCCATAATTTGAAACTTAACCCATCCAAATGTTCCTATATACCGGGTGATCATTTGAAAACTATCCACCTGCAATATCTCCCGATTCCTAGTGCAAGTGTGTTTGAGCAAAAACAGGTCGATTTTTATATCGAGGGGGACATCTAAAACATACATTGGAGAATTTATATCTTAAGCCCCCTCGCTCCCACTTTCCCCAACTTTGAAATTTCGAATGACACTACCTACCTTGCGATGCATCAAATTGAAGAAAATTAAATTCTCTTTCTAAAAAAATATTTTGAAATTTTTCAACCCCACCCCCCGTTCTTCCTAAAATTCTCTGAGTGTCCAAGTTAATATTCTTGACCTCCATTCCCCTTCAATACAGTCAACGTCATCCTGCACAGCATCGAAAGAGAAAAATTTCTATGAAAAAAGTGCTACCCAAATTCACCCCTTCACTCCCCCCACCTGACCTTAAAAATCTAAAATGTCAATACCCACTTTGTAATACATCAAATTGAAGGAAATTGAATTTTCTTTCTGAAAAAGATTTTTTCACAATTTTTAAAGCCCCCCATTCCCCCCTAGAATACTCCAAAGGGTCAGTTTATTGGGGGAGGGGTAGAAAATTTGATAAAAATTCTTTTCGGAAAGAGAATTCAATTCCCTTCAATTTGATGTATCACAAAGTAGGTGGTGCTTTGTTGAATTTGGGAGTTGAGGTGGGGGGAGCAAAGAGGTAAATTTGGGTAGCACTTTTTCCACCGAAAATTTTCTTCTTCGATGCTATCTAGGATGACGCCGACTAAATTGAGAAAAAAATGAGGGATCCAGGATATAAAATGGGACAGTCAGAGAATTTTTAGGGAAAAGGGGGTGGGGTTAAAAATTTTGGAAATATTTTTTTTAGAAACAAAATTTAATTCTCTTCAATTTGATGTATCGCAAGGTAGGTAGTGTTATTTGAAATTTAAGTGTTGGGGTAAGTGGGGGCGAGGGGGGTGAGTGTAGAAATTTGTCAATGTATGTTTTAGATGTCCCCCCCGATATAAAAATCGACCTGTTTTTGCTCGGAAAAATATTCACTAGGAATCGGGAGTTATTGCAGGTGGATAGTTTTCAAATGATCACCCGGTATGTTTTTGTCCAGAAAGATTCAATCATATTGTAAAATCCAACTTCAAAGTCTCTATTGACGGAGTATCACTAACTTGCGTTGAAAAGGTGAAAAATCTGGGCGTTGTCTTTGATTAAAAAAGCTTAGATTCAAAGATCACGTAGCCTCTCTCGTCAAGAAATCATATGTTGCCCTGAAATTACTGTATAATAATGTCAGCATCATAGGTTTCAAACTAAGAAAGACATTGTGCGAATCGCTCGTGATTCCCTTTGTAGAGTATGCTATTGCCGTTTACTTTTTCTGTTTAGATAGCATAACAAAAAATATAATTCAGGAAATACAAAATAGCTGTGTCAGGTTCATTTTCGGTTTGAGGAAGTACGACCGCATATCTTCGAGGTTGAAAGAGTTGAATTGGTTGAAGATGGGAAACTTGAGTAAGTTGCGCCTATCAACTTTGACTCATAAAATTTTGCTAACCTCCTCACCAGAATATCTTCGAGAAAAACTAATTCACAGACCAAACCTTCAAACTGTCAGCTTAAGATACAATGAACAGCTTGTTTTGCCGCGTTTTCGGACAACCATTTTCTGCAGATCATTTACTTTCAATGCTGTGAGAATTTACAATCATTTATTTGTGGAAATTAAGAATATGTCTATTTGAGGATTTCGATATTCTGTTAAATTGTTTTTACTAGAATCCTAATTTTGTTGTAATTCTTTCGATTAGAGGTTAAGTTGAATAGCGTAAGCTAGACTTTGCCTCTTTAAATAAAGCCTCTTATTATTATTATTTACCTGAGTAATATGCAAAAACAGTTACCATTGAAGGAAAAAATTGAAATTTTTGGAATTAATCCCAATTTTTTTGCAGTACTTTTAACAAGCAAGAGGAATTGGGGGCCCCATCAGATTATTGAGGCTTCGAGGCCCGGGGTGGACCGCCCCTACCGCCCCTCCTTTTAGTCCGCCACTGAGAGGCGGTTTTTCGAAATTTTGATTAAATCGTCGTTTAAATTCGTATTGTTTCGTGGTCCAAATGAACTGTGCGTTATAATAACGCGCGGCTCATAACGCACAGGTTGGGTAAGGTTGACGTAATTGACAACTTTCGGGCCTACTATAGCGTGTTAAAGGGGTCACTTTCGTAGGTGGTCGTAAGAAAAAACCTAAACATGCCTAATTTGACGTGTGTAAACATACTTATGTGTGTAAAACATTAATAAAGATTATTGCCCATTATAATGCAATAGTTTTTGTATGGTTTCGTTTATTTTCCAGCTCACATTTACCGATAGGGCAGAATGAAATTGAGTGCGTCATTTTGCTGTTGGTATAATTTATCAACATACCAAAATTGTAATAACAAGGGAAATAATGACTTACTCTTCTTTTTGCTGTAGACCTATTCATCCTAGAGGTTTTATTATAGTGCAGAGAGTACCTAATTGTGCGACGAAACAAGCTGCAGAGTAATGGATGGGGATGCTGTTTTGCTTCCAAACTTCAACACCCCACCAACTTTTTATTGTTTTGCAATTGAGAAATACGCGCCATCTTGATTACCGCTCGTATACTCTTGATAAGCACCTCGGGGGGGTCAAAATGAACTTGCGAAACAAGGGTGTAAATGCAAAATTAACACTTAAATGATTTAATAACTAGACGGTGCCGGATTTACTCGAATCTACACGAGTCCTTATTAAGATTCCCTCTACAATAACCAACGGTCCGGGCGTGTTGCGCCAATTTGAAAGTTGCACCTTTTCCTTTCGCGAGCTCTTGTTGCGCTAACTTTCATGAATTTGTGTCGTGAAATTCCAGCCATCGGGAAACGTCATCAATCGATGAGAGGTATTATCGTTCAGTTGTGGAAAGTTTTTAGAGTTTTGCGGCGCAGAGACGGTAAAAGTGTACACAAAAAAAAAGTTTAGGAATTCGCGGAAGTTGCCTCGTTGTCTCGCGAGGTAGAATAATAAAATCCGGGGGAGTGTGTATATAGGTTGAGTTTACGACACACCACCGTCGAAAAGTGAGGTAGGTTGGCATAGGAGGAGAGGAGTTCGTTGCGGTTTAATTTTGAAGTCGTTCATAAAATATGGCCATTTAGTTTTTATAAGTTACAATGCAATCTGGAGAGGAGCATGTGTCTGGAATCGCCCAATTAAAACCTCAGGCGTTTTATGATGCCCGAGAGGAGTTCAGTGAAATTGTGGTGCTGGATCTTGGTGGATCATAGAGAAACAATTTCCATTAGTGGTGTTTAGTGGAATTAGAAACGAAAACATTGTTCTTTGGCATTGTTTTTGTGGCAGTCGGAAGCTGCGAAATTTATCACAAAAGTACCTACAAGTAAGAATAAATCTGCATCGTGTAATTGAATGCGTAATTATGCACAAGAATTCTCTTGCAGATTTTATTTTCAATCCTGCACAAGAAAATGATGCACCAAATGGGTGATTTTCATAAAAAAATACATTCCATTCTAATGATCCATGAAATATTTTGAGAATAAATACCTTTGACAGGTGAAAAAACAATACTGATCAGGTCAAATAAAAAAACCAGTTTGTCCCAAGTCAACTTGTTCAGACTCTTTTTCATCCTTTACACGCCGCACTTGAATTCAAGAGACTGGATCTAGTTAGAAACGATAATCAAACTTATCGTAATCCATCCTATCTGGAAAAAAGAAAGATCTATACCACCAGGATACGATGCCTTGAATTACGATGAATTTTTATGTGACGGATTGACAGGCTTCATCCCCTTCCTTTTGAATTGCAATTTTCTATCTCCCCGTCAATAACTCAAAACTATGGCGATTTTGGAAAGTAGCAGGGCCTCGAGTAGGGCGCTCAATTCTAAACAGAAAATTGAAAAAAAAAATTACCAACTTTATTTCCTACACGTTAATTATAACTTAACATTGCTTGGTTACGGAATACAGGGTGGTCCATCCTAGCGTAATTATCCCATAGCGGTCTTACCCTTCAAGATAGAGAAAAAGATGTAAAGAAGAAGTTATATGGTTTGATGAGACCTATAACTTAAAATTATTTTCAGCTATACAGGGTGTCCCATTTTGACGGGATCAACAAAACGTCAATTTTTTTAAATGGAGCACCCTATATTTTTTTGCATTTTTGGATTCAGCTTCTTTAACTGTCTTATGCCTGTATTTTTGTTTTCCAATTGTGTGGCAGTGCTACCAACTAAAAATTAAAAACTGAAAAAAATCGCATGTCCACAGTTATCTTGAAAAAATCGTAGCGGCCTTGCTTTTTAAAACTAAGAGATGAAACTTGACATGATGATAGTCAAGTCACAGACCAATATACCAATGTCAAAAATTTGCGATTTCTTGATAACTCAAAGGCGTTCACAAAAAAAAATCAAACTTTATAATTTTCAAAGTCTCATAACTCATTTTTTTCAAATAGCATGCCCCTAATTTTATAACGTTATCTGATAGCTTTTTTTATCCTCTTTCATTTTTACTTGGGGTACTCTCCCCTCAACTTCATTTTTTTCGAGATAATCGGAAATTTTCACAAAATTTGTGATTTTTTAATTTTTTTTCACAAATTGAGTTGGCCGTGATGGATGACAGACAAGCCAAATAGTACGCAACGCTCAATTAGTCAGTCTGAATATTGTCGAACAAGAGAAAATGGCTTCAACGCAGAAAAAAACAAATTGGGATCCTGGATATCGGGATCATTACCAGAATATCATATCAATCATTTTCTCTCGCGTAAAGTCATTTTTCTTTGTTCGACTATAGGCGATTGACCTTATTGGGGAAAATGGCCGTTTCGTCGAGGAAGTTTTAGGGCATTAATTTTTAGAACTGGTGTAAGTTGCCGTCCGGCAACGGCGGTGGTTACGTCAATTGGTGGCATGTCAAAACTGTCACTTTGCTGTCTTGTGCAGTACGCTACAAGCAAACTTTCGTTCCTGTGAACCCTTGGGACCCCATAGGCTCGTTATTGGGCCCCATGTTGATGACTAGCGTCGTCGCAGACCTTTCTCTAAATCATCCATAGCTTCCGCCCAAGGAAGAGCAACAGACTCTGTCACACCCGCACGGTGGGAAACACACAAGCCCGTCGACCAGCCTGCCAGCCAAGAAAAAATCACCTCGGGCTGGCCGTGCAGAGTCAACCACCACCTACCTTTTTTCCTCACTTTTTTCTAAAGATTTCCTGCTTCGACTTCAGCTGGAGATCCGCATTTTTCATTCTAACAAGCTCGCCGTAGCTACCTCTGTGTTCGCGACGTAAACGTTGTCTTTTTTTATCGCAATAATGTAGTGCATTGCTGGGGGCGTAGTCTTTCAGCTGCGCACTTCTGGAGCTAGATCTACAAACCTGCTAAATATGCCAACCATAACATGAAATAAGAGACACAAATGCAAACCCCTTTTTCAGATTATTTCTACTTGTCAAATTTCCATGTCAATATGTGGGTATTACAGGTATCCACTAGTGCCCACCTAGGCTACTAGACGTCGGAGTATGTTTTCCTCGTAAAAACGTCCTCGACGATCAAGTACCGAGCTCTACACCAGGTGGCGTTTTTCTAATGTAAATCGCCTATATTCAGACTGACTAACTGAGAGTTGCGTACTATTTGGCTTGTCTGTCATTCATCACGGCCAACTCAATTTGTGAAAAAAAATAAAAAAATCACAAATTTTGTGAAAATTTCCGATTATCTCGAAAAAAATTAAGTTTAAGGGTAGGGTATCCCTAGTAAAAATGAAAGAGGATAAAAAAAGCTATCAGATGACGTTATAAAATAAGGGGCATGCTATTTGAAAAAAATGAGTTATGAGACTTTGAAAATTATGAAGTTTGATTTTTTTTTGTGAACGCCCTGTATCAAGAAATCGCAATTTTTTGACATTGGGATATTGGTCTTTGACTTGACTATCACCATGTCAAGTTTCATCTCTTAGTTTTGAAAAGCAAGGCCGCTACGATTTTTTCAAGATAACTGTGGAAATGCGATTTTTTTCAGTTTTAATTTTTTTTTGTTGGTAGCACTGCCACACAATTGGAAAACAAAAATACAGGCATAAGACAGTTGAAAAAGCTAAATCCGAAAATGCAAAAAAATATAGGGTGTCCTATTTAAAAAAATTGACGTTTTGTTGATCTCGTCAAAATGGGACACCCTGTATCGCTGAAAATAATTTTAGGTTATAGGTCTCATTAAACCATATAACTTCTTTCTTACATCTTTTTCTCTATCTTGAACGGTAAGACCGCTAAGGGATAATTACGCTAGAATGGACCACCCTGTACATTACGGAGGTCATAAGCCCCTAGGGAGTTGTGAAATTCATAATTTCCTCGAGGGTTATTATGAATCCATAGTTGCCTCTCAGTGGCGTATCTAGGGTAAATTGCACCTAGGGCAAAGCATGAAAAGTGCGCCTCTAAATTAGAAACCTTGGAAAATGCGCCACAGGCGTTTTTTTTCTCCAGAATTTGAGTGGGCCAACGACAAATTGGGCCTCCGTATTAGACAATATCTGGATCAGATGATAAAATTGAAAGTTGATCGTCCATTTGAATGTATATGTGCCGTACCTATTGGTTTTATTTTTTCTCTTTTCCTCTGTTCCCATTTCGCTTATCAATCATTGCTCACACGAATTGTGCCCAATAGTCCAAATATCTACATTATTTCATTTTTTCATTTTTTGATTTTTAAAATTTCTATCTTTCCCTCTCATTTGCGCCGAAGTGCGCTCACAGCACATGCCTCACTTGCCCCCCCCCCCCTCCTCGTAGATACGCCTCTGTTCCCTCTAGCTCATGGCAACCGACAGAATTGACAAATTAGTTTGAAAAAGTCTGACCTTTCTCAACGAAAAAAAGTCTGTTGGGTATGGAAAAAACTATCTATGAATTACGGGAATTATCAGATGACTATAACCTCGGGTTGGTCTGTTACTTTCGGCTATTATCATAATCATTATAATTCCATTAATACATGAATAGCTATTCCTGAACTAGGTATTTGCTAAGTGGCATCTTGGCATTATCAAATGCAAGGTTCATACAGTTTTCAGCATCCTAATTTCAATTTCATAGTGTTCGGACTACTGTTTTCTCCAAACAGGTCATTCCAGTCTTTTAACCATTCATCTCAGAAACTACCAGCACGAAAAAAATATCCAAGCATGGTGTTTTTTATTCTTCAACTCTTCATTATATTCCTATAAGTTGGTTAGAAGTTCGAAGTAATGAAAAGATAAGACTTGAAATCGCAAAAAAGACATCTGCAGTTGAGAGGAAGTTAAAATGAACGCTTCAAGATTCCAAGCGGATATAACTACTGCCCTGTCAGAATAGTGTTAGTGCTATGGTGATATTACTATCAATGTTAGGATGTTACAAGTTATGGCAGTATTAGGCAACTGAAACGCTTGAATTTTGCGCCAAAAAGTGGGCGATCTATCATAACCCACTCCAAAACTAATTTCGAGATGACACTGACAGATAAATAGCATAACCTAAATTATGGTAGTGGCACTGTCGTGGGAGTGCGCACACGCTGAAAACTCGTCATTGGCAGATGTTAATCGAGATGTTATGAATCCAGAAATTTTCTGTACTCGGGTAACACTGACATTACCAGTGTTAGTTAACATGATTGTGAACGCTTCTATGAATTTCTTATCTTCTGGTTCTTAACAGTAACATTAACATTGACATCACTTTAACACTATCACTATTCTGACGGGGCTGCTGACAATATCATCTTGCCAGTTTCACTTAAGAAGACTTCAACGAAAGCGTTCGTGCTCTCTGTAAATGAGTTGACGACTTCACTATAGGGCTCCGAAGTGAAAAGATTAGATTGACGTTGGAAAACTTGAGATGTCCTTCGCATCTGCTCATCTGCAGGCTAACAAGTAGTATAAATATATGCTGAAAGACTCCAACGGAGCCCCAATAAAGCCTCAAATCATATCAGAATATCAGTTTCACTATCAGAAGGCGTCAAGTTATGCTTCAGGTAGACGAACCGATGCTTGAGTGGTGCTTCAAGAAAGTACTGAGGCTCCAAACTCCTGAAGTAACAAGATCAGGTTGAAAAACTTCGAGAGCAACTTTTTTTGTTATATTCATCTGGTTGAAGCAGGTCGTTGATCAATGTCTCACCTTATTTTCACGTTAGCAGACCTAGTTTCTCCTCTGCAATAAGTGCTGGTCATCACTAGTCACTTGTGGTTGGGAGTCAGTCAAAGGCCGAAGTTGGCTATAGAGCTTATTTAATTATATTTTTAGATACCTATATTTTTTGTGGGTGAGTTAAATTCGTAGCGCCCTCTTCCAGTCATTAATGTAATTTTCACTATTTATTTCTAAAAATAGCTAAAACGCTCAATGATGACGTAGCAAGTTAGCCCAAGTCAGGACGTTGCCATAGCAATGCATGACAACAGCAACGAGTGGCTTCCTTCCCCTCGTACTGCGTACCTCTCCAACAGTCTACTGTCAATCTTTGTTGTCATGTATTGCCATGGCAACGCCCTGACCTAGGCCAGCCTTCTACATCAAACTAATTGAGCTTATTGAATTGGTATTCACTCATTCTACTTCGGTGCAAATGTTACGAATGCAGTTAGTTAGAAGACCAACTAGGCGGTCGGCTCACTGTATCATAAATCAAGGCGGATGCTATTTTTGCATTTGATTGTGCCGTTGCGTGGGTCTCCAAAGCCCGAGTTTCGAGACAGTGGCTCGCTGCTGATCTGCATGATGCTCTGCGTTCTCCGGCGCTGGCAGCGGAAAGCGCTCGGCTCTCCTCCGTGGGGAACTTTTCAGATCTTGATTCGAGTCAACAGCCTTTTATCAAGTTGTCGACGTTCCCACTTCATTTTTCACGATCCACGTCATTTGTCAGTAAGTTGGGAAACACCGTAATGAGTTTGAAAACAACGGACGGGCGTGACACGGCCGTGGCGGTCGGTCCGGCTCTTGGGCTATACATATACCCGGCGCGCACACTACTACTGGTGTGGCGGTGGCGGCGGCGGTGATGTCTTCTTTCTGGTCCATTTTTCTTTGCTCGACATCAGCCAGTTTAGACAAGATGAAATGGGGCAGCTACTGAACCGTAGTGAATGCCCGAGGACCGCCTCTCGCCTTTGTCTCACCAGGATGATTCGTCTTTTTATCCCGGCGGGCGCACATTTGCCCGCCGAACAATGCCGCGAACGTCGAGAAAGGACAACTCCAACTTTTGGACCATTTGGCTGATTGACTCGAATGCAACGCAAATTTTCCGCGCCCAATCTACTTACTCGGCGGCGTTGACGCTTCGCACCCTCTTCGCCGTCGCACAGTGATCGATTTGCCATTTTTAGGAGGACATTTATAATTTTGATCAAAAATAATCCAAAATTGTTCTAGTCCACTTCTTTTTTATAAATTATGATCTATGAAGTTCTAAAACAACTTTTCAATCGTTATTACCTTCCCGACCCGTCCCCTCATGCGGAAGGGAAAGTTAAGTGGTGATGCAAGGGAAAGGTTCTAACATGATAGCTGCCGAACCGTTGATCCGATCGACTTGCAATTTGCAAGCCCTTGAAAAACTGTATTCAAAACAGTTGAAAATATTTTTCCATCTGTCACCTGTCAAAAATTAAAAAATGAAGAAGTTTAAAATTCGACATTTCAAAACTCAAAAACTACCCGATGGGTTCGAGTCAAATTCAGCAGGGAGCACTATCACGAAATAACAAAATAAAGTCTGGTTGAAGTTTTTCCCCATTTCCCAGACGGAAGCTGCGAATTTTCAAAATTTTCCCTGGTCTATATCAGTTGGGACGGCTGTTTGCGCAGGTTTTGGCCGGGAATTCTGACGTTTGGTGCCGGACTCACCTCGGGCGACATTTCCTGCAGGTGAGACGACATTTTTCGAAAAAAATGTGACTGATATCGAAAGTAGGTTGCATTGGGCGTCGCTTAGGCTCACTTCCAAATGCGACACGGCTTCGGTTCTCCGGCGGTGATTTTTTCAATACGATTAATTGCAAATTCCATAAATTAAAAAAAAGCTGCAACGCTAACTTCGACCTGTGTTGTTGAGCCTCACGAAAATTCATTTCAGATATAGACATGATGCGATTGAGAGTTTATGAGGAGATTGAATCCATTTTTGGTAGGAAAATTTTGAAAATAGGGCTAACGGTTGACAAGTTTTCCGCCCTGGAAAAACTGCAAAGCTCCAACTTTCTATCCCGCTAACAGATTTTCAGCTTTTATTTGAACAAGAACTGGCTTTTGAACATTTAACAACAATTTCTTTTCCCAATTTCCTGAGGGTTTTTCAGTTGAGAATACAAAACCCTATGTGACCGGATTCAAATGATGAAGTTAAAAATGAAGCTTGTTTGAGCCACAAATGCGAGCTCTTCAGCACTGTGATTCGCCACCAAATTTTTTGTACGCCTTATTTTTGTATTCGGAACAAGACGCTTCAAATTCTTCAGTAGCTTCAGTGGCATTACGTTGGCGTCTAATGGGTGGTGGAGAAACAAGCTGTTCTAGATCAGACACGGCATCTGGTTCTGTTCCATAGATTACTTTTCCAAGTCAAGCTCTACTTTGTTTCAAAGAGGTCTCTTTTTTTCTTCCACTTGTTTTTCACCGTGTCAGAATTTTGTAGGAAAACAGTGAAATAGTGGCAATAATTTCCTCTTCCGAAATATCTGATCTTCTTGATACAACGAAATTGACCATCTGCTTTCTCACATCTATGACATTTTCCTAAGAAAGGAGACCTCCGCGTTGAAGAAATTCAAATAATTGCATTCGCGTCACTCCCAGCTGGATACCTGGCGACAAGAAAAATTTAAAAATGTGACTTCCGCAGGTTTGCGCACATTGAGAATGGTACCACTGGATAGGCAGAGAAGTATATAGTAATAATAAGTCATTTTTTGCTTGGAAAAAAGGGGGCTTTTTTTTCTCCACTCCAAAGAAATTTGAACTACGATTACAAAGAGTGTACGTTTTTTGGATGTGGAGAAAAATTCCAAAAATAGGTGCAGAAATGTTATAAACAAATGGAATCTAGCTTAGAACTAAGCTGAAGATCCAGTAGCCATGATGTAATAAGAAATTCCCTGAGAAAAACCTCTCGATACTTGTCAGAGCAAATCGAACACAAGTAACAAATGGCGCTGAAAAATTTGAATATCGCATTATTTACTTACGCTTACTTTGATGCTTGGTAACTGCGATCCCCGTTAACAAATTAGAGTTATTTTTACTTGATTGAGCAGAGTCACTATTTAGCTGTAATCCCATAATGCGTTTTTTGAAATAAAAAATAGGACTTTTTGATCTAAATGTCCACCTAAAAATGGCAAATCGATCACTGTGCGTCGTCTGGGAGGGGAATGTGTAAACTCTGAAAAAAATTACACGCATTAATCAATCCGGTGCGACAACTCCTCCGTCAGTGTTCATACCTAACTTACTTCAAGCTAAAAGACACCGGGTGTTCACTGATAAAATACTTCCAAGTTGGTATGACTGGAATATAACCAGATTAGTTTTGGCCCTACCACTATCAGTATAGCTACCGTCTGCCCAGTAAAAGGACGCCTCTGTTGAAATAATAGTGGAGCGGTGGAAGCTCGCTAGCGCGTCTCTTTCACTAGTTTCTTTTCATAGTATAAAACTTTTCGAAACCATCACAATTCGATAGAGAAAACATTAGATATTGTTAGGCTTTCAGAATATACCTATTATCTTCAGCAAAATCGTGAAGTACCGACATCGAATTTTTGGGCCATCAAACCTCGAGAAGGTCCGATTTTTCAAAGGATTTCATCACACAAAATTTTAATTTTGTCAAAAAATATATGGTCTTGATGGCGGGTTCTGACGTCAATTTATGTAGAATTTGTTGAGCAGCTTTTTGATGTACGTCAATCTCACTTTTATTTGTCTAATTGACCTGGAAAACAAAAACACTGTGGAGAACAAAGACGAAATTTGTCAATGTCCGCGTTCCCTTTACGATAACTTTCGAATTCACGATGTTAACTCAGGATTTTTTCACATAGAAATATTTCTCAGTTAATCCTATAAATATAGTTCCACGTAACATATATGTAGTGTCGCCTTTTAAACATTAAGACCTTAGAAGCAAAAACATCGGAGCGCGCGCTCCCGTCAAACTCTCAGGCGCCCCAATATTTGAAACATGACTATTAGGTGGAAAATTTTCCTCGACGTTATTTTCCATGATTGAGTGATGAAACTTCATATAATGATTTTATAGACAATTACCTCTACTTTCACGAATTATTGGGACAATGCCATCCTGCAGAGGCTCTTCAAGAAGCGATTGTTGATTGATTGATTGATGTTGAGTGAGTTGATTTGCAGCTTGCAGCAGACCTCCATTATTTCAAAAGAGGTCAAAGCAGAGCGAAGGGTTCACGGCAGTACCTCGTAACTGAAGAATTGAACTTTTTACAGGAGCCCAAAGAAACTCATTCAAAGTCCAATAGTACAGGAAATTACGATATTTTGCGATGTAACTGTAAACAGTAACTGTTCTTTGATAACATTGCAAAATATTGTAATTTTCTGTACTATTCCCGGACTTGAGATCAGTTGTTTTTGCTCTCCTGTGAAAAGTTCCATTTTTCAGTTATGAAGAACTGCCGTGAAGCCCTCGAGAAGCCAGGAAAAAAATGGGGGCCAACTAAAATGATGGCTTTGGCAACATCATGTATTTTATAATTCTAATTTTCGAAAAACTAATTGTTTTAAAAAAAATTTCTTCCATAAAAAATACTCTTATCCTGTTGTCAGTTCTCGACAGAGTGCCTGTGATTTTGTTGTTATTCTGGCAGACTTCAGGTTTAGCCGAGAGCCACGACACAAAAGTCTTTTTCAGGCGACCAACACACAAAAGCTTTCTTAACGTCCTTTTTGACGTCCCAAAAGTGTCTTTTTTTTGTACGTACGCTTATGTCAATATTTCCCTTTTCGGCCGCTAGACCTCATTTGTTTTACTTTGTTGGGAGGCTAATGTCATCCTGCTTTTTTCTCGTTACATGATTTTAGACCAATTTAGCTGTTGAATATTCACACCACGAAGCAGTCGGCGGTATACCTGATCAATAAAGAGCAATTAAACGTTGAATGATGACCCAACATCAGATGTAATAATTACTTAAATTTGAAATATACAGTTATTATCTCCGCAAGGTTGGTGCCCACTGCAGTGATTTCCGAGGTGATTTCAGTTGCAAGATTCCTACGCTACTACATCATTGGCCAATTCAATGCTACAATCTCAATGCGAATGCTGTCAAAGTCAAAGGCAATTCCATTATTTTGTTTTGTTGGTTATGGTTATGCTTATGTCGTGAAAATTGGCCCAAGTAGGTCCTCAACACGCGTGTCTGTTGGATTTTGATAAATACCGTAGCTCTCACCATGAAATAAATAGACCACAACGTTGATGACTGCACGATTGTGATTTTACCGAAAGGTAGGTACGCCAGAGAAACAGACCCTGTCCAGTTTTTTGCCTTGTTTTACAAGCACCAACTCACAAAATGTTCATACTGCTTCAGGTACCTATACAGATTGTGATTTCAGCGGAAGCAAATCCAAAGCTGCCGCATTTGAGCTTCAGTTAGTGCTGGCGGTGTTTGAGAAAAATCGCTTCCACTACCCCATGAGTGGTTCATCATTGACTTGTCTAAACTACTGTCATAATGATATACCTACAAATTTTGTTTTCCAATGTCACAGGTAACTATGTTTTATGAAGAAAAGCACTCTTGCGATTGCGAGTAAGAAATCGAACAATTCAAACATCAGTACTTTGCTCAATTTTTTGTGATAGTCGCCTCAAAAATGTTGTGTGCACCTCGGTCAAAAGATTTTTCTCTGGCCTCACCTGTTTTGCAGCCTCGGCTACGCCTCGGATACAAAATTTCAGATTCGGGCAAAAAAAAATTCCTTTATGGCCTTGATACACAAAGTACTATTTACTAAGTACTTTTCCATGGCCAAAAGTCCATAATCTGTCCTTGCGATGGAAATGGGCAGTCTCAAGTAGAGCGGCAAACGAAAGAATGGGAACAATTTTCGAAAAATTTTCAAATTCAAATTGCACACTTTGGAAATGAAATCTGAGTAAGCTACCTGCTTCTTTTCTACAGTTTCCTATAATCATTCGGCCATGATTAAAATTTTAAAATTGACAACTTGACCATGATGGTGTTCCATTGTTTTGTCCGCCACTGTATTTATTATTCATTAGGTACCTCTCATCCTCTATGCTTAATATCCAGGTGCCTGTCTTTCCCTGCAGTAGTAATTATTGGTCGATCCGTCGTGACTCCTGCACTGATTCGCTTCCAAGATTTTTATTTTAATTGAAGAATTCAAGTCCTTTGGCCGCCTAACTTAAGTCAAAGATTAGACCATTAGAAAACCAGTTCAACTTTACTTTTCGCTCGGATGTAGTGGACGCCCATTTAGAACCGATGCTGAACGTCTAAAAGCAAATGGGAACCTCCCGGCGCTGTCTAACAAAAAATCGCATGCATTAGGCGGCTGATGTCCTCGATTTCTTACTGAAGAAATCTTACATATTCACAATCAAGTAGAAGTAATAGAACGCTGACTTTTTATCTACTCTGACTACTACAGACTGGGATGAAACGCGCTTTCCTGATGATCATCGAAAACTGTTCCTGTACGAACCCGCAGGTACATAGAAAAACTTTTAAATATCTTTCGCTCACTCTCAATGTGCAGGAGAAGGTTTTTCGGGCGGCTTTTTCTTCTCTTATAGGTCTGTTTATTCCTTAAAGTTCACCACATGGAAACTTTTTATGGACCATTGCGATGCCGAAACTTTTCCTATATCGAGAAGTTGTTGCGAAATTAAGTAATGCACTCACCTCGTACACAGGTGCGTATTTGTTGTGGCGTTATCCGGGTTTGCCGGCTCTGATGCGCGCGGTTTTCATTCCTGGGTGCATTTTACACGTCCATTAAATGCCATGATATTCCAGGCCCAATGTGCTTGCGTTGCCAACAATTACTAGCTCGTAACTTTCACGTTCGAGTTCACGTGGCGTTATATTATTTAATTAAAATCTATTTTGCGTCCGTATCGTTATGCATAGTCCGGGAACTGTTGTGTATAGCTTGCATGCGAATAGCAGCCTGACTGAATTACGCTTTACCTTTCCAAAGATGCTTTCCAGGCAACAACACCTGCCCAACTCACTCAAATGCCGGCTTTTTACCTAACCCATTTTATTTGTGCTCACTACTGGTACAGTGATGGGTGCTCCGAGGGTGTGTAAGCGAATGGCAGAGCCTTGTTGAATTTTGTTGAGTGCCTCTACAACACTCACATTTTAAAGTATTTATACAACCAATATAACAGAACATAATGGTCTTTGTCCAGTGGGGGCACCTATTTGATGATGTCACGATTAGAAAGAGAGAAAGACTATTTTTATTGAGAACGTGTATTAAACGTATTAAACGCTATATATTCTTGTAAATAATTAACCGATTCTAAGGAGATTTGGGATATGGTATGGATATTACCCAGTGGAGAAATAATGTAAGGACCATTTTTGCAGACTTGAATGTCAGCTCACTCGAACCTGTCTTTTCCAGTAATTTCGGAAAATAGGCATCCCATGGGTGCGATAGGCTCTTACGTTACCTCTGCAGCAATGATGCAGGAGAGAGATGTCCGCGATGGAAGGAACAGCGGCAGTAGTCAGTAGTTATTACATATTTTTTCTCAAAACATTTTTGCTACTATTGGCTGGACTTCGCCACACCAAAAAAAAGGTCTTGGAATAAAGACCACTCATTATTATTATTATTATCAATAATATTTCTAGGTACTTCAATTCCTTCATTCTGCTTACTTCAACTAGTTTGGGAAAGCTCACATGAAGCTTTGCTCGGAAATTGAAAGGGATCTGTAAAACGTCTTCTTCAGCAACGCTCGCGCCGGATATTATCGCCTTGGAAAACTGTCCGTCGTCCCAAGGAATAAGGTACTCGGCGGCCATAACGCGAGACTCGCAAGAATATCGCAGTACATTACCCCGCAACAAAGGTTCGAAAGCTCGTCTGAAACACGGACCAACACCCTCGTTATGATATCCGACCTCGACCCGATCCCGCTACGGGCTGTGCGGTGTTGGGAGCGCCACTGACTTGCTGACATCCATCGCTGTATTAGTTTCATTTCTGTTGCAAGTTATTCACTTGCATGAAATGAATATTAATGCCGGAATTCATTAAACACTGTGTTAAATTTGAATACCCACCGCTAGTGAGATTTGTGGCCAAAGCGATAAAAACGTAATAAATTATACGGTCCTGATGGAAATCCGCCGTATAATAATGAAACTTGTGTCACCACCACCGTCGGAACGTAGCTAAACTGGCACCCGGTTGGCCACGGACTTTCGGATTCACACCCTGCCATGCCGCACGCATTTTCAAGCAATGTGAAGTGTAGAGTATAGGGTAGATGGGCTCGGAAACGATCCGGCTATTGGAGTCAGTAATAATAGTTAGGTATATCATTCATAGAGGCTAGAAATGCTTTATTTTCACTAAGGGCAGGAATAGTTGCGCTGCACAGCTATCGTCCGCAAGAAGCATTCTCGGCGAGGTATGTACTCATACCATTGTATTCGCGATTTTTCTTATCAGTTTTAAAGAATAATTCATAATAGGACTACTATGAGAACCTCGATGAGAACTGAGTTTTCAATGAGTTGCATGAGTCACTTCCACCATGTTGGCTGTGCAGTAAATTATGTTGCCATGACAACTGATAATTGAAATTCCTTCCACGTCAATAACTGTCAGCGCCATCTTCATCGAATTGTATGGAATTTTGGATAGGTTTCCCTGAATCTCAACCTAGAATCAGTTGCTGCGGGTCACCACCAATAAAGTTGTCAAGGAAGACGGAAGTTAGTGGCCGAAGGCCAAACCAAAGCAATCAGGGCTATGCTGTATCTCGTACCGTGCATGTTGATGCAGATGCACACGAACAGAGAGGAAGTAATCGGGGATTCATAGATACAGACAAAGATATCATGCACATAACATGCGCATTACGAGGTACAGAATAGACATGAGTGTTACTGTTGAAAATACTCTTCAAAAATGTCACACGTACAGTCGTGAGCATCGGATTTCGTACACCTGTCTTCCTGTTTATGCTTCTATGCTGTGTCATAGCAACTCAGATTGAAGTTAACTCGCTCTTAAAGCTCTTGGTGGAGCCTGCAGTGAATCGTTATCCATGCTTTATTGCCACTCCGAAAACATAATAAGAAAGTTATCCATCATAAATGACTTCGTCCGATGATAGATCATCTTTCGACATCAATGACAGATGTACGAAATTTGGTGCGTTCAATTGTACCAGAATCTAAGACAATGAACAACAATAAATTGATCTAAATGAAAATCCTTGATTTGGTGTACTATAGACAATAGACATAGATCTCCTCTCTAGTTAACACACCCAAAGTCTAGGATAGTGGCAGACGGTCCACAAGGAGAGAAAGTGGGGATCGGGGATACCACCCACTCTCAATATTTTTGAGGGACATCATAGAATGAAAAACCAAAGTGTCTAGGTTTCTCACAGACCTTGGATTGAATTTGAGAGCAGTCAAAACGGAGGTCTGGGAAAAAAAATTTTTTCAAAACTTGCTCACTTCGCAATTTTGAAGCTGGATTTGGATTCATAAATTAAAATTCAGTAAGAAACGACAGCTATCAAGTCTATACATATAAATTTCATGTAAGTAGAAAATAGGAACTGGCAACACGGCAAAGTGTAAAGGAAAAACAGCAGCGTAGTCTGGGAGACTAACGAAGTCAGGAAGCGTTTCTATTTTTTCCCCACCATAATGATTAATGATTGTATTTATTCGATTTCTAGTTTATTCATCTGGCGATCTGGATAGTTCACCGAGCTCGATGCATACGTAATTTCAGTTTTCAAATAATCCTACAGCCATAGTGGTGTCAGAAGTGCGAGATTCGAGCTAACAACTCGTACTAGATCTCTAAAATCTAGTGAGAATTTGATTAAAGAAATTCAAAAGCAACACAGCCGAATTAACCGATTCTCTATGCTTTGAACAACATCGGTCACATTTATGGCCATTTTACCAAAAAAAAAACGAACAGGTTTATCAATAGTGATATATAACAAGTGCTTAGTGTTTTTTTAGTTGAATAGTTTTAGCTCAGAAACAACTGGTAATTCGAGGAATTTTGATCAAGATATTCGGGTCTACTTTTCGAGTGATTTGAGAGATTTGAGGAACTTAGAACATTTCACTCGTATAAGACACAAATCATGAGTTGAATTTATTGTTGATTATCGCCCATAGGTATATACATAGAATACTAGTGGGAATGGTAATTTCAATGTATCATTGTAGGTATAGTAGAATATGTATAGGTGTTATTACTTGTTTTTACCGTATCATCATTAAACTGAGTCACGTGGGGTCTCATTCGCTTGTTCTGATTGGCTGGATTGGGTATGTGGGCGATAATCACTCCATGGTAAACAGTTTCTCCTCTTGAATGATCTCTTCAAATCTTAGCATTTACAGCTCCCATCACAAGCAGTTGTGATAGATTACGTGCAACTGAAGTCGACTACGTTTCAAAGTCAACGTTATACCTACCTGACCGTCAGTTAGACAAAGAAGCAGCGATCAACGCTGATTGGAGATTAACTGAACTTTTTTCCGTTAAATGCTAGGCGATTAACCACAAAAAATTTCCTAAAATCTGTACTAGACCCATCATCTTTTCATTATCATTATTGACAGATAAACCGGCATTTCCATTGATCAGTAAACTACAAATCAAATCATCGAACAAACACAAATCGCGGATCAACTAATCTCGTATTATCTTCTTTGTGGAACCTAGGGTGAGTGATTGTTCGGAGCTCGCATCTCAAATCTTAACAATGCAACATTTTGATCATTCCATGATTTTTGATCAAGACAATTCGGAGTTATGTTGACATTGTTTGTTATACAGGGTGTTTCAGCGGTGGCAGCAAATGAACCTTGGGCAGATCTCATCAAATTATGATGAAAACTTATACGCCATTTTGCAAAATTCGACCAGATACATCTCTTCAAATTTCAGATTTTTGGATTTTAGAATTTTACAACTCAGGAACGATTCTACAAAATTGGCTTTGATTCAGCACAAGCCAGTTTGAAGCCAGTTTGTCGATATTATTTATCAACCAGTCAAATTTTAAAAGTATCCAACCAGTGGCGCAGAAACTATGGGGGGGGGTCACTTTCAGCCAACTTTTCTTGGGATGCTTCTAAATTATTGATGACTTTCATGACTCCGATGTCATTGGTTGGAGTCCTTTACAACTTGGCAAGTAGGTAGATGATTTTGATGAACCAGCATTTGCTAAATTCAAGAATTTTGAAGGGCTGTATCTTTGTCATGAGCCCGAACTTTGCAAAATGGTGTATAAGTTTACGTCATATGAATATTTTGACGAGCTCTACTCCACTTGAATTTTTTGCTACCATCGGTGGCTCGCAAGGACACTCCACTATCACTTTTATACAAAACAATAATACAATGCAATACTTGCAAGAACTCTTCAGTCAACTACTTAGATAAAGACAGTCACCTGATGCGGTTGCGCCAAGCTCTCCTCAGTTTTACCATTCATAATTGATTACCTACGCAATTAATGTCATTCCGCACTTATTGTGTTGAATTTTGAACAACTGAGGGTAAGTAGTTCTACATTATTATTGGAGCATTTGAAAATACAGGGTGTTCCGAAATTAGACCACAATAGTTGACCAGCTATTCTACGTCAAAAAAATAGGAACAAGAGTTTTTGCAAATACCGGGTGTTTATAAATGTCTGTGATCGCGGCAGGCTTTGGTCAGGCCAAAAGTTGCGGTGAAAGGCACAATTTGAAAGAGTGATAGGAGATTCCAAAGGCGATATGATAACAGACATTTATAAACACCCGGTATCTTCGGAACTTGTCAAGATTAAACAATGAAATTATATTCGACCACTACATGTTCCAAGCTTGAGGTACTGTGGAAAAGATTCCCATATTTTATCAGAGACGTCCGACAAAGGGGAAACGGTGGATGAATTTAGCCCCATTTTTTTTTGCTCATGACGTTTTCTGAATTTTAATAAGAAAATTTGGAGAGTCAGAATTTTTCATGGAGAAAATGTCCTGTATTATTTTGATTGGGCGCACCGTTCTTGAGATAAATCACTTTGAAAAATAATTTACCTGAAATTCTCCTAAAATTTCCAAATCAGTTTCAATAAAGGTTATTTGAAAATGCTCCCTAGGGGACCTAAGAGCGCATTTTATCTTGGCAACTCACCCTTCCAAAGAACTCTAGGAGCATTTTCAACCCATCTTCATCGGAACCTTTTTCCTTTTTTTTTTGTTCAAGATAACACAGTTGGTATTATTGCTGGTGTCTATCTCCCACAATTCCAGAATGATCTTAAAAATGTAGCCTTCAGGTTTTGCAGTAATAACTTTATCCGTTGTTGACCGATTTTGGAAAATGAGGGCTTTTGTTGAAGTTGAAGCCCCCAACAAGAGAAGTTGAAGTCTTCTTATTTTCAGACGTAGAATGGGCTGGTCAATTATCACGGTCTAATTTCTGGGACCCTGTATTAAGCCCATGGAAACCACAGTGGTGTAAGTCACGATTTTGAGTTTTTCGATTTTTGACATATTCAGAATCTCCTTTTCTTGCTCTATTTTTGAGGCTGAGAATGAAAAAAACGCAGCACTTTTTGCAAAAAAATTACACGCCTCCGCTTCTCTGCCTCGCTGTACATTCAAATGGGATCTTCTAACTTCTCAGGGCCATATTTCAAAATGATGTTTTATGACTTACACCATGCTGGTTTTGAACGGCTCAATAAATGACCACTTAATTGACAACTTAATTGATTTTTCTATCCAACTGACAATCCATTTTCAGAGATAATTCTCCAGTCCTCTTTTATTTTCATTTGTATTCTGACGACCGAGCTGACGACACTGAATTCAATGTCCAAATAGTAAAGGGATATAGAATAACGCGTATGCCACGTTATACACTATGGGTTGGTGATGTCGCTTTGGGAAATTCTCCATTTGAAGGGTTATTTCAAAATCTCGTTTCACATTTTATATCCGGTGCAAATTGACATCCAGTGGGTATTTTATTGAATGCAGCATAATACAGTTCGTTTTGATGGCATCGATTATTGATTGAAAAAGTCTATTTCCCCTCAAAAGAGATGCTTTCTTTGAAGTTTGACTCCGGCGTAGCACTCGTTACGATGACGTTAGTATAGTACCGTGCACTGCGAAAGCTATCTCTCCGTTTCATATATAAACTAGAGAGATGGTTGTGCCGGTTTCTTTTCTCCAAAGTCGGCCTCGCCTAAACTTCAGTGGATTTGTGAGTCGCAACCACTCTGCAGAAAATGCCGTATAGTGTGCCCTATATGTATGTATGTGTTTAAAAGAAGAATGCGCCCGCGCTAAAACAAAACGATGCCTATTAGGGGGTATGCTTTCTCAATCACATGCAACAAAACAACGTCGCTTTGTTTCCGCTTCCGTTTCTAACGTGTCACATTGATTTTTTCTCTTCTCCGTTTCAGGTCCAGCCTATTGGGGCCTCATGAACCCCCAGTGGAATATGTGCACGAAGGGGAGGCGACAGTCGCCCATCAACGTGGATCCGGAGAAGCTGCTCTTCGATCCGTACTTGAGGCACATCCATTTAGATAAACACAAAGTAAGCATCAGAAAGAGCCTGAGAGACCTAATTTGAATTTAAAAGGACGCGTCGATTTTAATTTAAAAAGTGGCGCGCGTCTTTTCGTAATTAAGCTTACTGCGATGCCTCCGTCCCCGAGGTCCCCCGTCCGTGCCTCGTCCCCGTTTCTGTTATGCTTCTTCTCTAAAGGAAGTACAGAAGTAAATCCCCGACCGAGTCCCTGGATGACTGATTGTTTTTTCGACCAATGATTTTTTGTTGATGCACATTTCAGCAAGAGGAGGGCTTTGAATAGCAATGTCAGTTAACTTGCGAATAACGTGGGGGCAAAAACAAGATGTGATTTAAACTGTATATAATGGTTTTGATCATTAGCGGTGTCCCGCAACGCGCATACCCCCTGATTGAATGATAGATGACCCGGGTCTGTGGGGGTCTGCGCGCCGCCTCCTGCCGGCGGCGTGCTTTGTGGTGCCCACGGTTTTTGTTGTCGTCCCGCAAAGAAAATTACCGGACTGCAGGCCAAAGAGAGTTCACAAGAATTTATCTTTGCTTTTCAGTGATTTCATTCCAGACGTACCTAGTCAACTCACACGGGAGGTTGCAAATTTTGCAAACTGAAGCGAAGTTACATACCTACCTGCACGTCTTTTAGGTTGAGTTCTAAGAGCAGAAATGTTCTTTTGCATTCAATCTTGCATCTAATCTCTCGTCTAAAGGTCAGCTTCTTGTTGACAAAGATCAATTGCTTTGATAGGCACATTCACCTAAGTTTAACTGAATGCGTGAAGCTAGCTATATGGGATAGAGATTTTGAATTTTCACGAGAGTAGATCGGAATTATCTGCAAGTTTCAGAAAAACAATCTGTTTTGTAGTATAGGCTTGCTTATGGTATCCCGTGTGGAATTTCAAGACAGAGCAAGTGTTCGATGTCAAATTGTTCCCGTTGTGACGAGATCTATTTGAATTCAATTTTTATCTGAGCATCAAAGAAACACATTGTATTTGTGACGTCCCCAGGTGACAAAATATCAAATTGTACCTTTTCATCTTCGAAATTCTTTAATTATTTCAACAATGAAGTTTTTACAGCAAAAATTAGTTTTTTCAAGATGATTTTCTGAGACGGTCCAATATTTTTCTCAATGGTTATTAGCTTAGCGGCTGATATAATGGCGTAACTTATGAGCACGTATGGTAACTTTCATGATTCTACCTCTAAACAAGCTAACATTTTTCATCTCTCAAGCACTTTTTTCTCCAGCTCCCGCTGCTCGTTCTCAGCGCCCACCATCGCGATTTTTGTTCGTTATGATTAGAGAGCGGATTTATATGCAGTAAAAAAGTCCAAAATATGCAGTTTATATGCGCTTAAAAAGTATCAAAATATGCGGTAAAAATGTTCAAATAGAGCAATATATGCGAGTGAATATGTGATATATGAGCTGTAAGAAAAGTGAAAAATACAACATTTACATGTAAAACCAAGCAACCAACTTTGACCATCAAAGTGAAAAAATAAAATTTTCTTTGAAAATTTCAAATTATTCTTTCCTTGAAATCAAAATATCGTGATTTTTTCGCACATATAGATAAAATGGCCAAAATACTGACAAATATTCTGTTATGTGCAAAAATATGGACTAAATATGCGGCTATATGCGATTATATATGGACTAGCAATTTGTATTAGGTAAAAAGTCAAAATAATAAATTATATGCGAAATAAAACTTGGTATTTAGGTTCCTTATAGATGGAAACGTCAAGCTGCAAGTCGACAGCTGCATCCAACTTAGCGAATAGAACATGTGAAAAATTATAAATCCGCTCTCTAGTTATGATCTTGAGAACTGGACAGGGAGCTGGTGCCTCAAAACTCACGTCATAAGGTACAATATTTTAACCCTGTAGGCCTAATGTGCGTTGATAAGTTTGTTGAAAATTGCTTTGTGTTACATGTCAGACCGGGGGCTTTTGGCTGATATGAGCTTGTCCGTTTTCGAAAAAATGGTCAAAAATTTACGTCATAAGGTACATGAATAAAACTAACGGGATTTTGTGTGGAAACATCCCCTTGTCAAAAATCTGGTCGTAAGACAAAATTTTTGAGGACTCTCGGTCCATAAGACAAGTTTGAAATTCTCAAAAAAGAACCAAAATTCATCAGTTTTTTTCCACAGACGTTTTGTTGACTGCGAAATCGATTTCCGTGCTAAAATACAGGGTGAACGATTTTAGGAAAAATTTTAAATATGTACCATTAAAAATGTTTGTGAACAGATTCGAAATCTACGTAAAAAATTATGTAAGAATCGTTTTTCATTCTTAAAATTATGTCAAAGGAGAAGTCTCTAGGAGGAGGTGAATTTTGGCCCTTCTTGAAAATTTCAAACTTGTCTTATGGACCGAGAGCCCCCAAAAATTTTGTCTTGTGACCCGATTTTTGAATAATGGGATGTTCCCACACAAAAGCCCGTTGGTTTCATTCATGTACCTTATGACGTAAATTATTGCCATTTTTCGAAAATTGACAAACCTATACCAGCCTAAACCTCCTGGTCTGACATGTAGGGCAAAAACAATTTCAACAACTTTATCAACGCACATTAGACCTACACAGTTAAAATCATGTACCTTATGACGGGGTGCTACGATTATGAATACCGCGAATGAATTGGACGGGATGTCCTTGGGCACGATAACTACTCATACCAAGGTGATTACTTTTCTCCAAGAATGCGTCATTATTTCCCACTCAGAAAAAAAGATGGCGACGATTTTCGACAGGACCTGAATTTTTGTAAAACATAAGCATGTGGGATATGTTTTCCTACTGATTTTGACCTCCTGAACACGAATATCGAGTTTATTTTCATATTAGAAATCAAATCGACCTCATATTTCACATCTGAAAACCGCAAAAATAGCGGACTCTCGCTTATTTTCGAATTGAAAATTTTGTGTGCCATTCACAACGATTTCCAGTCTTGAGCTCGTTAAAGAGATCTCAGGGAACAAGTTAACAATGTAAGTTCTGCAAAATAACTCTACAAACATCGCCAGGGTGCGCCCCAAAACATACAAAATATGGTCTCTGGGAGCACATTTTTCTGCGGCTGATTCAAGGACTGTAAGTGTGAAATGGAGAATGTTTTGTAATATATTTTACTGTTTTATATAGTAAACTTACATATACTAAGCATTTATCAACATACAATGACAATTGCAGATAAAAAGCCGACAAAATATATTTTCATGATTTGTTGATAACTTTTTTTTCAATAATACTAAAAAACGTAGCTTTGATTTTGATGATGTTTTTCGTCAAGGTAAATACATCAAGAGACCTTTTTCATCTGAAACAACCACCTCAGCTTCGGTATAGCGACTCATAATCAAAACATTTTCGTCAGACTTGCGGTTGCCAAACATCAGAAAAGCGTCTTATGATTTCAAAGTTTTGTCTTTACACTTGTTCTGAAATGCAACATACGGCTGATGGTGATCTTTGGTTCAAAGTTCTTTACGAGTATTTCTATCTAGCCCATAAACTCATTCAGGTGTCTAGAAATTTTCGGACTGGATATGCACCAACGGCGAAGGGCAGTAGGATCTTCAGTGCTATTACCAATTTGAAATTTGTTGTCTTGTGTGTATTGGAATTTGCGAGAATGAAAGTATAGTGTTATCATTGAAGGCGCAAAAATACCTAGGACGTGAACAGGCATAGAAAACGGACGTGGAAAACATATGAAAAAGTGATCAGGTATAGGCACCAAGACCTTTTCAACATTACAACTCTTTTTTTGCAACTATAGTACCTATGATACATAGTGTATGTCTTCATGCTCTTTGGTTTGTCCACGTCCTAGACGCTTTCGAGCCTTCATTGATAGCTCAGTACTTCCATTCTCGCAAAATTCTGATACACACAAGACAACAAATTTTAAGTTGGTGTCATAGAAATACAAATAACACTGAAGATCCTACTGACATTTGTCGTTGATGGTGGTCCAGAAGTTTCTAGACACCTGAATGAGTTCACGGGCGAGACAGAAAACTTCAAGCCAAATCTTAACTATCAGCCGTATGTTGCATTCCAGAACAAGTTCAAAGAAGGACTTTGAAATTATTAAATAGCGCTTTTCTGATGTTTGGCAATCGCGGATCTGACAAAAATGTTTTATATTATATGAAACTTTGAGCTAGGGTGGTTGTTCCAGGTGAGGAAGGTCTCTTGATGTAGATGAAGAACGTGTTGATGAAAATTTGTTTCCAGATATTTTGTTTCAAATTGCCATGGTATGTTGATAGATGCTTGGTTTGTGTTAGCTTATATATTAAACAGTAAAACATATTGCACAACATTCTTCCTTTCACACTCACATTCCTCAACCAGCCGTAGCAAAGTGTGCTCCCAGCGCCCATTTTTGGTATGATTTGAGGCGCACCCTGGCGATGTTTGAAGAGTTATTTTGCAGAACTTACACTGTTAACTTGTTCTGTGGGATCAATACAGCCAGCTCAAGGCTGGAAATTGGCGTTGATGGAACATAAAATTTTCAGTTCGAAAATTAGCGAGAGTCTGCTATCTTTGCGGTTCTCAAATGTGAAATATGAGATCAAGTTGATTCCCAATGTAAAATAAACTCCATATTCGTATTCAGGAGGTCAAAATTAGTGAGAAAACATGTGCCACACGCATATGTTTTATGAAAAATCAGCACCTACAAAAATCGTCGCCATCTTTTTCTCTGAGTGGGAAATGTTGACGCATCCTTGATGGCGAAAATAATCACTTTGGTATAAGTAGTCATCATACCAAAGGGCATCCCGTCTAATTCATTTGCGGTATTTTGTCATTTCATGTCGCGTACCACACCGACTAGACGTAAGTTTTGAGGCACCAGCTCCCTGTCCAAACAGTTTGACACTGAGCAGTAACACTTTCAAATTGCACACGGGACACGGGCCTCGCACAATGAGAAAGTTCACCAGTAGCAATAGGGGCCTACTCCACCCCAATGCAAAAAAATTGAAACTCCTGATGCCCCTTCCAATGAATAGGCACGGGTTAGAACGTGTTGCTATAGCCCGACGCTATTCAAAGTATAGATATTTAACTCATACTTGAGCAGCAATAATAAAGCTCTCATATCCCGAGAGATACCTATCCGGCGAGTATTTTAATGAGACAAAAACTCCTTCATTGAAAAAATACAAGTTGAAACCTTTTCCACGTGCGCGCGTCCCACATTTCCCTACAAAAAAGCTCTCCATTCACGACCTTTCTGAAATGCCTATCCTTGCGGACAATTAAATTGAATTATTCCCGTAGGTTAGCGGTACGCTGCACAACACGGGACAATCGCTGATGTTCAGGATAGAAAAGGATACCAAGAACCACGTGAATATCTCGGGCGGTCCCCTGGCGTACCGGTATCAGTTTGAGGAAATTTATATACACTATGGGGTCGAAAATCAACAAGGATCCGAACACCACATTCACGGATATTCGTTTCCTGCTGAGGTAAGTTTGTACAAAATATTCAAATTATTTGCCACCGCGCGCCCGCCAGGCAGCCAAGCCGAACCCCGTTCCCAGATGGATCGCTTAATCATGTGACAAAAGAGGAAATTATCTATTTACAACACTTCTGAGCGTAGTTTTGGAAACAAGCCGCCCCTCGTTTCCTCTCCACGGGTTTCGGGCATAGGCAGTATTGAAGTGGGGAATTGACGTTCACTGAATTATTGGCTTCGTGTCTATGCATGGAAAACTTTTTATCGTTTTCATGAAGTATTGACGGCAAATTCTGGCGAGTATATTAAAAAACTAGTGTTACAATGACCACAATTATTGTATTAGTATCACAGAAAGCAATTCTTACACGGATTTTCATACTACCTACTTAGCCTTTTTTGCCTAAAATCACCTATAGAAAATAGAAAAGGGAAAATACTGTTACGAGTTGCGAGACTTTCGTGCAATTCCAATAGATTCGAGAGCAAACGCGTTGATTCTAGATCGTTCGCAGAAGCTGGAGATCTCAATAAGCGAGTGGGACACATCTGCACAATTGGTGGCGGTGCCTACTTTTCGAAGCATGGCGGTAGCACGCGAATCTGATGAACGTTTCGAGAGCCGTCGCTGAACTGTTGGCGGCGGTCAATATGGAATATGCCGGAGAACTAAATCAGAGTGAAATGTTTCCGAAAGTAACACTCTTGAAAGTTTGGTCTTGAATATGTTATAGTACTAAATTTAAAGCAGCAGCAATGGCCCGTCACCCTAAATAATTGACCAAGTCCCCGTTCTCGTCATGTTCGTTGGTCCCCCCCTCCTGCAAGAATTCCAGAACTCCACAGAAACACATCACGGCGGACGAGAGAGAGAGAGATATACCTTCTGTACGACTTTCACATACATATAAAAAAAATTCAAACTACAAAAATGATATTTGGTGTCGCAAAATTCACAAGGCCCTTTCATTCTTGCTTGCGCAGTTTCAATGAGCATCAACAAAATGAAATGCAGTCCGCTGTTCCGGTTATTAAAAATGAGGCATGAGAGGCACTTAGTGACATGAATATAAATCAAGTCGGAACCGCCAGACAGTGTCCGACTGATCCACCGGGCAACCGGGCAAATGCCAGGTAGGCCAGTCCCCAGTTTGGAGGCCCAATTGTCCACATTTGGAAAAAATTGCACTTTGATGCTTTTTTTAAAATCCAAATTTTTTATTTTGTATCAAAGTCTGGTCCACTTTTGTTTGTGCATATCATGCATTGATTATTTCTGAGTAGTCACTAGTCGTGGAATGACAAGATTAAGATTGTATGTATGAGGCTCCCGCTGCTCAGGGACGACTTATAGTGTTCATAGGCCCTAGGCACATCTCACATGGTGAAGGACAAGTTGGTATCAGGGAATAAAGCGCCGCAGCTAAAAATTTTCTGAATTTTAAGGAGTCTTTTGGTCCCTTGACCCCCCTCCCTGACAATGTGTGGTACACTGAATAAAACACAAGCGATTATCATAAATAGTCTCATGTGGTTAGTAACTTTTTATCGTGATATTTTCTCAATGGCCGGATATAATTTATATTCTTGAGTTTAAAAAAGTTGAAATCAATCGAAGACGATAGTTCGTAGGCCCTTAAAAGCTCGTTAGTGTGATATTTTCACTTTTTTATTGACACACACAAGTTTTATTGAACAAAAAAAAATGTTTTCTTGAGTTTGGAAAAAAATTGAAATAAATCGAAGAGCACTAGCTCGTAGGCCCTCAAAAGTTCGTAGGCCCTATAGGCACTCAGCCTACTCTGCTGCCTTATGGATAAGACGGCCCTGCCGCTGCTCCCGCAGTTGGTTTGTTTTATCTGCCATCTAGTCGTGCTCTTTCTTTACCGTCTATGTAGAATTCACATCTTTAGCCACATGCAGGAATCATCGACAAATTCGCAAGTAGATCAGTATCTTTGAAATCAAAACGGTTGATGAGCTTATATGCAAAAATCCGGCTGGGTTTCATTTTTGTTCGCTGTTATTTCTGTAATTCCTGGATTAATGATAGAACAATGTTACGAGCGGCGATTCTAGATAACACGCGATCTTTCTAGACTCTTCCCGTTAGATCTCAGTGTACTAGTGCGGAGCGTTCTGGTGTGTTCCGAAGCGCGCGTGTAGGCTTTTTCCCGTACAACTGTATGGAGACTTCAGCAGTGGGTCAAGCTACATTTGTCCATTTTGGCGGAGTCGCCGGTTCTAGAGCACGGCAGAATTATACGGGTAATGTGCAAGATTTTTCGGAAGTCGTGTATGGAAACCGTATGTCGGGTCACTGTGGAAACTGATGGAGAATGCATGAAACATTCTAAATGAATCAGTTGGACCTATATAAGGCATCAATCGTCGCCACAAGCAGTCATGAATTGGAATGCGAAGTGGTAGCGAGCGGATTAAAAGCGAGCAGTAAATCACAGCGATATTCCTAAGTAAATAATTGTTAGCGTGTATTCATTGTAGTACGCAGTAATAAACAGTGTGTGTTTTAAAACGATCGTCTCAATTATATTCGAACCCGTACGCGAAATACGTAACAATAATTTTTTTTTCTCCGTTGTTTTCTTTATCGTAGTGTATTTCAAACAAAAGTTTTAAGCTTGAAGAAATCTATAGACAATTTGGTCAGCGTCTTTTTTTGTTATTAGCCTTATTATTATTGTTAAAAAGTCGCCTTCGACGCTGACTAGGAGGCAGGCTCCTCTGCTCCCCCTCCGGTTTCGAGGCCACCTCCATTCTTTGCCCGGTAGGCCAAAATTTGCCAGTCCGACGCTGCCGCCAGAAGCTGACGTAAACGACAATAACGAAGAACTCAAGTACTGGACAGATCGTTCCTCTCCACAGTCATGTGAATTCGAATGGGAGGTGTTTGATAAAGATTGCAATAAATTCACGGACTACCCACGGACTTCAATTCATGAATTACCAGGACTCAAACACCCTGCCTGCAGGTACTACGAACTGAAGAGAAAAAAATGTCTTGCCACAGAATAGAACTCACAAGGATAGAAGGAATCCTCAACAAGCATCGAAAGGGAACAGGAAAAGAAGGCGAGAACGTTACAACTACGAATTAGCACAATATTACTACTACACCTAAAGAAGAAAAGCAGTAATAATGATAACAGACGACAAACAAGTAACTTGTACCTATCCCGTTCAAGATATCAAGAATCATTCCGAAAATATATTTTCTATAAAAAACGAATCAAGAAGGAAAATTACGATTTCCACATATCTCCTGAAAATATTGAAAACTCCCTGAAACGGATAAAAATATAGGTTATGACCACCTTGCATCAGCTTGCATCAGAACTTCAAACATGCTTCTAAAGCCTCAAAACATCGTATTAGACCTTCAGACAGAAAATACAACTCACATTGAAATATCAAAAGATAGAAGAACTATCAGAAACAAAAATTTCAAACGCCTATGGATATCAGCTACATCCAAGTCTGCCAAATCCAACTATTCTAGGACTCGCTGATGATACTGTGCTGATTGGAAAAACAGAAGCAAGCGTCTTCACCCTTTTCGACATGGCACGCACAAGAACAATTTGCCGAGATTGGGCTACACCTCAACCATAGCAAGTGCATAGCAATATATATTTAGAAGGGGAAGCTCTGCAGTTTTGAACACGAACGTCCAATCAAATGTATAACGGCCAACGAAAAGATCATATACCTCGGCGTGGCCTTTAATGACGAAATCGTGATTGATACAACCAAAAATATCAACAGCCTGGAAAACTTGTCACAAAAACTGACGTCTAGTCCTCTTATAAAAGCCCACCAAAAATTCCAAATTATCAACTAGTTCCGTCCAACTTCCCCGAGAAACCTACTAAGTCCAGGAAAAATGACAAAAATATTGGATTGGCTGGGAAAAATTTATAACAGGCTGAATTTTTGCATGCACTTTAGTATTGTGACCCCGAACATTTTCTGATAGTTCCCCATCGATATCGTTGCCGCTAGTAAAGTAACGCGAGGTCAGGTCAGGTCAGGTCAGGTAAAAGTTGGAGAATTTGCAGTTTTTCCGGAGAGGAAAACTGGAACACCGTGAGTACGACTTCGAAAATTTTTCCTTCAAAAATTAATTCAGTCTTTTCTTCAACTTTCATTTGCAGCATGTCTGCACCTGAAATGAATCTTTCGTGGAGCTCACCGCATGACGACGTTTTTGTACTGCAGTTTTTTCAAATTCATGGAATGTGCAAAATTCATTTTGGAAAAATTACCGTCGGAAAACCGGAACCGTGTCGATTTTGAAAACAAGTCTGCACGACGCCCAATCCAATCTACTTTCAATATCAGTCGGAATTTTCCAAAAAAAGTCGATCCCTGAGCAGGAATTAATTTTTGAGTGGAGTCCTGCATCAAAAGCAAGTCGTCCTCACGGGTGAGTGGCCCTCTCGGGTGGCAACGGCTAGGGGAAATTTTGAAAATTCATAACGCTCGACTGGAAGATGGTGGAAAACTGCAACTGCAGATTTGATTTGACTCTTGTGTTTTGTTGCTTCCTGCTAAATTTGCTTTCAATCAGTCGGATATATTCTAAATAATTAAATGGTAAAGTTTTGAACTATGACATTTTTTAATATTTGACAAATGACAGATAGGGCAATACTTTGAACTATTCTGTATGCAGTTTTTTAAGGGCTTCCAAATGAAATATTAAACTCAAAGATTACTGGTTCGGCAACTATCGTTTCAGAACGATTCGATTCTTACGTTCCTGGTTCTTTGAACCGCTCTATTTCGTGAATTATCGCCGATACAAAGAACTTTCACATTATCTCTTGTAGCAAATCGCCTTAGCTACAAATTAGCTCCGTATATTTTCTCGATTAAAGTCGTCGTTCTCAAGATATATTATGTGAAAAACTATTTTTCGTGACCTTTGACCTCGCGTAACTTTACTGGCGAAAAACGATATCAATGAGGAATTTTCAGAATTTTTTAAGGGTCACAATACTGAGGTGCATGCAAAAAATTAGCCTGTTACAAATTTTTTCCATGTGAATGTCTATTTTTTCCTGGACTATTTTATAAGAAACAAAGGTTGTCGCATTGATGAAATGAAAATGATGTGTCCCATTAGAATAGTTTAGATAAGTGACAAGTGGGTAGGCCCCTCGATAGGCCCTGAGTATGTGTAAATACTAGTATTTTTGTGTAATTTTCCTTTATTTATTATGTAGTAATCGAAGGCGCGCACAAATTCAAATTGATTCACGACTAGTTTAACTTTCGAGCACATTAATTCTTAATTAAATTACGGCACGCTATAGCCCAATCCGAATTCCATTAGCATGGGTTAAACTTAAAAAGCGATTGTTTGTCGGAGACACAAAGCTGGAAGCAATTCCGAACGGATTGTTTCGTGGTCCTCTGGGTATCGAACGAATAATTGGATTGATTTTTGGAAAAGTACCCTCATACGTGTACTTACCTACTTGGAGAATTCGATTTTTTTTATGTTGGCTGTAGCTAGTCACCTAAGACCTAGTGCCTAATTATCTTAGTGACTATTCATGAATACAGATGATTGTTGTCAGGGAAAAAACATTGTGGTAGACAAGATTTATGATAGCAATCTATCGGGAAGTGTAACACCTACTGGTTATATGGATGGGATAACACGCATACAGGTAGGGGAGGTCGAGGATGAAACTATTTAGCACATATAGGTTGTAACAGTGCCTTCAGTTTCCAGGACTTTCGTAAAATAAATGTCACTTTGAGCCCGTGTGTCACGCTCATTGACATCCACCTCTCTACCCACAAAAATATTTTGGCAGCTGTGATTGAGATTAAGCTTTGCTATAGCAAATATCACCATCTTTCGCCAAAAAGTAAATTTTGTCTATCTCCTGTTGCAGTTCTACCATGCGATCAACAGAATTCGGAATTGAGGTAGGCTGTGAACTGTGAAACTGTGAAAATGAAATTTCAGGATGTCAAGCTGCTTTCGGCCAGACCACAGCCTACCCCAATTCCGAATTTTGTTGATCGCATGGTATTACGTACTTACACAGTGCTACACGCGAGACTAGACGTTTTTTATCGCGCCTCACAAACATCCGTCTACATGATTTTCACGTATGTTTCCTCATGTAGACTCATCAAATATTGTTATAGTACAGTTCAATCTATTTTTCTTCTGTTAATGTTATCGGTAATATCGATAGGAAATATTGTAAGAACCTCTGTTGAACTGAGCAATACAAATTGCTCACATCATTGCCTGGCATTCTTCTAAAAATAAAAGCATGGCAATTTTGACTCCATAAATGGAATGAGCTGATGCAAAAATGTAGGGAAAAACATCAAAGGCGCTAATTTTCCATGTTCTGGTAGGTGAAAAAAACAGAAATAATTTTCACTCCAATATTTCATTACTTCTACCAGTAAAGAATGATAGCGACATGGCGACTGATAATAGAGTCATACGTTTCCTTGTTATATAGGTAATTTGGTATAACGATAATTAAAAGTGCTTTCGTGGGAGCTCCACCACATTTAAATTTCAAGGGTCTCCCACCCCCCGGAAAAAAATCTGCGAGGCACTCCTTCTTAATCGAAATAACACGGTCGATTGGGCCATCTTACCAATTTCCGTGCTTTGTCACTAAGGGTGAGGTTTATTTCATTTTTGGTTACTAACCTCTGGCCTATTGGTATAGTGAAGTACCGAACGAGGTACCAGGATCAGTTGCAGGTTCAGCTTATTTTGACTGTCTGCATTGTAAGAAGTGAGAGGTAGGTATATCTGACCAACGAATCTGCCCTTAGTATCTTTTGTTCGAATCGAATGCCTAGTAGCACTGGCACAGCAATAATTAAATTCAAAAAACCTCCCTGATCTGGATCTGGACGGATTTATACCGGAATCGAAAATTGCAAAGCACTTTAGCCCCCTGTTCTGTATCCGAGAGGCTACGGACATGAATAAAGTGCGTAGGCATAGTATAATTCTGACGTCAAACGGTTCCCTGAAAAATATAAATTCTCCCCGTACGCGCGCGTTGCCACTAGAACATTTCACCTGGCCGAAACACTACATCAAACTGTCTGGAAACTCTGATGTCTTACTTAACATTCCCGGCACGCAGAAGAAATAACGTTTCGATTTTATATCACAAGACTTCTTTTCACTAATGCAGTTCCCCGAAGTTAGATAGATTCAAAATTTTGCTTCGCCAGGCAATTCCTCCGGCTCTTCTTGCCGGTGGGTGTGATGGTAATTTATCAAAAACAAATATGCATGCGAAGGAGACTCTCGGGAAAAAAGAAAAGATGTGTGCAGGTAAAAAGTTCATAAACGGGAACAGTGGGAATTGGAGACAATCAGAATCGAATGGCGCAAAAAGCGCACGGGTGTTCAAGAAACGAAAACATTATAACGATAATGTTCAGTCAGCCTACACAGATTGTTAAATTTGCCCGTCGTCGTCGGTGATAGCGATAATAATTGAACAACAGTTACAAACTTTGAGAGAACGGAGATAGGTACCTCTAGCTCGTTATACGAGCGGAAATCGTTATCCTTCTGGATAACTCAAAGGAAACAAAAATTCAATGGCCCTTGTGCCCAATCTCTGCAACTTTGTTGTTAGAATAAAAAATCGTTGTCGAGGTATGCTTCATTCAGCCTTATCGAATACTAATAGGAGAAAAATTGTTCCAATTCATCAACAAAAATCTGAACACTAATCAAGTTGAACAAGCTAAGGACGAAGTTAATATTGGTAAAATAAGGCGTTGCGACAATCGCTGTGGGGTTATTTCTTGACAGAAATTCACCATTCGGGTCTCTTTCCAAAGCTACAAGGATGTACAACATCAGTTCGAGCTTATTGGCAGTTCCAAAAACCAAAAAATAATTTCCTCAAATTTCAAAATTTTCGATTTTTTTAGGAAGGGATAAGCTCACAGCGATTGATTCCGCAACGGCTTATTTTAGCAATTCAACTCAGTCCCCTATCAACTGAACAATGTTATGACCAGTTTATAAATCGACGCAAGCCATGAACATAACGTAGCGAATGAGCCAATCAGTATCAGCGGGAGGAAGGAGGGGCCGCGGTTGAATATCGGCCTTGATGAGTCATTTCTACATGACGTCACGAGCTCGTCAGTTGTCGCCAACTTGATCAAATTCATAATTCATGTACATTGGAGTAGAAAATGGAATTTATAGTCAATTAAATATCCAGGCTTGTTAAAGCAATGAAGTATTGATAAGAATGCATGGCTAAACCGCTAAAGATGGGTTGATCAGAAGCTTATCAATAGACCAGAGTATTTGATGCTATGGTTGAATCTTTTTCGTGAAGAAAATGAAGAGGTGTACGTCTTTTTTGAATCACTGTGTTCATGGGAGGCATAAGGAGCATCATGCACATGAAGTATCTCAAAGTGCCAAGAAATATGCCTTGAAGACATTTGGAAAGGCAGAAATAGACTAAGACAAGCGAATACGCCTCATGGGCATGAGGCTCAGTAGCGCACTTCCTTTTTGGAGGATTAGTGAACGCAAGATGTTAAGTGATTAGGGCTCTACCGTCTTGGGCAAAAAATTCCAATATGGCAGCCAAAATATCGACAGAATCATGAAATTCGGCTTGAAAATCAAAATGATCGTACTAGACAAGGGTAAGTTCCAAGTTTCATGAAAATCGTTCCACTAACAAGAGATTTCAATATGGCGGCCAAGATGGCGGCAGAATTATGAAACTCAGCTTGAAAATAGGAATGATCGTACGAGACAAGCGTAACTCTCAAGTTTCATGAAAATCCTTCCACTTATAAGAGATTTCAATATGGCGGCCAAGATGGTGGGGCAATCATGAAATTTGGCTTGAAAATAAGAATGATCGTACTAGACAAGGGTAAGTTTCAAGTTTCATGACAATCGTTCCACTAATAAGAAATTTCAATATGGCAGCCAAGATGGCGGCCGAATTATGAAAGCCAGCCTGCCTGTTTGGTCCTTGAGGACCTAAGCTATCCATCGGATGAAGTTCAATCTTCAAGGGCTGTAGCTTTATTTCCCGAGGAGAAGTTCAACTTCATCGAAGTGCACAGGAGATCTCTGTTTTTTGAGAATAATGATAACGATGTATGGATAACAAAAATAGTGCCCATTGGCCACCCTTGGGGATATCAGCTATTAATCGGAAAAAAGTTCCAAGACTCTTGTTTCAATTCTCGAGAAGGAGTACAGCGTCTTAATTTCTGCACGGACTCGGACAGACAGACAGACAGACAAACCGGCCACATAAGCGTTATTCTGTTACTTATATAAAAAAATGTTCTCCAACTGATTTCGACCTCCTGAACACGAATATCGGGTTCACTTTTGAATTGGAACATTTCATTTTTATCGAAAAACCGAAAAAATGGTAGCCTGTCACATGATTTTTAGTGATACCGTGATACCTACCTACTTTTTTTTTGTTATTGAGCGAACATGTTTCGTAATTTGAGTGCCATTATCCTTCAGGTACCTAGTATTGGCTATTTCAAAATGTTCAATTATTGCTATTTCGGCACGTCTGATTTTAAATTTGTAGGGTCGTGTAATATGCGCCGAGCCGTGGCTTTGCGGTCGTTTTCAAAAATTGATAACAATTGACTCGACGGTTGGATCGAAGTGGGGTTTTTGTCAAAAGAAAGTTCAAATTGTTCTCTAAATATAATGCCCTACATGCAATGATGTATTTCATTAAGAAATTGTAGTTGCCTGCATATCGCAACTTTCTACATCTTACCGCGAATGCCAGCACTTGATCGGCGAAGCCGCCCTACACCAAAATGTTATTTTTGTAATTGTTCATGATTATTTCGGCAAAATTTTTCTTGATTCGCGTACCAAGGCCATGAGCTACCCATTCGAGTTGAAATATTTTCTGTTTTGAATTTCGTTTTGTTCGGAGGAAAGGATATCAAGCACCAGCAAGCAACGAATAAATCATTTGCGGCCGAGCCGTAGTTTCGGAGTCATTTTAAAAAATTAATAACTATTGGCCTGCACCTCGCACCGATGTGAAATTTTCATTGAAATAAAGTTCAAATCATCTTCTAAATATAACTCCGCATATGTATTATGGTAAAATGATAAGATCGGGTACTTCCTCGCATGTGATAACTTTCGAGATCAGGCCGGCTTCTGCAATGCAGCATTCAACGGCGATGCCGCGTCACACTAAATTGTTATTATTGTCATTGTTTATTATTATTTCGTCAAGATTTTTCTTGGTTCGGGATACAAGGTCATGAGCTACCCAATGGAGTAAAAATTTTTCGCAAAAACCTTTTCGTCTAGGACTAGATGCTGTGACGGACGGACGGACGGACGGTCGGACGGACGGACGGTCGGACGGACGGACGGTCGGACGGACGGACGGTCGGACGGACGGACGGACGGACGGACAAAACGAGGACAAAAGCGCCTTCCCGTTTGGAGAAGTGCGCTAAAAAAACGCCCGGAAGCTCTCGGATAAGGCAGGATGAGTAATTAAATTACTGTATTGCCGAAGAAAATTAAGATGTGTGCTTGAAATTATTTGTTACTGAGCCGGAGCCCCTGTAATTTCAGAAAGTTACTGTTACCTCTGTGCCAAAAATGGTGGCCCTTGGCAATCTTGAAATGGGAAAAGATCTATTGAGCGCAGAGCGCAAGAGCAGGGCTTTGGTGGCCAAGAGATCCCCGGTAGCCGAACAGCTGATCGTGGGAAATTTGTGAGGCTGATTGAGTGAAGTAAGTTTTGTGTCTGTCCATATACAATATAGTCAAAGTTGAGACATTAGCTGCATTCCTTTTACATGAAATCTCAGATAATCTCACCTCAGTTAGAGAGAGAAAAAGCGAGAATTGCATGGGAGGGAGAGAGACACAACTAGCAAATGAAGTGAGAATCCTCAGTTCAGATGTTGAAAGGAACGCAGCTATTGGCTCTGCCGTGACGTCAATGGAAATGCCTAATACGCTTAATTAGTATGACGTAGGTTGGTGTAGATCAGGGTTCCGGCGCCGCTGCCACTCTTTTCTCAGCAAATTACCGTATAAGGAGGATTAAGTGCAGTTGAAAAATGTGGTCAGCGTCAACTGTCATGTAGGGTTTGTATCCATGTAGCCATGGCAACGGCGCCCTGACCTACACCAACCTACGTCACACTAATTGAGCGTATGGTCCACACTCCACACTCTCAGTTCATACGTTGCAGTTACGACTTGCATCATTCCATAAATCAGACGTAGCAGCAGTCATCAGTGACACATTGATCTTATAACAGTCAGCCTTGTTACTGCATCGAATCGTGAACGGATCCATGGAATCATGGTTCATTAATTTTGTCAACGGATGCATCCATATACGTAGTATGATTGTTGTTTGTTGATATTGGGTATATGTTCAAGCATCATCAGCAAAGTTGGTAATGCAGAGAAACCTCTCTTAGGACTTTGAATTGTATTTTGAGAAATTTAATTTACAGTCCGCTCCCCCAAACTTTCGTTAATTTTCTGATAACAATGTTACATAGGCGGTGGCGATAGAGAATGCGCAAACCTTTGACAAGCTCTCCGATATAAGCTACTTATATCGCAGAGAGTAACGCTTTATTAGAGTTCCATTAAGTTCCACATTATTGACATGTTGCAGAGTGAGGTGGTATACCTCGTATCATAAGTACGCCCCCAATTACCATCAGTTTTCTTCTGAATGTCAACGTCAATTCTAAAATCGTAATGAGTATCACGTAGATACCACGCAGCTATACCTGCTGACATAAATACAAGGTATTTTCGTTGAGTAGGAGTAGGTGTGGGCAGGGACAAAACACACCAGAAAGAGCTTTGGTATTTTTTTTTTGCCCTGCATCAACTACTAGGTTATTAGCAGGTTTTTCTGTGAGGGTTTTTCAGTAACGATAACAGTATTGACGATAACAACGAAGACATTTCTGGAACAGTGGAGATAATTCAGTCGGGTTTTGTTTCGATGGCTTTCTCGTTTCATCCCTTTTCCCGGAGCATCACCGCACGATAGTAGATGCCCCAGTACTAAGAAACGCGTGAAAAGTCCATCTGGCCTAGTGCAGATTTGAACCCGGGACCTTCGTCTTTGAAAGCGGGGCCGAGTCTACCGTGCTACCGACTGGGTTAGCTTCAGTATTGTTCTTTCACTTGGTCCCTAAAGTAAAATTAGTGAACTTGACTTCAAACTCATCTTGCTGTTAAGGCCGGAATTTTTACTCTGTCCCTAATGATCTTATGATTTTTTTTCAGAAAACGTGTTCACGCTTTTTATTCGAAGTTCTCATTCTTAGCGACAACGGAACTAATTTCGTTGGATTTGTAGCGGCGCGGCGGTTGAAAAAAAAATCGAAATCCATTCAGTTTTGTTGAACAAACAAATCTTCATGAAAGCTGTAGTATGACTTCTAATTTTGTAGGTTGTGACGGTCCAAGATTTTGAATCTCACTTTATTCCACGCAATTTCGGTGTTTACCCGGCGAAGTCCAGGGTGAGATAATAGATGGCGTATTGGGAAAGCTGACGAGGATTTGAAATGCGCGCACAGGGTCTTTTTTGAGGTTTTTTGAATAGGACGTCAAAAGCGATAAAGAGAGGCGTAATTTTCAGCCCTCTGGGAAAATTGTTAAGGGAGAAACCTCGACGCCCATCGGCAAAAATCGATCGAAAATTCGAATTCTGGGGCCTGCATACCATCGAGTCGAGGTTTCTCGGATTTCCCGTCATCGAAAGCATTTTTGTTGGACCGTTGGATGTTTTTCTTCGGCCTGTTTATACCTGTCACCAGTCCGACCGTGTGGTCATCGTCAAGTGGGCTGTCTAGCCCGAAGCCGCACACTGTATCCGTCAGCAGCTTGACATTTCATCCCGAGCTTAGGATCGGCTCATCTGTCAAATACTTGAAGCGGATTGTCATCGACGCCTCCCCATCGGCATCTCGTTGCTCAGGACCACGTCTCTCTGCTTGTCGTCGTCGGCGTCGCGGTGCACGGCTGTCTGCTTCCTGGGGACTGGGCGGAGCTCATATTTGTACAGGATAAGTTTCTTGTTGTGCCGTCTACCTTTTCCACGGGTTCCTGGGATTCCCACACTATTTGTAATGTAAATAACACTGATAAGAGTGTTTAGGGCTAGGGCGTTAGGCGTGCACGTTTCAACTTCCCCTGGTAGTCCATAGCTCGTTACAGAAAGTTACGGTCCGTTGACCATCACAGTGTTGGGGAATTCAGTGGGTCTCTGGGTGGGTGCGGTACCACGGGGGCTTCGCGGGCCTGGTCTGAGTCCGGGCGATTCACTTTTCGGCTCCGTTCTGGCCGCCGGGGGCACCAGTCGGCATTCGGCTCCGGCAGTCGAAGAGTTCCATCGGAGCGCTGTACCCTAGGAAAGAAACGTTGCGTTGTTGTCGTCGGCAGCCAGTGATGGCGAGTTTTACCATACTGTGTCCTTTGTAATAAAGAAAACCCCGAAATTCTGCAAATAAACTTCGCATAACCTCGACTTCTTGTGTTTCGAATTTCTAGGTTAGCTGTCAATCTGTCATTGTCGTGCCAACTGTCAGCAGTGACGTTTGATTGACTGTACAGTAGAATCACGGGGTCGTTGATTTGAGCCGTGTACAGTAGAACTGCGGGACCGCTCAGAGTTTGTGTCGTGGACTACATTTTCTTTCGAATAGTCGGGCGTTCGCAAAGAAGTATTACATAAAGCCTGGCTGGCGCCTTTATATAAATTTTATTTACCATCTGTCCATAGAACCTACGACCTTTGCTCACCGACAAACATAAACTGAGCCCGGCGCTCTTGATGAACGGAATCGTTCGTCATAAATTTTGGCGCCTTACAACGCGGGGCTTTTAAGAACTTTTGTAGTGTTGTTGGTTTGACTTTTGAGTGCGGTTGGGCTGGTGTTCGGGTTTTTTGTGTTTTCTTGATACCTACTTTTGGGTACCAGGTGTTTATTATCATTTTATTTTGAGTTAGTGAGTGTAAACGTAGGTTTATACAGTTTATTTATCTGCAGTTTATACTTTGGTTGGTGTAAGCAAAGTGCTGTTGAAGGTAGATTGGTGGATTGGCCGTGTACCTGGAGTGTTTTTTTAGTATAGTGCTAGTACTAAAGGAATATGGCGGAGCACTACTATGATATAGAGCCGAATTGTCTCAGGACATTTGAAATGAATTATGAGCTTAGGCTTCGTGGAGTACCGAACACGAACGCTGATTTGGATCAGAAAAGAAAATATTTAAGGAGTGCGTTAAGAAAGGATACCAGCAGGCCTGGAGTCGCGTACGCAAATCCAGCGGACTGGAACCTGGAACAGGAAAAAACCGAAATAGACCAGACTCAGAAGGATGTAGAAGAGATTATCAACGATTTTGACGGCGTAAACGCCAATACCTACCGCAGGATCCAGTCAAGACTGACTCACGGTTTGGGTAGGATTAAACGAATTCCTCCCACTACCAGCGAGGAAGCTGCAAAATACCGTACAGACAAGACTGTCATTTTCACGGCTCTGGAGGAGGACGCGATGGAGTTGCGTCAGAAGCACTTGGACGGTCAGCTGCCAGCGGCTAATGTAGCCCCGTGTGCCGGGCCAGTGAGCGGGTCCATACCTGTACAGAAGTGGACGGTGAGATTTGATGGCGAAGGCTCAGTCAACTCGTTTTTGGAAAGCGTCGAGGAATTCCGCTTCTCAAGGAACGTCTCGGGAGCGCAGCTGTTCCGATCGGCGGTGGAGCTCTTCACTGGAAAGGCCCTAACATGGTACCGGCGAGTCAGAGGCAGGGGAAGAGTCACGTCATGGGAGGACCTAGTGTCTGTCCTCAGACGAGATTTTTTGCCAGCCGACTACGACAAGGTGCTGAAGCAAGAAATCCAGAGCCGAACACAAGGGAAGGACGAGCCGATTGTGCTGTATCTGTCTGTGATGGATAATATGTTCAATCGATTGGTGAATCCAATGAGCGAGGCGGACCGATTCGATATCGTTAAGGACAACGTCCTACCGAAGTACCAAGAACACCTCAGTGTCCAAGGAGTGAAAAATATCGATAAACTCGAAGATGTGTGCCGAAAGTTGGAATCTGCCAGTCTGGTAAGCCGCAAATACCAACCACCTCCGGAAAAAGACAGGATGACGCTCGAGCCGGACATGGCCTATAGCGGTCCGTCGACTTCTCGGTCCAGATTCCAGCCGACGAGAAAAACGTCGGGGCCGCAGGTATCATCGATCCAATGCTGGAACTGCCGCGAGCCTGGTCACAGGAGAGTCGACTGTCCTGGAAATAAAGAGAAGCGTCTGCGCTGTTTTGGATGTGGTAGGGAAGGAGTAATCCGCCCAAACTGCACAAGTTGTAACAAATCAAAAAACGCGAGGAGCGGGAACGCTCACCAGTAGACCCGCGTCTCCCGCCGGCTCGCCGAACATCTAAAGGGGTCTACAATAAAGGGGACGATTGGGGAAAGTGGCTGCGAGTGGTTCGGGGTTTCTTGGGGCGTGAAGAAGCAGCGGTAGCTCCTGTGTTCACCGTGACCCCTGGTGATGGTCGACCTTACATCCCATTCGAGGTCTTCGGCGAGCGATTGTTGGGTATGGCCGACTCCGGCGCCAATCGGAGTATACTGGGTGGCCGATCCCTGGCTGTGTTGAATAAGTTCAAGTTGCACATCCGAAAAAGCGAAATAAGCAGGGTTAGGACTGCTGACAACAAGAATCAGCGCATCTTGGGAGTGGTTGACGTGCCGATGGTGGTCGAAGGAGTGTGCCGGGTAATCAGTTTTCTGGTTGTGCCCTCTGTGTGCTGTGAGGTGATTCTGGGGACCGATTTCTTCAAGTCCTTCGGAATTCACCTTGACTTCGAAAACCAGTCATGGTACATAGGGAAGGGTGCCAAGGCAAAAAAACATGAGTTCAACTGCAGTGGTGTACGAGAGCATCGGTTATGCACAGTTACTGCAGTAAAGAGTCGATCGGAACTGTCCGGTGAACAGCAAACCTCGTTGGCCAAAGTGGTCCAGCGCTTGAAGGCCATTTCGCACAAAGATGGAGCGCCGCTTGGACGTACCAACCGTTTGGAGCACCGCATCGACACTGGTGAAGCGGAACCAATAAAGCAGAGACCCCACGTCATGTCACCGTACCGACTCGCTTACTTGAATAAAGAACTTGACAAGATGCTGGAGATGGAGGTGATTCGTCCATCGATCTCGCCATGGTCGAGTCCGGTGTTGCTGGTGCAGAAGGCCAATGGAGAGTTGCGCTTTTGTTTTGACGGCCGAAAGCTCAATGCTGTGACGAAAAAGTGCGCCTACCCTTTGCCCAGGGTCGACGACATTTTGAGGAAGCTCACCGGGGCGCAGTTTCTCAGCAGCATAGATTTGAAATCCGCCTTTTGGCAGGTGCCACTGGAGACCTCGTCCTGTGAAAAGACTGCGTTCTCCGTTCCCGGAAGAGGACTTTTTGAGTTCGTCGTGATGCCATTCGGGTTGTGCAACGCGGCCCAAACCCAACAAAAAATCATGGACTCGGTGCTGGGACCTGAGCTCGAACCATTCGTCTTTTCATATCTGGACGACGTGATAATCGCCACCAAAACCTTCGAGGAACACGAAAGAATTTTAGGTGTTGTCTGCGATCGTCTGAAAGCCGCCGGACTGACCATCAACATAGGAAAGTGCGAGTTTTGCCTCCCATCGCTCAGATATCTCGGCTTTATCATCGATCGGCGTGGACTGCGGACCGACCCCGATAAGGTAGCAGCGATGCTGGAATATCCGCAGCCGCAGACCGTCACCGAAGTCAAACGATTTCTGGGCGTATGCGGATGGTATCGCCGTTTCGTGAAAGGCTTTGCCTGTCTGTCAGCACCGATCACGGAATTGATAAAAGGAAGACAGAAGTCACAAAAGGTGGTGTGGACTGAGGAGGCTTCTGAGGCATTTAGGGAGATCAAGAATGCACTCGTGTCTGCTCCCATTTTGGCTTCTCCGGATTTTTCAAAGCGTTTCTTTGTACAGACCGACGCGTCGATGATGGGAGTTGGTGCAGTGCTGACGCAGGCTGGAGAAGAAGGAAGCGAGGTCGTGATAGCTTATGCCTCTAGAACGCTAACTTCCTTGGAACGAAAATACACTGTCTCAGAAATTGAGCTCATTGCGGTCCTGTTCGCGGTGGGAAAGTTTCGGCCCTATATAGAAGGCGTACCATTTACGGTTATCACCGATCACCATTCGTTGATCTGGCTCAATAATTTGAAAGACCCCTGCGGCCGATTGAGCCGTTGGGCCATGAAACTCCAACAATTCGACATCACCTTCATACATCGCAAGGGAAGCCAGAACATCGTCCCTGATGCCCTGTCAAGAGCACCGCTAGAGGTGAATGTGCTGACCTTTGAAGAGCGCGATACGCTGGATGATCCGTGGTATCAAGGGGTGATGGAGGCTGTCCGAAACTCCCCAGACCGACATACAAACTGGAAGATTGAGGCCGGTCTGTTGTACCGCTTTATTCCGAACGTGACGGGGATTCGGACGAACATTCCAGAGTGGAAGATCGCCGTTCCAGCGTCGCAACGGAGAAGCGTTCTCCAACGGTCTCACGACGACCCAACTGCAGCGCACCTGGGCACCTTCAAGACGTTACATCGAGTACAAGAATTGTACTATTGGCCACGACTGGCACAAACGGTTAAAGCTTACGTCCGATCGTGTGAGGTGTGTGCTGCACAGAAGGTGCTGCAGACTGCGCGGCCAGGATTCATGGGGAAACCGAAGGGGGCGCTTTACCCGTGGCAAATGATTTCCGTCGACGTTATTGGACCACTGCCTCGGTCAAGGAATGGCTTTTCTTATCTTTTGGTGGTGTCCGACTACTTTACAAAGTTCTCTTTGCTACACCCTATGCGACAGGCAACGTCGGCCGCGATAAACAAATTCCTAGAAGATCAGGTTTTTCTAGTTTTCGGGTCCCCGCAGATCATCATGTGCGACAATGCGACGACTTTTACGGCCAATTCGTTCCAAGAACTGCTGAGGACGTATCCCGTGAAAGCCTGGTACAACGCCAAGTATCATGCCCAAGTGAATGCTGTAGAGCGCATCAATCGTGTAGTGGGGACTGCCATCCGGTCGTATCTCGCTAAAGACCACCGGGATTGGGATCGAGAGATACACAAAATTGGCTTCGCCTTGAGAACGGCTGTGCACGAGGCGACTGGGTTCGCGCCCACATTTTTGAACTTCGCCCGATATGTCTCAGCTAGGGGCGACTTTTACGGACGGATTGATCTCGAGGCTGACGCCGACGCTGCTGATGTCTTGCGGGGCGTTGCTGGTCGGAACCTTTACGCACAGGAGATCGAGGAGCTGCCTCAGGCGTATGTCAGTGTGCGTCGAAGCTTGGATGCTGCTTACCGGAGAAATTGCCACAGCTACAATCTCAGGAAAAGGCCGACAGATGAATATACGGTGGGTGGTAAAGTTTGGCGAAAGAACTACGTACTGTCGAGCGGGGCTCAGAATTTTGCCTCCAAGCTAGCGCCGAAGTTTGTACTTTGCACAGTCACACAGAAAGTGTCGCCACTGGTATACCGCCTTAGTGACCAGGAAGGAAGAGATGTTGGTCGATATCATGTAAAGGACCTAAAGCCTTACGTCTCTGTCGAGGACGATGATTCTGACAACTAAGCCCTGACTTTGACAATCACCGATTTTGACAACCTAAACCCTGATTTTGACAATCACCCGATTTTGACAACCAAACTGATTGAGTTTTTCTTTCCCGACTTTTTGTTAGTTCATATCCGCTTGCGGATATTTTTCTTTTTCCAGTTTTTGTGTGAATGGTCGACCGCGTGTGTAATATATGTCCCTGATCTAGATCATCCGTGTGTATATAAAGTCATTTCCCGTAGAATTAAGGTTATCATTAAGGCGTAGTTTCGTAGAGTTCACTGCACTCAGAGGTGTTGCGAGTCTTTTGTGGGAAGAGGGGGTGTGTGACGGTCCAAGATTTTGAATCTCACTTTATTCCACGCAATTTCGGTGTTTACCCGGCGAAGTCCAGGGTGAGATAATAGATGGCGTATTGGGAAAGCTGACGAGGATTTGAAATGCGCGCACAGGGTCTTTTTTGAGGTTTTTTGAATAGGACGTCAAAAGCGATAAAGAAAGGCGTAATTTTCAGCCCTCTGGGAAAATTGTTAAGGGAGAAACCTCGACGCCCATCGGCAAAAATCGATCGAAAATTCGAATTCTGGGGCCTGCATACCATCGAGTCGAGGTTTCTCGGATTTCCCGTCATCGAAAGCATTTTTGTTGGACCGTTGGATGTTTTTCTTCGGCCTGTTTATACCTGTCACCAGTCCGACCGTGTGGTCATCGTCAAGTGGGCTGTCTAGCCCGAAGCCGCACACTGTATCCGTCAGCAGCTTGACATTTCATCCCGAGCTTAGGATCGGCTCATCTGTCAAATACTTGAAGCGGATTGTCATCGACGCCTCCCCATCGGCATCTCGTTGCTCAGGACCACGTCTCTCTGCTTGTCGTCGTCGGCGTCGCGGTGCACGGCTGTCTGCTTCCTGGGGACTGGGCGGAGCTCATATTTGTACAGGATAAGTTTCTTGTTGTGCCGTCTACCTTTTCCACGGGTTCCTGGGATTCCCACACTATTTGTAATGTAAATAACACTGATAAGAGTGTTTAGGGCTAGGGCGTTAGGCGTGCACGTTTCAACTTCCCCTGGTAGTCCATAGCTCGTTACAGAAAGTTACGGTCCGTTGACCATCACAGTGTTGGGGAATTCAGTGGGTCTCTGGGTGGGTGCGGTACCACGGGGGCTTCGCGGGCCTGGTCTGAGTCCGGGCGATTCACTTTTCGGCTCCGTTCTGGCCGCCGGGGGCACCAGTCGGCATTCGGCTCCGGCAGTCGAAGAGTTCCATCGGAGCGCTGTACCCTAGGAAAGAAACGTTGCGTTGTTGTCGTCGGCAGCCAGTGATGGCGAGTTTTACCATACTGTGTCCTTTGTAATAAAGAAAACCCCGAAATTCTGCAAATAAACTTCGCATAACCTCGACTTCTTGTGTTTCGAATTTCTAGGTTAGCTGTCAATCTGTCATTGTCGTGCCAACTGTCAGCAGTGACGTTTGATTGACTGTACAGTAGAATCACGGGGTCGTTGATTTGAGCCGTGTACAGTAGAACTGCGGGACCGCTCAGAGTTTGTGTCGTGGACTACATTTTCTTTCGAATAGTCGGGCGTTCGCAAAGAAGTATTACATAAAGCCTGGCTGGCGCCTTTATATAAATTTTATTTACCATCTGTCCATAGAACCTACGACCTTTGCTCACCGACAAACATAAACTGAGCCCGGCGCTCTTGATGAACGGAATCGTTCGTCATAAGGTACCTACACAGCTCTGGTGCATGTATTGTGAACGCATCTCCACCGGCGTAATCAAAACGCTCGCATCCCGGCCACTATTATTTCTGATTCGGTTCCGTTTTTGTTTAACGAAGCGAATTGTCTATTTTTTTTTATAAACAGTGAATCGGATGTTCTTTGAAAGGGGCCACAAAAGAAAAGATTCGAGACTAGAATTTCCCATTAGCAAAGCTGAATGGGGGGGACCTGCAACAAAGCTTCGGAGCTGCGGGCTTATATTACGCCTGGGCGTAATGATTGTTATTGTATTGTTGTTAATAAAATATCAGCGTTACGCTGACGTGAAAAATGTAAATTGGGCTTTGCGAAAGAGGGAATAGTGCATCTATAGGAAGAGAATGGGAAGTTGTGGGTATCTATTATGTAACTAAGCAGTTTTCGCGGATATCGCACCACGCTTCTCTCACTTTGCGGGATTATAACTATTTATGTTTCACGGCACGTCGTAACTCTTTGCGTTAAAGAAGACATACGAGGTCAAACTCTTTGTATTTCATGCTGTGGTGTAATATAATCTCCCAGCGATTCACATGCACTTAAAAACTCCTTGAGACGAGAGGACGATATCGTCATGTATAAGGATTAGGGGTCTTTTGAAAATGTCGCAGCGTACTCTTCCCTCATGTTCCTGCACATATTTGCGTCGTTATATTTTATTTTATCAGAAAGAAGTACCTACTCAAGGTCGAGGTCAGGGTGTTATTGTTTTGTTCCCTACTTTAGCAAATGAGATTACTTATTTCTTATTTCCTTTCTCAATTCAACACTGGATGAATAAGGCTGCTCTATACTTTGAGAAAATTATTGGGCTCTCTCCGTTCTCGAATCGAAGAAAAATCTTGCGTTCGGTCTAAGCACACATCCATCTTCTCCCTCTGCGAAAGCCATTGGGAGCCCCGAATGCGACTTATTGAATTTCTTGAGAAGTCAGCGTGATGGACTGGGATATGTATCTATTCTGTGTTATTACTTTATTCCCATCGATTTAGTTTTCCTTTTATGCGCGAGGACGACTAGCATATATGTATACATATTCTATTCAGATGCACAACCTCGGGACATCCACCCAAACAACTGCTCATAAATATTAAAAACGGGTCGGCTTGGCAGCATTTTATTTTATTGCGCGCGAAACTCCAAAACCGATGGAGGAGATACGACGATTGGGGGGATGAGGGCGGCGGGAGGAAATAAATGTGGGAAGGGGGAATGTGAGAATTGGAAAATTGCCATGTTGCATGTTCCAGAAACTGAAGCAGCCTGATGCATATTTACAGATTCAGCTGTACGGGTTCAACAAGGAACTCTACCACAACATGTCCGAAGCTCAGCACAAGTCCCAGGGAATCGTCGGCATATCGCTGATGGTGCAGGTGAGTCGTTTGAAAGAGAAAATTTTTGTTCCTCAAAGGCCGTCAAGAGCAATAAATTCACCGGGCGCCGACTTCCGTGCATGTTGGACTAGAGCCAATCCAACCGGTTGCACCGCACTCATTGAACAATGAGGATTATCGATTGTTCTTGACTTTGTAACGATGCACTTTCTGAAGATTTTATGAACTTCCATGCGATTTGAGAAGGCAGGATCGGTGCATTATTGATGTTCATTCCCATTCCATTGTAGCACCATTATATTGCTTTTATCTATCCATGTCCAATTATGGTGTCAGAAGTCCGGATTTTTTAATGCTAAGATCGTTTCTAATTAGGTTGTTCGTTAATTCCTAACAATCTAGCTTATTTACGTTGATGTACATTCTACATGCACAATCACGCGGTATCATTGAAATAGTTTTTCGCGTTTTATCGGCATATAATCCTTCAGAATCAACCCGCTGATATTCAAATTAATGAGACGATAGTCAAATTGAGTTTCATACTTTTGTTGAAACAGAAAGTCTTCGAAAAGATCTTGAATAGCGCTTACGTATGTAGTACAACAACAACAACATAACAACAATATCAATGTTATTATGTTCCTATAAATCATTTTGCTTGGAAATAAGCTCAGGAATCATCTCTTTGTTATGACCTCTAGGTAAGGATAATAATACTGTCGATTTGAGGTTTATTTTGAAATTTTTGAATCATTACATAAGTATAGGTACCGTCACCGCAAACGTTAACAGTCGTGAATCTGTATTCGATTACACGAAGCATGCAAGGCATTACATTCATACCCTGATGCTCGATCTCTTCGCACACTGCTTGTTGGGACGCGTCCAGTTCCAATGAGTGTAAGAAAACAAAGGAAAATTGGTTCTTTTACAGGAAACTAACGGTCATTTCTTCCTGTTTTCTCTGCAGTGCAGTCCCGTGTCCTGCATGAGGCTTTCGGGGTTCTTGGAGCACTTTGGCATCAGGAACAACAACAACGGTCTCCCGCCTGGCATTGGTGGTGCTTTTTACGGGCGAAGCCGCAGATAATGCTAGGGTCCGGGGGTGTTCATTTGGCCCTTGTCGTAGTTTATGTAGTGACCAAACACGTTCAGTCAAATAATTCCGCACGTCCACTCATGCACAATTTCGAATTCCTTTCGTTTAATATTGTCCGCTGTGGCAGTTCGGACGCTGAACAGTGGAATGGAATTACGCCTGTTTAGCTAACTTATTGCCGTGTTCGGTCCGTTTTGTTTTTCCATTTTATTTTTATAGTCTTTTTGTTGGTGTTGATGCCGTTCAAGTCATGAATATTGCAGGTAGGAACCGCGGTTGAACGCAAGGGAACGCTCATGACATTTATTGTTTGATTTCATTAGGAGAAGGATACATTTTTGGTGGATCTCCACCATGCAGGCCCAAAATGTGGTGAACTGAAGTGATTAAGTCACTTGCTTGCTGCCGCTGACTGGTCAAGTAATAACCTACCAATGAATGTTGAATTGGTACAGATGCACACGTCAGTGACTGTGGTCTGGTCAGTTTATCAAAGGGCGATAATGTGTTACGTTATAATGTAAATGATGCAATTAGAACTGCCAGTTAAGATGATATTGTGGTATAGTAGTACTTGTTGGTAATAATCAAATATACAGCACCGTCTTGCATTCCAAATCGTCGGATTTACTAGATTATGAGGCGGGAGGCGAGATACGCTTCTGAGGTCACATTCCTCTAACAAATCACTTTGCTGAGACTTATAGGTGATTTCGGAAAGACTAAAACGTACGACGCTGGTTACGACTTCATTCTCATAATCGATTCCAGGATTGAGAATCCTGAAAATAGACACTAGCCTAATCTAATTCAAGGCTATAGGCCGAAATAAGAGTAGATAAATTAGAATGACGGTCAAACTAAGTCATTCTGCGCGTTCATGACACATTCAAAGTAAAATGGTACTAAATTTGGTGTCAGCAGCGTCGCGCGTCGCTAGGGGCATCCTCTGCAACTTTCTGGTGTCCCTCGAGGGCCTCGTTCAGAAGTAAGGAGTTTTTACCACACCAAGAGTTGATCTCGCGAACAGCGCCCAAACCCAAAGCCGCCGCGGCCTTCGCCTCTAAACCCGACGCTATGTAGCAAACTGATAGATTGATGGAATGGAAAGGGCTTGAGGGAGATCGTCAACATAAATTTTGCACAAGAGTGGTCCCAACCTCGCACCCTGTGGGACACCTTGTTCTGAATCTCTAGGATCGAAATAGTGATATCCTATATCATTGCTAGGAACGTGCCTTAGACACACTCTAGGGCTTCTTCCACTTAAATATGATGTGAACAGATCTAGGGCGACTCCTTTCATTCCACAATAATCTAATTTATCAAGCAAGATCTCATGATTGGGCGTATCGGAGGCTTTAAACAAATCAAAATATACACCTGCAACGGTGTTTCCTTCTTCCAGTGACTCAGTGACACATGATAGTGACTCAAATAATGCGTCTTCGGTTGCCCGACCCTCCATGAATCCATACTGAGTCCCAGATAAAAGGTTATCATCACTCAAAAGCTTATACCCCATTGCCAATCCCATTGTTTCTACACAGTGGACGAATTTATCAACTTTTGGAAGTCGACCTAGCCCAGGTGTTTTAATCTGTAGTGTTAACATCATGTGTGTTTTTATCTTTATAATGTTTTATTTATATTTTATATTTTTGAATGCTACCAAGAGAGAGTGGAAGATCAGCCAGAGCTGAACTCTCTCCTTAACTTGATTTGTATTGTCACTGCATTTCAGTTTGAATAAATATCTATCTATCTATCTATCTATCTATACAGTGCTCTGTAGATCAGTCCTTCTGGTACTCGTAGATCCACCTCTCAAAAAAATATTTTCTTGTTATTTTGTTAATAAATTAGTTTCCCTTACAGGAACAGAAAAAGAAAAGAAAAAATTATATACTGTGAACTATAGAAAGTAGAGCGGTACAAATCACCGGGTGGATGCCCGCCTTTGTGCTTCTAAAGGTTTTGCTTAAAAAATTGACATTCTTGGTAAATAGGATGAAAAACAAGAAAACTTGAAAATTGAATTTATTATTTTGAAAAAATCACCGTTGAAAAACCAAAACCCTTGAATTGAAATTGGACCTACATGACGCCCAATGCAGTCTACTTCCGATATCAGTTGGAATTTTTCGGGAAAAGTCAATCCCCTCACCCGGAAAGGACGGCCGAGTTGAGTCCTGCACCAAACACGGGTCATCCTGGTCAGAATCCGAGCCAACGGCCGTTCTCGGTGGTAATGACCAGGGGAAAATTCAACAACTCTTAACGTCCAACTGGAAATTGATGGAAAGCTGCAACTGCGGGCTTAATTAGATTATTTTGTTTTGTTGCTTCCTACCAAATTTGGCTCCCATCCATAGGACAGATTTTCAATAATTGAATGGCAAAGTTTTTTAGAGAAGATTACGCAGCTGTGTGTGTCTGTGTCTGTAATCTTCCACAATAACAGCCGCAATATTAATCGAATCGACTTCAAATTCGGTATGCCGACATGGTTTTGCTGTCGAATGAGCTCATTACGTTTTGGTTGTCATCTGTCAAACGGAAACGTCACCATCAAAAAAGTCAGAAATTATATCTCACGGAACTTGACCTGCAATACTGTCATTTGGAAGCCCTCGTAAAACTGTATTCCAAACTGTTGAATTTTCCTACGACCACCTATGAAAGTGACGTTTTCCACATGTTTTTGACACTTCGAAAGTACATCATATCACACAAGTGTGATATTTTTCAAAATCGCACCCTACTGTTAATATAATAAGAAATAAATGAATGTTTTTCTCCTTATCGGCTTTTTCTCGCCATAGGAGTTCGCCCGTTTATTTACCTATCAAGTTCACAAATTCAGAAAAGTGCAAATTTCGGACAACACAACACCCAGACTTTTCGCCGGGAATCGAACCCGAGACTTCCGCGTCGCAGGCAGCCACGTGACCGCCTGCGCCACGCGGCCGCCAAATCGCACGCTACTTGATTATCCAGAAGTCTATAGAATCTATTAACTGCGAAATTGACATTTTCTAACTTTTTTGACGCAAAAATTACCCACAGGCATGTCCATTTTCTTATGCATACGCTCTTCTGCATATCGCTGTACTAGAATGATAGTAAGACAACTTGAAAAACATAGTTTCGAGTAATCGCAATTTGAACATTTCAGAAGAACAAAAAACACTCTTCTTCTCAAAATTTCAAAGATTTTTTCAATTTCTAGTTGTATCATATCGCCCCTGATAGACCTGTGAAGAATTCATTATGAAATAACGTTTGCTCAATGAGAAAAAAATCAAAAAGTGAACATATCCTTGTATATCGCTAGAAATAATAGTTCTGTTGGAAGTTGTCCACTTTTTTATGTAAGTTATCCTAGTATTCGTCAGGAATTTTTGGAGAGATTTTAAATTTATCCCTCTTTTTTTTCAAGTTGTCCGAGTATTGCACAGTAAACATAGGCTGGTTTAACATATTTTTCATAGTTATCTTCAAGTATTGTATTACATGGAATAAGCTCATTAGTTTTTGGCTGTCATCTGACAAATAGAAGTGTCACTATCAGAAACTGAAAACTCATTTGAAAGTCCTTGAAAAACTGTATTCAGAACAGTAGATAGTGTTTCGCTGACTCTCATCTGTCAAATATTGAAAAATATCAAAGTTCATAACTTTGTCATCCAATTATTCAAGATTTTTTAACAAACTTTTTATCCTGTGAACCGATTTATACGATTTCTTTCACTTTTAGCAGTCTTGGCCATAGCTATGACCAATATACGTCTGCCTCTGCATCTATCCATCGTTTTACCCCGCACAAACTGAGGTGTGGATAACAAAATCATGGCAATGTACATTAGAGATAAGTTAAAATTATTAAGTCATTTCAAACAATTCACGGAACATTTCTGGTGAAATAGTGGGACAACTTAGAGAAAAGTAAGATATTTTACAAACGCATGAGGGTATGTTTTGTGCAATAGTGAGTTAAAATGAAATATCTGAAGACTTTTATTGAATCAGTTGTTTTTTTGGTATAAGAGTGAGATATCTTCCACAGTCAAAAACTGAGATAACATGAAATACAAGGACAACTTGAAATTTTCAAATCAGATTTGTTGTAAAATTAGGACATGTTGAAATGTCTTCGTATTATACCAGAAGGCAAGATCAAATTCGATCTATTTCTCAGTAGAAGAAATAGAACATTTTGAGATGTTCGAGTATTAGACCAGAACTGTTGGAAAAACAGATAATTATAACAGTGAGATATCCATTTTTTATGAACTTCCATGATGATTCTGAGTAATTCGATTTTTTTACCAGGTAGAGAATAGCTTGGAGCTATAGATTTTGAAATAATCCAAAAATCAGAAATTTGAAGTTATCTTACTATCATTCTAGCACAGCGATATATTCAATCGTAAATAACACCTTTCACAATTATTGATTGCCCCAAATCATTCACGGAACAACACGGAATTCCGAATCGAGTCTCGAGTTTCTCTCCATGTCAACGGTGAAAATTGTTTGTGTGTGACATTTCTCGTTGCTTCGAATTCCCATTGTATCAAGAGAAAAAAGGGAATTTTTCTTATGAATCCCACACTTCCCACTTTATCTATAAATACGTAATTTACAATTACAAGTATTGTCTTTTAGCTCATATTCAAGCATCAAAACTTAAGATCTACTCATGAATTCCTATCATTTACTCATGTTTGTGCATTGTTGCATGTTGCATTAGATGAAAACTTCAATGGCTAGAAAAACTCCGATGGTGACAGTGCCAGCCGAGAGACAGTAGTAATTAGGCGCCGGCAGCTAACTGTCAGAGATAGGCAACCAGTGTGTTTGGTGGACCAACAAATGGAATTTAGCATTGTGCAGCATAGCAAGTGAGTGCCTCTTTTGTGTTTTCTCACCAGAAGAGCGATGTCAGGACGAAAGAGCACTATTTTTGTATACTCCATAGGATCTCACGTAGATAATAGAGTATTATACTTTCGAAAAAAAAAATTTTTTTCGATGGAATCAGAAACTATATTGAAAAATAACTGACCCGTATTTTTTTATTCAGCCAAAAATCGTATTGTTTGGCCGCAATTGATAAACGAAGTTCCTATATTCTACCTATTTCTGACGTCATTTACACAGGCAGTATAGGCGGTGACTCGCTGTGACGTCAGAACTAGTTGATGTTATTTATTTATTGCGCCCAAACGGTACGGTTTTTGACTGAATTAAAAAACACGGGTCAATTATTTTTCAATGTAGTTTTCATTCCAATCAAAAATTTTTTTTAGTATAATACTCCATTCCGAAACAAGGAAACGATCCGAAGCATCCTTCTTACGTATTCCATTGAAGAAGACCAGTGTGATGTCTACACTACCTCAAAATGTTACCCCATGATTCAGGCAAGTCCAGCAAACTACAAGCCACTTGAGAGCTTGAGCACCATACACAGCACCTACTTTTCAAATATTTAGGTTTTTTTTAGTCTCAATATTTTTGGAGCCAACAAAGAAAGGTTTTTTGTAATCATAATCGAGTGTAATGACTGACTTTCTTTCTATTTCTTATTTGATCATTTAAAAAAAAAAATGATTTTTTTTCAAGATTGAAATTTTTGGGGTCGTAGGAAAAATAGTGTACACAACTCGTTGGGTTTTTTGTACTTGTGAGGTTTCCGCACTCGCCGCAAGCGGCTCGTGCTGAACTTGCCACTCGTGTGAAATATGTATATCACTTTCCACACTAGTTATGTAATGTACTATTCTTCGCCTGTCATTTGTCAACTATTGAAAAATGTCAAAGTTTAGGGCTTTGTTATTCAATTATTCAAAATTTATCCGATGGATTGAGACCAAATTTGGCGGGGAGTAACACAAGAACAGAATAAAATCATGTTCGCAGTTTGAGCGTCCCACCTTTTTCCAGTCTGGAGCTAGGATTTTTTTTTGTTCCACCATATATAAATCCTCGGCAAGAAATCCAAGCAAAACACCCGGTGAGGTGTGATTGCTGGCCATCTAAGGAATATACTCCACAATCATAGTCGCTATGCTCTTCATTCAAAATCCCACGGGATTACATTATACCTGGACTATAATCAGTTTATTTCATATTTTGTAGAGCTCATGTAGCTTCTGGGTGGAATCTGAACCTTCCCTTCTTATAGTCCGGTGGACTAGGGTTATAACTATGCATTTCATGACTACGGTACAATTTTTTGCAGGCATGTTCAGAAAGCCTTCATCTATCATTTGAGAAGTGCTGCTTAGCAATTTTTCAATGTGGGGGATCAGGGGGGCCCTTTTTTGACAACCAAAATCGTTTTTTGTCGATAAAATCTATGATAAAAATGCTAAATAGAAAATTCCAACGGATTATTGATAAACAACTCGAAAGGTCACTTATGTGTGATAAAAACTATTACAGGGTGAATTGATCTTCTTTGGTACTTCGTCATTGGGAAATACCGATTGGCATATTTGTTGATCATATCCACCTGAACTGGTTGAGAACGACACCCAACAGCGTCAACAGTGCCGGAGCTATATACAGGGTGGAAGAAGAAAATATTTTTGTTTTCATTTATTTCAAAAACCAAGATAGATAAAGTAAACAAAATTGAGGAATTGATGTTTCATTCAATGCATGTGAAGACACAACAAACCGTTTTAAAATATCTTGAAGCGTTCCTGAAATATTAAAAAAAAACTGAAAAATATCATTGAAATTTTACTTTCTACTTTGATTTCGTATTTTCCATTATACAGATGTATATCCTTAAGGTATGCAACAAATTTCACAATAAACACAAATATACAATAGATTATGGTTGAAACTAAGCAGCACCATCGCCGGCATCAATCATGTATGCGTTGTATACAGGGTGTAAGAAAAAATGTTGTTTTTTTTGCTGTATATAGAAAAACAAGCAAAAAACGCGTGGATTACACATTCACGTCAGTAATTTACCTTATCAGGTGTCTTGGCTTGGTTAGTTTCCCCGAAAACTTCTTACCTCCCTAATCTTTCACTTTTTATGTCTTGATTTTTCTATAAAAGCAAAGAAAACAACCATTTTTTCTTACACCCTGTATATGACGCATTGACGCATACATGATTGATGTCGGTGAGTGATGTGGCTGTTTAGTTTTCACCCTAATTTGTTGTTAAATTATAGTATATACCTCTATATAATGGAAAATAGGAAATCAAAGTAGGAAGTAAAATTTTTATGATATTCTTCAGTTTTTTCAAAATATTTCAAGAACGCTTCGAGATATTTTAAAACGGTTTGTTGTGTCTTCACACACATTGAATGAAGCATCAATTCCTAAATTTCGATCACTTTATCTATCTTGGTTTTTGAAATAAATAATAACAAATCCGTTGAAGTTTTTTTTATAGCATTTTTATCACGGATTTTATCGACAAAAAACTATTCAAGTTGTCAAAAAAGGGGCCCCCCTGGCCCCCCACATTGAAAAATTGCTTGGTAGCACTTCTCAAATGATAGAGGAAGGGTTCCTGAACATGCCTGCAAAAAATTGTTCCGTAGTCATAAAATGCATAGTTTTGGCAATATTTGGCGCTAGTCCACCGGACTATTAATTAAGGTGTTGTCCACTCGTCCTACAAAACATGTCCTCTCGAATCGACGCGACATCATCACATTACCGAGCACACGATAGCGCAACTGCCCCACCATAAGAGGTACTGTATGATCAAAAACTTTTCTACTTGCGGTAGTCTGTGGCCTGGCCAAAATCAGCCTGGTTTGCCTTCCAATGACCAGGCCACAGCCTACCGCAAGTAGAAAAGTTTCTGATCATACGATACTTGTTACTACAGGGTTGATTAGGCAGTGGAATGGAATGGGTAAGAATTATTGGTGCGGTTCAGGAGTTTTGTGGGAATCTGGAGCAAGGTAAAAGTGAGTAGAGCTTCTCCTACATTTCCCGTATAGTCCCGCTGGTGCTTCCTTTGAAGAAAAATTGCAGTGCCGGCTGCGGCCCCACCTGATGGAACATATTCTGCTTTCCGAACTCGTCGTTAAAAATTAAATTGCCGCTAAGACAGACGCCTCTGCCGCTATACTACGGGAAACAAATTGCATAATACACCTGAATATCCCGAAGATTACTACTTGCACTAGCGCCATCGTCGGCGTCGGAACGGCGTCCATATATCGAGCGAACGACGCACATAAAAACTTATTAGTTCTTCGGTACCTTACGTACCTATACTCCGTACGTATACCCCATACTATACGTGTGGCAGTAATGGCGCAGACACGAAGCAGCAACGGAGTATTTGCGGTTTTATATTACGCACGAAAAATTAATCATCAATTAAAAACCGGAAATGACTCCCGAAGCACACGCCAACCGTCGTAAAACGTTACGCTCCCCAACTACCCCTTGTACACTGACGTCCATAAATAATTCATTAGTTAATCAAATTTCAATATCGCTCGACATAAACTCGCGCTAAATTGCATAAACCATTTGAATGCACTGCTAAACAGCGTTATTAGCGAAATTTATACAATCGCGTTTGTGGCTCGCGCGGAAGTTTCGTGTCGGCGGCATCGCAATAGTGCGGCGGTGGCGGACGCTCGGCGTCGGCGGCTGTTGTTGTTGGTTGATGTTTGCATTCTTTTTTGATTTAGAGGGCATCACGATTTAATTAATCCGAAGACGGCATTAAAGGATTGCGCCGGGTGTAATTTGTTTGTGCATTAGGACGCAAATGGAACTCAACGAGCAATGCCACTTCGCGTGGTAATTTCACTGTTTGGCAATTTCGCTGCTAAATCTGCATGTGTGTGTATGCGGTTACGATTTGGTAATTCGTTATTATATGGCCGTGAAGGTTGTTAGGTGGGTATGCTTGAAAAATAATATCGTTTTCATGCCCTGCTAAATTGGGGCTTGGTAATTGAAATTTTATGCCAACTACTAAACCAAGTAGTTATCAGCGCCGCAGTATAATGAAGTAAGGCGGATTACTTGGTTGACTTGCTCACAATACCGGTAAGGGGTGCACGACGGCTTGTTGCCATGAAAATTTGCACTACTGCGAAGTGAACTGGTCAAAAGTATCAAGGCAAGAACCAAGGAACCATGCACCACTTAGCTGTTTAATTCACAAGAATAAGTCAGTGGTGATACTGACTGTAATAACTCGATTGTTCTATCTTGGTTCTGTATCAGCTCGGTTGGTGTTGAAGTGTGCAAAAAGCGACAAGTGGTTAAACGTTGAACATTGCCCAGGACTCTAGCAATAATTAGAATAACACTGCATGATTGCTAACAATTGCATCAGTATCACGACACTTGACAGTGATCTTTCACCGGTTTCGGAGATAGCATATTTTTGGTCTCCATTCTTGCTTGAAACCTCTGGATCCGTGAAGTTGTCTGTGTGACAAACGAATTTTTCTAGTCTAGAAAAATTGAACAAATATAACACAGAAACCACATTTCAACATTTCATTTTCATCGCACCACTTGAAAGGAGCCGGCGTATTTCAAAATCCAAAATAGATCGCGTAGAACTGGTTATGAGACACTTATTTTTGATAAGTAGTAGTAGGCCAGTCAACCTGGCTCAAAAAGTGTCTTATATTCACAAAACGTATAATCTTGCTGAATTTTTGCATACACCTAGGAAATCTCCTACAGAGCCCCGAACCGCGAAAATCCACCAAAATTTCCTTGAGTTTTCCGAGGTAAGGGTGTTTTTCTATATCTCGGTTGCCATTGGTTGGATTTCGATTCTCTTTTTTTTTTAAATGTTCGGGTATAATATCACGAGTGCAATGAAAATTACCGATAATTCTGAAAAATGCGTGTTGCCTGAAAACTGCATGAGCAGGGGGAGGGCTCTTCTTTCGAACAACAGAAGAAAACAAACAAATGCGGTTTTCTCATGGCAACACGCATTTTCAGAATTATCTGGTTCATTTCCATTGCAAGAGTGGTATTCGGAAGAATATTTCCCGAATCATTCTACAAAATATCCACATATTATTTCACACGACAATAAAATTGATGATACATGAATAGCCACCTAACTGTACTGGCCGCAGAACAGAAAAGAGAACCAGAGGCTGACGTAAAAAGTGTGAAATCATTATGACTGCTCAATCCCAAATCGTTTCAATTTCTTGCACATTCGCCTGGGTCCTTGAGTACTCGCTTGGGCTTGAGCATCCCCATACAGTGTCAGAGTCTCACGCTAACACTGGACACGCATCATGTTTGTTTGACAGTAAGTGTTCAAACAATGACAGATCGATTGAATTATCGATATGGTCTTTCGGATTATCGCTTATTAATCCTCAAAATTTGTGTCCGAATTATCGCGTTTTTGACGTATGAGTGAAATATTCGGAAAAATATTTGGAACAAGTTGTGCTCCGGACTTTTCAATAACTTGTCGAGAAAAAGTGCCAGAAGCCGAAAACCGTCGTTTCTTAAGGGGTGTTTCTTTTACAATTTTCTATCTGCTTTTCTATGATAGTTATAGAAAAAATTCCTAACAAAAGTTGTAGCTCCTGTAAGTCCCTACAAGTTTCAACCGAAAAAATTTTTGTGCCGCGAAAATTACCCGCCCCAGAGGCTAAAGTCAACCTCGTTTGGAAAATATTTCCAGGTGAAGGGGGCATCGACTCCTACTCCATCGTGTGGGGATCTTAAGGCCAAATTCTCATTAATGTTCGTACTAACTTTACTAATAATAATTGGTGAATAACAAAACCTTGGTACAGGGTGAATTTTTTGAAAAGGACCACCCCCGATATTTCGCTTCACAAATTTTTCTCCCTCATCATTACGTAACTCCCGATTCTTGAGTATCAGAATTACCAGTGAACACAGGTCGATTTTTATTTCGAAGCGGACACCTACAACATGTAGTGTCAGATTTTTATCTTCAACCCCCTCGCCTGGACTCCGCCTCACTTTGAAATTTCAAATAGCTTATAGTGGGTTTTCCTATGTTCATTTTTTAAGGCCCGTGTGCAAGTTGAGGCTAGAGTATAGTGGTTGGTGCCAAATTGTTCCTTAGATCATGCTGAACTAGGATCGCGATGGCGAAGATCTGAGACCCGCGACTGGGCAGCGGGAGGGGGGGTAAAATGCGATGAAGACATAAAAAATGTTAAATAATGAACCGAAAGAGATACAGTTATTAGAGTTATCACACGTATTCGCCATTTTACGCTAATGGAGGTTCAGCGAACCGATTTCAAAAATATAGATGATTCCCGGAGATATTTTCGAAAATATAATTTTTTTTGTCAACATTTTATTGTTAAAAAATCGAAGAATTTTGAAGATGGAGAGATGGAACGCGAGATTTTGACAATTTTAACATCATTAGTGATGTTAGAAATATAGTCGTGATTGGCAAAAAATCCTCGGCCTACTATTTTAGGAAACAAAACCGTCAACTGTTTTCACCAGCTTGATCGCCATCTTGGATTTCCTTTTGGTGAAGTAGTCGCAAAAACGACAGGAGACTGTGAGTATGGTAGCGTTAGATCATTTCAATACGAAAAGTAACTTCCCAGAGGGGGTGAGTTGCTTCTTTGGCGAGGAAAATTGTCCTTTTATTATCTCCGGCTCCTGCACGAATCCAGTGCGAATGATGGCTGATTTGAAGATGGAAGCGGCACTATACGTTTTGTACCATAAAACTTGATAGTTTGTGAAGTCAACCATACCAAAATTTATGATCATGAATCAAATGGTTCATTGTTGGTGATTGGTTGAAGCAAAGTGTGCTCATTTTTGGCAGAAAATGCATCAGATGGCGGCCAAGCTGGTGAAAACAGTTGACGGTTTTGTTTCCTAAAATAGTAGGCTGAGGAATTTTCGCCAATCACGACTATATTTCTAACATCACTAATTGTCAAAATCTCGCGTTTCATCTCTCTATCTTTGAAAATTCTTCGATTTTTTTAACAATAAAATGTTGACAAAAAAAATTATATTTTTGAAAATATCTCCAAGAATCATTGATATTTTTGAAATCAATTTGCTGAACCTTCATTAGCGGAAAATGGCAAATACGTATGGTAACTTTTATAACTGTACCTCTTTCGGTTCATTATTCAGCATTTTTTATGTCTTCATTACATTTTACCCCCCCCCTCCCGCTGCCCAGTCGCGGGTCTTAGATATTCGCCATCGCGATCCTAGTTCAGCATGATCTAAGGGACAATTTGGCACCAACCACTATACTCTAGTCTCAACTTGCACACGGGATAGCATAAGAAAACCTACTACATATGACCTACAGGGTGTTTCAAAAATCAGTGTCATCTTTTCCATCCCAGATTCAGATTTTCAAAATATGAAGATTGTGCTATTTTTTATTTTTCAAAAGTGCTCCTGAAAAAAGTTACATGCCTTCAAAGTTCAATTTTTCTGATTCGTTTTTCATTTATAACTTTTATACGGCTTTTGCTGAAATTTCAACCAGAGTGTGCTGAAATACGTCTCTATTGAACAACGGTGGCGTATTAGAAAAAAAAAAATCCCAGTGGCGTAGATAGTGGGGCGTAGCTCCCTTTTTTCCCCTCCACTTTCTACGCCCCCTGAGGCTTTTTCAAAACTCATAACATTTTCAGATTTCTTCTTCAATTTTCAAAAAAGCTACTTTTGCAAAATTTTGATTAGGAGCTTCATTTTTGAGATATTTGGGTTTCAAACTTTAAAAAACATCTTGGAATCGCCACTTTCCAGGGCCCAAATTGTTTTTCCTGAAAATCTCTATGTCTCACAGCAAAAATTTTTTTTTTCAATCAAGATGGCGCCGCCAAGTCAGTCGAGTGATAACAGTGCTCCGCTAGTTTGCAGAAAATGCAAGAAAAAGAACCTAATCAGAGCTACTGCGGTTAAGTGCAGTGTCTGTGAGGATCATTTCCACGCCAGCTGTGCGAAACTTGTTCCTGGTGTCAAGCTTTTGGATGATGGACTGATGGTTTGCTGTAGCGGCCGCCCTGACGAGCAAAGTGTTATTGGCATGGACGAGGATCGCAACGTGACCGAAACCTCCTACGAAGCGGAGGGTGAAGTATTTGCCGATAGTGACAAGTTGGATGGACGACTAGTTAACTACGTCATTAAACAGAAAAATTTCCAAATTATCTTATTGCAAAATGAAGTAAAACTGCTGCGCGAGCATCTTGACCTGTGGAAAAAGTTCGAAAAGTTCGATAATACCGCTCCCAAAAAAGCTGTCACTCAGCAGCAGGCACCTTCCTATCTACACGTCGCCAACGAAAGAAAGGAAAAAACTCCCGGCTCGGCTGTTTTAGCGACTGCCGTTAATAAACATAAACAAATCAAAGAAGCGCAGCCCCCTACGCAGGAACGACAGTCGTCGTCATCGCCACCGTCAGCTCCAGGTACCAAGCCTCATACTACGGCCGACGCGGCCAAGCGGCCGGAAGCGGAGGGGAGAGTGCCACACAGAAGAAAAAGAGCAAAACAAACTGTTCTTGTTGGGTCCAACTCTGATACCAGGCTGAAGGCGGCTCCCAAAAAGGCCTACCTTTTTGTTTCAAGGCTAATGCAAGGAACTAAAGCACAGGACGTCGTCGACATGCTTCGGCCAGTGGTACCGGAGGTTACAGGTGAGGTTGTCCCATCGACCCATCCGGGTCCCTGCACCCCTTTCAAGGTCACAATCGACCTACAAAACCTGGAGAGAACGCAAAAGCCCGATGTCTGGCCATCTGGTGCAAGGATTACCCGTTTTTTCCACCATCACCGTGGGAAACCGCCACGACCACCACAGCGGTCAGTCGAGACTCAATGACTCCTCTGCCAAACAACATTAAAACATAGAAGAAGATTATCAGGATTCTCAATCTAAACATCCGAAGCCTCCGTAATAAAGTGGACGGCCTTAGTGTATTTTTGCAGTCTCTTCGGTATCCGGACGTGGTCTGCTTGACTGAAACTTGGCTTACCGACGACGAGTGGAGGGTGGTTAAGATTGACGGTTATCTGCTTGCCAGTGGCTACTCCAGAACTGGGATGAAAGGTGGTGGTGTGGCTATCCTTGTGAGAAAAGATCATAAACATCAAGAGAGAAACTGTGGTCCTGTGCAGCATGATCAAATTTTTGAGGCTGCATCGGCTTCGGTGACGATTGGGAACAATAAACTCGTGGTTACTTGTGTTTACAGGTCACCTAGCGCTGATAACACGAAATTTTCAGATAGTCTTGACCTGTTGCTGGGGAAGTCGGCTGGTCTCAGTGGCCCGGTGTTCTTGTGCGGAGATTTCAATCACAACTTTTCCACAAATGACAGAGCGGTCCAGGATCTTCGCAGTGTTTTGCTCTCCCATGGCCTACATCAATGTTTTTTTGAGCCTTCTCGAATTCAGGGCAGTTCCAAAACTTTGATCGACAATATTTTCAGCACACTGAATAGTTCACAAATATCAGTAAAGACGACTGGTACAATTTTATCCGATCATGAGGCCCAAGTTGTTGAGTTCGATGCAATTGTGAACAATCATCAGACATCATTTAAAAAACGCGTGTTTTCTGATCGGAATTTCGGCAATTTTAAACATTTACTGGATGCTGAGGACTGGTCGGCGGTATACAGCACACCAGACTGTGTTGGGAAGATGGACAATTTTTTTGAGACTTTTTACAGCATTTTTGAAATGGCTTTCCCGATAGAGACCTTTAGATGCACAAATCAGGCATTGTCAAGTCCCTGGCTAACTCCTGAAATAATTTCTGAAGGAAAATATCTTCGCGAACTACATCACACATGCAAAATAATTGATGATAACACAAATTTAAAAGCACGCTATAAATTTTTGAAGAGGCAGCACGAAAATAATATACTCTTTGCTAAAAAAACCTATTTCGATAAAATGTTTCTTTCTTCAGATAATAAATCGCAGGTGTCATGGAATATAATCAAGTCCAATACAACAACAAAGCCTTGCAAAAACCTACCAGACACCGTAAAAACACCAACAGGTGAACAGATAAGGGACCCACGTGCGATATCTAATGCCTTCAATAATTATTTTGTAAAATCGGTCAATGACCTTATTTCAGATATTTCCATAAGTCCTTGCAGCAATACGTCTCAATCCATAAAAAACTCATTTTTCTTGTCGCCAGTTACTCATTCTGAGGTACTTGAAATAATGAAGACCACCGCAAAGAAAAATTCAGCCGGCTTAGACGGGGTTCCTTGTTCATTGCTGTACAAGGTTGCCGACAACTTGGTTAGCATAATGACACATTTAATCAATGAATCCTTCAGTTCAGGATACTTTCCAACCCAATTAAAAACAGCCTTGATCGTACCAATACATAAGAAAAACGACCTATCCTCCATGGAAAACTATCGCCCCATCGCGCTGCTATCTGCTTTCTCGAAAATATTCGAGAAAGCTTTTTTGAGTAAACTCATCCCTTTTATAGAAAAAAATAAGTTGATTTCCACTCGTCAGTTCGGTTTTGTAAAGGGACGTAATACCCAGGATGCGGTGTTTACATTTTACAAAAACCTTTTAACACAACTGGAAAATAAATCAAAAGTTGGAGGGATTTTCTATGACCTGTCGAGGGCGTTCGGTACCATAAACCACCATCTACTGCTTGATAAACTCTTCAAGTATGGTATTCGAGGTCCGGCACACGACTGGCTGCGCACATTTTTGTCGGAAAGATATCAAAGGGTTAAAGTTTGCGGTCAGGGAGACTATCACTTTTCGGGGAGAGTCAGGGTACCATTTGGAGTTCCTCAGGGTAGCGTCCTTGCCCCCATTCTTTTCATACTGTTCATTAACGACTTGATCCCTCGTCTGAGCCCTGTTTTTACAACTCTGTTTGCGGACGACACTTCCTGCGTCTTGTCTACAGACACCGTAACAAATCTCTCTGAATTAGCAAGAAATAACGTCTGCCAAGTGTCCTCATGGTGTAAACAAAATGGCCTAGTGCTGAACTTACAAAAAACACAGTTTATGCAGTTCTCTCCAATAGGTCAAAACCTAAACTTCAGTCTCTTCGTGCCGACTGAGAACGGACCACTGGTGGAGAGTAAATGTGTAAAATTTTTGGGCATAACACTGGATTCACACTTGTCGTGGGAAAACCACATAAGCGAAATCATCAAAAAATTAGCTGTTAAAAACTTTGTTGTGTCGCAAATAAAAAAGAAAGTCAGCTTAGACATCGTAAAGACGTATTACTACAGTTGTATTCACTCCGTATTTAATTATGGTTTGCTTTGCTGGGGAAATGGCAGGGGATTTGACAGACTTTTCATCATGCAGAAGAAAATAATCCGGAATATACTGAGCTTGAATTACAATGAGTCTTGTAGGGAACATTTCAGAAGTCACGGGTTTTTAACAGTCTATTCAATGTATATCCTTCAATGTGTCTGTTACGTTTTTGCCAATCGTGCATCTTTTCAGACGCGTGGTGATTTAAATCCATATCCTGTGAGAAACGCCGACAGTCTACATATCGCAAAAGCAAAAACCGCTCAAATGAGAAAAAGTGCTGAGATTTTGTCGTTCAAGTTATACAATCACCTGCCGTTGGAGATTAGGACTGCGCGGTCTTTTACCGTTTTTAAATCTAGAGTCAAACAACACTTACAAATGCATTGTTTCTACTCAATACAAGAATTTTTTTCTCCAGAGAACTGAGCAACATTTGAATGAAACTGTTATCTATATATTTTTTTAAAGTGTTGTTCTGTCCCATTATTTTTACATTTATTTTTATTCTTATGTATATGTGATGCGTATCTGTGATATTTTACTGACAATTTCTTATACCTTGTAAGGTCAAACAAGAAAATAAAGATGATTATGATTATGATTATTATTAAAATAGTGGTTTATCAACTTGAAGCACCTGAAAAACTTATTTCAGTTAAGAAATCATGAGTTTTCTTGAATTTCAATTTTTAATTTTGTAAAAAAAAATTGGGCCCTGGAAAGTGGCGATTCCGAGATGTTTTCCAAAGTTTCAAACTCAAATATCTCGAGAATGAAGCCTCTAGTCACAATTTTGCTAAAGTAACATTTTTTGCAAATTGAACAAGAAATCTAGAAATGAAGTCAGTTTTGAAAAAATCTCGAGGGGCGTAGAAAGTGGAGAAAAAAAAAGGAGGCTACCCCCCAGTATCTACGCCACTGGGCATTTTTGTTCAAATACGCCATCATTAATATAAATACGCCATCATAATAGAGCCCAATTTTAGGACACTCTGGTTGAAATTTGGACAAAATCGGCTAGCCGTATTAATTGGAGTTATGAATAAAAAACAAATTGAAAAAGTGAACTTTGAAGGCCTGTAACTTTTTTCATGGACACTTTTGAGGATATAGAAAATAGCGCAATCATCTTGAAAATCTGAATCCAGGGTGGGAAGGATGGCACTTATTTTTGAAACACCTGTACAGGGTGGTCCTGGTTATACTAGCAATAATTCACCATTCGATGGTCCATCGAAAACTAGGTCGACATGCACAATGTAATTTTTCGCCAAAATGCTTCCTGAGGGAGATAGAGCCCTTCAAAGATCAGTTTTTGAAAAATTTTTTTGCAATAACTCTCAAGTCATCGAAGCGATTTTGATCAAACTTGGTACAAATGCTTACGAAATAGATATTCATCACTTGACGTGAATCACTTTTGCAAAATTATCCAGTGACGTAGATACGGGGGAATTGTTCAACTTCTCCCACCCCATTTTCGACGCCACTGGATATTTTTGAAAAATTATACTTTTTTTGAATTTCTTGTTCAATAAAAAAAAAAGTTATTCTTGTGAAATTTTGATCGGAGCCTTCATTTCTGAGATATTTGGGTTTGAAACTTTGGAAAACGCCTCAAAATTGCGGCGTTCAAGGGCCTAAAAATTAAAATCTAAGAAAACTAATGATTTCTCAACTGGAATAAGTTTTCTAGGTAGTTTCAGTTGATTTACTGCCATTTCGTTCTGAGAAACGAGGCGTTTTCAGAGAAAAACGATTTGGGCTCTGGAAAGTGGCGATTTCGAGATGTTTTCCAAGGTTTAAAACAAAAATATCTAAAAAATCAAGCTTCTTATCAAATATTCACCGAAGTAACTTTTTTTCTAAATTGAACAAGGAATTCGAAAAAAATTAAAATTTTTCAAAAATATTCAGTGGCGTACAAAATAGGGTGTGAGAAGTAAAACAACTCCTCCGTATCTACGCCACTGGATTATTTTGACAAAAGTTATCTACGTCAAGTTAATGGGTATTTTTTTCATAGTATTTGTATCAAATTTGGTCAAAATCGCTTTGATGACTTGAGAGTTATTGCAAAAAGATGATTTCAAAAACTGAACTTTGAAGGGCTGTATCTCTGTTGGGAAGCGTTTTAGAAAAAAATCAAATCATGCATCTCGACCTGGTTTTCGATGGACAATCGAATGGTCAATTATTGCTACTATAACCTGGACCAGCCTGTATATGTGATACATCAAAATGAAGGTAATAAAATAGTCTCTCTGTCAAACAAGTCTGTAAAGTATTTATTAAGTCACTTTCAACCCTTCTCAAAATGATCTTATCACTTATTGCCAAATTTTTATCTTCAACAAAGTGTAGAGGAGTAGGGGCGGGTTTAGAATATTTGGAATAATTTTTCGCAGGATGAAAATTTTATTATCTTCATCACAAGAATCACAAGATAGATAATGCCATTTGAAATTTGAAAGTAGGGTAGGGTGGGGGCGAAGAGGTTGAAGATAAAAATTTGGCTATAGGTGTCTTAGATGTTTCCCTCAAAATGAAAATCGACCTGTTTTTACTGGAAAATCTGATACTCAAGAATCGAGAGTTCCTGCATTAACAATGAGAGAGTTTCAAAAGGGGTTGGAGAGGTGATTCGAGAGAATTTAAAATATGTTCGACAAAAAGGGGACTTAATTACCTTCAATTTGATGTATCACAAGGTAGGTGATGCCATTTGAAATTTTAAAATAAGGTGGGGTGGGAGCGAAGAGTTGAAGATAAAAATTTGTCATCACGTTTCTTAGATGTCCCTCTCGAAATAAAAATCGACCTGTTCCAGTTTTTTCCCGGGAAAAATTTGTGCAGCGAAATATCGGGGGTAGGTCCTTTTCGAAAAAGTCATCCTGTACAAAGGTTTTGTTATTCATCAATTATTAGTAAAGTTAGTACGAACATAAATGAGAATTTGGCCTTTAGATCCCCACACGATGGAGTTGGAGTCGATGCCCCTTACACCTGGAAATATTTTCCAAACGAGGTTGACTTTACCTCGTGACTCTGGGGTGGGTAATTTTCGCGACACAAAAAAAATTTCGCTTGAAACTTGTAGGGACTTACAGGAGCTACAACTTTTGTTGGGAATTTTCTCCATAACTATCATAGAAAAACAGATAGAAGATTGTAAAAAAAACCACCCCCTAAAAAACGACGGTTTTCGGCTTCTGGCACTTTTTCTCGACAAGTTATTGGAAAGTTCTGAACACAACTTGGTCCAAATATTTTTTCGAACATTTGAAAAAAAAAAGAAAATGAAACCCAACCAATAGCTACCGAGATATAGAAAAACACCTTTATCACGGAAAGCTCTAGGAAATTTTGGTGGATCTTCGCGGTTCAGGGCTCTGTGGGGAATTCCCTAGGTGTATGCAAAAATTCAGCCATAGTATACCTACGTTTTGCCCAGCTCACGGCTCTTGAGTTACGGCTTTCAGAATTTCCGGAGGCCTCAACTTCCGGTATTTAACCAGCATGTCAAGTTTATACCACCATCATGTGGTAGGCAAATCAACCATAAATAGCTAAATAGCAAATAACATAAAAAATCAACCATGGATCATGAACATTTAGAAAATCGATCATAGTATTGCTATTAGCGACGATTCCCGTGCAATCTGATAACACCGCGATATTTCTAGACTCTTTCACAGCCGCAGTGCTGCGGTGCTTTCAGCTTTTACAGCCGCAGTGTAAAAATGCGCGGAGCTCTGGACATTTCTAGAGTTTACGTGATGGCATTGAAATACATGGAGACCCAACGCCTGATCAAGAGACATCTGTCCATTTGGGGGCCGGCGACTCCGGCTCTGGAGCACGGCAGAATTATACGCGAAATGTGTGGGATTCTTCGGGATTCGCCTAGAAAATTGTATGCCGGGTCACTGTCGAAGATGATGGAAAATTCGGGAACATTATTCGGAGGCCTATACAGGATGTCCCAAAAATACACCGACAACGTTCTAGGGCAGCTTCCTCTCATCAAAATAAGAAAAAAAGTTCCCATAATAACATGGGTCTAGAATTCTGATCCTTGCTGAAATCACACCTATCGTGTCGTGCTTGCAATCCCTCTGCAGGATGAAGGCGACATGTCATTATGTTTTCTTCGTTGGTTGATCAGCAATGATCCATCACTGCTAGAGCTTATTGTCCTTTATCCGCTGAGAGTGCAGGGCCTACAAAAAAAGATGTAATTATGCAAAACATTTAAGTATCTGATTGTAAAGTGATGCATACTTTGTTGGTGATTACTTTATTTGAAAGATCAAGAACTTGATTGTTTACCAATTTGACACGAAGTTGGAACCGGCCACAAAAACATTGATTGAAGCTTTTCAAACTTTTGACGTCCTGTAGTTTCAGTCCCTCCCAGATGCTGGAACTACATTTGAAAACGAAGTAGGTAGTCATGATGTCGCCGTAAGGTATCTTTGAAAACAATGTGAGCGAAAACTAGGACGAACCCTTGAATGCACACAGTAGGTACACATCTGGATCTGCACGAAGCACATTGACACCACACAACAAAAATAAAGCTAGTGAACGACCGACTTCAAATTTGTGATTTGTGGTCTATAAAGGTTATGTTGATTGTTGATCCTCCAAATTTACGCTTGACACCTGTCATCCTGTCAAACGCGGGTCTGTTCGTTTGTTTGTTTGTTGGTCCTCCAAATTCGAGTGATGCCTCAGGTCCATTGCAATAATCTTGAAGGTTAAACAATAACTTGTAAATTATTACGCCCATTCAATATAACTCATTCGGTTGTAAGTGGAGTCGGTGAAGTATCAGTAATGATGACCATATACATGCCATAATACAGGGTGTCCCAGAAATGGCGCATAAACTCTCCAGTACGTTGCTGGGAATTCATCATAGAGTCGGGGAAAAATAGTAGAAAAATTCTTTAGTACAAAAAAGTACAACCAGCACGGGTCATAAACACTCCGAACCGCAGTGACCTTTTCCTCTTTTCGTGTGCCGAAGGGCAGTTATGCCGCCGTGGAGAAAGCGATTTGACGCGACTGAGCAGCAAATCAGTCTGGGGTTTCCCCGGGCTGTGACGGCCGGCCGGCGTGAAATACGGCGGGAATCGTTTAAATACAAACAAGACGTTTATTGAGATTAGGCCGGGGCGCTCGACTTGGATCGCAGACTGTGGGGGAGGGAATTCTTTGAGGTCTCATGTATATTTAATCCTTTCCAGTGAATGGTCCCGCATTAAAAGAGAATTAACAATTTTAACGGACGGACACGGTTAAGAGAACGGGAAGTAATGTCGGAGCAGATTAGCATATTGTGAACGTAGTACAGCTCATTCTGAGCTTTCGGATGGGTTTTACAACGTCCGCCGCTCATGCGGAAGATATCGCCGCCGCCGACCGCCGCCGCGACGCGTACATATTTCAAGTGGAGCGATATGACCACTGTCCCGTGTCTATATTCACTTTGCTGTTGGCATGCAAAATGTTCGCTTTCCTGTGCTCTGCTTACTGCCGGAATGCATCCGATATGCGTTTTTCGCATTCCCCACGCCCGAAATACAGGGCTCTGCACCTCCGCAATCTAGCGTCTCCATAATAAAACAGCGATTAAAATACGCTGCAGTTTTATGAAACGCCGTAATTTTGTTTATAGGACGCGGTGATATTTTGTGTAGGTGCCCTACAATTTTTTGCCGTTTCGCGTTGGACGTTGGGAATGGCTCCATCAGTTAAAACTTGAGGGATGCGGTCATTGACTGGGTAGGGTCACTGGCCCTCGATGGATTTTTCACCAGCTGCTGAACGCTTTTGATTTAACTCTCCCAAAATCTGATATCCTGAACACGGAACCTATTTAAAACAGTCAGTGGCCGACTAACCAGGGTCGTGGATAGGTAGGTGGGTATCTAGGAGGTGTAGTTATGGATGCAGTTGAAAATGTTATTTGGGGTAACGACCATTTAATTGCTGAATTCCTTCGGTTGGCAGGGGCTTTTCTTACTTTAGCGAAAGAGTTCTTTCGTTATTGGAAAAATGTTCTCATATCACTTTTTCACACTTCAGTGTGGGAAATGTGGCTTGGCGATTTATATCAAGATCTTCATCTCCTCAATTTTGTGTTACTTGGGCATGGTTTCTTGATTTGTTGAGGCTAATCGGGCCTAATTTGCCTGATAAAGCAAATTGTCAAGATCTTTCTCGTGACGCGATAGGAGATAGGTACAATTGCTACGAATTTGTGTTGGGTACTTTGATAATTGAGAAGACGAATGGTCAAACACACAGTGTTAATTACTGCGTACTACTAAGTTATATGTCAAATAAATCAATGCACTTGATTGGAGATTAGAGATATCGCTTTGCTCAACTTCGCTGTTAATGCACCCGCTGTCGCTGTAAATTTAAATCTGAGCTCTTCCGGGCGACTTCGTGGTGTCGGTCGTGTGTTCGAGGACAGTCCGTTTGGGTTCTAGGACAATTCGTCGCACGGACAATTTGTCGCGGGCAATTCGTCGCGGACAATTCGTCGCACGGACGATTCGTCGCAAAAGGAACGACACTTCTTCATGCGTGGCCGGACAGTTGACACATAGGGGCTCATCAGGGCTTCACCAAACTACACATGAGGACAAAAGGGAGCCCGATAGAGGCTCAGCAGGGTTTCAAACTATATTGAGGACATAAGGGGGCCTAATGGAGCTCTCTATAACGAAACAAGGCAAGATAGTCCGGATGCTAGTTGCATAAAATAGAATGAACCTTGCATTTTTTGATGAGAAGATGCTACTTGGTGGAAATGTTCTTTGCATCATACTCTTCCGATCCAGAAAGGTAGCCATCAGCGCCATCCATGCCCGCAGCGTATACAGGGTGAAACAGGAAAAAAAAGTTGGAAAATTTAATTTGAATAACCAAAGCATGTGGAGACACAATTTACCACATACATTAACTTTTTCATGCTCATAAAGTTACAGCAAACCGTTCTTGATTTCCTTGAACCGTCTTTGAAATGTAGGGGAAAAACAGAAAAAAGAACAAAAACACCCTTTTTCCATAAATAAGTGATTCTTAGAGATATTGACACAATACTTGGTATTTCTACAAAAAGTGATGTTAGAAATGATATGAGCTGGGAAGCCAATTCCTAAGCCAACTATTTCCACAAATACGATTGTCAACTTTTTTTTCCTCTTGAGCACCATCTTGAATCTGCCCTGTAAGGTATCGTTGAAAAAGTGATTGGTTATCATAATAACGATAATATTCAATCATTGCATCGTGAAAACAACCTCCTCATCATAATTTAGTGACCTCTTCGGCGGAAAAGAATTGCCATTCACGTATTTTCTGGCTATTTAAAGCTTTAGTGCCCATGATGGCATTTGCAACATCTGGAATGGTAAAATATGTTACGCATTATGAACCTTGATGTACTTTGAGGTAGCCTACCAAGTTTTGCAATCATCAATTGAAAGGTTTGTTCTTAAAAGCTGTTTGAACAAAATTTGTTTAACTTTTTTATGGAAAATGCAAAATATTGAATCTTTCACTCTTATTTGATCCCTCATTGAGAAAAACCTGAAACCGAAAGTCGCCAAAAATTTTATGCCAATGGTTCATCGAGAACTGCTCTTCACTGTGTAGTTTTCAAAATCTGCATAGTTGCGTTCAGATTCCAGACAGAGAGCGACAAAAAAGTTCATGCAGTGAAAAAAGACACAGCTTTCAATGCAACGGAGAAATCCCGGAAATGTCCCTTTTAGATAGGCTTCCCGCGATACACAGGTTCTGTGAGACTCTTAAGCGTGGGTGAAAGGCTTAAAAACATAACTTACTCAAGGCTATAACAGTGTACCAAATTGCACATTCATGTTATGAAAAGCAAGTTCTCCAGATAGCTTTCAGTCTTAGTCCGGCGGCTTAAAGCCATATTTAAAATGAATTCTGCATTTCGTGCCGAAGCCAATTTTATGAAATTTTTGTGAAATATGATTAAGAACGAAAGTTTTGAGGGGTGGAGCCATTCTCAATTTTCACCAGGGGGGGAGGGGGAGGGGGTTGTTCTGGCTTCTTGGGGGTTTTTTAAACCTTTTCTTTTGCACTCGATGCTGTAAGCGGAAGCAAGGTGTTTTCTAGATCTGTAATATATCCGGATTTTTTTAAGCTGTGTAGCCACCCCCTTCCCCTCTTGGGAGGGGGCTGGGGGGCTCAAGTTGACACATGTGACCGATTTTTACTTTTTCTTTGATTTCGAACCAATAGCGGCAAGTTTGGTATCGTTTCCGACTCAATTATATCTTCTGAACTCAACCATGACTCAAAAAAACCGATAGCGACAAGTTTAAACAAGTTGTGCAGAGAAACTCATGTTTTTTTGTGCTCCTATTTGAAGACATTTTTTGAGGGGGTTTTAGACATTTGTGGTTGAATTCCATTTCAGGTCTATTATTTTGAACTATTTTGAACCCATGGAACGTATTTTAGCACAGTCTTCTGTTTTGGAAAAAATAAAAATAAATGTTTTGTAAACTTACTTTGAGCAAATTTTTTGATAATTCACCAACAACGTTTGAAAGATTATAAAAGTTCATAGTTGTGGTCTGTGGTCTTCTTGAAGTGTCCTGCGGGGGTGGAAAAAAACCGTAATCCCAAAGAGGGCTCCTGCAAGCGGGAGCCGCCCTTGATGAGGGTGTAGAATTCGAGGGGGAGGGGGGTGAAATATTTTATTCATGATTCATGTACGGGCTAAAAACAATCTTTTCACGGTTTCTGATCCTATTTATTTTTGTGAAATTGGTCTTAAACCAAACTCAAACGGGGGGAGTCAATTTTGGGCTTGGTGACTATTTGAAAATCGCTACTGCAACAGCAGCAACCCAAGTTTTGCAAGGGTGATTGGACATTTTTCCACCAAGTCTGTTGCACCTTCGAACGCTCAAGCAGGGACTCGTAATTCATGAAGAGGCAATTTATGAAGAGAAAATTTTTTCATGATTTCTGATTTCATGATCTTATTGGAGTATGTTGGTGAAATTGGGCTCACATCAATCTCAAGGAGAGGGGATTACTTCCGGGCTTGCTAGCTGTTTTTGTTGTAATCACTCTTATCTTCTTGAAGGGGGCTAGTAGGGGGGAAGATTTCTGATCTCGACCTTGATGGCTACTTTTGTTGTAACATATATCAACATAGGAGGCAAAATATTTGTATGATATGTAATCTTGTAGAAGGATTTCGATATATAGGTGCATTCCCATTCTTCATTGATTGGGAGAGGTAAGTGGTTCAGATAAGAGGTTCGGCAGTTTTTTTTTTATTCAGAGCTTTTTATATACTTTTCATGCATTTGATAGAAGAATGGACGGTAGAGAATGCGTTTTTTATTTAGCAACAAGTCTAGGAGCTTTCAAGCAGCAGAGGCGTTTTCCAATTTCGTTAGGGGATTGATTTTTTTCTTCATTTCGAGCTTGTCGGCTATCTCATGGTTTGCAGTGGATGCAAAAAGAATAATTGAACGCTTTTCCATATATAAAATACAGAGCACAGTTGAGTTTCTTTTTATATTTTAAGCTTTTGTCGATGTGTTTTTAAGAAGAAAGCTTGGTGGATCAGCTGCCGTTTTTTCAATACAGTTTTTCAAATTATGTATGTGTAAAAAAATTGTTGCTGATGTTGTTGGGCGTTCAAAGGCGCACAGATCTGATGAAAATGTCCAATCATCTTCGCAAAACCCACACAGAATTCAATTTCATAAATTATGAACAAAGAAAATCTCATTTTCATACCAACACATAATCGCGGCAAAAGTCAAAATAAGTCGTAGTTCTCACCGTGGTGGTGGTGGTAGTGGTGACTGGACGTGAGTAGTGCCTGGTGCGAAGCTGTGTTCTTTTAGCCTGCATGGCGAAGGCATCAAGTTATGGGGCTAAAATTCTTGCGTCAATTTTTTTTTATTGTTCACTGTTCTACCATCAGGAGGTGTCGATTAATAATCCCACTGCGTGTACGATTATTTAAAGTAGATATCCTGTCGGGTTTGTGTATCATCGAGCATCCTTGCTTGAAGATTCTTCCCTTACTGATGAGGCCCAAAAGGCCGTACCACGAATCTGAGGGTTCTTTACTTCTTTCCCTGCTCGAGGGTTCGATGGTGCACAGACCTAGTGGAAGTGTCCAATCATCCCTGCAAAACCCACGCAAAATTCAAGTTACTGCCGCTAGTGTTGCTGCAGCAGCGATCTCTGAATAGACAACAAGCCCAAAATTGAAAGATTCTCCCCCCTCCTTCCCTTGAGTTTTGTTTAAGATCAATTTTAGCGAAATAAACAGAAACAGAAAAACAAAACAAAGATTGTTTCTAGCCCGTTCATGAATTTTGAGTGAAAATTTTCACCCCTCCCGCCCCTCAGATTCTACACCCCTATCAAGGCTCCCGTCCTCTGGGATTATGGTTCCTCCCCAACCCGCAGAACTCCTTAAGAACACTACAGACCACAATTATAAACTTTTATAACCTCGTTTATAACCTTTCAGACGTTGTTGAATTATGAAAAAATTTGCTCAAAACAAGTTCATAAATTATTTTTTTCAAATTTTTTCCTAAAACAAAAGCCTGTGCTAAAATACGTCCTTCAGGCGCAAAATAGTTCAAAATAATACACCTGAAATGGAATTCAGCCACAAATGTCTAAAACCCCCTCAAAAAATGTCTTCAAAAAGGAGCACAAAAAAACATGATATTCTCTGCACAACTCGTTTAAACTTGTCGCTATCGATTTTTTCAAGTCATGGTTGAGTTCAGAAGTTGTGATTTAGTCGGAAACGATACCAAACTTGCCGATACTAGTTCGAAATCAAAGAAAAAGTGAAAATCGGCCACATGTGTCAACTTGAGCCCCCCAGCCCCCTCCCAAGAGAGGGAGGGGGTGGCTACACCACTTAAAAAAATCCAGATATATCACAGATCTATAAAACACCTTGCTTTCGCTTACAACATCGAGTGCAAAAGAAAAGGTCCAAAAAGCCCCCAAAAAGCCAGAACAACCCCCTCCCCCTCCCCCCCTGGTAAAAATTGAGAATGGCTCCACCCCTCAAAACTTTCATTCTTAACCATATTTCACAAAAATAAAATAAAATTGGCTTCGGCACAAAGTGCATGATCCATCTACTAAGCCGCCGGACTATCTAGCTCTGGACTAGTTTTTTCTTGACTGTAATTTATGTCTTTTTTACTGCATGAACTTCTTTGTCGCCGTCTGTCTGGAATCTGAACGCAACTATGCAATTTTTGACAACTAAACGTTGAAGAGCACTTCCCACTGAACCATTGTCATGAAAAATTCAGAGACTTTCTGTTTCAGGCTATCCTCAGTGAGGGATCAAGTAAGGGTGAGAGACCCAATATTTTGTATTTTTCATAAAAAACGACACCAATTTTGTTCAAACAGCTTTCAAGAACAAACCTCTTAATTGATGATAGTGAAACTTGGTAGGCTACCTCAAAGTACATCAAGGTTCATAATGCGTAACATAATTTACCATTCCAGATGTTGCAAATGCCATCATGGGCACTAAAGCTTTGAAGAGCCAAAAAATACGTGAATGGCAATTCTTTTCCGCCGAAGAGGTCACTAAATTATGATGGGGAGGTTGTTTTTGCGATGCAATGATTGAATATTATCGTTATTATGATAACCAATCACTTTTTTAACAATACCTTACAGGGCAGATTCAAGATGGTGCTCAAGAGAAAAAAAAAGTTGACAATCGTATTTCTGGAAATAGTTGGCTTAAGAATTGGCTACCCAGCTCATATTATTTCTAACATTACTTCTTGTAGAAATACCAAGTATTGTGTCAATATCTCTAAGAATCACTTATTTATGGAAAAAAGAGTGTTTTTGATCTTTTTTCTGGTTTTCCCCTACATTTCAAAGACGGTTCAAGGTAATCAAGAACAGTTTGTTGTGACTTCATAAGCATGAAATATTTGATGTATGTGGTGAGTGACACGTCTCCACATGTTTCGATTGAATCAATATAATTTTTCTACATTTTTTTTCTGTATCACCCTGTATACGCCGCTGGCATGGATGGCGCTGATGGCTACCTTTCTGGATCGGAAGAGTACGATGCAAAGAAGATTTCCACCGAGTGGCATCTTCTCATCAAAAAATGCAAGATACTTTCAACTAGCATCCGGACTAAGAGGGGGCTCACTGTAGTACTCTGAGAGTCAAGAAAAAACATAAGTGGGCTAATCAAGGCCCCAAATCACACTCGAGAACACAAGGGGGCTCGATAGGGCTCCAAACATCACATGCAAACACAAGGTGCCTATTCATGCACCAAAAGTCAAAGGAAATGTGAGGCTCAGCAGGGCTTCAAAACACGTTGAAGAAACAAAGTGGTCCAATGAAGTTTGCTTGAATCCAGATCGCTGGCTGTGAGAAAACATAAGGGGGCTAATTGGGGCTTCAAACTACCCTTTCAGACAAAAGGGGGCCGGTTGGGCTTCGAATATCACATGAAAGCACAAGGAACTCACAAATGCTCCAAAATACACAGAAAAAAGAGAAGGGGCTCAGCGGGGTCTCAAAAGACGTTGAAGAAACAAGGGGGGCCCACGAAGGATAACTGAAGCCTCTAACAGCGCAAAAAGGCACAAGGGGGCTCACTGGAACTCTGAAGGCTACAAAAAAAGGGGCTCGTCAGGATTCCAATCGGTACATAGGGCACTAGGCAACCCGATAGAACTCCGTAAGCCACGGAAAAATGCTATAGAGGGCTCAGCAGGGCTCCAAAAGACGTTGATGAAACAAGAACGACCTTAGAGGGCAACTAGGACAACAAAGGGGCTCACTGATATTCTCCAAGCTACGGAAGGAATAAGGGGACTCATCAGGGCTCCAAACGATACATGAGGAAACAAGGAGCCGCATGAAGCTCCGCAAGTCATGGAAGAATTCTATGGGGCTCAGCAGGGCTTTAAAAGACGTTGAAGAGACAAGGGGGCCCTTAGAGTACCACAAGGGCCTCTAACAACGCAAGAAGGCACAAAGGGGCTCACTGATATTCTCAAAGCTACGGAAGGAATAAGGGGGCTCATCAGGGCTCCAAACGATACATGAGGGAACAAGTGGGCTCGATGGAGCTCCGTAAGCCACGGAAAAATGCTATGGGGCTCAGCAGGACTTGAAAAGACGTTGAAAAGACAAGAAGGTCCTTAGAGAGCAACTAGGACGACAAGGAGGTTTACTAAAATTCTGAAAGCTACGAAAAGCATAAAGAGGCTCATCAGGTGTCCAGACGATACATTAGGGCACAAGGGGGGCCTGATGGAGCTTCATGACCCACGGAGAAATGCTAGGGGAATCAAAATGATTTCAAATGATATAGATAACACAATAGAGCGCGCGGGAGTTCTGTTTAACAAAAGAAGGCAAAATTGGCTTACCTCTGGGCTTACTGATACCCTCACTAATTGAAACTACACTTGCAGACACAGGGGGGGGGGCAACCAAGGTCGGAATATTATATGAAAACACAAGAGACTTACTAATGCTCCGACCAATAGGGCTCCGAATGACATGACGACACAAGAGTGCTTAGTGCTCCGAAAGTAACGGAAAATACAAGGGGACTCAGCCAGGTCTTCAAATTACATTGAAGACACAAGAAGGGGGCCCAATGAAGCTCTGAATAACAGAAGATGATGAAAGAGGGCTTAATGGAATTCTGGAAGCTATGAAACACATAACGGCACTCGAGGACGCAAGGGGGCCCGATATGAGGCTGAATATCACATGAAGGCACAAGGGGTTCACTAATGCTCCGAAATCCTCGGAAAAATAAAAGAGGGCCCAACAGAGCTTCAATCAATGTTGAAGACACTAGGGAGCCTATTGGAGACCTGTATAATAAAATAGGCTTATTGGTACGTATTTCGTCTGGAAACCTACCAGCTCTGGGGCTTATCAGAGCTTCGATTACATTTTAAGAAACAACGGGGCCCAGTAGGGCTCCGAATATGACATAATGGCACAACGCTGCTTGCTGCTCCGCAAGTCACAGGAAATACAAGGAGCATAGCAGAGCTTCAAATCACACTTTGGTTCAGTGGGGCTTTTGATAACACAAGTTTGCAAAATGGGGATTTCTGGAATTCTGAAAGCTATGAAAAATATAAGAAGGGTCATTAGGGCTCAAAATTACACTTCAGGACGTAAGGAGCCCGATAGGGCTCCGAACACTACATCAAGGCACAAGGGGCTTACTAGTGCTTCGAAAGTCACGGGAAAGTCACAAAATGTGAGGGGGCTCAGCAGAGCTCAAAAAAATATAAGGAAACTCCAGGATAGAGCTTCGAATATGATATGGAAACACAAAGGTGTTTACTGCTACGAAAGTCACGGAGAAATGCAAGGGGCTCGCCAAAGGCTTTAAACTGCACTAAAGACACATGGAGGCCCAATAGAGGTCTGAAGAGCACAAGAACGCAACAGAGGGCTTGCTGGGATTCTGGTAGTCATGAAAAAACGTGAAGGGCTAATTAGGTCCGGAAGCTCGGTGCACTACTAGAAGTGCGCGGAGTAATGTTAGGGAACTCATTAGAGGTTCAAAGACATTGAAAAAACAGGGGTGCCCAAAAGGGTTTTAAATAGTATAGTAAGGTATAAGAAGCTTATTATAACTCTAAAAGCAAAAGAAAACTAACACAAGACGGGTTAGTAGAACGAAGGCAAAGGGCAAAAAAAAATTGCGACGAATTGTTAGAGCGACGAACTGTCCGCAACAATTTATCCGCGACGAATTGTCCGGTCACTGACTGTTTGCGTATATTCTGGCGAGCTCTCGAGCACACCTCCTCGGCCCATTGTGCAAATGTGTCTCACTCGCGCGTCTCGATCTCCAGCTTATCACCGTCTACCTTTCCGGGCTAGGGCCAGAAGAGCAGTTTCTCTTGGCGCCGCTGAGAGAGAGCTATGTCGACGCTCAGGACAACGCCGGCATGGCAAAAAGTCCTACAAAATTGAAAGCAGTGTTGTCGTTCGCGTCTTCTTCGCGGACTGCACTGGGAATGCGGACGGTAGATGGAGTCAAACAAGACTTGTTTCGATAAATCGGGGTGTATTCAAGTTACCTATAGTATCCAATCAAATGCTAGGACTACAAATGATGATGGCAGAAGGCCCTTAAAAAACTACGTGATATGGAAATGAAACATAAATGAAATGTACGTCACCGAGGTCCTTTTCGAGATGAAAATCTGCTCGGTGTGGCTTCTGTGTCCCTCCAGGATCGCCGGAGACCGGGTCCCCTCCCTTGCAGTAGCTAAGCGGCATCCAGGTGGCCCCAAAATAATGTTGCCGGCTATCCCGCTTTTGCCGTCGTGGCGCCACCGCTGGGAAGGGCTTGGAGCGTGGCACCTAGTGAGTTTTTGTAGTGCAGCGGACACTGGACTGAAAAAGGCAAAAGGGGGCCCCTGACCGACGCCCTGAAACAACACAACGTACCGGCAGATTATTGGGCCGCGCCAAAATGTGAAGCAGAAATAACAATAAATTCACTTCGAGGTCGACGACCTCGATGAGCTGTGAGCACACAAGCATAGATCAGCTTGTGAGGCAGGCACTGCCAAGATCGTATGCTGAAGGCACAAAATATGAATAAAAGCTTACCGGAAGCTGAAGGCTGTCCAGTTAGGGTCAACACTCAACAACGGGGATTTACGATTCCAGCAAAATAAGTGAGTTATAAAAATAGCGAGGAAGGTGAGGCCAACAGCGACACGCAAAACACACTTGTGACAACCACTCAGCTTTTGTACGGCGTCTTCGGGGCTCCCAGAAGCAAAATAGGAGTCTCAACGCCGGAATGAGTCCATCGGCGTACTCCAAGGTGTCATGGCGGCGTCGCCATCATTTTGTTTGATGGGCCATGCGGGGCGAATTGGTTGCGCCTGGCTCGCACGGACCGCACGTTTTTGCTTCCATTAGCGACCTGAAACACTGATTTTAGCATCACGCGAAAATCAACCGCCAACCTCTCAGCTAGAAATGATGGTAGCGCTGCCGCGAAGTGCAATCATGAGCTTGACATCGAAATGCTTGGCATTTTACGACGACTGTTAGTTGGTGACGTATGCCAAAGCCGCCACACTATCACCATTCCAAAGTCAGTGCTCTGCGCATTCGGCACAGGCAGGGTCGGACTGAGCTTGCTCAAATTTGAGCCGTCACAAGCTTTCTTGAGCCTCCAAAAGCGCATTCTGGAGCACACCTGATTTTTCTAGACGGATCCCATCAGGTCTTAGTGTACAAGTGCGAAGCTCTGGACATGTCCAGAGTATACGCGATGGCTTAGCGAATGAAATGTACGTGGCGTTCCAGAACACGTGGGAAGAACTCGAAAGGTGTGTGATTTTTCGGGGGTCGCCCAGAAACCGTATGCCGGGGTCGCTGTGGAATTTGCTGGAGAACCGATGGAAGATTCAAGAACACTAGTCGGAGGTATGAATTAGCACCATGGATCGCTCACGGATTAGTAGGATTGAATACAAAGCGATAGACAGCGGAAAGAAAACGAGTAGTAATCAGCGATATTCCCAAGCAGTGATTGTTGGCGTGTATTCATTGTAGTACTAAGAAATAAACCAGTGTGTGTTTTAAAACGATCGTCTTGAATATAAACGAACCTGAACGCGAATTATTTAACAGCATGTATTACATAATTTCATGTTTAGCTTACGAACTCCATGTTAATTTTCGAATGTAGTGGAATCGCTCCAGAGCCTCGCAACTCGTAACACTGCTCCCCCCTCTTTTGAGCCTTTTCGTCCCGAATAGGCTCATCATCACTTTTCGAGCAACGTGCGAGACGATCAAGGTGGACCATTCCCATCTCGGAACTCTCCTTTCTTGCGCTAAGGGCTGTACACTTGAACAGCCAGATCATTCCATCCCCTCAGAATCCAGTGGAGTTAGCCTTCAAGTCGTAACGGATCTTCATTCGGTCGGTGGCGATTCGATTTACCTGATGCTCAATTAAGCTTGGTGATCATTGCAACGCGTGCTGCATGAAAGGCTCTAAAAAAAAAACTCTGTATCCTGACGAAAAGTTAACTCCACAAAGTGCCCTCGAAAAGAACATACCCTCGACAAAAGGTTCCCAGGATAAAATGTCTCTGGACAAGACGTCGCCGCACTAAACTTTCTTCATACAATAAATTAACCGGACACAAAAGACAGACATGGACCGTCCTAGGTGCCAATAGGTCTGCTGCTTAACGCTATCAAAAACGCTTTGGTGTCAGCACCATTCCGAACAAGTCCAGATTTATTCAAACTTTTCGTAGTTTATTCAAATCTTTTGCAGTTTATTAAACCCTTTTGTAGTTCAGATTGGCGCCTCCGCGTTCAGTCTTGGAGCTGTGTTAATGCAACATTTTGAAATGAACAAGAAAGTAATTTGGTTTTTGTCCAAGAACCATGGGTTTTTCTATAACTTGATGCATTTGTAACGACAAACTGAGCTAACGACAGCTAAGCAAAAACCATCCAGAATAGTTCTTGTCTGGCTACCTTATCAAAGAATAACGTTAGAAACTTTCACGAGTTCAATAATATGGATCCAGATTGTTAACGGAGCGAATATAAAATATTTTGACGACTGAACATGTGTGTTTGGCGGTGATATGGAATATGAAGAAGCTGAGAAAGACTTTATTTTCACCTCATCCTCGCCCAGTACACGTACCAGAGATAAAAAATTGAGGCAGTAAAGAAATAACTTCCAGTAGGCTGGCAATTCCCTTGGAATGATCGTTGCCATCATTAACAAGTAGTGCAAGAAATTGGTGTATGTAAGATATCTCAAATTTTGGTCTTCTGAGAGAAAGTTGCACCTGTGATTTTTTTCAGCCTATTAAACCTTGAACAGTTTGATGTACCATCTCTTCACAACATACGGTTTTCGGAATAGAGCGTCTGGGAATAAAAGCATTTCTCGTAACAGCGTGCCATTTGACTTTGAAAACTACAATCACCATAGTGAAAAAAAAACATCAATTGAAGATGTTTGAAGATGTCCTCCAAGCTATTAGAACTGTACAAATGGTTCAAAATTTTTTCTCTACAGATTAAGAAGCTTAGATTGTAAGAACTCCCAACTAATGCATTATACTTGCTATACTAACGAAACAAACGGAGCTGTCTAAAAACTAAATTCAGCACTGAAACGACCCCAGCTATCGTCTTGGCCCCTGAATGGGTAGGCCACCCATTATACTGGCATTTAATTCAACTTATTTGAATTAAATCATTTTTCCCGCTTTTGGAACCGCTTGGCCGATGATCATCTAGTATCAGGACGACATCCCGTTGTGCCTCTCTTCTTGTTGTTCGATTATAGAGCTCTCGAGATTGTTGAGATAGGTCTGACTACGAGTTTGAACGCAATAAGACACAGTTAAAGTTTCAACATAACATCAATCTATTGACCTCTATGTACAATTCAAAATGTTTAAATCATGGCTCGCTCCTATACCTAGTCCTACCTTCACAGCGCAGGCTAAGTTATCTAAAAGATCTAACCTATTCCCGAAGAGATAACTTTCCCCTAATTATTTCAGACGTCCCAACACCCCAACCCTCCGACGAACACCTGACTCTACACCTTGACCGACATTTAATTCTGACTGGTTTTCGCGGTTCAAAGTTCTTTTGTGATTAAATCAGATCCAACATTTATGTTAGTGTTAGAGGTTATGTTAGGGTTAGGCCCGGCTTCTAGACACTGAAAAGAAAAGAGTGACTTCGACCACGAGTGCTATCCAAGATTGGTGGGCCGGTGTTTGTATGGTAGCCCACCTAGTGGTGGCATTCTTTTCAAAGGCTGTTGCTTCTTTTTGGGCCATGGTCTCTTTTGCCCGTTTGGAAAGGATTGGATATGGCTACCTTTGTGGGGGCCTATTCCCTTTTTTCACCGTGAGTCGCCCCCAACGCTTAGAAAGATTCCCGCGGTCGCACGTGTCTATAACCGGAAATGTTGAACCAAATTTCGCCCTTCCAAAAACTTTCAAACCGATGGTGAGCGCGAAACAATTACTCTAGTCAAGATACAAATTTAATTTGGAGAACGTTTTGAGCACGCCCCGTATACGCGCTAGTTCGTTGTTGTTTAGCAATTTGTGAGAGAAGGCCGCAGCCAGGAAAAACAAAACGCAGAGAATAGACTATACAGGGTGTTCGTCGAAAAGCCGATGCGGAGAGGCGTCGAAATAATCTTTGCCCTAACGCGAAGTAACCGCCGTCTACACTATTCCTGATCGAGCCCTAATAACAATTCATTTTTACAAAGTCCCTATCTGAACGATGGCGTCGTTGGGTACCGGATTGAATTTATCAGTTTCGAATAAGAACGTTTTCATTCCCGGGACAACTCTACATGGAAATATCAGGAACGGTCGTGGCGCTAAAACAAAATCATTAGTTTCAAGGAGGGGGGGGGGTGTCCATCAATCCGATCAACAATTACGACTCTACGGCAGGGTCCGAACCCCGATACAAACGCGATTCTATTTTATTTCAATTTCTTGATTTTTCACGTAGTTCTCAAAATTTACATTTTCCGAATAACTAGGAGCTTCAGAAACGCAGAGGAAGCTCACCCGCGAGTTTCCAGATCTAACCCACTAGGTCCGGTGCTCTGAGTACCGCAGTCACAAAGCCCAGTCCAGAGGGCCCAAGAGCGCGAATACCTTTCTATGAAGGTATCCAACAAAGGACGAGGCTTGAAAGTGGCTGTACCTGACGGCAGACAGTAGCGCAGATACCAGCACGTGCAGGCAGATTCAGAACGCACGCGTGAGCCCCATCATACATTTTTCCGACAAAGCCTAACCGTAAGCAACTATCCCAACTCACCAAGACTAACCTCCCGCTCGTCGAGGTCATCACTCCGCCACACGAGATACCGAAACGAGAAACCTCATTTCTATCGGGCCTGGATCATTTAGGGGTTTTAACTCGACATCCTCGAGGTGGGCTAGAACTCATCGTGGAGGGAACGCGACTCAGCATCCTGGAGGGGGTTCGAAACACTTCGTCAACGGGTCCCAACTCTACGACTTGGAGAAGGGTCGAAACTCAACCCTGGAAGGGCCTTGGCACATCGACCTGGAGAAGGGCTGGAACTCGTCGCCGGAGGGCTCTGACTCGACACCTGGAGGCGGATCAAGACTCAACGTCCAAGGGCTCTGACTCGACATCCTAGAGACGGGTTGCAACTCAACGGGGGAAGCAACTCATCAGTCTCTCGGAGGGTCAAAACTCAACCTGGAGGGTTCTCGACTCAGCGTGCCCCCAAGGGGACCAAAACACGACTCCGAAGGGTTCCAACTCGACTTTCTCCAGGGGGCCTTTGAGACACATCAGCCGGGGGGAAGCGACTCGTCATTTTCCAAGTGGGCTGGGGCTCATCATTGGGGCTTCGACGCTTCGGCCTCTAGGAGGGTCGCGACGCAACATAAACGGGTTCTAACTCAGCTTCCTCGAAGGGGACTAAAACTCTTCGCTAACAGGCCCGCAGAAGCACTAGGCAGCGGACGCGACAAGTCGGGAGCGGACGGCAGCCCAGGAGGATCGGTCCAGGTACCACGGTCAATCTCCGGCGATATCCTCCATTCCCAGCAATTCGGCATCTTATATTGCATCCAAAACGACCGCGAACGGCGTATAGACAGCTCAGGTAATCCGAGAAGCCGCTGGAGAATGCGACCGGCGGTGCTAACACGTGTGAATCGGATGGTGACGGGCAGCGGGCGGAGGCAGTAGGCACGGCGTGTCAACACAGCAGGAGTACGGCAGCAACTAGTTGGTTCGATGTGCGGGTGGTTTACTTCATATGCACCAATTCACCATTTCGTCGGACGGTAAGCAGGAGCGGTTGTGGAATGTCGATGAGGGGCCAGTAAATTATGTTATAGAGCTTCGCGGGATTTACACGAATGAATTAAATAGCTAGCGACATCTTTTAATGATGCCTTGACTCTGAATATTCACATTCTCATACCTCGATTTCACGGCTTTGAATTATTTTCCTCCGGATTATTTTCGGCCCGCCAAAAGCGGGTGGCTTCAGCACATTTCGTAATTTTTGCATGAGTAAACCGATTTCCTTCACTTCTTGTTGACTACAGCCTGAACTATTCATAATAGCTATTTACGATACGAATGTTAAAAGTGACAGGTATTATTTTGTGAGCGGGGACGCTTGCGAAACGAGCATTAGCGAGTAGAGCAACCCCGCGAACAAAATATGACACTTTTAACGCGTGTATCGTACAGGATTTTATCTACAATGGTCTTTGAAATGTTTGGTAAATGTCAGAATTTATTGAAAATATGACAGGAATGCGCAGAATCATCATTTTTCACGTCGCCCATGACGTCGTGCTGAAAGTGACGGGTATTATTTAACGCTTGTAGATAATAGCTATTTACGATACGAGTGTTAAAAGTGACAGGCATTATTTTGTGAGCGGGGACGCTTGCGAAACGAGCATTAGCGAGTAGAGCAACCCCGCGAACAAAATAAGACACTTTTAACGCGTGTATCATACAATATTGTATCTGTAATGGTCTTTGAAATGTTTGGTAAATGTCAGAGTTTATTGAAAATATGACAGGACCGCGCAGAATCATCATTTTTTCACGTCGCCCATGACGCCGTGTTAAAAGTGACGGGTATTATTTAACGTTTGTAGATAAAGATTATTTCAAGCCGATTTCAAGCGTTTTGGGGAATATTTTCTAATTGATCTCTCTTGTTCCTGTACCAGCCGATTATACTTTTTTGACTATCTAAAAGGTCTCAAGATTGCTCCAACCATTATGACCGTCGAATTTCATGCTAAATGTATGCCAGTGTCAATAGAATCAGTGATTCTAGCTCAGCCCATACAGGCTTTCAACAAATACAGGTAATCTGTAAGTCTCTATTAAGGATAATTATGTTTCTTTATAAGACCGGTATTTATTCAAGGGGCATCGTCTTCTGAGTGTTCGCTTTCTTTTAAGGTCACTTTTTCACTCGGGTACTTTCTGCGCTAGGCTAGTGAAGTCTATCTGAGCGCCGGACTCAAAAGTTGTTGATATTCCTTATTCTGTGTCAATCTGTTCGCTTGAACAGCGACGAGTTATTGATTATGACACCCTCCAGAAAATATGGTTATGCATTGTGTGGTGATAAAACGGACACTCTATGAGCCCTAGCTTTAGCGATTTTTTTTTACAGAATCCTGGCAGCGCTGAAGTTTAATAATTTAGCATTCGCTTGAAGTTTACAACATCGATAAGCCTATTATAAACTTTCACCTAGTGTTGGTGGTTATCTGACCTGACCGAACACCCAGAGGTACCTACTGAAAATGACACATATTTGTTGAATGAAAAGCAGAATCCGAACCTGTAACAGTATATTCCGAGGTATATTCACATCGGTAACTAGTACTAATTTCAAAATATCAACAGCTAACCGCAGAATTAACGTTTTCTCCACACCCCTATGTACTGGGGGGTATGATGATGCAAATTGCTGAACCTCCATAATTTCACATGTCCAGCATAAATTGTCCACACCTGGTAAATTAACCGCGTGAATTATTAGCGACACATTCACCCTGAAAGCGATTTTATTTGCGAATTTTTTGTTTTTTTGTTTATTGCATGCTCACTGCTCAGGTGATAATCCCTGGCGTTTATCGATTTTGTTCAAGTGGGCATAATACTGACCGTATTTTGAGAGCGCCCCCGTCATGATTTAGCGTTATTTCCCCTGCAAAGTGCCCCACTGACGCACTTCGCACCAGGAATAAAAATGAAACTGCTAAAAAGAATATTTTTCATAGTGTAGGTATGTACCCATCTTGTATACATCATCCCGTGTGTTCCGTATAACGAAATCTGTGCCACGTCACCACAAAAGGTTTTGAAGGATAACGCCGCATTGTAAGGCTAATATCCATTCAATTTATGCACTTTCCGCCACAGTTCTCGGGGGACAATGAAGTTTTCCTTTACTGTGTTTGTGCGCGCGCGAGTACACCACACAACAAGAGAACAAGGAACAAGGAAAAAAGCACACATGGTATTTAGTAATCAGGATTTGCCTGGACGAATGCGATCTATTATCCGAGATAGCGGACGCCAACAAGGCACTTGTGTTTTTAAATTAGCCTGGAGTATGTGGTAGGTATGCAATGGCGTGGCAGGGAGCTGAAAGAGCCTGAAAGTGATTTCAGTCACGCCAAGGGATGGGCGCAGCACGATGTTGTGGTGTTGTTTTGTCGGTGTCAGGGGTGGATTATAAGATAATAAAGGGGCTTTGCCAACCCATTTTTGCAGCTTGTGGGTTTTTCTTTCAAAAATATGGCCAACTGAAAATTGTCAAGGTGATGATGCGAGAGGTGATGATGATGCTAATAGGAACTTTTTCAGGTGCCTCGCTGAAAGGGTCTTGAGTATATCACGCCTAACCTACATTCTCGTGAATAATCATTGTTTGTTGTCACTTAGTAACTTGGTTTACATACTCGTAATTATGTACTTTGTTGTTGTTTGTGCACGGTTAAGATCAAGCGTCGCTCGTGGTTTGGCCGCTTTGCGGCTTCACTCTTTGATTACGTCGAGGGCGCAATGAAGCCCACCCATCGAATGAAACGACTGAGGTTGGTCGGGTGGGTGGCTTCAAGATTCGACTAGACGATGATGTTCCTGAAAATGAAAATGAACTTTTGAGCTACCTACTCATTATCAAAACTGCTGTGGCTGGGTTTGCTTTGATATTTCACTTTCACGTTGTGTGTGTTGAAAGGGTGGTACCAATATCTCAGCGTTGTTAAGATTACTGGGGCATTTCCGGCTGACGTCTTCTTTGTTGCGTTGCGACTCTCATCGTTATCAGCTCTCATCATTCCTGAGGCTACTACTGCTTTCTAAGAGCGAAACCCATTTCAGGGACACGGCGGAAACATATTGGACCAACTGGAACTGGTACTAAGACGTAACATATGACAAAGAGAGTGGCAGGTACCGAAGCTCTGGTAGCTGGTTCTTCTGAAATTATTATGCCTTGATCTTTTCTAGAAATGAGGTATTCCTCCAGATTTTCCGGAAACATGGATAACTTGAGAACATTATTTGTTCTCTGGTTGTGAGTTTATCGGCCAAGAAATGCGTATAGTCATCTTTCGGCTTTGAAGCGAACTCAGCCAGCTTCATCGTCAGTTCAACGTCAATTTTCGGTGGTTTGCAATAGTAATTTTTTTTACTACTAGTCGTGAAGTGCATCATTATTAACCTGCTCCTGTATTAGATTCACGATTTTCCATTAGTAAAAAAAATACTATATAAACCACGGTCGAGAAACTTATTATAGCTTCAGCGCCTTATATATCCCTCAGCTGCGCTTCGGGATCTAAACTGGCGCTTCAGCTATAATAATACTTTCTCAACCTTGGTATATAATATACTATTTTAAACCAAGCTCGACACCAAGGGACTAAAGTGAGCTTTATTCCCGCAGGTGAAGTTCGATGCCCAAGAGCCCTTAGGGCCCGAGGGCAGCAATTCACCCCAGGGAATTGAAATAAACGTCAGTCCCGTGGTGTATACAAGACTTTTCGCAATACCGAAGTACAATTTCCATGTGAGCGTGCGCTCCAACATAATGCCTTATGACGTCTTCATTTTTGAATCGCGACCCCATGTTATGCGAGACTTTATTTTCACCAGAAATTAAGGAACGTTTCTGTATAAGATTTCTCCGAATCGATATCGTGAAATCGAAAGTTATCATGAATTGAACACATACAATGAAAGATTTCGTAGTCATTTTGCAGAATCCTCAAGCTTTTCCAGCCGATTGATAACAATGTGACTGAGTTGTGATATCTTGTGTGATTAACCAAGAAGAGGTCTATCCAACAGTGCAAAAATGTAATGCCTTGTCCACAGACTTCCGAAAAAAATTGAATTTCAACTGCAGGAGAAACCAAGGGAATGAAAATCTACTTCTCTTTCCGCAAAAGAGGGAGAAAAAGTGCAATTTTTGTCCCGGTATTGCGAAAAATATCTTTTTATCTCATACCATATACTTATCTTTAGAACTCCATTTTTGTTCCCGCGACCTATAAGACCGGATAATGCATAGTATTCTATTCGCGGGTAATGGCTATTACTCATTCGGATGCTTTACGACACTCGTCAAGGCTCGTGTTGGCAAACTGCATCCTCATGAGTAAGAAGCAATCATTACCCGGCTTGTTGAATAATATACTAATTGTCCGCGGCTGTTATATTATGGATGTATATTTTATCCACCCGTAGCTACCTCATGTTGCCCATAATCCACGGTTTATAATCCACGACCTGATAACATTCGCAATAAAAACCCTCTACTGTTACATCCAGTCTTTCATCTGATTCGAAGCCGGTCTGGACCCGGGGGGTCTTAGGCAAACCCCCCGAGTATACAATCATGCCTCCAGCTGGCGGTACGGCAATGTGTAGAGGAAAACCGGCAGCGTGGTCGGGAGGCAGACGACGTCAGGAACACCGGCGCTGGGAGCGTGGATGTATCGGACATCCGCACTTGCGGTTCGGGGGTGAAAGACGGAGTCTAGGTCAATCGTGCGCTTGTCGGCCCCAGTGCTTGGATGGACCGACCATCAAACATCCAGGCATCACATTGTGGCTCAGTGAGTCCGGCTGGTCTGGGAGAGGGATACAATGGGCCCAATAATGAGGCCTACGTGCATGAAACTATGTTCCACCAACTCCCCAAATGGGATCCAGAATCCAGAATCCACACCATGGTGCAAGGGCTTGAATGTTAAATTCCAGAAAAAAATCTTTGAACGGGACCCGCTTGAGCATTTGGAATTTTTTTTGGAAAGTTTATAAGAAAATAAATGATTCTTAGTGATGCTGACGGCATCCCCTCCAGAGAGTTGAAACAGCTCAGCTGGTAATATGTCCCCCTCTGCTGGAAAATCGACTTGTCTCGGCTTTTTTCAGAACAAAATTATGAAGCGAAATGCGAAAAATCGGCGGTGTCACTTTTCAAATGATCACCCTGTAGGCTGTAGGATCGAAGCCAAGCGCGATGTACTGCTATACTATGTAGCCCTTGCTGAAAGTACCTCTCACCTTGACTTAATTTGACTGAAGAAATTTGGTGGAAAGCGCCCAATGCATCCAAATTTTGGCTTACGACAATTGCGAAAAACAAGGCACACTCGGACAACCTGTAACAAATTGTAACGTCACTTCAGTATAACTTGTTGCTGAACATTTTTCCTTCTTGTTTTCAGATTGGCGACGTGCCCAACCCAGAACTGAGGATAATCACAAGCGTTTTCAACAAAGTCCAGTTTAAAGGTGAGTTTTTCTTGTACCTACCCACCTTCCCATATTTTAATTCGAAGAATGTATACCGATTCGTAAATAATAATGCGATGGCCCAAGATGAGAGCGGCATAAAGAGCTTAATTGCGGACCGTGCCGCAAATATGGACTGATTTATATAGTTAATTACACAAGAGGTCAATCATTTCAGTCACGCCACTCACTCACACACAACAAACCCACGGGGTTGTATTATTTATGACACGGCATTTAGATGAACCCCATGGCTCGCGTGTCACTTGAACTTTGCCTTAAGGGTGGTGTGGCACTTTTATCATAATGAAACCGCATACCGGGTGTCTCGTAATCTATAGTAGGTGACCTTGGCATGACTTTATTTTTGTACTACTCAAAAGCTACCACAGTGATGAGCATTGTTGGGGAGTTGAATATAGACTATCGATGGATTTCAAGCCGCAAAGTTGTGATGTTTGTTTGATTGTGGTTCTTTCTGAATGGGAACCTTTTATGTAAAAATCGCTTCAAGAATCATCTGAACCAAGTTAAAGTCAAGTTTGTCTTGAATTAACTTTTTATTTATCACATAGTTGTCATGATCTCAGCCCATGAACTTGGTTTAAATTTGGATTACGTGAAATCAGATCTTTAGACAACGCAGCCTTAAATTAGTTAGTTAAATGTAGGTATATTTATTTTATTTTCATTTCTTAGTTGTGCCGACTTCACTATGGCTTGTTTTTCAGTTTTCGGCATACTTTTTGGGTGTAAGTAGCGCCATGTCTACTATACCACTGATAATAATAATACACTCTTGATAATACTGAGGGCCAAACGAGGGGACAAATTCAATAATGCCACTCATCCTACACTCTCACTCATTCTTCACTTAACTTACCCTAACACAATGGATTTTCACCTGAAACCATTGTGTTGGGTCAAATTTAGTGAGAATCAAGTGTGACTGTGGGTTGAGTGATGACTGAATTTGGCCTTAATAGCGTCTTCACATCTCATGAAAGAACTTGGCTTACAAAGCGGAAGGCTGAAGCTCCCGTACTTTTGTCTTCCCTACCCGGTAGTCGCTACCTTTTCAGAATACTGGGAGATGTGGTGAGCATCTAGCCTTAGACCGACCGCATTATCACTTCTTGTTCAAATAACGCAGGTTGATGAGGCGACTGGGTGGGTCGCCTTGCCAATTGCTTTACAAACGGCAGCAGAACGTAGTTTTATATCGTCCGTGTCTGGGGATAGAACCCGCGACCTCTGCATTGGTAGCTTAGGACTCCAGCCGCTAGGCCAGTCACAGACCTAACACAACACTGATACCGTGTCCTGTTTTCAATGCTTACTGCAACCCGCAAATCTTCGGTGAATCTAAGCCGCGCTAATATGTCACCCTGTACTGCTCTCTCCGGCGCACGGAGGTAGGGTTTCTCCGTCACGGGTATATACACTACCTACCTACCTATAACAGGTCTCCTCGAGGTGCGTGCCGTCTATTAAAAGTCCATTAGTTATTCCACTTCCGTTAAGAAGTCAACACGTGACACAAACAAGCGTCACCCAGAAACAATTATCAGAGTCGCCCCGGGGTTCATTTATCAAACGATGCTCTGTCACCGCTACCACTTCCGAACATTAAACGCTATCCATTTACCGACCCTTGCTCCTATAAACCGATATCATAATTAATAACAAACAATACGACGATTCATTTAACCGCCTGTAAACAATACAACACGGACCGATACAACGGCAGGGAGAGAGATCCCACAAAGACCGAAGCCGCACCAACCACAGTCACAAGACGATAAATCAGGGAGTGTTAGTTGGATGGGATACGACCACAAACTTTATTGTTTAAACAAATTGCAGCGGAGGCATCTATTGACCGATCAGTTGCTATAGGTAGGTGGATTGTATGGAATTTAATGTGGTCGGTTCTGCTTTATTGGTTCATCAGCTGATGACGGGGATTGATCTAGGAAGCAGCTAGCACTGTCGATGTCGTGTCTATATTGAAAAGCCAACTGAGCAACGGTTCAGTTATCTTCCTTGATTTGCACATCGGCCCTATATCAAGCTCAAATTCAACTACGAGTATTCAATGTGAAACTTCCCTAAACTCAATATCCTCGTCTTTGAACAAAGTGATTGACACATATCTCCTCTAGAGTTTGGCCCAGTGTAATAGTCAATCTTGATGTATACCTAATGCTTACTGCCGAGCTTAGGCGACGACAAAATACAACAAAGAAGAACAATAAGTATTCTGGTTAGATCTGGATCTAAGAAAAGCCCTAATAGAAGCTCTGATATTTGAAAATAGCATGGTTTGACGGGGCGGGCTCAGAGGATCTGTCGCTATGTTGTATGTAGAGTGAATGGTGAATGTATATGTAATTCGATTTGAATCATCAAGATGAACACTTCCCCAGAAGATGCAATCTATTGCTCTCTGTTGCCAACTGGGTATTTTTCCACCGACTTGTGCCGCCTGCCCGGAAAGACCAAAGCTCGAAGTACTTGGTCAAAGAAATTGCTCCCTCAGCAAAATGGAGAAATGAAACGGATACCCGGTAATACCACCGAAATTGATCCCGTTATCGGTATGCATCATCATCAATAGTAATGAATCGGCGTAACTGCTGACAAGAAACTACTAACATAATGACCTGAACCTTCAGATGCCTTATTGACTAGTAACTACGTCTGGTTGCAAAACCTCCAGAAGCCCAGCTTGGCTAGCTGGAAGTAACAAGAGCAGTTGCAGTTTCGATGTGAACATTACGTTTATTAGATCTCAGCTGCAAAAATTGATCTTGATTAATAACAGGAGTGACCACAGGAGCTTGCAGCTAAGTGAAAAGTGGCATTGCTGTTGTGGTATCACCCCTTTGTTTTGTTTGCACGTTGGTACTTGAAGTAGGTACGGTCGTTGACGTTCGTAGCGTTTGCCGATGGGAGAGGGAGATAACGCTGGCGCGCGAGCGGCAGTCGCGAACATAGAAAGGAATCAGCTGTGGTGAAGAACACGTGATTTTTCGGTGCTACGAGAGTGCGTCATTTTTACAATTTTAAGGTCGGTCTTTCATTGATTATTGTATCGTAATTTTGACTTCCACCCACTCACTAAATCATGCATTTCGATACCTATTTTGTTCGCAAAATTATTGTACACAACACGAAATTCTTTGTTCTCTTTGTTCTCAACGGGCTTGCATAACCCGCAGTTTTTCCCCTTTGAAATCAAGGTGCTCAGCACTGCTTTGAATTTTGTGTAATTTATCTAATTCCAAATGATCTCAATGTTGATGGCAAAGGCCGTAATCTAGTGGGTGTGCACTTTGCGCACTAATGACATAGCCTCAGAATTGCGCTGGCGCGCGTATTCCGATGTTTCGTTGAATGTTTTTTCTTCACAAGTTACATCACAAACAGTAAAACGACAAAAAAGAAACTCTGCTACGCCAAAATCAGCCGTTAAGTAGAGAACAGTACTTTTTATGATTCATTCACATTTCATTGTTCATTGTCTGGTTGTACATGAAAGTAAAGGAAGGAAAGAGAGACTTGCCGCTTCTCCGTGTCCTGGAGGGGGGTCCACCACTTGTATGAATCTGCCTTGTTGAGTCTACTAACCTTTTCTTATTTGGGGGGAATTATGTAAAACGACGGAGAGAGGGTCACAGGTTGGCTCGATTTGATTTTCTTGTATTTACTGTTATTTACTGTATGTGATTACTGTTTACTAACCATTGTTCTGTTTTGTATGTAAGTATGTATCTGTGGGGTTTGTGATGGATAACTTCTGGGGAGTTTCGGGCGAATGCGTTATAGATACTTCTTTTTTCCAATTGCTTACAAAGAGTATGACCAACTTCAACTTCTCTACTTATATATCTCTCACCTGTTTCTGTTTATTTATTCACTTGTTTATCTCTTATTTCTTTCTTGCTTATTTACCTACATCATTTACTTATGGTTTGTTTTTTGTTCATTCATCTACACCATTAACTGTGATTTGTTGCTTGCTAATTTATGTATTTGTTCACCGATCATGTCTTTATTGTTTATTCATCTATCAAGTTGACTTCTTTTGTTTGTAAAGTGAAAAATAAATCACTGAGCGTGAAGTTTTCTCCAAAGCGTAAGCAAGCGAGTGTCCTTTTGTTGTTACGTAAATAACTTGTAAACGAAACAAACTTTCAAAGAGGTTCAAGCACCGATTCACGATGACTTGATCAATGCATTACTGGAGTGACTTTTCTGTCATTTCATCATAACTCATTCACACTTGACTCTTGTTCAGATCCTTGTTCCGGCCGGTAGCTCAGAAGCTTAACGCAGCACAACACCAACCTAGAGGTCCTAGGATCAAATCCGGCCGGCGGAAACACATTTTCTGAGCAAAAATTTACTGTGACATCGAAATGTATACCTTTGTACTGATTGATAACAGGAACTAATAAAATGTTACAAACTCCTATAACCAGAAGAAGGTTGAGAAGGAGGAAAAAAAAAAATAATAATAATAATAATAAATTTGGGAAGGGATTTTTCAGCAATCAACCAGGCTATACGCATGGGTTTCTTTGACGTGTTCTTCCCATGTGTGCCTGTCAGCGAATACGTCACTCTTCCTTTGCGATCAAATTGACAGTTGGACCTTGTTTCATGATTTATTGTTTTGTTTTGTTATTCTGATTTTGTGTTCATTTTATTGTTGTGAATTCCTGCATTGTCTAAATAATTTGTGATTACCTCTCTTGTTCCATTTGTCTTTGTGTTGTGTTGTTCTTCATCCATGTTTTGTCATTTTTTCACTGTCAGTTTATTGTAGTGAGGTGTTTTGAGAAAAAGAAACAAATTTATCTAATACTTTGCAATTGATTTTCAATGAACAATAATTTTCCTTGCATTTCATACGCGTTTCATACAAGAATCAAACCTCATCCCCAAGGACACATTCTCATCTAGAGTAAGAACTCACACAACGTAGATAAAAAGTAAACAACGTTGGAAAGGGAAGGGACAACGACAATCGCTGCCAAACATCGAAAAACGGGGATACACTACAGAAATGGTGTCATGACCAGGATACACTAAAGAAATGGTGCCGTGACCAGGATACACTACACTGTGCCCTGTGTTTTGTATTCGCTTATGAAATGCATTCAATATTTCTCTTTTATCGATGAGCCCTTATCAAAATTAATCGGGTGTTTTCGAATCTGGATTCACAGAGTGGCTTTCAAGCTGAGAACGCTCCGCCTTAAACGGTATAATGTTTAGACGAAGGTTGCGTTTTAATCATCCAGTGTCGACATCCACCACGAGCAGGTGCTAATCCCAATGGATTAAGCCGACGTTGTCACCAGGCATGCATGGATACATCATCACGCTTGTTCATCTTGCAATTCCCACACAGTTGTTGCTAATGTCGCGCGGCAACAGCACCAACTGCTTTGTCAACTGGATAAATAGCGACACGTCGTCCCTTACAAATGGTTGTTGCGTTCGGATTCAACCCTCTTAAAAATGATGGCCATTATCTGCCAGACAGATCGTGAGCAATCTGACTAATGCAAAGCGCCCGACGGACGCTGCCAGAGCTCTCGCTCTCCCTCGCCACGTCCTCCATATACGCTGCACATACACACATACATACATCAGGCTAGGCGATATATTATATTACATATTTTTTCTGCTGCTTCTGCTGTAGCCGCCCTTATGCTAGAGCAAGAAGAAGAAGAAGAACTACACATATATTTATAAGAAAGTGATTTATTTTTGCATTAGCGTGGCGCTTTTGCGGCTGTCACATTACCGAGGCGAGAGAGATGGTATGAGAGAAAGAGAAAGAGGGAGAAATCCGTCAAAACGGAAATTGATAGCTGTGCCCTTCTTCTCACATATATAAATATATTGTGTATATTGTAGCAGCAGCACACTAAGACAATGGAACCGTGGAAGAGCTAAGAGAGTGCCCCGACAATGGGGCTCACATCCCGTTGTTCCTTTGCCTGCCTCTCTAACATTGTACATAAATTATCACATTACGCTCTGCTTTGTTTATTCGCTAATTTGGATTTAGGTAGGTGTTTGAATAAAGAACTTCCAATCAATCACTTCGAGTCAAATTCGCGAATAAGCAACGGAGGTAAGGTCGATACATCCACCTGCGATTCTATACTTCAAACCACTTCCATGACTTTTCTACAATCTACAATGTTTCTCTCCACTTCTGTGGCTCTTCTCTTTTAGGTATTCTTTTGTACGGAAAGATCTTCTTTACGATCTTCTTCATCACATCCATCTCCATTGTCTACAGTATACAGTATTGAGCGACAATGCGGACAATGTGTATTGAATCAAGTCAGGACACGTTGGTTATTGTCCCGTTGGACAATACGAACACTGAAAGTTTGCCCGGGAGTCGAACCCGGGATTCTCGCGCCGCATTCAAGAGCCCAAGATGATGAGCTAATACAACCTTAATTCAGAACGTATCCCCTTGACCTTACCTAATATGACCTTGCACTTACGACTGTCTTACGTAGAGGTCATCAACAATAACTCTTGAATGTAAACAATACCAGATATATCTGATATCATGTCGATATCATTATCACTTTTGAACCTAGCTCTCTTTGGGGTGAAGGCCTGTGGTCCGAAAGTGACGTTATTTTCCAACCTGTAAGGAATCATTCACTTTGCAAATTTTCAAAAGTTAAGAATATATCGATTACTAACTCATTGTGGATAATAGTATATTACAGGCGGGAAGTGCTCCATTACTTCTGAAAGCAAGATAGCTGCGAGCTTTAGCTCGCAGCTATGCTCGAAGCAGGAATGAAGCAATTACCGCCGATTGTATGTATACTAAACTGCGCACAAAATGAAGTGACAATTTTATTTTGAGAGGTTTTTTCAAATATCGATAACTTTTTGAAAAATGATCGGAATCTGAAACAGTTTGTACTATTTTAAAGATACATTGTTCTACTTTCGTGAACCATACATATCCAAGTCATTTAAAGCAGAGAAATGTTTCATACAGGGTGATACAAAAGGGCGTGCAAAGTACTGATCTTTTTATCCTAGCACAGGGAATTTTCACGTCATCCTGTACATACGAATGTGACCGCATCTTATAGCCTGTAGTATCTGTAACTCAGACCCGTTTAGTTTTTCACTCTACGTTGTGTATTGACGAAAATATGATTTTTCTTGTAAAAAATGCCAACCTGCGATTTGTTCAACGGCAACAATTCCGTCACATGAAACAGTCACCAACAGAGAGCTAACAATAAAGAGTCCTATCACTGTATCTAGGCAATGGATTTTTGGCAATTGTTGGCAATCGGATCAAGGCTTAAGAAGATTGGGACACACATAAGGAATTTAGATTTCGGCCTGTATCTTAAAAAAATCACTGTACGAAAGTTGACTGCGGACCCGAAGACGTTTTAAGTGCCCTGGAATTGCTGTGACCGCAGAGGTTCATCGGGCTGACAGGTGAACATGGTCATGGACATGCAGCATGTGCCTCGGACAGGTCACCAGTGGAGGTACTTACGTTATGCAGAGTAAAAAAAGAACCTGTTGGAGTTACAGATACTACAAGCTACAAGATACAGTCAATCCAAGTACCTGTACCAAGTTATAGAACCATTCCTGCCTGCCTGCGTCAAGAAAAAAACGCAGTCTTTTCCCATCACCCTGTATGTATAATTTCTTTGCTGTTATTGGAAAATTAATTTATGGTTCCTGAAGAGAAAACAAATCATCCCATCTTAAGATGATTATCGTTTAATTAACTAACTGTTCCGTACAATTAATAGGGGAGAGCAGGTGAATATCGACCACCTAAGGCAAAAAATTCAAAACCAGTCGCCATGTGCACTGTCGAGGCTGTACGTTTTGTACCATATTCCCCAATCATTTAACTACCCAAAACCTTGAATAGTCACTCACTAAGTAGAAACATTTTTGCGAAAAAAATTCAAAAGCAAAGTTAAAATTTTAGCGGGTAATATCGACCAGTGGGATAAAATCGACCACCAGGTCGGATAATATCGATCACACGTTTTCTTTGCCATTTTGTAGTCTGCATGCTTAGCAAAAGCGCAAAAATTCAAATCGAAACATCTGTTTTAAAAAAAAATCTAGTTTTATTTTGATTTTGCCTCCCTATTCCCAACATTTACCAAGAGCGGCGCCCATGATCGGAACCTAAAAGAATAACAGAGAAAATTAAAAATAATTTTTGTATAAGTACTCTCAACTTATACATCGAACATCATCAGGTCATCTTCGCACCACACGAGGCACGATTCGTTCTTCGCCTATGTTTTTTGCGAGGCATCTAAAATGATGTATACAAACTTCATTTGTACAATATCGACCATCGTGATCGATATTGGCCGACAACAAAAGCAAAAAACAATTATTTGATGATGAAGAACATGGTAAGATTATGGAACTAGGCCTACTACACAAAAGTTACTATCAATAATCCTTGGTACATTGCACCAGGAGACCCGAGTCTAACTACAATGAAAAGTCCGCAATACCTTATCATGAACACTCCTGAACTTGAATCATATCGGCTCGAAACAATAATCCGTTTCTGTCAGTCAAGCACTTCGAATAAATGGCTGACCGACAGCTGTGCTGGAGTTCACTTGCAAAATGCTACATGACACTCTATGTCATGATTTCAAAAAACTTACAGGGTGGGCCACAGTGGTGTGGTCGATATTAGACCACCGGTCGATATTCGCCTCTCTTCCCCTACTCTTCAATGAAATATTGGTACTTTTATGCAAAAAAATCATATCTTCTCAAGTACACAACGTAGAGTAAAAAACTGAACAGTTATGAGTTACAGATACTACAGGCTACAAGACGCAGTAACATTCGTATATACAGGATGCCGTGAAAATTTCCGGTGGCAAGATGAAAAGAGCAGAAAGTTGCACGCCTTTTTGTATCACCCTGTATGAGATATACCTTCACTTTGAATGGCTTGGATATAGATAGTCCACAAAATAGAGGAATGTATCCTCACAACAGTACACGCTGCTTCAGATTCCAATCATTTTTTAAAAAGTTATGGACATTTGAAAAAACCTTCCAAAATAAAATTGTCACTTCATTTTGTGCGCAGTTTATTTTATTCACAACCATTTTCCACACTTCAACTAGCAAATAAATAGAAATTTGTTTGGCTTCATTGTATTTATTTTTCATTAATTTATTTATTCTTATTTTTTTCATGTTCATCCTAATTTTCTTGGGGCCCTGGCGCCCAGAACCAGTCTCAGCCAAATTTAAACACAGCGGCCGGTCCGGTATATTTGTTCATGTCACTTTTTTTTACCACTTCAGCTGGTTAGAATGAAGATTCGGAGTTTAAATAGTGAATTAGGCTATTAAAGTCATCAATTATTTCATAAACACCATACCATATAATAATAAGTGGCACCCTTAGCATCACAAAACTGCGTTTGACTCTTCGATTCGGGCCCCTCTACACCTGTCATTCCGTCATCCATCTGTCAATAATTGTCAATCAATCAAGGAGGCCATGCATTTTCCGCCCTCTAACCGGGGGCGGAGGAAAGTGATTTCGGAGGCGGAAAAAAATCACCACCAAAGCGTCTCTTTCCAACTTTTTAAAAGTCAGTGATGAGTCTATCACCATAGTGGTTGTGAATAAATACTATTTCTGCCCGGTCACAATATTTTACTTTCCATTAGGGGGGGATCGAGAATCTAAAAATATCAGTGACAGAGACTTTTGCGTATCACTTCAGTTGGATGCCAGATTTCACCTTTTATGCCTGTGATATAAGGATGTACGACCAAAGAGCGCTGATTATAACTCAATGCCACAATTAAGCATGAAAAATTGAATTCGTGAAGTAAGAGGGTCATATAAATCACAAAATGAAAGGCAAAGTCAATAAGTAAGTAGGTACGTCTAACGAATCTCTGGGGATGCAACAAAAATTCCAATTTACACTTTAACCCCTACATCTGCAAAAAGATTAAAGACGGAACAAAATCTACTTCTCACAGTGTTTGCTGAAAGCACAAAATTTTATTTAACCAGCCTTCTGACGTCAGAAGAATTTCCATTTCGCGAGATATGTTCCGGAGTTCAACACTCTGACTCAAAAAGATATTAAAATGAGTCTATATAAGTTGAAGTATCGCCCGAAACATGATGCTATTATTACTTCTTGGCCTGCTTTAAAGGGGAATTGATAATTAGTACCTTGGGAATGTAACGGCATTGCTGATTTTGAAACATTTCTTACATTGGAAATAATGCATACAAAATCAAAGAGATTCGTTGCTTAAAAACTTCTTTTGTAGGGTAATAATAACAATCCAGGAGTTTTTGCACAGGCATCGTTTGTAAAAAAAAAACGTGACACGGTTCTGACCTTTGCAGGGCAGATGACAATGATGAACACAACTCAGGAGCTTAAAGTCCAGAATAAAGGAAACTGATCCCATCAGCTTTTCCGAAATGCTGAAGTCCGAATACGACCGCCAAAAACGCAAAATTGGACGATGTAATATCGAAAAAAGAGGCAGTCGTATGGATGAATGGCAATAATTAATAAATAACTGTGTGCTGTATGACAAAGTAACACAACTCTACATGCAATTTGAATGACTGATGCAGATATTAAAAGTATTTTCAATCTGGGTGTGCGGCTTACAATAATTTTATTTTCTATCCGGCCGCATCATTTCATTTCATCCGAAGGACGATCGGTCATTCATTCGAAATCATTCCAAATGATGATAATCCGAAACAAATTTTCATTTCGACGCATATTCGTAATCCATGTGGTGCAGGGAATATTCTCTTTGGGTATTATAAAATTTATTATTGATGCACCAAAAACAAAATCAATGCGGGAGAATTTTTATGGCATTTAATCAACTCGTCACAGGTTAAGTCTGTAACTTAACAATACAGACATGAGTAGATTGGATAGAGAAGCTATAAGGATTGTGGCTGACAGAAGAGTCACTAGCATTCCTTATGGCATAATTACTGACTAAGTAGTTATCAAATCTCACTGATAGGTACCTTAGAAGTATCGAATAACCAACCAACGGATTTAGAAGACTCACCGAGGGTGTTTTGTCGATCCTCAACTCTATGTCTAACTTGGTCAGTCATCATTATAAACACTGACGTTACAGAATCACCAACGTTCTAATTTCTCTGAGTCAGATGTCACTTTTTTGTCGAAGTTTTCCCACTTAGCTACCGCACTTAGATGTTGCACACTTTCACTGCTCTGAAAACTTCATTCTTTCTCCATTACCATGTTGGTCCCTATATTTCCGCGTTTTGTATCAAGAATATTCCAGGTTTCCTCCGGCAAAGCATCCGCTGCTAGTTTATACACCAGAGCTCACACCAAACTGGTGCAAACTAGTCGAGAGTGTGCCTCTTTGTCTTGCCGCATCAAGGTCTCCGCGGAAAGATAAGGTCACACCTGTTCTTTCCGAGCAGGCACTTCGTTATTTCTCCAGTACCGTCAGAGTCAGTCCAGGATGGTGAACAACTTCCATCTTGAGCTCTTTGGATCCGATACACGACATTTGTTGATCTTCTTGACTACGGTGTATATAGTCCCTGCCACGACGCGACGGATGGAGTTTCAGGAATCTTTTCTTTTCGCAGTGGGGATTGTACACTTGTGCAGCAATGCAAGGTTACAAATCCTTCTGAGTTGCCCTTCAGGTCATATCACATTTTCATCCGTCTATCTCGCGCATTTACGTTCCCAATACGTTGCCTTGGGTGATAGACGTAGGTATTCCAAAACAGTTCTTGTGTCATCTTCCGGCCTGCCAAACTGCAAGTCACAAGGAAGACGACGCTCACGGCCAAAAATCACACGTGCCGGATATTCTCATGTTGTATAGTGAATGGCAGCCTGGTGACTATTAGGTAAACCGTGCCATGAGGAGTAGCTGTACTGTAGGTGAGCTGCCTAGTCTTGGTGAACTTCGTCAACAACCTTTGACAGGTATTGTCCTATCGTTCCAACGGACCGCTCCACCATTCCATTAAAACGTGGATGAAGAGGCGTCGTTTTGTTTTTTGTGCTCAGAGCAACAGGTCGGTCGGCTGATCAGGTTGTGGACCCAGTAGTATTTGTGCTACACTGGCAACAAAGTTTCTGGCAGTTGATCCATAAGAATCTCACGCCTACCTTTGCCCACATCTCATTGACTCCAAGATGTCTTCTGGAAATGCTCATCGTGCACTTCTTCCAGGACCCTCTTCACTCGTTTCTTGGGAAGCGTCCATTGCAAAACTTCCTGCTTCTTATCCGAGCTTTCTCATAATCTTTAAAACACTAAGGTCCAGTTCTTCATTCTCAGCAAGATTGCCTTGACCTGTGGTACAATCCGCTGGTTCACCTTATTGCAGTACTTGCAAGTCGTCTCTGCTGAGCCTTTGGTGAAGAACCTCTACATTGCCGTCAGGGGCTCATAGTGAAATAAACGTAAAAACAGCTAGAAATACCATGCCCGGCCAATTGCAACGGCAAACGTGAATACATGGCGATGAGGGCCGAAGATAGACCGATATAAGACTTGGCGAACACAATTTCAAGTGTTTTTGAAACCTCTTCACATTCCTTGAACCACAAGGACTACAAGAACAGAGTGTTATCCTTGGCTAGTTTGCGCAATGATTTGGCTATGTTGACTTATTTCTCCACAAATCGTCTGTAATACTTAGGTATGCGCAACTCAAGGGAGCCTTTGCTCTCGTGTTGCTTCTGCGGTTGTGCCCACTGCCTGACAGCACCCAACAACTTTCCAGAACTTGTTCCGATTCCTCGTCCACGTCATCGTCATCGAGGTACCTAAGCTTCAAATTCGACACACATAAATTTAGTCCACGTGGTATTAATGATCACGGACAAGGATTAAGCTAGGACCAAGTAGCATGGGTCAAGTCTCCGGTTAGCTGTGGACTGACCTAAATTAAGTTTTTGAACTTATTCAGTTTTAGTTCGCATTTCAAAATAGGTCGGCCGTGTTAGTCTACCATACCGGTGTGAACGTTGGAAGGGAAGAATTACTTCAGGTGGAATTTGGACTAGTGCTTGAGTCAGTCCGGTTTTAGTCCCCCGGTGTAATCGTAGCCTTGAATTTTTGGGCATTTTTATATCTCATCGAAATAAAAATATATATATGGAAAATATAAACAGATCAATATCAAGTGTCTAGATCACTTTTTTTGCAGCTTTGTAAGCATTAACAAATCGCAGTAAAGATGGTATCACTCATCGCAAAACTCGATTAGTTATTAGATAAATAAATATTCACCTACCCAAAATGATGGTAAATTTAGTGTAGTCCAGATTTATAAATGCTACAGCTTGATGGATGCGACACATTATCATCACTACACAAATAGATGAATTGAGTCAGCGGTATTTTAATATATTGCAGTGATTTATTATTATTAATATTATTGTTACGTTTATTTTAACATGTCGATTCAGTATGCAATTCCATGTGATTGTGATTAATAAATAACTAGTTTTATTACGTCATCAGTAGTTAGATATAATGCAAATTTGTGCATGTGTGGTTTTCAAAACATTATTTTGTCAAAGTTGCAATAAAAAAAAGGAATCATTCCATTTGAATGGTAAATTCAATTTGGCACACAAAATAAACTTGCATTTGAATTCGAATTATTGTATACCTGGTTGTGATTTAATAACGTAAATGATATAAAGAGCGCCACAGTAGCGTCCCGCAAATATCGGACACGCCACCAAGCCGAAACCTCGACCATAAAATGTGTCCTTTCCAGACCTTTAGCATTATAGAGCCGTGTTTAAGTTGGAAGGTTACGATCCAGTTACTGCGGTATTATGATAAGTGATGTTTGTTGTAAGTGCGGTAAAATAATGAAAGGACCATGTCTGTTGTCCATCCCTCCTAAAATCTACATGCAGATACTCACTTCCATACTTGTATACATTTTCACCTCTCACCTCAGCACCTCACCACAGAGGTGCTTGGGATGGTTTTTCTCGATTTTTTTCATTATTATTATATCGCTGTGATCATGAACAGACAAGTAGTGTAAGTACTACTAATTTTCGCCTTGAACCTTCTTGATCAGCAGCACCCTTTGTCGAAAATTCTTTGGAATTAAGTGAAATTGAAACAACATAGATGCGAACACCACTCCCCGGAAACCAAGGGTCGCCATTTTGAAGTGATATCAAAACATTTTATCATCGCCACATATAGGATCATGATCACGAGAAATGAAAAATCTCTTACCACCTGCCCTCACGAATAATCTGACGGTATACCCAACGACCCCTGACTCTGATCCCTCGATAATTCCTCATCAATAAGGCCCATTCTGGTTGTAACAGCTATTGTGTCTGGTGCTTCTCTCCAAAATTATTTCAACATGGACGTTAATCAGCTTTCTGATTAAAGGGGTGGCCCGCTGACATCTTGTCTTGATTCTTGAATTTGTTGTGTGCTACTCTTTAAGCTCCTAAATGGGTGCTTTCCACCTACACGGTACAAATATCACCAAACGGAACATGTTCCACGATTGGGTACACCTAGATGGAAAGCACCGTCATCGTTGACCGACGCGACATCTCTGGTCTGGAGGCGAAAGATGACTATGGCATTCAGAAATAAAGAAATGGCAGCGTAAATCGATCGATCGTACGTTATCCCTGCAGAGAAATAAAACAAAACATGGATGCATGAATGAAACGACACAGAGAGAGACATATGACAACGGAGTGCTGGATTGCAGCTGACGGTACGCCATTTTTCACATCCGTTTCCGGTGTGCCTTCCGATGGCACAAAATTAAAGGTGATCCACGGGACGGCACAAAACCAGCTAAGAACACGTAGATGGAAAGCACCGTTTGGAACCCGCACGTGCGCAAATGGAAGATGTACCAAACTTGAAGCTAGGTGGAAAGCACCCAATGATGACACAGCAACACGACTTGTATAATGGTCTGTAGTTGAAAAGGGTAGCCTCCTATCCCAACAATCAGCGAAAATATCCTAATAATCAGCAAAAACTTTGTACTCATTCCTCACCAAAACCCAAAACCTATGAATTTTCCAGCCGGTCACATTTTAAGGGTCTTTAGTTTTTTTACATCCCTTGCCATACGAATAAGCCCACCTAGTCAGCCTAGAGTGCACGTTTCCGTCTTGCTCACTCCAGCACTTCACGTTTAAGTCTGTTTCACAGGCTTAAGAGTAAAGTAGGTGGCGTGCATAGCTGTGTTGACCACAGATGAGTGGTGACCTTACTCATCCCTGCGACGCCGACGCCAGGAACATGCGCGCACCTTCAATAGTCGACATCCGACTAGTACAGAGTACCAAGTAAAGCTGGACTCCCAGTTGCGAATATTCGGACAGGAAATGCGATTTTGTATGTCAAATTTTGAATTTGAGGGCCCTGATTGGCCAATATGATGACTTTGACATACAATTTCGCATTTTTTGTCCTAATATTCGCATCTGGGAATCCAGCTTAAGAGTCCTCTGTACGCTCAGAGCGGCCCCGACTAAAAGACCTCTGAATCGAAGCCGGGATTTTCTTCAAACTGGCATTTGGAGATTCACTTCATATCTGTTATATAAACATATTGACGGGAAAAAATTCGAGAAAAACCGATCACAGCCGAAGATAGTCAAATCTCACGCGCGCCATCCTAGGGCCTTTATTTGACTTGGAACAAAAATTGTTTTTTCAGGGTGGACTCTCAACGGTAGTCTGCACGATCGTACCGGGTGGTTTTTCAGTAAAAAAATTTCAGCTGAAGATATGAAGTTCTAAATTCTTGAGCAGTTTTTTAATAATTTTCACAGCCAAATAACTTCGGCTCTTGAAATTTTATTGAAAAATCACCCAGTACGTTCATGCAGAATACTGTAGACAGTCCACCTTGGAAAAAGGAATTGTCTTTCAAGTCATATAAAGGCCCTAGGATGGCGCCCGTAAAATTTGACTATCTTCGGTTGTGATCGGTTTTTCTCGGATTTTTTGCCTTTCACATGTTTATATGGAGATATGAAGTGCAATCACTAAATATAAGTTGAAAGAAAATCACCACCTTCGATCTAGAGGCCTTTTAGTCGGAGCTGTTTTACCCGTACAGAGGATTCTTAAGTCGGCCGTAGCAAGGTCCGGGCATACATACCGGTGTCGCAGAGGTCGGCAAGGATACCACAGCTGTGCACGCCATCTAGGTACTTCACTCTCAAATGAAATTGACCATATAGTTTACGCTAAAGTACCTGGCGTTTATTTATAGTTGCGTTTTGGTCGGTTTCAATTTAACATTAATTTGATCAGTACCTATAGCAATTTGGAGTGAGCTATTCGAAAACGCTATTGGATATTGTGCGAAAAGTGATTGGATAGAGGTCTGTGGATAAAGTAACTTACCACTCACCTACTGTTGTGATATCTACTGTAAAATTGGTTGCATATTCTCTAATCAACTAATGATAATTATTCGCTGATTGAGTTGAGCGATGTCGGCCATTAGACACATGGTCGCGGGCGATTTGATGTTCGTTCATTCCGAGAACTGATTGGTCCACTGATCCCCTTCGGGCCAATCAAATCGCATAAATTACAACCTGGGATGCTGGCACCAGCACGTGTGTCAATCCGACGTCAGTGTGACATCCATTGACGTGAATTGACAACGTTTTGAGCCACGTAGACGAAGGAATTTATTTGCCGTGCGCCTCGACATGGCACCTTGCATCCTGCGACCCCCACAATCCCACATACCCACCTACTCACGCAAAATGCCGTTCAACAGTTTAAAATCGTTTCCTCTTCACATGTATGGTGATTGTATGAGAAATAAAATGCATAAATCATACGCTCGTTACGTACACTGCGCATCGACAAAGATACATATTCTGCCGTATTCTACGACGTCTCTGTGAAAAGTTACTTATGATTCTCATTCAAATGCAAATTGACGGAATTCTATTATTGACATTAAGATTGTGCATTTATTTACATAATAATGGCTTTACATTACGTATATGATGGCAACGTAGCCCCTGAACTAAAAGCTCCTTTTGTAAATATTCCTCATCAAGATGACGCGCGCTTCGCCTCTGTCGTCGTCCTTTTTTTTTTCTTGTTCCTCTGTTCTTTCTTCCTTCTTTATGTTACTGTACCACGAGGCAGATATTAAAATTTTAGCGACATTACGAGGCCCGCACCAGACTCGTGTAATTTATGGAACTTTAATGCAATCTTATCAGGCTTCCAGAAAATTTCACGAGCGAGTAATTTTTTTAGCGTTACGGCCAGTGTTTTCGCCGCCTAGCCACCACAATTCCGCATTATGTGAAATGTAGTCGACGCCAGCTATATAAAATAGACGCAGTTTATACTTCTTCCCTTTTTTTACATGGACGAGTCAGCAGGTTTGCTCAAACAATGATTGGTGTTCGGATGAGCAGTTCCTTTGATTTGCGAACAAACGCAATCAGTGGGCATTACTTTTCAATTGAATAGATCTGTTCCGCGGATTTATCGGCTTCATTGGCAGTTCTATATTTTGTCTTTATTCGAAAACATGTTTCTATATCAGGATAGTTTTTTATTCTTTTTAGATTAAGTGGGCTTTTTTCAGTAGTATAAAATCTATTCCTCTAATTCTGAATTGAGTAACAAAGATGCTTCTCACCTTTTTAATATGTTGCAGATTTGCATAAATAGATCTACTTTACATTCCAAAAAAATTCCACTCGCAAACTTCAAGTTTTGAGCATGAATTCACCACTTCTACTTGTACTTGCAACAATTGTATGAATTGGCTAGAAAAAAACTAAATTCCTATGAGTGATCTTGCTGCGTGTCAGAGCTAATAGAGCTTTTGCGGCTCGGTTTTTAAGTCGGCATCAAACCCGAAATTACGGAAGGAGATAGGTACAGGGCAGAGGGTTTTGGAAGCACAGCAGTACATTAAATTGACTCTGATGGTATATGGACAATTCAACGGGAGCAAAAATACAATTGATAAAACATAATATTCACTACCATGGAAGGCCTCCCCGTCAATTCACCTGTCTAGCCCATGATATCGCTTGGAAACAAATAAACAAGAACAGAATCACAATAGTGATTCGGGCGACGCCAATCAATTTTAACGGGAAAGTCGCTACATGAGGGCCCATTGCCTGAAAACTTAGGTTATATTCGACACACCGCCCGCAATTCAAAATACACAGAGCCTTCTGGATCCCCATCAGCTTTTTCTAAGTCAACTGGTTCAGACTTACCTTCACCTAAATTTACACATCGTGTTTGCATTCAGGAGAATTAATTTAGTCCGAAATGATACCAAACATCTAACATGTCGTGATCGATCCTATACTAACATAAATCGAGAAGGATCGACCCAGCCGAGCTCTTCCACTCCACGAGCCCCCTTCAGTAATTATCGACACATTTTGTGCCTAATTAGGTGTTGAACTAAAAAATTTTGGGATCATGAGATACTTACACATGGTCAGTGGACGATGGCCGTTGTTTGGGAAGGTATCTTTTAAATTTTTTTTGGGCTAATTTCAATTTTATTTCATAATTTAATTTCGGAGTATTCTGGCTGTCTGGTACTTTTCTTGGGAATAGTTTTGTTATGAAAGTTCTGATTGGGAAGAAATTGATGCAAAGGTATCATTGCATATATCCCGTTATCTTTTCATTTTCAGTAGAATGACTTTTTGGAGCAAAAATAAGGTGATGAGCTGGAATGCTGGGAGGATACGGCTGATGGCCGCTGATAGTTTCGCTCCAAAACTTTGCAGGCGTTATCAGCCGTGGCCGTAGCCCCTCAGCTTGTCAGTTTATTCTTGTTCCAAAAAGTCATTCTACTGAATTTTGAGACGTGAACGGCATCAGATACATGTACCATAACTCAAAGAAAATAAAGCATGCATTTATCTATTTATTAAATTCAAGCAAGATTTTTTTTAACCAGGTAATTTTGAAGGGGAAAAGAAGTTACTCAAGTCCAACGGAGGGTACATTCAAATTTCACCAATTCCACACTGTTCCATATACCACCCTCCACCCTGCAGAAACACCCATAATGTGAACTTTCTCAGGTCTTACATACATACGCACATGGTGCATAGACGAAAAACTGACCATTGTAAACAGAAATTTCATCGTCCCGCACAATTGGGATCTAGATTGATTCTGAATTGACGGAAATTTCACCGTGTGCTATTTATTCTGTTGAGCACTTTGATTTCAGTTGCATTATGCATAGGTACCATTATTAAAAAAGAATCAGATAGAGTATACCACCTATAAAAAACTTTTGGTGCCTTGGGTTCTTTATCAAAATCTTTCATTTTCAAAATTAGCGCAAATTTTTTTTCAATTGTAAAATAAATAAATCCAGCGAATTCTTCAAACAAAGAATAAGCATTGCCATTCAGAGGGGAAATGCTTTTTCAATTTTGGCAACCCTGCCTCCGCAAAAATCATACGATGAAATTTATTATATTTTTCGTGCTGTCATAACCAAAAATGACAATATACGCTCGGTGTCCTGCACTGTAATATTCAGAAAAAGATCTAGAGCGGCAAAGTGAAAAATACACGTGAAAAATAAACTAACCTCGCAAAATCATTAACAATTCTAGAGAGATCAGGTTTCCAATGTTATAGCTTGAAATTTTTGGTTTAAATCAGTTAAAATTATGAATAATCACTTTGAAAATTTGATTCTAGGGTCATTTTATTAATAGCCTCGAGGGCCTAGGGCCTCGAGCTGCATTTACGTTCGTTATGCTATGCCAAGTTTCTGGCGCTAGTAACATAAAATACTATTACATATTCCTTAGTTTTACATTTTTTTTTTCATATTCTCATCTCACCTATAATATAAATAAACTGCTTGACAATTGAACTGCAACACCTAAAAATTAGGTGCGTTTTCAAATTGAGATAGCTCGAAAAATATTAAACGGATTCCAGAAATTCAGGCATGTGAGGAAAGGTCATTCTTTTGACTATCGAGTGCTGTATTGATGATTAGTTTGATTGCACAATTTGTCATATACAGGGTGCCAACGGAGAGCGTGCAGATATGGGCAATCTTTCACCTTGTACAACTTGCGAAAAAAAAAATCGAGATTTTTTCTATCGCCTGCTTTTGAAAGGTTGAATCATTATGGCAAAACGATTTTGGAATTTTGACCCTAACTTTTTTTTTCAAAAAATTGTGCTCAATTTTCTGGAATATGCACTTTCTGATTAAGAAAAAGAAATAGAGACATTGTTTGTTTTCAAACGGCGTCCATATTTAATTTGCTTACGGAAATTTTCATTTGAGCCTCCACATCCCCTAGAAACTACCCCTTTTGGGACACCGTCTCACAACAAGACATGCAATGCTTCATTTAAAAGGCATAAAGAAAGCACTCATGAATAATCGGATTGAAATGAGGATACTGCGATGACCCCACACGTACAGCTCCCTAAAAACCACCCCTTGACTTCAAGGGACAGGGTTGGTATAATAAGACATGCAATATGTACATGAAAATTCCAAAAAACGTCTTTTTCAACTGTTCCACTAAAAAAGTGATGCTACACGATGACCCTCTGCGTGGGTCATCTCAACAGTAGCTACCCTCCCGAAAAAATAACTACCCTTTGAAAAACCAGTACTTCCGCAATACCTCATTTGTTGGTATTCCTCCAAAATCTGTCGCAATAGTTTGCCGCTACGATGATTTCATTCACATATCTACCCGAGACTACCCATTCAACTACCCCTTCAATATCGCATAACCTTTAGGTACCTTGATGCGTGTAAGGTCATCGCGAAATCATTTTGAACCTATTCAATCGCACCTTCTCTGAGCTTCCAAATGAGGTATTACATACCTTTTACTAAAGGGGCGATTTCTAGGGGTAGTTTCAGGAAAGGTTTTGTACTATCATCGTAGAAAACACCATCATTTCAATGAAACGGTTAGTAGGCAAAAGTTCTTTCAACTCGTAAATAACGCATCAAGGTAGAGGCTATGCGATATTGAAGGGGTAGCTGAAGGGGTAGTTTCGGATAGATATGTGAATGAAATCATCGTAGCGGCAAACTATTGCGACAGATTTTGAAAAAATTCCAACAAATGAGGTATCGCGAAAGTACTGGTTTTTCAAAGGGTAGCTCTTTTTCCGGGGGGGTAGCTACTGTTGGGATGACCTACGCAGAGGGTCATCGTGTAGCATCACTTTTTTGGTGGAACAGTTGAAAAAGACGTTTTTTGGAATTTTCATGTACATATTGCATGTCTTATCATACCAACCCTATCCCTTGAAGTCAAGGGGTGGTTTTTAAGGAGCTGTACGTGTGGGGTCATCGCAGTATCCTTATTTCAGTTATTTCAATCCAATTATTCATGAGTAATTCCCTTATGCCTTTTAAATGAAGCATTGCATGCTTGTTGTGAGACGGTGTTCCAAAAAGGGGTAGTTTCTAGGGGATGTGAAGGCTCAAATGGAAATCTTCGTAAGCAAATTCAATATGGACGCCGTTTGAAAACAAACAATGTCTCTATTTCTTTTTCTTAATCAGAAAGTGCATATTTCAGAAAATTGAGCACAATTTATTGAAAAAAAAAGTTAGGCTCAAAATTCCAAAACCGTTTCGCCATAATGATTCAACCTTTCAAAAGCAGGCGATAGAAAAAATCTCGGATTTTTTTTTCGAAAGTTGCACAAGGTGAAAGATTGCCCATATCAGCACGCTCTTCGTTGGCACCCTGTATATGACAAATTGTGCAATCAAACTCATCATTAACACCAGCACTCGATAGTCAAAAGAATGACCTTCCCTCACATGCCTGAATTTCTGGAATCCGTCAGATATTTCTTGAGCTATCTCAATTTGAAAACGCACCTAATTTTTAGGTGTTGCAGTTCAATTGTCAAGCAGTTTAGATAAGTGTTTGATTGAACAATAATAATGATGATTGTACAATAAACATCTGTATACAGGATTCGTATACACAGATATATTTCACAAATTAATATCCACATGATTAGCATAGCGGGTTTATTGTTTTGCTGTTAACTAGGAATAATGATGATTCATTGAATAATATGTCAATTGTGTATTCAAGTCTGTACAGAGTGATTCATTCTCCACGGAAATCGCGTTTTATCTCAAATCCTTTCAGTTTTTCCACGGTAGATCAACCAAACTTCTAGGATAGCCCTATCAATCACGTTCTTCCAGACAGTTAGAGTTAGGGCGTTATGAAAAACAGGATGATTCGAAATGACGAAAAAAAAAACAAAACTTGTCGTAGGTATATTTTTCAAATTTTGAATCCCTCGGTATTTTTCAGTTTGCGAGAAGACGAGAGTCTGGAAATTTGACTGGTTTGTGGAAAACTCTCGAATGAAACGTGAGCTTCCGGATAATGATCCATGGAGAATTAATATCAACGCGAATTTTTGTTATTACTCAGTTTTTCCGTTCTGGATCCGTCATATTTCCGGACTTGGCTTTGTTTATCACAACTTTTCCGATTTAATGAATAGAACTCTTTTAAATACAAAGTGACTCCAAACGTGAGGTGAATAGTTTGTTCACAATTCACCTGTAATATTGCAGGATTATACAGCTGAATACACTCTAGGTCGGATAGTAGACACGAAACATGAAAAATAAGACAAACATTCTCAAAACGAAGTGATTGCAGTCCTTAGAAATTTCATCATCGGCACCGGTGACTTGATTTCCAAATCTTTGTAACATTGTATGTAGAGATTGCCCTTTGCATCGTTAAAAGTGTCCCACTTCTGACACCAGAAAAATTTCGACAGATCTACATATTTGTAGTATCATACTTTTGGCGTCGGTACGAAAAGCCTATAAAGAGCACGAACTGATCCAGTCGCAACAGCCTATCTGATATTCATGTTGTAAATCAACAGCAATGAATAACTGACGACCAAGAAACGTGTTACGCCTGTTGATGAATGTGCTTTTCCTGCTGCTGTTGCGACCTTAGTGATGCCTCTGCTTGGTTCTGGTGTCTGGACTTCACATTCTTGCAACTTACAGACTAGAGATAAAAACTGCATGTATGAATGAATGCAGATTGTTCACTGTACAAGTCGTACGAGCTGGTTACTCACTCTCTCGAAGCCCAACACCTAGAAGCCAGAGAGCCCAGAAGAGGTGTTGTTAATGAGTTATGTTGATACAGTTTTGAAATTGAACAATAACAATAATTTGTATGAAAAGGAATAAATCTCAGTACAAAAAATAACTGCAAAGTTTTCATTTCTATTCACCAATATAATTACCCGTTGACAATTGCAAAAGTTTTCAAGCAGCAGATCTATTTACTGACTGAATGAATATATGTCAGTAGAATATAGAATGTAAAATATATAAGAAGAGTGATGTATTTTACCCATTTGGATCTCTTGCAAGGATACTATCAAATAGCTTGGGTGAAGAGTCTTGAAAACTAACAGCTTTCCCTAGTAGCAACCAGAGAGATTGCGATCTGACGTCTACCTATTGATAGGGACTCGAGATCATGAGTTCACTTTTGAGTTGACCCCTTTCGCGTAGCGAAAATAAGAGTCTCTCTCTTGCGGAAATAGTTGTGTGTTCACATGGCGTCATAACAGGCCAAGCATACCATGACCACACACGTTTTCCGGCATTGTTTGTCGTTGGCCGTGGCCTCTATAGCGCCGGTGATCACCTGTTGGAATTCATGTCGTCGTTAAGTTATTCGATCTGAAGATTGGTTGTTTCTGACATGATCGGATGTATTGAATACGGGCTGTGCGGAAAATGTTCAGGTACGCATTGTGTGGGTGTTTTGGTGTTCGCTTCTGATTTGAAAATTATGGGATTGGATGTTCGGGTGGATGGGGAAGCTCGGTGAAACCTGCTTCCTGTGCCGGTGAAATACGACAATGTCGGGCACCCATTACGTTCGCTTTGTGTTATTATCCGTTGTGTAATGCGTTCGTTCCGTGATTTTCTTCAATTATATCGAGAAGGTGAACGCCGCCGTCGGGATTGCTTTTTAATTTACGACTCCTAACCGCCGCCGTGCCACTGCTACCACCACCGTCGACCGCGCAGAGCGCGTTAGACCAAGCTAGTGTTTGTTAAGTGAATACATCAATCCATAACGATGGACGATTTATCCAATTTTCGCATGGCTGACATGCACCTTATACACCTACCTTGTATACCTTGTTTCATATACCCCTTGGGTGCGCGCGGGTGGAAAGTTAAAGCTCATCAAAGGAAGTTGATGTGAAAATTCCATTTCTATACTAACACACACAAAAACTTGCTTTGCGTATCAAAGCGCAAACATTATGTAAATCCAAACATAAAAGATGTTCATTAAATCCAGTGACTTTGTAAATCGCTAAAGAGATAAATATTAAAAGAGTAGATGAGAGTTTTTTGTGTACGCGTTCACTCCGCATATCTAAATATTCAACGAGCTTTTTCGTCCTCGCGTCGGCCGTGTCTAAGGCGGATGAGATGTTTGTTCGTAATTTACTGTGACTGGGTCAATTTGTTTTAGAAGAAAAATTCGCCGTGCACTCCTGATTTAACCGGAGGGAACGCGGAAAATCGGCCCTGGATTAATTCCGCCATCCGCTTCGAATGCATACCTGCATGCACATTCCCCACGGATCTCTCGGCGCTCTCAGTGCCATGCCGGCAGGAAGTTCTTTAAGGACGTTTTGAATATTCATCACAGTACCCATCTAATACCGCGCGTCCCACAACCCACAATCGTATAAGATACCGCACTATACTCTAATTAAATTTACCATATTGATTGAAATCATCGGCTGGAATAATTATTACAATTTCAAATGAGAACACTACTTTCAAAGAAGTAATTAAACCTACCCACCTGCTTGCCTTCTGTCAATAAACAATGTGATTATTTGGCTTGTCAAGCCAAACAGCGCAGTTGGATTGTAAAGTGAATAGTTTAGTTGCACCATTCTTCTTCTACTAACGGCACAAAAACTACAGTCATAATCACCAGTACCAGTCCAGTAATATAGGTATACTTGTAGTAGGTTTAGGTATAGTTTTCCATCTAAAAGCTATAGCCTCTAAAACCTTTCTAGTCGTTTTGCAAGCCAACGGCAATATATCACCTGATCAAGTCACGCTAAAGTTGTTCGGTTTCCAAACGTTAGGGGGTTTCTGGATGCCAATGAAAAAGTAGATTCGTGGAAATCACTTCTGATACATTGATTTTCAAAATAAAAAATCCATATTATACATATTTCTATCATTGATCTCGTCTGCTAATGAGCTTCTAATTTCGTGTTGGTTCTCTGTTTATGGTCACTTCCTGACATCAGTAAAGATATTTCCAGGATCGTTTAGTATCTTTCCGTCGACACCACGTGCTCAACAACTTGACCTGTTTCTAAAACAACACGCACCTCTTTGGGTTGAGTTTGAGATAGGATTGTTCGACCACGTCAAATCGTCGAAGTAAACTGGACAAGCTCCTCAAATAAGGTTTCGTAGAATACAATCCATCAAACGTTCAAACATGGCCGGTGCACTACACAGCCCAAAAGAATCCAAAGATTCTCAAGAAAATGTTGAACGATGGCGTCGTAAAAGCAGCATCCACGTGCTCATGGTCATCACCCGCCTTTTAGCCAAATGTATGGCAGTATGAGTTTCTGTGTTCACTAACTGCAATCTGAATGACATCATCAGAATTGACAGCTATTCTTTATCGTAAATTATGACTTTGTCCGGATAGGAATTGTTTTCGACGCTTAACTTGAAGAGGGACTAATAGCAAGTTAGACTGCACAAAAAGAGGCAAAACTCAAAGAACAAAGAGAAAAAACAATCGAAATCCATCTGTCAAATTTTTAATTTTGACATTTCAAATGGTCGCCATATCGAACTTTCACATTTTCCAAGGATACGAATGGGATATAGAGCTGGAAAAATGTACCGATTCATTCAAGTAGTTTTTAATCTAACTGTTCATGTCGTGGAACGAACGCATTCCTTATTCAAATATATTCTTTTCAACCCTATGACGTCACTCAGTCAGCTTCATGCGCAAACCAAAGGTGACCTGCTTCACAAAATTCGATGCCTTCAATTACAACTCACTTTTGAAGTGAGACAAATCTTGAAATTTTCAAATCTCTTGAAATCTGTCATTTATTTCAAATTGTTGTTTCGAACAGGGCTTCAGCCAAAGAGATTCGAAAACAAAATTCAATTTTTTGACGTGGCGTCTGTCGCGCACCTGAGTCTCAATATAACTTTGTCACGCAAAGCTTCCTAATTTTTTTGGAGCCCAAATGAATGCAAAAAGTCAAATAAATGTGAGCTGCATGATGGCTCTAGTATTTGAATTCTTTTTTCTCAAAATTCGTGGGAAACCCCATTAAGACTTCACCGTATACCAGATGCTTGGTCAAACATCCCGTCGAAAGAGGATCATAATAATTATAAAAATCTTGATAATATATTTCACCATCAAAATATACATGGCTGTCAAAATAAAAATAAGTACAAATGGTCACTACTCAAATACAACAGAATGACCATATCCTAATTTATCACACACTAAAATACTGATCAAGAGACCGAACAACGAAAGTACTCTTCAAAAGTATAAATGGGATTCCGTAGCAGCAAGACCTTCACAGACCTCCTGAACAATGGTAGTGGGTGCAGCTTTATTTTGGATGATTATACGGGGTGTTCATAAGAATCTGTGATCGCGGCAGGCATGGGTCAGGCCGATAAACGCAATAACAGGCGCAATTGTAGTGAACGAAAGCGGATTCCAAAGGCGATGCGATCACAGACATTATTTATAAACACCCGGTAGAACTTCACCGCCCAGTAGTCGAAAGTTTGCGTCTTCTTGATACGGTGGAGTGGGATCTGCAGTGCTTCTCTATTCCTGGTGTTGTACTGGTGGTTATTTCCATTACGAATGTATCGGTGTTGTACTCAGTGGCGGCTTTGGCAGATTTTTATAGGTGGGGCACAATCTCATTGGTGAAGTACAAGGCGACAGCAGGGGGTCCGGGGGAATTTTTTCGAGTTTTGGGGGAGGCCTTTTGGCCCCTTGACCCCCCTGACAATATGTGTTGCACTGAATAAAACACAAGTGATTGTCAAAATATTTATTGATCAGCTTATCTAATTCCAAACTGATCAACTGCGTCGACTTTATTATGCACTAGTGCAGCCGCACATTACTTATGGGATTGTGGGATGGGGGGGAGCTACTAACAACCATATAAAGCCTCTAGAAAAAATCCAAAAATGGATACTTAAAATTATTTACAATAGAGATTACACCTACCCCTCCCAATTATTGTTTCAAGAGGCAAATGTCATGGACATCAGACAGTTGTTTTCCTATTCCGTTTTACTCAGACAATATATTCACAGAAACGAATTAATCAATATTGACCATAAATACTTGACACGACACAAGGATTACACTGTAAGAACGCCACATACAGACAAAACATTGACGCAAAGGAGTTACTACTTCCTGGGACCAAAGTTGTACAACCTGATGCCGAATGAATTGAAAAGTATCAATTCAATTAATATGTTTAAATCAAAGTTGAAAAATTGGATCAAGAGCAAGTCACGAATGGAAATTCTAAGCTTCATAGACTTAAAAAACACATACTATTCTGGAAAAATGATTTTGTGACAAACCAGATTCTATACCCTGCATGGCTACGACAGATCCGATGATTGTTGAAATGAGGTACTCAAGTTTGATTTTTGAAATACTCATGACAATGAAAAATATCTTGCTTTCTTTCTTCCCTTATTATATTATAGTTAATATTATGATTTTATTATTATATTTTGCTGATTTTGGCCTAAAGGACGCATTACAAGCTAAGCTTTCTGCGCAGTCTATTTAGACCACACTATCAACAATTACTATGGAACACAGTATTTTGATTATTAAAAATTATACAAGTCGGTATAGACTTTATATTTATTTACTATTTCATTTTACCATAAGAGTAACTTTTTATTTTTTGGCTATATTATTTATATTGTATAAAAAACAGTAAAATAAATTATTCTATTCTAAAAAAGAAAAAAAAAAAAAAAAAAAAATTATTGAACAAAAGTAGGTAACAAAGTAAATGAAACACCAGGAATCACAATACTGGCACAAAATATATTTTGTGTCTATTTCTGAAATGAAATTAATCAAGCCGCGAAATATACCGGGATTTTCTGAATCAGCTGTTTCGTCGTGGCCACGAAGGGCCAGTTCAAAAGCTCCACAAAACTTGATAGCATCAATGATTTTTGAAACAATGTATCGATTTTTTTCCACTGCCAAATTATGTTTGATAATTGACTGCCTAAGTAAGTACAACTTACTCCGTGTACACGTTTCACGTGATATAATGTACATGCTAGAGATGGTGAGTATGCCGCTCTGCCGAAATGCGTCTCTGCAACTTCCCAATGGCCCAAGGCTAAGGAGGATCCGCAACGCTCTCTTCTGCTGGATGAACAACCTCCGAGCCCCCGACGACGCTCCCCACAGGAGGATTCCATAGGAAGCCACACTAGGCTACTCTTGCTACAGAAACCCTTACGATACGCCGTATAGCCCAGGCGCCAGGGAAAACAATAAGGAAATAATTGTTTCCTGGCTGGAAACTAGCTTAAATCGATCTGTGTAGCTTAGGTTTTGACATACTAGTTTCCCCCCTTTCGGAAATGTCGGCGTCATGTCGCCATCATCAACAAGAAGTGCACCAGCGTGGTTTTTGCCGAATATCTTAATTTTGGGTCATCTGACAGCAAAAGATGTGAGGAGTCATTTTGTAGCCTATGAAATTCCCTACAGTTTAGTTTTTCAATCACTTTTCTGCGACCTATGGTCTTTGAGATAGAGCTTCTGGAAGCGAGAGTCATTGTCCTGAAAGCTCCATGGCCACTTGACTCGAAAAACTAAAATGTCGATGTGACAAAAAAAAATTCAAAATGAGATTACTCGAGAACTCTTCATGCTATAGTTGCGATGATAGTCTTAAACTCTTCCTCTTGAACCGTAGATTACGAATATTGAAAAGTCAAAAACGTCACATTGTACATATACAGGGTGTACTACGGGAATCAAATCAGAACAGAGAAATTTGACATATTTCTTCAATTTAGCCTATGCGAAACTCTAAGCACTTATCACGAGTCCAATATCAATATGCATTGCTCTGTAAGCTTCACTTGATACACTCAAGAAGTGGTCAGCTCACAGCCTTCCTGTAAAATGTTTTGAAGGCCCTCTGAAATCATCAAAATTTACAGTAGCAAGAAATGTATGTAACAGTATATTATATACCAAGGAACCAAAGTGAATTTTTGATTCTTTGGGTGAAGTTCATTGCTCGAGGACCCTTTGGGTCCAAATCCCCAAATTAAAAATTCACTTTGGTCCCTTGGTATACCGGGTGATCATTTGAAAACTATCCACCTGCAATAACTCCAGATTCTTAGTGAATATTTTTTCGGGCAAAAACAGGTCGATTTTTATATCGAGGGGGACATCCAAAACATACATTGGGAAATTTCTATATTCACCCCCCTTGCCCCCACTCACCCCAACTTTAAAATTTCAAATGACACTACCTACCTTGCGATACATCAAATGAAAGCAAATTAAATTTTCTTTCGGAAAAAAATATTTTCAAAATTTTCAACGCCACCCCCTTTTTCCTAAAAATTCTATGACTGTCCCATTTTATATTCTGGACCCCTCATTTTTTTTCTCAATATAGTCGGCGCATCCTAGATAGTATCGAAAAGGAAAATTTTCGGTGGAAAAAATGCCACCCAAATTCACCCCTTTGCTCTCCCCCACCTCAACTCCCAAATTTAACAAAACACCACCTACTTTGTGATACATCAAATTGAAGGAAATTGAATTCTCTTCCCGAAAAGAATTTTTTTGAAATTTTCTACCCCTCCCCCAATAAATTGGCCATTTGTAGTATTCTAGGGGGAAAATGGGGGGCTTAAAAATTGTGAAAAAATGTTTTTCAGGGAGATAATTCAATTTCCGTCAATTTGATGTATTACAAAGTGGGTATTGACATTTTAAATTTTTGAGGTCAGGTGGGGGGAGCGAAGGGGTAAATTTGGGTGGCACTTTTTTTATAAAAAATCTTCCCTCTTGATGCTGTGCAGGATGACGTTTACTGTATTGAAGGGAAATGGAGGTCAAGAATATCAACTTGGACACTCGGAGAATTTTAGGAAGAACAGGGGGTGGGGTTGAAAAATTTCAAAATATTTTTTTTAGAAAGAGAATTTATTTCTCTTTAATTTGATGTATCGCAAGGTAGGTGGTGTCATTTGAAAATTCGAAGTTGGGGTGAGTGGGGGCGAGGGGGCCTAAGATATAAATTCTCCAATGTATGTTTTAGATGTCCCCCTCGATATAAAAATCGACCTGTTTTTGCTCAAAGACATTTGCACTAGGAATCGGGAGATATTGCAGGTGGATAGTTTTCAAATGATCACCCGGTATAATAATACTGTTATATACATTCCTTGGTACTGTAAATTTTTACTATTTTGATGATTTCAGAGGGCCTTCAAAACATTTTACAGTAAAGCTGTGAGCTGACCACTTCTTTCGTGTATTGAGTGAAGCTTATAGAGCAAATCCATATTGATATTGGACTCGTGTTAGTTGCTTAGAGTGTCGCATATAGGCTAAATCGAAGAAACATGTAAAATTTCTCTGATCTGATTTGATTCCCTAAGTACACCCTGTATATGTTCAATGTGACGTTTTTGACTTTTCTATATTCGTAATCAACGGTTCAAGAGAAAGAGTTTAAGACCATCACCGCAACTATAGCATGAAGGATTCTCGAGAAATCTCATTTTGAAATTTTTTTGTCACATCGACATTTTAGTTTTTCGAGTCAAGTGGCCATGGAGCTTTTACGACAATGCCTCTCGCTTCCAGAAGCTCTACCTCAAAAACCATAGGTCGCAGAAAGGTCATATAAAAACTATTCCGTAGGGAATTTTATTGGTTTCAAAATGACTTTTCACATCTTTTGCTGTCAGATGGCCCATAATCAAGATATTCGGCAAAAACCACGCTGGTGCACTTCTTGTTGATGATGGCGACATGACGCCGACATTTCCGAAAGGGGGGAAATTAGTATGTCGAAATCTAAGCTACACAGATCGTTTTAAGCTAGTTTCCAGCCAGGAAACAATTATTTCCTTATTGAGCTGATTTTTGCTCCCTGGCGCCTGGGCTAGTATACTGTAGAGCGCCGAAGAGAGTCTCCTGCACAGTTGATCGATATGGACCGACCACTTCATTTCAGAGTCGAGGTGTAGCCCCAAGAACTTGACTCTATGTGGTGCTTTAGCTCTGCTTCATTCAAATGGCTGCCGTTAGTTGGACAAGATTATTGCTTTATGATACGAAATGTGCAAATTTTGGACAACACATGTGTAGTCTATGCTGTTTGTGTAAATATTGTCTATGTACGATGATGTGTAAGTTGTTTTTCTTGTTGCCTCGCTTGTAGCTCTAACGTATGTGACTAAAGTTTTCGAAAAAATTTCGGAGCCGAGGAGCCATGACTGAACAATGGAGTATCAATTCGCCGTTTGGCACAAACAATCTCTGGATATTGTGTTTTCAATTGACAGTTCAAGTTTTGCAAGAAAGTTCTGAAAAATGTCTTACAAGCTTGAGATGCGGGAGAGCGTCTATAAGCTAGTTGGACGGCTACCGAAATGTGGAATAGTTACCCTATCAAGGAACCAAAATATCTCCAAAACAAAGATTTATCGTACGATAAGTGAGTGTGAGGAAGAAATCCCAAGTCTCAATTCGCCAAAAAGTGGAAGTCCGAAAGCTTTGACTGCAGACCAGATCGCCAGGCTGGTAAGAGGAACAGCAGACCAGGTATGGAAGTCAATTCGAAGATTTGAACGGCGCTTTCACGTTTCTTACACGACTGTTCATCGGGAATTGCGTAGTGAAGGCTTATCTTATTGTAGAAGACGTTATTGCCCAAAATACGCGGCAGTTCAACTGCAGAGAATACCTATCTGCTGTTGTGCACTAAGGGGCCTGCACTCCACCAAAAATATGGTAATTTTTGTAATGGACGACGAAAAATATTTCACCCTCGGAAACAGTGAATTGAAGAAGAACGATGGTTTTATACCAAGAATGTAGGGAACTGCTCAAATTATCTAAAATTCAAGACAAAAGTCAAGTTGCGTCGTAGGATCCACCAAAAGATTGATGAAATCGATGTTGCTTCCGTCCAAACTCTCATGCGACAAGTTAAGACCAAACCGCGGGCCATCGAAGACAATGGACTTTTATCAATTCCATGACTTATGTTTTTGAATAACTATAGATGTATGATTAAGATGTTGAAACTATTTTTGAAATTATATTATTCCTGCAATAGGTAAGAGGTCCTTGAAATTTTTACGAAAACTTTTGTTACATACGTTACTCAGTGCGTAACTTCCCATCAATCCCATCAGCTGTTTGACATCTTCAGTATCTGCATTGACATCCACAATGAAGTCTCCGCATACGTAGATTATCCACTTATTTGTGTATTTTCCAGCGACGTCTTTGGACATGATGGAGGCAGCCTGTAAAAACCGAAGTCACGGCTGGAAAAATTCTTTCGAAGTGACTAAGACTATTTCAGTTGGAGTTGAACTCTCATTAAGTAAAACTTGGCTTAATTGCCATAGATTCAATGATTGCAACAATTGTCTCCACAGTAATAAAACCAAGTTTCACCGAACGAAAGGTACCATACAATACTGGGCCTTAGTCTGTCGAGGTGTCTGGAAACCATAAAAAGAATCTTTTCCGACAGGAAGAAAAAGCATGTAAAAAAGGACATTCATCTTTCACTTTATTAGTCACCACGACTGACGAATTTGATGGGGAAGAATTGAAAGAACACTTGAGACGATTCAATAATCGATCATAGAAGATGTGGCAGAGGCAGGGGCCTTCTATCATGGCGCATCATGGAATGCGCAGTCGGATGCGCATGAGGCTGGCTTGGGCCATCCTCCATGCATCCAGTCTTGACTCTTGGTCAGTGGCGTATCTAGGGTAAATTGCGCCTAGGGCAAAACATGAAAAGTGCGCCCCTGAATTAAAACCTTGAAAAATGCGCCGCAGGCGTTTTTTCTCAGAATTCAGGTGGGCCAACGACAAATTGGGCCCCCGTATTAGGCTATATTTGGATCGGGTGAAAAAGTTGATCCTCTGTTTGAAAGTATTGGTTTTGTTTTTTTCTTCTTTCTCTGTTCATATTTCGCTTGTCAATTATTGCTCACACGAATTGCGCCCAACAGTTCAAATATCTACATTATTTCATCATTTCTTTTTTCGTTTTTTTTTATATTTCCATCTTGTTCCTCTCATTTGCGCCCTGAGGATCAAAGTGCGCCCATGGCACGTGCCCCACTTGCCCCCCCGTAGATACGCCTCTGCTCTTGGTCTTAGAATGACCAGAAAGAAGTGGAGATCTGCGAAGGAAGAATATTTGGTGAGGGCTGGCTTGCTTAGTTGCGGAGCAATTTATCTGTGTTTCTACTCATTATTTTGATGATGATTCATCTATTTAAATAATTTACATAATATGCCTACACATTGTTACGACCCAGTATACTGGAGACCGCCGGAGGTTAAGGGCACCACTTACCAGAACCAGAACAACGGCGTATAACAAGTCCCATCAACAAGTCAGAACGCTGTATTTGAAAAGTTGCACTTTCTCAACTTTGCGCCTCCAGCATGATAATATCGAGCCATTCGTCCTGAATTCTTGAAAGTCCTTTACTGAACCGACTTGTGTTAGGTATACAATAGAGCAGTTTTTCACTGGACTAAAAAATTGTGGACCGGACAGAATCTAATCCTTCTTTCGAAAACCACCTCGGCAACGACGCGGCAAAATGCAGGAGAGAAGAGCAGGGTCTGCCTCCGCTGTCTGGATGTCCGTGTGCACCCAGGCCCACCGCATCCGGCGCCTTCCGTCACAAAAGCCTCTTTGTTCCGGCAATCCGATTACCGGTTGCTTGGCACCTCCGCTTCCGCAAATCTAAAATGCGACCCGAAGAATCAATTTGGCTCGGATCTGCTTGCTCGCTCCGTTACAATGCCACCGCCAACGTTGCCTAAACGGGAGCCCCATTTGTAATAATGTTGGGCCAACTTGTGTAATTATGGCTGGTTAGAGATGCCGCCGGTGCCGCTACCCCCGCGCGCACTTGTTGAGAGAGACGCAAGGAAGAGCGCACCCGAGCATCGGCTGGATTGTGTAGCAGTACTAGTTGGTAGTAGTTTGGATGTCGTCGTTCGAATGTTGCAACTACTGCTAACCTGATCCTTCCTGCTGATGGATGCTGGCTGCAACAATGTTGGCCCCTGATGCTGCGACATAGTATTATCTAATTCTAACCTTGCATGTCATGCACCGTAGGTTTGATACCCCACTGTGCTCATCCGACACGCGTGCAGCATACATGCAATTTCGTGTTTGGTCTACGGTTTCAGCTTCAGAGTGGAATATAATATTTAGCAATCCTTGCGCTGCGATATTGCTTGATGCTACTGCTTATAGAGGTTGGTGTAGTATATTCTAGTCAGGCTGCTGACTGCTTCAAGTGACCGACGTGGTCATTTGGGTGCTTCTGATCCCCAAAGCGTGAAACCTGGTAGTCCTGGAGAAAATAGATGGGTGAAAGGGGTTAGTATCCTCTTCCATATTCACATTATAAGCACTGTAGTGTTACGGAATTTGCGCTGGGTATTTTTATGACTAGGAGACGAGTGTTTAAACACACATACTGTTTATCACTGCGTAGTACCGTATGATCAAAAACTTTTCTACTTGCGGTAGGCTGTGGCCTGGCCAAAATCATCGGACCATAGGGCAACGCTGCTGACGTTAGAGGGGGTGCGGTGTGGTCTTGAGGAACAGAGACGAAAAACTCGTAGATTTACCGCAATTGGTAGGAACACTTTCTTCCATAACATCAGCGGGGTCAATTGAAACTTTGTAAATGACTCTGGCGTGAATATAAACAATCGTTTCACCGAGTTTGTCTCTATTCTGAGAGACAACATCGAAATTGCTATTCCTCTTAAGATCCAAACTGTCAGGGCACGGTCGAGGTGGGGAAAAAATTCGAAAGTTGGTTCACACCTGAACTGAGAGCCTTGAGGGAGAAAGTGAGATTGTTTTCGGAACTCTATCAGAACTTTCCAAACGAGAACGTACGATGTAGGCTTGGCTCCGTGCGAGGTGAATACCGGAAAATGCTAAAAATGTCAAAAAACGTATGTTATACTGATTACCCACAAAAAAAATAACAAGAAAACTAAAGCATGCTGGGATATCATAAACTCACGAAGAAAAACAACTAGAAAAAAGGAAAACTGTAAAATTGATGTAAACCTTATGAACGATAATTTTGTCAACATTGCTACTCACATCAGAGAGGGTTTGCCACTGCTAAATGAGCCAAAGACAAACTAATATTTTGCTGGGAAAACATTCCCAAAGTTTTGTTACGATATCTCGCGTACGGGTTCGAATATAATTGAGACAATCGTTTCAAACACACACTGTTTATCTGCGTACTACTACAATAACTACACGCCAACAATAATCTACTTGGAATTATATCGCAGGTACTTCGCTTGTTTCGCACTTGTTACCACTTCGCATTCCAATTCAATACTGCCGCGAGCTGCCGGCTGATGCTTTATATAAGGCCTCTAAATAATGTTCCAGAACTTTTTGTCCACTTCCAGCAAATTCCATAAAGGCCCGGCATATGCGATTTCTAGACCATTCCTGAATAATCACACACGTTACCCGTATAATTCTAGAGCGGCGCCTCCGCCAAATTGGACAGATCTTTCTCGATCGAGCATTGAAGTCTCCTTCCAGTTTCACATACACGAACGCGCTAGAATGCACCAGATCGCTCCAGACTTCTACACTGCGATCTAATGGATGGAAGGATCCAGAAAGATCGAGTGTTTACCAATATGAACGAGATCGCCGCTCGTAACAGTTTGAATTCAGAAAAGTTAGTTATGTTGAGGTCCGGGAGATAATTGATAAACTGAAAAATAAACTTTCACGCGATCCATATGAGATGGATGTTACCTTGATGAAGAACATAAGGAACTCAATTATTGTTCCTGTTACTAAGTTGATCAATGAGTGTTTGTCTGCTGGTGTGTACCCAGATATTCTCAAGGTATCCAAGGTTGTCCCGGTGCATAAGGGGGGTCCAGGTGATGATCCGAACAACTTCAGGCCCATTTCACTCTTGCCCATTTTGTCGAAAATTCTTGAAAATGTTCTTAAAAGCCAAATCGTTACACACTTTGAGAAAAATAATATCTTCTACTCTGAACAATTCAGTTTTCGTAACAACAAAAACAGATCATTAGCAATAAAAGAACTGATAAGAATCATAACTGACAGTATGGACAAAGGGTTATACGTTGGGGCAGTTTTCTGTGACTTGCAAAAAGCATTTGATTGCGTAAGTCACGAAAAGCTCATCAGAAAACTTCAACTGTATAATTTTAGCCAAACGAGCTGTAGGCTTGTGTACTCGTATTTAACCAAACAGAAAACAGTACGTTTCGGTGGGGTCGAGAGATTCATCGGACAGAAGCATAACGAGTGGAGTGCCTCAGGGATCGATACTTGGGCCCATTCTTTTTTCAATCTAAACTGCTTGACAATTGAACTGCAACACCTAAAAATTAAGTGCGTTTTAAAATTGGGATAGCTAGAAAAATATTTGACAGATTCCAGAAATTCAGGCATGTGAGGAAAGGTCATTCCTTTGACTATCGAGTGCTGGTATTAATGATAAGTTTGATTGCACAATTTGTCATATACAGGGTGCCAACGGAGAACGTGCAGATATGGGCAATCTTTCACCTTGTGCAACTTTCTAAAAAAAAATCCGAGATTTTTTCTATCGCCTGCTTTTGAAAGGTTGAATCATTATGCCGAAACGGTTTTGGAATTTTGACCCTAACTTTTTTTTTCAAAAAATTGTGCTCAATTTTCTGAAATATGCACTTTCTGATTAAGAAAAAGAAATAGAGACATTGTTTGTTTTCAAACGGCGTCCATATTGAATTTGCATTCGAAGATTTTCATTTGAGCCTCCACATCCCCTAGAAACTACCCCTATTGGGACCCCATCTCACAACAAGATATGCAATGCTTCATTTAAAAGGCATAAGGAAATCACTTATCAATAATTGGATTGAAATAAGGATACTGCGATGACCCCACACGTACAGCTCCCTAAAAACCACCCCTTGACTTCAAGGGACAGGGTTGGTAGGATAAGACATGCAATATGTCCATGAAAATTCAAAAAAACTTCTTTTTCAACTGTTCCACTGAAAAAGTGATGCTACACGATGACCCTCTGCGTAAGTCATCCCAACAGTAGCTACCCTCTCGGAAAAGAACTACCCTTTAAAAAACCAGTACTTCCGCAATACCTCATTTGTTGGAATTTTTTCAAAATATGTGCAATAGTTTGCCGCTACGATGATTTTCTTCACATATCTACCCGAAACTACCCCTTCAACTACCCCTTCAATATATTTTTTTTTATTTAATTGTCTTATTTTACGAGGCGGCATTCAGCTATAAGCTGCTCTACCATGCAACCTCGGGGACAGCACAAAATATCCATGGATGAAGTAGGATTCGAACCCACACAGGGCAGCGCGAATGGTTTGGCTTGCCATCACCTGTACCACTCGGCTACCACCGCACCTCAATATCGCATAGCCTTTACCTTGATGCGTGTAAGGTCATCGCGAAATCATTTTGAACTCATTCAATCGCACCTTCTCTGAGCTTCCAAATGAGGTTTGCATACCTTTAACTAAAGTGGAGATTTCTAGGGGTAGTTTCAGGAAAGGTTTTGTACTATCATCGTAGAAAACACCATCATTTCAATGAAACGGTTAGTAGGCAAAAGTTCTTTCAACTCGTGAATAACGCATCAAGGTAGAGGCTATGCGATATTGAAGGGGTAGTTGAAGGAGTAGTTTCGGGTAGATATGTGAATGAAATCATCGTAGCGGCAAACTATTGCGACAGATTTAAAAAAAAATCCTAACTAATGAGGTATTGCGGGAGTACTGGTTTTTTGAAGGGTTGTTCTTTTTCGAGAGGGTAGCTACTGTTGGGATGACCTACGTAAAGGGTCATCGTGTAGCATCACTTTGTCAGTGGAACAGTTGAAAAAGACGTTTTTTGTAATTTTCATGTATTACATGTTTTATCATACCAACCCTGTCCCTTGAAGTCAAGGGGTGGTTTTTAGGGAGCTGTACGTGTGGGGTCATCGTAGTATACTTATTTCAATCCAATTATTGATGAGTACTTTTCTTAGGTCTTTTAAATGAAGCATTGCATATCTTGTTGTGAGACGGTGTCCTAAAAGGGGTAGTTTCTAGGGGATGTGGAGGCTCCAATGAAAATCTCCGTAAATAAATTCAATATGGACGCCGTTTGAAAACAAACAATGTCTCTATTTCTTTTTCTTAATCAGAAAGTGCATATTTCAGAAAATTGAGCACAATTTTTTGAAAAAAAAAGTTAGGGTCAAAATTACAAAACCGTTTCGGCATAATGATTCAACCTTTCAAAAGCACGCGATAGAAAAAATCTCGGACTTTTTTTTCGAAAGTTGCACAAGGTGAAAGATTGCCCATATCTGCACGCTTTCCGTTGGCACCCTGTATATGACAAATTGTGCAATTAAACTTATCATCAATACCAGCACTCGATAGTCAAAGAAATGATCTTTCCTCACATGCCTGAATTTCTGGAATCCGTCAGATATTTTTTGGGCTATCTCAATTTGAAAACGCACCTAATTTTTAGGTGTTGCAGTTCAATTGTCAAGCAGTTTATATAAACGACCTACAAACTGTTCTGCAGGGAGGAAGTTTAGTTCTTTTTGCGGATGATGCTACAATGATGAGGGTCGGTTCATCTCAGGGAATGTTGAGCGGCGAGCTTGATGCTTTACAGAGAAGGGCAGAGGACTGGTTTGTGTCAAATAGTCTCTCTTTAAATAAAAAAAATCTGTTGTGGGGCGACACAAAACTTTCCCGGCGGTATCCAGAGACGTCAGTAATGATTTTGATCGAAGTGTCCCTTCGGGAGGGGGCGATTCGATTTGGAAATTGATGAAAAAATTCTATTTAGTCGAGCGTTTAGCGAGCATCCTGCATCCATTGTTGAGCGGACAGAAAAAATGACAGGTTAGGTCAGTTTTCCAAGGTGATGAAATGATCAAAAAGGTAGAACTAGGTAGCTAACTGCTGTGATATCTCAAAAATGCAATGCTGGTTCCTTATTGAAATTTTTGTTCCTACTTTAGATATGATGATGAAATTACAAAAACTTGATTGAAAACTTTCACTGCATCTGTGTGTCAAATTTCAATTCTATATTTTCAATTTAGAGCTTGGGCAGACAAACCCAGACCCAATGTGCCACCTGAGGGCTTCCGATCAAAATCATCCACCCAAAGTCTAATCAGAACATTCCAGGCTGAACTTAGGCCTCCGTACCTGATTTCGATTTGATCGGATCAATAATTCGGTAATTATCGTGACAGAACCGCTTAATTTGTACGATCGCATGGGTGGTTTTATATTTTCAGGAGGAAAATTTCCGGGAAATTGGAGAGAAATTATTGGAAAATGTTCAAGAACCAGTTATCTATTCTCTAAAAAAAACAATTCCGAGAAATCTGTTCACTGAATAAAAAGTTGGAAAATTTGCAGTTTTTCCAGAGAGGAAAACTCGGCAACTGTTGATCCGATTTCGAAAATTTTTCCTCCAAAAATTAGCTCAATCTTTTCTCTAACTTTTATTCACAGCATGTCTGCACCTAAAATTAATATTTCGTGGGGCCTACCGCATGTAGAAGTTTGCATTGCGTTTTTCTCAAATTCACGGAATGTGCAAATTTCATTTTGAAAAAATTACAGTCGGAAAACCGAAACCGTGTCAACTCTGAAAATAGACCTGCACGACGCTCAATACAATCTACTTTCGATATCAGTTGAAATTTCCAAAAAAAAGTCGATCCCCGAGCAGGAATAAATTTTTGAGTGGAGTCCTGCTACAAAAGCGAGTCGTGCTGGTCGAAACACCGGCGAGAGCCCCTCCTGAGTGGCAACGGCCAGGAGAAATTTCGAAAATTCATTACGCTCAACTGGAGAATGGTGGAAAACTGCAACTGCGGCCTCAATTTGACTTTTTTGTTGTGTTGCTTCCTGCCAAATCTGGTTCCAATCCATCAGATAGATTTTGAATAATTAATTGGTAAAGTTTTGAACTTTAACATTTTTTATTATTTGACAGATGACAGATAGGGCAATGTTTCCAACTGTTCTGAATACAGTTTTCCAAGGGCTTTCAAATGACATATTGCAAGTTGAGTTCCGTGAGATATAGCTTCTGACATTTGATGATAGTGACAGTTGGGTTTGACAGATGACAGCCAAAAACTAATGGGCTCTTTTCAGGAAACAACCATGTTTGTATACCAAATATCAAGTCGATCCAGTCAACGTTACGGCAGTTATCGTGGAAGATCACAGACAGACACACACACACACATACACACACACACACACACACACACACACACACACACACACACACACACACACACACACATACCCGCCGGTGTAGGTTTGTGGCAACCGTGCATCAAACCAAATTGTGGCAGCTTTGATGAAACCATGTAGGTTGGGTACCCCTTTGCGTTAGCAACCCGTAAAACTGACCCATTTGGTTATACACTCCATGGGGGCGGCGCAGCATGTCCCCGAATATTCGTGCATATAACAAACTAGTGGCGTCGCTGCCACAATTAGGTGTCAAGTTTTTGTGCATCCAAGACGCCAGAATTCGGTGTATAGTTTGTGCATCGAAGACGCCAAAATTCGGTGTATAGTTTGTGTATCGAAGACGTCAAAATTCGGTGTATAGTTTGTGTATCAAAGGTGTCTTGTCTATAGTGTCTAAGTGATTATGTCGATATTTTTAACAATTTTCAAAGCGCGACAGTTTTGGATTGCTTTGGAAGATTTTGAATCTGTTTAGACTGGCTGATAGCCCCATTTACACACACTCCCTTGTACACATTTCCATGTATCTTGCACGAATTCAACCAACCCCCACTCCTTCAAAACTACCGCCTTTCCCAAGTTGCTCCGATCTGAACCGGAATTTCTCGGTTGGATGAAGGAACTTGCGAAGAGAAGATAACTCAATGTTTCTCAACATCCCCCCCCCCGAAACCAGGTGAGAGAGTGAACAGTTTTAATTTCTATGATTTCAAGAGAATTGTTATGTTAAATAGAGAAGTTCGCGGGAGGAAAACCTCTTTTGTACCTTTTACAAATTCAACCAACACCCACTCCGCCCCACCCCTTCAAAACTACCCCCTTTTCCCAAGAATCTCCGATCTTAACCGGAATTTCTCGGTTAGGATAGAGGAACTCTTGAAGAGAAGAAAACTCAATGTCCCTTTCCTCTCTCGCAAAACCGAGTGAGGGGGGGGGGGGCAAAAAGTTTTTATTTCTCTGATTTTGAGCGGATTTTTTGTGTTTGAGAGAGGAACGCGCGGGGAGAAAACTCGCATAATACCTTGCACAAATTCAACCAACTCGCACCCCACCTTACCCTTTCAAAACTACCCCCTTGGCCTTTTAGTGTTTTATTCAAGAGGAAACTCACGGAGATAAAATCTTCTATAAACCTTTCACAAATTCCACCAACTCCCGCATCACCTCACTCCTTCAAACTACCCTCTTTTCTTAAGTACCTATCTCCGATCTGAACCGGCATTTTTCGGGTGGATAGAAGAATTCGCGGGGACAAGAAAATTCCATGACACTTTCCATCCCCTACATCCGTGAACAGGGGAAGGGGAAAGGGGCAAATTTTTTAACCTCTTCGATTTAGAGCAGCCTTTTTTTGTTTGATAGGGAAACTTGCGGAGAGAAAATCTCCTAAGTATATGCCTTGCACAAATTCCCCAGCAACCCCCACCTCACTCCACTCTTTCAAAAACCACCCCCTTTTTCCAAGTAGCTCCGATCTAAACCGGCATCTTTCGGTTGGATAAGAGAATTCGCAGGGACAAGAAAATTCCATGACACTTAATCCCTCACATCCTTGAAACCGGGGAAGAGGGGAGGGGCAAATTTTTAAACTCCTTGATTTAGAGAGGCCTTTTTATGTTTGATAGGGAATCTCGCGGAGATATAATATCTATCCTAATGCTAATATCAAACAATATGGTGTCGTATTTGAAAATCAAATGTTGATGGCTCTTCCGATTATTTCCGGAAGTGCAGTTCAGTCAAGGTTAGGTGCAAAAGATAGGAAAAGAACCTAGTCCTTGATATTTCATGAACATTTCAAAACTAAAGATGTAATTGGAAACGTCATAGGCTATGGGGTCTATAGTCTATAATAAAAAAAGTTACCTATCTATATTTATCTACTTCTACATAATATTATTGTATTGTATAGCAATATAAAAATGTAATGGAAAAAAAAACAATTCTGAACATGATAGTGTAATTTTGAGGCAAAAATAACAATAAAATAGAAATATTTTGCAAGAGTGAACATATTTGAACTAGATTGTTGAGGCACAACTTAGAACAAAATAGAAATACATTGGGCAAACAATCATAGTGAACGAGAACAGCTGCATTACTGATTGGCCTTTGAGGTAAAAATGAAAATAATATAGAATACACGCTTGGCAAACAACACATGTAACAGAGGGAAAATGCATGATGACTGAACAAGAACATAGTTATCGAGCTTGAATGTTGAGGCACAAATTAGAACAAAATAGAAATACATCGGGTAAACAATATATAAAAGAGAAAAAGTAGATGCAGACTGAGCATAATTCAGTTTGAATGTTAAGTAAAAAAAAATACATGAAGAGTGACCATAATTGAACTTGAATGTTGATGCACAACTTCGAACAAAGTAGAAATACATTGGGCAAACAATCATACCTAGTAAACGAGAACAGATACATTAAAGACTAGTCTTTGAGGTAAAAATAAAAATAATATAGAAATACACGCTTGGCAAACAATACATGTAACATAAAAAATACATTAAGAACCGAACTTGATTAGGTAGGTTCTTGAATTTTGAGGCAAAATAAGAATAAAATAGAAATACACTCTAGGCAAACAATACATGTAACAAAGGGAAAATGCATGATGACTTAACAAGATCATAGTTATTGAGCTTGAATGTTGAGGCACAAATTAGAATATAATAGAAATACATCGGGTAAACTATATGTATATAAAAGAGAAAAAGTAGATGCAGACTGAACATAATTCAGTTTGAATGTTAAGTGAAGCGATTTTTTCAAAAATTAACATTTTTTTATTGCAATTCTCTTATTGGCCATATTATTGACGTAAATTTGGCAGATATGCATAAACTCACTTTAATACACCTTCCCACGAAAAAATTCACCCCAACGACCCCCAAGGGGGCTGCCACCCGGTGGACGCCAGCATTCGCTTTTGGAATGGGTTGAAATGAAGCATGCTGTGGCGGATACGATGCGTTTACCAATTCGGGGATCTTGACGTAACATCAGTAACTTCATGTCACATCGTAATTACCATGGTTACGATATCACCCCCCTTCTGGTCATTTTTGTACAGGGTTATTAATTCCGAAAGTTGAAAATCGATAATTCGAGAACGAATGCGCGTAGAGTTGAACTTTTTTTTTAATTTTATTGGAAATATTGGCGCATTTTTTGACATGTTGGAAATATTATTTAAGATATCCTCCTAAACTACGGGTAGGATAATTTGTCGTGTTTGATGTTTTACGTAAATGTTTCACCAATGTCATTGGCAACATAAGCATACACTCATGGCATACACTGTCATTTTCAAAATATTATTCAAAGTAAAAGGAGTCATTTGAGTTTCATACAATATTTTTTTATCAATAGCAGAGCATAAAACATAACCATGGACATATGGACACCCTGTGAAATTAACGTAATGGAGTATTATACTAGAATGTTTTTTTGTCGAAATGGAAACTACATCGAAAAATAATTGACCCGTATTTTTTTATTCGGTCGAAAATCGAATCGTTTGGGCGTAATCGATAAAAGAAGATCAACTACTTGTGACTGCCTTTGTAAATGACGTCAGAACTAGTAAGAATTTAAGAGTTTCGTTTATTTATTGCGGCCAAACGATTCGATTTCTGGCTAAACAAAAAAATATGGGTCAGTTATTTTTCAATGTAGTTTCTGTTCCCATCGAAAACAAAATATTTTTTTCAAAATATAATACTCTATTGTAAACTCGGCATTTCCTAATCACATTCTCACCAATTTCGTTGTGACGGTTTATTTAAATATAATTACTATACAGGTTGTGGGTTACATGTTTTGTACTCTGATATTGATAAAATATATTGTATGACGCTCAAAAATGACTCTTTTATTTTTAACCTAATTTTGAAAATGACAGTGTATGCTTATGTTGACACTGAGATTCACTAATCAGGCTTTATTTAAAATGTTTTAGATTTTTTCATGGGGTCCCCTTTGCCCTCTAAAATCTCGAGTCCTAAGGGAACATTTTTTAGGTGCTGCGGGTCAAAACTTTCTAATGGGTGTGGACAACAACTGTGCAAAATTGCTTGCTTGTATCATCAAATGCCACTTTTTTTTTGCGTACCGCAGGCACCTAATTCTAGTTGAAGTTTTAAAGTTGAGGTGGGTGAGGGCAAAAGGGGGTAATAAGAAATATTCATAATATTTTCCTCAACAAAAAAGATAATAATTTTGTTCAATTTGATGTAAGTACCACAAAGTAATGCCCGTTCACGTTGCAAATTCAGCACAAGAAATTTTTTAATCAAAAATAAAGTGAAAAGCTGGAAAGGTATACGGCTGATGGGCCCTGATAGATTTGCGCCAAAACTTTGCAGGTCCCATCAGCCGTAGCCGTAGCCCTCTAACTTATCACTTTGTTTTTGATTCCAAAAGTTCTAGTGCTGAATTTGCAACGTGAAGAACAGCATATTATAGATGTTTCTACTTGAAATTGTAAAATAGAGGTCGGTGGGGGCAAAAAGGGAAAATTGAAAATTTTTAGAATATTTTTCTCAGTACAATTCTCTTCTGATGTATCACAAGGTAGGTGGTTTCATTTGAAATTTTAAAGTAAAAGGGTGGGTAGAGACCAAAGGGGATGATTGATAATTTTTATATTTTTCTTGGAAAAAGAATTCAATCCTCTCTAATCTGGTGAAACAAAAAGTACGTGTCAGTTATCATTTTTAGTTGGAACTTAAAAGAGTGGATAGAGCAAAAAAGTTGATTAAAAAAAATTATAATATTTTTCTCACAAATAAAATTTGATGTTGTCAATTTGATTTATCACAAAGTAAACTATCCTACATGAGTTTTTAAAGTAAGGGTGGGTGAAGACGAGAAGGGGTGATTAATATTTTTTATATTCTTCTCAGAAAGAGAATTCAATTCTCTTCAATCGGATGAACCGAGGAGTACGTGGTTTCATTTGAAAGCTAAGGGTGTTTGAATATTTTTTTCACAAAGAGAATTTGATGTTTTCAATTTGATGTACCACAAAGTAGATAAGCCTACATGAATTTTTTCAAGTGGGTGTGTGGGGGGGGGGACAACAGGATGTGATAAATAAGTTTTATATTTTTCTCAGAAAGAGAATTCAATTCTCTTCAATCTGGTGAACCATGCAAAAGTACGTGGTTCCATTTGAAATTTGGAAATCAAGGGTGGGTGGGGCAAAAGAGGGGTTAATAGAAAAAAAATGTTTTTCTCACAAAGAGAATATGATTTTTTCTGATTGATGTATCACAAAGTTCATTATTCTACATGAAATATTAAAGTGGGTGGGTGGGGACGAAAGAGAGTAATTATAAATTCTTATATTTTCATCAGAAAAAGAACTAAATCCTCTTCAATCTAGTGAACCGAAAGTACGTGGTTCCATTTGAAATTTAGAAGTTGAGTGTGGGTGGGCCAAAAAGGGGGTTGATCAAAAAAATTCATGATATTTTTCTCACAAATAAAATTTGATGTCTTCAATTTGATGTATCACGAAGTAGATTACTCTACATGAAATTTTAAATTAAGGGTGGGTGGGGACAGAAGGGGGTTATTACTAATTTTTATAATTTTTTCAGAAAGAGAGTTCAACCTGGGGAACCAAAAAGCACGTGATACCATTCGATATTTAGAATGTAAGGGTAGATGGGGCAAAAGGGGGGTTGATCAAAAAAATTTATAATATTTTTCTCATAAAGAGAATTTGATGTTTTCAATTTGCAATTTTCAGTTTTTTTCAATATACATGAAGTTTTTTCAGTAGGGGTGGGTGGGGACGACAGGGGGTGATTGATAATTTTTATATTTTTCTCAGAAAGAGAATTCAAGACTCTTTAATCTGGTTAATCAGAAGTACGTGGTGCCATTTAAAATTTGGAAGTTAAGGGTGGGTGGGACAAAAGGGGGGTTGAACAAAAAAAATTATAATATATTTCTCACAAAGAGAATTTGATGTCTTCAATTTGATGTATCACGAAATAGATTATTCTACATGAAATTTTTAATTAGGGGGGGTGGGGGCAAAAGGGGGTTATTATTAATTTTTATAATTTTCTCAGAAAGAGAGTTCAACCTGGGGAACCAAAAAGCACGTGATACCATTTGATATTTTGAATGTAAGGGTAGATGGGGCAAAAGGGGGGTTGATCAAAAAAATTTATAATATTTTTCTCGTGAAGAGAATTTGATGTTTTCAATTTGCAATTTTCAGTTTTTTTCAATATACATGAAGTTTTTTAAGTAGGGGTGGGTGGGGACGACAGGGGGTGATTGATAATTTTTATATTTTTCTCAGAAAGGGAATTCAAGACTTTTCAATCTGGTTAATCAGAAGTACGTGGTGCCATTTAAAATTTGGAAGTTAAGGGTGGGTGGGACAAAAGGGGGGTTGAACAAAAAAAATTATAATATATTTCTCACAAAGAGAATTTGATGTCTTCAATTTGATGTATCACGAAATAGATTATTCTACATGAAATTTTAAATTAGGGGGGGTGGGGGCAAAAGGGGGTTATTAATAATTTTTATAATTTTCTCAGAAAGAGTGTTCAACCTGGGGAACCAAAAAGCACGTGATACCATTTGATATTTTGAATGTAAGAGTAGATGGGGCAAAAGGGGGGTTGATCAAAAAAATTTATAATATTTTTCTCACAAAGAGAATTTGATGTTTTCAATTTGATGTACCACAAAGTAGATTAATATACATGAAATTTTATAAGTAGGGGTAGGGTGGGGACGACAGGGGGTGATTGATGATTTTTATATTTTTCTCAGAAAGAGAATTCAAGACTCTTCAATCTGGTTAATCAGAAGTACGTGGTGCCATTTGAAATTTGGAACTTAAGGGTGGGTGGGGCAAAAGGGGGGTTGAACAAAAAAAAATTATAATATTTTTCTCACAAAGAGAATTTGATGTCTTCAATTTGACGTACTCAAAGCAGGTGATTATATTTGTCATTTTGAGAGGGGGTGAGTGGAGTCGAAGGGGGTGAGTGGGGACAAAGGGGGTACGTTTGGAAATATCTTTTTATGCTCAGGTTGGTGATTTTAAAAAATCTGAATTTTCTACGACTTTTTGCAGGTGGGTGCCACAAAAGTACACTGATGCATTATGTGTGTGTGCAGATTGCGAAAAAACAACCAACACCATTGAATATATTCTTGGTTTAGTACTAGTGTGTGAACTCAAGGGGGCGCTTCAGCACAGGAGGTCACAAATGGGTGTCATACCCAAACTTGCACAAAGCACTTCTAATTTCTTGTGGCAACCTGATGAATTCACCTATACACCACTAAGTTTTGAAGATCCGAGGATTTCCTTCATATGCAAAGTCAATATGCTTCTATAAAAGCTGTTCTATAAGTTCTAGCCTTAAGCGGTGATTATTTTTGAGACAGTGAAGGTTTTTGCTGTGGCAACCGTGTGTGAGACGCCACAACTAGAGCGGACGCCACAGCATAGGTCGTTGCACGCACAAGTCGCCACAGTGTAATGGGGTACAAACACACACACACACACACATACACGCACTACATCAACTGTGGCGGACCGACCTGTAGACCAAATTGTGACGTGTTGGGTAAAATTGGTCAGAAAAATTTCTTTTCTTCTCTGTAAGATGGCGACACAACTCAGTTATGCAATACACTCCCCCGATTGTGAATACACTCGCATGGAAGATGTTCGTCACAATTTATGTAGCTCTGGAAAGTGTGTATGCCTCCGTCATAGTTAATGTAACTACGAAAGAGTGTGAAACATTCGTCACAATTTATGTAGCTTCGAAAAGTGTGTAAGCGTTCGTCACAGGTTATGTAACTACGAAAGAGTGTATAAAAGCATTCGTCACAATGTATGTATATAGCTTGGTATTTTCAGCCTAGTATAGTTTCTCTAGTATACCATCATTTCGCGTTTTCTCTGAGTGGACTTCGACTTACGACATTATTGACTTTGTCCATGATATACAGGATGGAAATGTCAAACGTGGTCATTTTTGAAGTCGTGTAACTTTTTTTGGAAAAAAGATCAAATTTTTCAGATTTAGGCTGTATAAATCCGGAGGTTCAGGGCCGGCAACAATAGTGGTGCTGACGTGCTCGAGCATGTCATGTAAAAATTGAAATTAGCGCCCTAGCATTCCAATTTACCAATTTCGAGAATTTTTGCTTTATTTTGAAAGTTGCAGAAGACACTAAAAGACCTCTATTTTATTTTTTTGCAAAAGCCCAATATTAAACGAGATACAGCTCTTCAAAATTTGACTTTTTTTATTGGTTTTTTATGGAATAATTCATAAATGAGTCGAAGTATTCGGCTGAAATTCGCCAGAGACTTGTTTAGAATGGTTCCCCACTTATTGGCATAATTTTACTTGATTACAACCAGCAGTAAAACAAATAAAAATTGAAATATAATTGAATTAATGAAATTAATTGGTGGTTGTGTGTAAGAACAGCTGAAGCTCAGGCTCCAAGCTGAACTTCGCCACAAATAAAGGCCTATATTATTATTATTATTATTATTACTAATGAACAAAATTAAAAAAATTCGAATGCCGAAAAAATTATGTGGGGGCCTATAATTTCCTCTGGACCCTCTCCCATATGCGTTTGGCTACTTTATTTTGGGACAGCCTGTACCTGTAATATATTTTATTCAAATATGACGTGTGCCTGAATAATTTTTTTCCAAGTTCAGACTTCTGAACTTCAAAAAAAAATCGCCTGCGACGGTGATACCCCCCCCCCCTTCCAGTCCTTTTTCTGAAATATTCAATAGTCAGCACCACATGTTCAAATCCAAAGTTGCCGGTCCTGCGGAGGTTAGTGACCAAAAATCAAGTGAACCTTGCACTTGGTGACAGAAGCACAAAAATTGGTAGGATGGCACAAACGACCGTGCTCTTTCGATTGAGAAGGAGCGCCACGCAGATTTTTTCTCGAGGGGTCGCCAGGAGACCCTTGAAATTTGAAAGGAGTGGAGCCTCTACGGAACCTACGGCCTGTAACTTTTTCAGGGACACTTTAAAAAAATAAATATCAGCACAATCTTCATATTTTGAAAATCTGAATCTGGGGTGGAAAGGATGGCACTTAATTTTGAAACACCCTGTATTTTCCAATGTTTCAAAACTTAATATCTTGAAAATGAAGCCTCTAATCAAAATTTTGTAAAGTAATTTTTCTATTAGAATTGGACGTAGAATTCGAAAATCGGAACCATTTTCAAAAATATTTGGGGGGGGGGGAGTTAAAAATAGGGGGAAAATGGGGAGGGTACCTCCTATTATCTTCGTCTCTTAAAACGTTTGATGAAATGCGTTATTATGAGACTTGTCTCAGTAAACTCTGGCTTGAATTTGAAATCAATCAAAGTTATATTATGTACAATATGCAAAAAGCTGTTTTTAAAAAATAATTTGGAAGGCCTGTATCTCCGTTATTATACCTTTGCGAGAGTGTGTTTATCAAGAAAGTCCCCTTATTTTTCAATTTCCTATCTCCCTGTGAGTTTTGTAACACTTATTCCAGGACACCCTGTTTAGGTTTTCGTCATATATTTTGACGAAATCTACTTACAGTTAAATTTCTTGCTAGCATCGCTGAAACACCTGTACATGAAGCACCTGTAGCCCAAGAAAATAACTTTTTTAGATCAAACATTTATATCAGGCAATTTCACGACTGTTTTGGACTGCGAATTTAATACAAATGATAAATTGAATGGAAATATTTTTGTTTCAAAAAATCTGTCGTCAAAAATGTATCATCAAAGGTAAGGTATGTCTTTCTTCAAAGTAACAAGCTCCTTCCTTTTTCGAAATTCAGTCACCCTAATATTATTCAACAATGGAATTGTTGTTGGACCCTTGATAATTTTTGCGACGTTGGCGCTGTCGGACCAACCAATTTGTCGGTGTTTTTAAGTCACGTTGTAGTTGTCTTTGTGAACCTAAGGACCTTGCTGAAGACATTCTTTTATGCCATCATTCAAAACACGATTACTAGTAACAAATTAAGGGTGATCCAACTTGAGCTTTACAATGCCAGTGCCGAATATCTCCAAAACGGCGAGATATTTGTCCATTAGTCCATTTCAAAGTGATATTTATACACAAGAAACATGTACAAATTTGATCATGGAGCAATAACGACTAATAAATGCGTCAAAGTGGAAATATAGGTGTTCGAAAAATGTTATTACTGTGGTCGTCGTGAATTTCTTGATTGTCATAATCGACTTCTAAACCCACAATTTGAAATTTGGTTCAGGTAATCGAGCACAATTAGGTCTGAAGGCTAACATTCAGTGCTAGCGAAACAATCTTATGTGTAATGTCAGCTAAAGACCCAGTTTTGCTTGAAAATCTGGACCAGATTCCAAACTGCGCATACAGAAATTCGATTTTGAAAACAAAAAAATTCAGACGACCACAATATACACTTTTTTGCATACCCATAGGTACCTACTTATTTCTATTTCTACGTGCTTATTAGTCGTTCTTGCTCCATGATCCACTTTGTATAATATATTTCTTGTGTACAAAAGTCACTCTGAGATTAACAAATATGTTGCCGTTTTGAAAATATTCAGCACTGTCATTGCAAAGCTCAAGTTGGATCACCTTTATTTACTAGGTAGTTCGAAATGAAACTGACTGAAAAATATGTTTGGGCGGGGGAATCGAGCAGAAGTGTATAATAACGGTCCACGTTTACGCGCCTAAACGTATTTAAGCCCTTTATTCCCTCACAGCATCAACAAGAGCAACATGGGACACGTGTGCTTATAGAGTCAATATACTCGGGGTCTATGAATCCTGACCGATATATTTATTACTGGATGGTCATTTTATACCATCGTGTTTTTTTGGGTGTAACGCGTGGAAGAAAGCGCACTATAGCTGTTATTCTTTGACCTTTGTTGGCTTCTTGAAATAATGTGACTAGTAGGCTCGACTTTTTCGCGCCATTCGATTCTTCTGTAGGGCATTCTTCGCCTCCCTGCATAGATCGTAACCCTCAAATCATTTCAAAAATTATTTTCGGGGTTGTTTGTAATTTTCTCCTTATCGTCATTTCTCATGCCATTGGAGTTGCTGCATTTTATTTGAAAGTAATACACGCTGAAAAATGCCATTTTCACAGCACAACACTGCAGCACACCACCCCCCAGGCCTCCTCAAAAATATTTGCCGATGCCCACTTATTTATTACTATCTAACCCAAGATCTAACCTGTTCATAATTATTATACTTCTCCTGACTGTCGCTAATCATTTAATAAACTGCTTACAAACTGAAGTGGATATTTTTGAAATAGGGTATTTCAAAATCCCTACAAAATTCTTGGAAATAACTCGATTGTTGAGCTGTTAACACCGTTTAGAAGAAAAATGTTGAAATTCTCATGAACTCCTGAGGTCCTCGTCATTAATTACGTGGACATGTCTGATACAGGGTGATGAAAAAAGTCGTTCAGTTTTGTTATTTTTTACTCTCGTGCAGGAGATTATTCATCCACTCTGTACATCTATACTCTATTGGATCTTTTAGTCTGTAGCTTGTGTAAGTTATCAGATTTTAGTTTCCCCCTTTCCGTTGCGTCATAGAAATATAGATTTCAACTTTTCAGTGACATTTTGCCGATCGATGAATAAATCAGGGTGGAATCGGAATAGATCAGTACCTATTGAGCAATGCCACTTGGTATTTATTCAACGATTTTTCACGCAAATCTCAAAATTGAAAAGATAATCACTCTCGTAATCACTTTTCTACTATCTGATGTATAGGTACAGGGCTCGGTACAGGGTATCGCAAAAAAAAACAAAAATGGGAGACACAATATATCTACAGGCAACTATATCTGAACGGTTTCCCTATAGGTTCCATAATAATTGTCAAATTTAAAAGTAAAATTTTCCACAACCTGTAACAAAGTGTCAAAAACAAATTTCTCGACATCCTGTATATACATATTTTTTCATAGCATTTTATGTAGTCTTGTCTTGTTTTATGTAGGCTATTACAAACTTTGAGGGATGATTCCCCCTTGAAAATAAAGCCGAAAGAACAAAAAACTCATGGTCCTAAAATGCTTTCTTAAAAAAATACAAGGTGTTGGAGTTGACTTTTTTGAATGTTTTTTTCACCGTAACTTTTGAACCGTTGAACCGATTTTGATCAAATTTGGATAAAAGTTAAATTAAAGTTAAAAAAATAATAAGTTAAATTCAAAAATTTCTGGGGGCGTAGATAACAGAGGAATGTCCCCTATTTTTGCCCCTATTTTTATCTTTCTCAATTATTTTTCAAAATTTTTATTAATATTTTCGAATTCTACGTTCAATTTAGAAGAAAAAGTTACTCTTGCAAAATTTTGATTAGAGGCTTCATTCCCGAGATATTTGGGTCTGAAACTTTGGAAAACGCCTCGAAACCGCGACTTTCAAAAGCCTAAAAATTAAAATCCAAGAAAACTCATGATTCCTCAACTGGAATAAGTTTTCTAGGTCGCTTAGGTTGATTTATTGCCATTTTCGGCTAAGAAACGAGGCGTTTTCAGAGAAAAACAATTTGGGCTCTGGAAAGTGGCGATTTCGAGATGTTTTCCAAAGTTTCAAAACCAAATATCTTGGGAATGAAGCTTCTAATAAAAATTTTGCAAGGGTAACTTTTTCTTCTAAATTGAACGTAGAGTCTGAAAATATCAATTATTTCAAAAAATAATTAGGAGAGATAAAAATAGGGGACAGTCCCCTATTATCCACGCCCCCAGAAATCTTCTATGGATCGTGGTATTATTATTCGATGAAGACTCACTTGACTAAACTTTGGTTCAAACTTGATCAAAATCAGTTCAACGGTTGAAAAGTTACGGTGAAAAAACGATTAAAAAAAGTCAACTTCAACACCCTGTATCTTTTTAAGGAAGCATTTTATGACCATGAGTTTTTTGAATAAATTGAAAAAATTCTTCCATCCTTCTTTCAATGGTCTTGACGTTATAGGTACTTTTATTTTGCTTTCAGTTACACCATAAATAATTATTAAGACTTCTTTGGCCAACCGGTTTCGCTGTTAGGCATCGTCAGGGCTGTCATAAGTTTTATGAAGCTGTTGTAGGTATATTAAAATGAGTAAAGGATCTAAAGATTGGATTAAAGATCCTTTACTCAGATCTTTACTCTTTACTTCTTTACAACAGCTTCATAAAACTTATTACAGCCCTGACGATGCCTAACAGCGAAACCGGTTGGCCAAAGAAGTCTTAATAATTATTTATGGCTGGGCTGGGTGGCTGGTAAGCACGTCGGCTGGGTGGCTCAGAAGCTTAAACCAACGCGCTCACAACCCATATTTCAACGCTTCCTCTCAGACCGAGGTTCGATTCCAGCCGGCGGAAGAAACTTTTCTGGGCCAAACACCGCTAAAAACGTTGGAATAATGGTGTTGTAGCAATTATTATGATTGTGAATAATGGAAACTGTTTGTAACGAAAATTTGGAATAAAAGTGTCAAAACTCCTATGGCCGAATGCAAGGTCGAGAAGGAGAAAACAATATATATTATTATTAATTATTTATGGTGTAACTGAAAGCAAAATAAAAGTACCATGAGTTTTTCGTTCTTTCGGCTTTATTTTTGAAGGGGAATCGCTTGTCTTATTCTAGAAAATAGTAGGGGGAGACGGTGGCACCACATCGCATCGTATTTCTGACGTCAATTTTGGGGTAAATATCAAATTTCATCCGAATATCTTGAGAAATCACTGATTTATTGAGAAATTTCAATTTTCATGAAACCGGCCACTACTTCCAGGATATTTCTGAAACGGCTGAAAATATTCAGACCCGGTTGATTTTATCTTGATAAGCATCAAATTTTGAATCTACATGGTGATTTTCATGACTCCAACTCTTTTAGTTCCTGAGTTTGATTTTTTTCATTTTTGATCACCCTGTATACAGCGTCTGCACCAACCACCATCGTGGCACCACTTTCAAAAATCAAAACAATGTTCCATAGAACAATTCCGCCAAGTGGCATCGCGGCCTCAAAATTTGCAGGGTTTGTCCAATTCAAATGGCTTAGCCGCGCAAGTAGCATAAATGGAGCGGGAATGCAGCACTAACTGACCCAAGAAAACACCAATATAATATAATATCGGATTTCTTTCAGCTCTCGGTCCGCAAGAGCAAGAGGCAGTTCAGATTTAGGTAGCCAGAAGTGCCCGAAAAGGGCGATCTGGGCAAAAAAAGCGTCGGGGGTGGGTGGTGCGTTGGAAGAGGATGAACGATCCGGAACCATGTGCTTTTATTTTGCAAGCAAAGACTTCTAAATATTATGGGATAGTGTCGTGTTGACTACTCGGTCGACTAGCTCTTCAGGCAATACGCATTAGGGCTGGATTCGCAGCGGTGAAATTATCTTCAATATTTCTCCCTCAAAAATTAAGAGATAAAAACTCAATTTTATTTTATACAGTGTACTGAGTATGTTGGAAAATGAAGTGCCTACAGAGTGTTTTTCCAATTATGCAAAAGAATAGTATATTATATACCAAGTTCCCAAAGTAGGTACTACTTTATGGCACTGAGTGGTGCGGGTTGTGAACCGAGCGAAGCGAGGTTTACATGCACCACGAGGTGACATAAAGGTACTTTGGGAACGAGGCATATACACTATTTTATATAAAATCGTGCCAAAAACGCAGGTGAAATAGAACGAGGGTAATCTATGAAATATATAAATTAATATCAATACACCTTGTGATACAGATTGTGCCTTGGGGCTCCCTGAAGCGGTCACAGATGTTATTGAGACATTCATAGTCTGTGGTATTGAGCTGCCTGAAGCGGTCACAGATTTCAATGGAACGTTCACAGTCGTAGAAGTACCAGATTCGTACCAGTTTATAGCACTAGTACTGTTTATAACACTAGTGCTATAAAGTGGCACTTTCGAAATGATTTTGGTCGCTATAATAACACATTTTCGATACGATTTTATATAAAATATTTTTTTCTTCCTTGTTGACAACTTTTTCCAAAAAACGGCCATATATTGAATTTCCTACGTCTCTCAAAATTATAAAACAGTTGATAATTTTTCAAGTGTCAAAAAATGTCTTACAAACTTTTCCAGTGTCTTAGGGCCACTCGGCTTCTAATAAAAATGTGAAGTAATCCAAGCGGAAACAAGGGGCCGTATTCATAAATTCATATCTCGCTTCTAAGCTAAAACCGCATTTAGAGGTGTGCGTTTAGGGGCGATCCATTTATATTTGACTGTTCAAATTTACAAAATACAATTACATACATAAACAGCCGCTCAATCGTAATATGTAGGTATTTTTCAAAAGTTGAAAATAAGCGGGTAGCACCTGAACGCGCACCTGTGAATGCGCTTTTAGCTTAAAACCCTTTCAATACTGCAGGGATATATACGTCCCAAAGATAATTTGAAAACTACTGTACTTGAACTCGTTGCTTGAAATAACACGGGGACGGGATTATTCGGTATCCGCATGCCTTGGCATGGGATATCAGTCACAAAAACTCCATCAATGCGACGTCACATAACCCATTGTCAGCTATTCTTTCGCCTGTGCACGCTAGGATCTGAGCAAGACCAGTCGTGTAACCTATTTCCTCCAGTTTTTGTGTAAGTTCCACCTCTGTTTTATGTCAGTTTGTCTGTATTGCCTGTGACTACACATCCCAGATATCGGACAAGTATCTCTCCGATATTTTGCTACATTTCTTTGTCGAAAATTCACGGTGGGACAAAAACGTCCCTGCAGTAATATGCCGGGGGACAATTTCGTCCCATCAGTAATCAAACCTCAAGGTGAAGTCTGACTATTTTGAAGCATTAGAAGGCCACTTTGACCTAAGGAGTTACAGGAATTGACTGAAGGCCTATGTCTGACATCGAGGACGATCCCTATCATGATAGTCATTATATCAGTTATCATAACATGACATCAGAAAGTCTCGTGTCATTTTTTCTCTTTTTTGTTTAGTTTGTTTCATCACTGATTACTGTATTGTGCTCACCTTTTTTCTCTTGCGTCGTCGAGTAGATGAGCAGAGCTGATTCTGATGAACAAAGCGGATTCTGACAAAGCAGATACTGGCAAAGCAGATTCTGACAAAGCGGATTCTAAGCAAAGCGGATTGTAACAAAGCGAATTCTCAGCAAATCAGGTTCTGAGCAAAGCGGATTCTAACAAAGCGGATACTTACAGAGCGGATTCTGAGCTAAGCGGACTCTCAGCAGAGCGGATTCTGTTGCGGAGCAGATTCTGACCAAAGCGAATTCTGTTGCGGAGCAGATTCTGAGCAAAGCGAATTCTGTTACAGAGCAGATTCTGAGCAAAATGGACTCTCAGCTCTCAGCAAAGCGGATTCTGGTATGAGGCAGACCCTGAGCAAAGCGGATTCTAACAAGGCTGATTCTCAGCTAAGCAAATTCCATGCAAAGCATATTCTGGCTAAGTGGATTCTGAGCAAGCGCTTGTTTTACGCCATATCATACCTGGAACCAGGTAGAACCCAGTGGGAGTTTGATGTAACTCTATCTGAGCAATGATGCATTATCAAACTTTGAATCAGCTTGTCAAGTCAATCATTTGTGTCGTTTTTTTCGCTTATTTTAGTTCTATTTCGAAACGTATCTGAACTTATATTCAAGCCGAGAATTTTTTGCGCTTGTCTATTTATTCGGGCCTAGTGTTCTAAGCTCACAAATTTTCTCTATATGTTTGACTAGTGCAGTTCTTGGTTTAGATTCATTTTTGACATCATCAGCCTGTGATATTTTGGTCTTATCTCCAATTTCTGACAGTTAACACTTTTTAAAAAAATGACATTTCCTTACTGTTGGGATAGATATATCCCACTGCATATCACTGCAGGGATAAATTTGTCCCAAGACTTTTTTCAAAAAATTAGTGAATTCAAAAATCCCAAAGTCAGTCAAGTAACTATTATAAGGGTTGAAACCAGATGGACACAAAAAAAGAAGTTCTAACTCAATTTCCGAAAAGTCGTATTGAAAGGGTTAAAAGCGAGCGAATTTGTAGCGCAGCATCGCCGATGAGTGCTGCATTTCAGAAGCCGGCTGAATCTCTTGAGTTATGATATGCGGACAAGTACCCGTGTGATTATTTTCATTTATTTTCAAATTCTGGTTTGAATAACTGATTACTTATTTAGATTTTCTAATCATTTGAAACGTTGAACAAATTTTCGAGCATATTTTGTCCTGATTAAATTTCAGATCTGGATGGTGCATTCACCTGCACAAAATACTTTGTGAAGAAATGTTAGTTTTGAACAAAACCATTGCGAATACACCCCCAATATACAGGATGACGCAAAAATAAAAGTCCAGAATAGTTTGTTCAAGGGAATACTTTTAAAGTGCCAGAAAAATGTGAAAAACATCTAGGTAATTTATTTTTGGAAATATGGAGGGTCAGAGGGTGGAACTTGAAGCCCCGATATTTTCGTTGTCTTAAACGATTTTAGTAGACTTTGAACAAAAACTAAAGAGCAATATTTAAAATTGCTGTTCACAGTTTTGTTCAACATTGAATAAAAAGCATTTCAGATGGATTACAAAAATGAAGAGGCTTAATAAAATCCCATCCTTTGACGAAAAATTTAAAAGTAAATTTTTCACCATTTTTCTGGCCTTCGTAAAGTATTTACCCGACTTTTGAAATTTAGCGACATCTTGTAGATATTGCTTTTATAATAGAATCGTAATATCTTCTTGCATTCGGTGCCACGACCGCTTTGATTCGGTACCACGACCGTTTTAATGCATCACCTACCACGTTAGTTTTGATTCAATTCCTGTTAGAATTGACCTGCCGAAACAATTCCGCGGTGGTAATAGCTTTGCGGGTGCTGGTCTTCCGCGGGGATACCCCGCCACATAACTTCCTGATTACCGAAGACTTGCTTCCGTCCGCCGCCATCGAACCGAAAGCGGCTTTTCGGCAAGCGGACATTCTATTTTAAGAGGGTCCGTCACAGTTGATGCAAAACTCACAAAATATACACTCAGATAGAGGGCGCTGGCATCAGTGAAAGACAGGTCAGTCATAAATATGGTAAAATTGTGATGAGGTGTATAAGTAAAAACAACCACATTTATGGCGGATTTTTGGAAAACATGTTCTAGCGGTTAAATAAACAGTCACAATTCGGTTGATGACTTCAAAAAATTGTGGCGGACTGAAAAATCCTCCACTATTGGGTGATCCGTCACAATTGGGTCCTATTCACACACAAATCCGCCACAACTTAGGCAGTACAAACACAGACAGACATCATTCTGAAAATGGTCTTAATCGTCTTGGGGGACCTCAAAACGGATATATCCGGTGAAATCTCAAAACTTTTTTTCTGCACGATTACAATACTTTCCCTCCGTGTTCGTGGGTGGGCCGGGAAAGTAAAAAAGACAGTGAAAATGTTGTTCACACATAGATCACTAGAGGGTTTCGATAACCCAACTAATGTCAAATTTTTGGGTGTCCACCTCAAATCTACCCTAAACTGGCAGTGTCATTCTGACAATCTTCCCAATAAACTGTCAAAAAGTATTTTTGTTATCCGAAACTTAGTGAAGGTTGTGCCTCAGTCGGTCCTAATAGCCGCCTACCGTGCCCAGTTTGAGTCATTAATGGCCTGTGCTCTGGTGAGCTGGAGTCATTCGCCGCATGCCGGCAAAATCTTTGGTCTGCAGAGGAGGGTGATCAGGGTTATGGCTGGTGTGGGGTACAGGGACGACATCAGGGAGGTGTTTGCTCGGTTGGGTGTCATGACGTTGCCATCATTCTATATCTGCCAGTGCTTTGTGTATTTGAAGGAGAATCTCAGTAGGGGAAGGTTACTTAAAATGGGATACTCAGCTAAAACGGGATACCAAGAATTCTGACAATACCAGGTATTGCCATCTAACCCAATATCCACCGAACTCAAGCTCTAGTCTAATGCAACGGTCAAACGTAATTTCGAGTTGACAGCTGAAGCGCGAGCCGTACCAGATAAGTTTTATGGTTTTCAGATTTTCTGATCTAATATCAAGGGTTCATATTAGTAAGAATTGCGTGCGAAGTGATTGGGGGAACATGTTCATTATTTATTTACCTCAAGCTAAGATATGAACTATTGATTTGACGAACAAGCTTTTTCGATTTATTTTGAGGTTACGTGAGAAAAAATTTCGAATGTCAAATATGAGTGTTCGGGTAAAACGGGATTTTTGTCATCCCGTAAAACGGGATATCCCAGATGTGTGAGGTGCAGAAGGTGGGTCCATGATGCCTGCGCCAGGGCAGATGAAGAAGGAGAAGACTTCCTCTGTGACTTCTGCCTTAAAGTCTGATTCTTTCTTTTTTCTTTTTTCTTGTCTTATGCACAATTTGAAAATGTTTACTATGTTTTTGTTTTGTTACCTAAGAATGATTGTTTATTTTCATATTTTATATGTCTGTTAAACCAACCTAGTAGTTTTCATATTAAAAACTTGGAATTTGAATGTTTGGTTATCATATTCTTGATAAGACTAGTTGAATCTAATAATTTTAATTACTATCCCATTTTAAGGATATAGGGTATCCCGTTTTACCATATGGGTTCCCTAAAACGGGATACTTGCACATTTTTTGGAAAAGTAGTTATATTTTGGAAAATACACTCTTGTTCCAAAAACTCTTTGGGGTTATGATATAAAACTGAGCAAGGAATAATTAGACATAATTAGATGAAGTTTGCTTTATTCAGCTATTATTTCTAAGGGTTCAAACCTTAAGTATCCCATTTTAAGTAACCTCCCATATAATACCCACACAGATGATCATCACTACAGTACTAGGGGCAAAAATAAGATCAAAGTAGATTATCACCGAATATATGGGGCTCGCACTGGCATTTATTATTTTGGCCCAAGGTTTTTGAATTGCTTGCCTCCCGATATTGCGGCTTCACCTATGAGTGAATTTAAACGTTACGTTGACGATTTTCTGGAGAGAAATGCTCTCTACTCAATGGGGCCTTGTAATTGAAAAACTCAAAGTGAGGTCGCCACTACTGTAAGGGGCGCCTACTTCGATGAAGCGGCCGTAACGACGAGAAAAACAGGGGAGTTTGAGTAGTTTGACCAGTAACTGACAGTGACTGGAGACGTCAAGCAAGAAACAGAGGTTATCCAAATTTCAAATCAAGACATAAAATGACGGACGTCGGTCGCTGAAGCGTCAACGCCGTCAAAATTGTCGAATTTGCCCCCCAACGGTTGTGGCGCCCTCGGTGTGTGAAAGTGGCAGTGCAAGGCCCCATCGATCAATTTTTGTCATTGATGCGTCTACGCTACGTGTCAAATAGATACATGTCTGTTGTACATTTTCTGCCCTTTGTGCCTGTAAATGTGAAGGAATTCCTCAAATTCCTGTGGAGGAATGTGGGCGTATGTTGGTGTGTTATTGTTACTGTTTTTATAATGTTTAAATATTTATTTACTGTTGACGTGTGTAAACATTCTGTGAAACACTAATAAAGAAGTTTGAAGTTTGAATTATTTTCGCGAATGGAGACTACAACCTAGCGAGATAAAGACAGAAGCCACATGCTTTCACCTCGACAAAAAACACGCCTACAAAGAGCTACAGGTGCATTTTGAAGGGAAAATTCTACCTCACAATAGAAACTCAAAATACTTTGGAGTGACCAATCACAGAAGCTTAAACTACAAACAGCACACCAACCAAACACTCCCTCAAAAGTCCAACTAATCAGTGGAGGAGGTCGGGGTTACGGGGGTACGAATACAGATTTTATTTACAAAAGGCAAAGGAAATGAACAGGTGCCGGTTGGCTAATTTTACAATAAATGAAACATACGAATTGGTCAGCTGCTGATATTGCCACAATAAACGATATACTACGTTCTGAAAAGAAGCTTGAGTTCAACACAAGCCGAAATTGATTGAACGTTATCTGTTCGAAAGATGTATGTACCTGCCTTTGACGGCCCCGTGGCGCAGGTGGTTGTGTGGCTGCCTGCGGCCACGGGAGCCCCGGGTTCGATTCCCGGACGAAGTTTGGATGTTTGTGTTGTCTAATTTGCAATTTTTCACTGTTGTAGAGGGTAATAAATTAAGGCAAAAACTCTTATGGCCAATGTGGGCCTATAAAGAGGAAAACAATTAAAAAAACTCAACGGCGGAGCAAAATTGGAGTGGCTCATTCGGTCAAAATATCAAAGAGCTAACAGTAGCAGAAAACGACGTAACACAAGATCATTCAAATTCTATGTGAAACTTCCTGGGGCTGCCCGGCTTCTACTATACGTAATTCTGCTCTAGGACTTGCTTACTCTGCCGCAGAGTACTGTGCCCCGGTATCAGCGCTCATGTCAAAAAAGTTGATGTTCAATTAAATTGGACAATGCGTATCATCGCTGGAACAACCAAATCGACGCTCATTCATTGGTTGTCAGTTCTGAGTCATATCCCACCACCTCATCTACGCAGAGAGCAAGCACTAGTAAAAGAACATTAAAAAATAGATTCAAACCCGAATCTCCCAATTCACACACTTTATGATGGAATAAACTTGAATAGACTTCGGTCCAGGCGACCGTCCCTTATTGAAGCAAAAGAACTGGAAGAAATTCACTCCAACGTGACAGACCTATGGAGAAGAGATTATATAGAAAGAACAGGCACCAATCAATGGCTTGAATCTGAAATGCATAACTGAAAAACGTCCAGGTTTTAAACTCCCTCGCAAAATTTGGTGTAGACTCAACAGAATCATATAGAATGTAACTAAATGGAACGGTCTATTTTATCAACAGTCTGAGGTTCGATATCTCACTTTGTCTATTCGACACGCATATATGCAACTCAGGTCTGGTCTATGGCTTGCTTGCGCTAGGACGGTGGATGCTTCAGAGCCATAAAAGACGTGACTGGTTAGTAGCAACGTGTGCCTAATTGGGTATAGATCCACGCTTTTTGGCTCGATGAATTTCTCGGGTTCATTAATTGCACCAAATCATGCATTCAAAGCTGGGAGCATAGTAAAATAAGAACACTTCAAGAAAACACGCTTTTATGTAGAAAAGAAGACTTCGCAACGGCATTTTCTAATGGGAGTAGTAATGTGGTCCCTGCGGGGAGGACTCAGGAGCCTGTATAAGTATTATAGGTACATGTCAGAAGTCCTGTGTGCTAGTCACGTCCGATCGTTCGCTCGTTTCGTGCCGCTCCTTCGGTTGATGTGCCATTAATTCATTAGCCAAACAGGATCCGTCCACCGCCGACCGCCACAAAACGAGTACGAATCGCGTTAATCTAAATGAGCATTTATTCAACGCAATTTCAATGCGGCTACGGATGTGCCGTGCGAATTGGAGCACTCCGCGTGGATTTTCGAATATACGCATGGACCGCAAGCGTAGCCCCATGGCGCCCGGCTGCAGCCTGCAGCTGAAGGTATATCCAGTGTTATACAGTAGCGAATTTTCTATACACATGCTGGATGTATTTTTCAAATTTTCCGACCTCTGACACGTTCTTGCCAGGCGCAAAATGCTTCTTCATGCACACAGACGCACACTTTCCGGACTTCACTAATGACGCTGCTGTTTCTCTAGCCGTCATCGTTTGCGAAATCGAATTAAATGATGCAACCGTGCAATCGTTTCGAGAGATAGATGATGATGATGACACGTAGCTAGAGCGCACACGGTTATATTTCGTTAATTGCACGCGCTGATTGTCGTGCTAGCTTGCGTGTAGCATGTCGGTGGTGGTGGTGGTGTCGCTGTTCCCAAGGGAAGTATTCGCCTTAACTTCCGCCGGCGCCCCCAAGACTCATCGTTAGCGAAAACTGCGCGCAAGTAAACGAAATGTAAATGCCTAATTTTCGCCGGAACTGCCACTGTGTGCGACGGATGCAAAGGCAGCAACTTTAACGTTTTATAAAAGTATGTCGGTACGTGACCAGTCTCTCTCCGACGACAATTTTGCACACCCTTTCACGCCAGTCGCGGAACTCACGCGGTGACGTCAAAAATTCCGATTTAGAGTAAAATGTGAACGACTGGAACAACAGGCTGGCGAGAGAATAGAGTATGACAATTAAAAACCTAACATGATTGCACGTAGTCACCTCGCCAATATGCATGAAGGTGTTACGTTTGTAATGATGTTCGATGATGAGGTCTGGTCAGTTGAGGTTGGTCACACGGACAGGGCATGAATGTCTGATGGTAGAGTTACCTATATGATACCTACTATAGATTGCAATCGGAATCCGTCAGATGATACCCGATGTTTTCAGTATTATGTTTGTAATATTACCTTAACTATGTTGGTTATGTTGGTAGCGTGGTAGCATGCACATGTAGATCTTTCTGTATGTTATTTCCATCTACCCTTCCGGCCTAGGGCCCGAAGAGTGGTTCCTCTCAGCCCAGCTGGGAGAGGGCTATGCCGACGCTCAGAGCAACACCGGCATGACAAAAAGCCCTACAAAATTAAAAGCCGTGCTGTTGTTGGCGTCTTCTTCGAAGGCTGCATTGGGAATGCGGACGGTAGAGGGAGTCAAACAAGATATTTCGGCAAATCGGGGTGTACTCAAGTTACTCAGGATACAATCTAATGCTGAGACTGCAACCTAGCTACAAATGATGATGGCAGAAGGCCCTTACAAACTACGTGATATGGAAATTGAACATAATCAAAGTGTACGTCACCGAGGTCCTTTTTGAGATGGAAGTCTGCTCGGTGTAACTTCTGTGTCTCTCCAGTATCGCCGGCGGCCGGGTCCCGCCCCTGCCATAGCGAGTGGCATCCAGGTGGCCCCAAAATGATGTTTCCGGTCAGCTCACTTTGACCGTCGCGTCGAGGCGCCACCGCTGTGAAGAGCTTATGTCGTACCTGGTGATTTAATGCAGTGCAGCGGACACTGGAGTGAAGAAGGCAGGAGGGAGCCTCCAACCGACGTCCTTTTGGGCCTCGGCAAAATATAAAATAGGAATAACAATAAATTCACTTTGAGGTCAACGACTCATCTACACAGACGTAGATAAACTTTATCGGCAGGCACCGCCAAGATGAAATGCTGGAGGCCCAGAATATAAACAAAACCTAACCGGAGGCGGACGACCGTCCGGATGGGGTCAACACTCAACAACGAGGATTTTATGGCTCTAGCGAAATGAGTAAATTACGAGAATAACGAAAGAATAGGAGAGACCGACTGTGATACGCAAAGCACACTGGAGGTGAACACTCAGCTTTTGTATCTCTTGTTCTCGTGAAAATGTGAAATCGCCACTGCAGAAGGCCTCGACCGCTGCACCTCGAGGACGGAAACTGGTGGGGACCACCCTTGTCGTCCACGGCCGTTTGCGTCCGGTGGCGCATTAGACAAGCAGGTCCGCCGGAGCTCGAAACTGGAAGAGGCGCTACACCCCAGGGCTGCACGGTGGTCGGCGCCAAGCACGTGGTGGCAGTTGCGACATGCGGCCAGCAAGGCCGAACATGACACACGGTGTGCGTGGCTGATCCTACGAGCGAAGTGGGTTCCCAAAGCCGAAATAACGACGGCCGGCGTACTCTGAGGTGTCATGGTGTCCTCCACCATTTTGTTTATTGAGCCATGCGGTGCGAATTCAACGTGGCTGGCCCGCACGGGCCGCAACCTTTTGCCCTCATTCTAGCGACCTGAAACACGGATTTTATCCGTGACTTTGACATCACGCCAAAATCCACCGCTAATCTCTCACCAGGAATGGCTGGTAGGGGCGGCCGCGAGCAGCTACAATTTTAGCTAAACATTGCTGGCTGCAACATTTCATGACGACTGTCAGTTGGTGATATATGCCAGCGCTGCCACTACCATCAACCCAAAGAACCTGTTTGGCAAAATCGGTGCAAGCAGGGCCGGACTGGGCTCGCTAAAATTTTGAGCCGTCACAATGTCAAATAATCTTTTGTCTTTGGAAGTCTTCTGGCATCGTGATCTTATGGAGAAACTATTATAGCACTAGTAGGATTTTAAGAGGAAAACTGAGTGATAGGTAGGAGGCTCCAGGGAAAGATGGAAGGCATACCCAGCGAAGTAGATCAATCAATCTAGCGAAGCAAAATGTTCTACAAAACGAAAAAGGCGCAAGACCTTTGCCGCAACGTAGCCTTTTTCTTCGCCTTTTTCGATTCAAATCGTGCTGACAGATAGGGCTGCCGTATTGTCTCCCTAGGCCCTCATTCTATTCTTCGATTTTTCAGAACCATTACCTACTGCTTATACCTTTATGTAACAGGTTTCAATTCACGCTTCAAATTTTCCGTAGGTTTTTTACTCGGGGCAAGACGTAGGATGGGAAAAGTCAGATTGCTCACACTTCCTTTTCCAGGATCTACTGACCAGACCTCATCGATTGACATGCTCATATAATGTGCTACGGTACCAGTTTTGCCCTGCCGGGGACAAAAGCTGATTTCGTCCCTGCCCGCTGAAGACTGGGATTCGTACGGCTGATGGCCTGTACGAGTAGCATGACCCCAACACAATACAGCTCAGTTGGTAAAAGAACATGATCTCAGGGTAGCACTGATTCTCGATAAACGCTGACAAGTCCTTGACGACAAGCACAATTTTGAGTCGTGGGAGATAGAGAATATTTCCAAAACTTCGCAAGTTTTAGACGTATCATGAGGGCTCGACAGGTTACATAAATATGACAAGATAAACTCCACTGGAGCTGAGGGCTCAGAGGTGACATAAATATGACAATTCAAACTCAACTGGAGCTGAGGGCTCACAGGTGAGTACGTGTCTGGAAGAGTGAATTAGAGCTAACGAAATAACAAAGGCACAGCCTCAGCGGTAACCATAAATTCACTTAACTTCAATTTCCCGCGCAGAATGGGGCTGTGGTCCACCGATCTCCGTCAATCAGCCCGTCCGAGACACCACGGTTCCCCCCCAGACTACTTGGAGCAGGGCACGGATCCTCGCTGTGCGTTCAAGTTCTAGGGCGCCAGACACGACTTCCTGCCGGTCGAGTGTTGGTGGTGGCGTGCCTCCACATGACTTTGCCCGGTCTTGCGGTGGAGAAACCGGGGGCCTCGGACAACCTGAAAGACAGAGAGACGGTAGTTAGTCGCTCACAACTGGGCTTGGGAGAAACTGCCCCGGCACACACCTGTCACTGGTGACACTTCTGGACCTACCAGCTGATTACTGTCTGATTGAGAGATGACAGCAGACGGCAGCTCTGACATGCGTGCGCTCAGGCTAATTTCTTTAAAGCTTAGAAAAAATTGTGAAGGGAAAATTCTGACAGAGTATGAGACTCAGAATGGTGTCGTAATAAAAACGCGAAGGCAGAGGAAAAAATTACATGCTGATGGCAAAAATTCAGCTACGAAAAGGCTTGCAGTCAAGGCGTGATTTTCACGATACACGCATTAGAAATATGCAAAACCACTTAATTGAAAGGCGTGCGCTTTTGGAGTGGCGGCTTTAAGCCTTGCTTGAAGGCGCGCTCCTCCGATGACTTCCACTGTACTTGACGAAGCGGCGCTGTCTTCCCACAGGCACATGGCATGGATATAGCGGGTTCCGTGGCGCACTCTTAACTCACAGGAGCGAAAAGTATTGCAAGATGTCGGTAATTTTTCTCATTTCCTTGAGGAATACGATCGTACGGTAGAAACTTTAAATTCGTATTTTTGCCAGAATCAATATGATCCTTTCAAAATGATAAATCAGTATCAGCAGTTTTGAAGTGGCCAAATATCTCTCAGAAGCACTATTTGGCACAAGGTGCTAATTATTTCGTTTCAACTTACATCATTTTGTACCTTATTGTATTTGTTCACAAAAATAAACCATCTGTTAGCAGGGCCGGATTTGTTACAAAAGGCTTGGGTATGCTAGGCGGTGGTCGGCGGGATGTGGGTCGTAGAGGTAGTGGTGGTCTGGCTTGAGGGCAACGGGAGTACTGATCCGCGAGATACAGATCGCAGAGCTCGAGACGGTTCGGGGGAGTGACAGACAACCAGCGAGAGTACAGTAAGGATGTACTGGTCAGGTCAGGTCAGGTCAGGTTGAGGGTTAGCAGGACCGGACTTGAAATTGGGCCCTGAGTTACAAAAGGCTTGGGTGTGCTAGGTGACGATCAGCGGGATGCGGTTTGTGAAGGTAGAGGTGCTCTGGCTAGAGGGCAACAGGAGTACTGATCCGCGAGGTACAGGTCGCAGAGATCGAGACGGTTTGAGAGAGCGACAGGCAACCGCCGGCGCCGGAAGTGCAATAGGAATGTGCCAATCAGTAGAAGGCGGACCGGACGGTGCCTGTAGGCGGGATAGAGGAAACTGGTATGAGGACGGTCTAGGAGAGCGAGAGTCAACTGAAGGCGGTGAGACGGTACAGGTCGACAGTAAAAAGGCTATGCGGAAACGGTTTCCTAGAACGGGAGACAACTGGTTTACAGCACGTAGGTGCTAGTCGGCGGAATGGCGACGATGCAGGTCGGCGAAATACAAGAAACAGGGATGAGAACGGTCTGGGAGAGCAGAGGTCAACTGGAGGCGGTGAGACAGTGTAGGTCGGCTGGATACAGTGATGAGGCTATACGGGGACGGTCTGGGAGAGAGAAAAGTGATAGAAATACGGTACCGGCATGTTGGTCGGTGACGGGATTGGGTCGACGGTCGGAATAGCAAAGGATAATACTGAGCGGCGGGAATCGGAAACAAAATAACTATACAGAACAACGTCGTGTCGCTCCGCACAACCCTCACGGTGCTCCATTAAACATTCTTTTTGGCTAAAATTTGAATTCAAATTTTGATAAGGATCGAACCTTGATGGTATCGGGCAGATTTTGGTGAGAGGTCTTCAAATGATTCCAGTTGTAGCTAGCAGTGTAGCAACTCGGATGACATTGTCGTGTCCGGGCTGAAGTTGGATTATTCGCGCAACCCTCCACTGCTGTGGAGGGATATTTTCATCTTTGATCAAGGTTAAATCTCGTACTATCGTGTCACCCCCTGTTTTTGTACTTTTTTGCGAATTGCAACATTTCCTTTTGAACCACGTAGTCTTGTTGCCATGCAAAATTTTTGGGTGGCGTCTAAGTAAGAAGCTTCTTTAGTCAACTTCCCATAATATGAATATCTCTTGCGCTTCTCCTATAGTGAGTAGTCGCAATACACGAGTGGTCTACCACTCCCACAAGTCGTTCCTAACCCTATTCATGCTCCTATCTATCAATCGAAAGATATTGGAACTGGCGGAAGAATGGAAAAAAGTTACCCATAGCACCCTGTAGTTCCCAGCTTGTCGCCTGGCAGGACGGAAAGTGTTTTCGGCGATATGTATCCGTACGTGACAACGCGACGGCGGAGCGTTTTCAGTATTGAAAAGCGGCGACGGCGTGAGTGGTGGGTGTCTGTGTATGTGTGCGAGCGGCGGCGTGTGTTTGTAACCCGGCACAATGTGACAATGACAAGTTGGCCGTATATCCCTTCGGACCACTTGAACAAATACGCTTAAACTGACGCAACCGCCACCGATTGTTATTTATACTTATTTACGTTGAGCGCACCACTTGGGGCTGATTGATTATCGCGCAAACACATGTGTGATCGTTATAGAATTATTCCGCAACGGCAGTTACAGTTAAGGGCCCATTAAGCGATGCGCCAGTTATGCTAAAATCCGGTAGAGCTGGTAGGTAAGTGAGAGAGTATCACACTCTGCCGCCCATCATTGCAGAATCAAATCATTTCAGGTGCAATCAATAATTAATATGCTTCGATCGTCGGGCTACCCATACGGAATTGCTCTGTGTGCATCTGACATTTTGGAAAATCATTCCTCCTGGTGTCGTACAGCACTTACCTCTAGGTATCTTACGAATATATCTATATACCGATTCCCAATGCTACTTGTAATTCATTAGTGCAATGCTCGTGCAGATGCAAACAAGCAGTGAATTGAACAATTTCGTGTTTACACTGAACAAGGACATGCAGATTCCAATAATTGTATATGCAACTTACGTACTGACTCCGCGAGCCGCGAGCTCGTTTCGATAACGTACAGATGTGTTCGGGAACCCCGTCGAGACTGGAGCGAGCACGGAAAGTGGCGAGAGTTATGATCTCCCAAACGGTAGGTGCCTACGCAATGCAATTTGGAAGAATCTTGAAAATGGCACATAAAATTTTCAACGCCCGAGTGCCTGATAAGAGTGATCAGAAGTTATTGCTCATGTTAGCTAAGCATTTTAGTGAGCAACTACCCATCAAAGTAGAAAACTCCGATTCTACAACAATCAGGAAAATGAGCATGGTTTTCAAGGCTCTAGAACTGAAAAACTCGACTTACTTTTGCAGTCGCTTATTCTGGAATTCTTCTTGATTTTATCAAAATAAGCCAACCAATACGTGCATTCACCTAACGCTCATGACTTTTCTTCCTAATTTTTTCACACCATAAGCGTTTGAACACAATAGGGATGTTCCCATTCACTATCGTGCGCAATGGCGCATGTTCAGATCACCCACCTGACCGGCGATCTGGGATGCGCATCTACTGAGATATGCGCAAACTAAACTTCACTCTTGTCATTTGTTCGAGGATTTCGCCGTCAGCTGTCAAGCTGCGGCTGCTGTCTGTCGGAAAACCAGCGCATGTTTCCCTCACATGGAGAGGGCCAGGAACTACCCCATTTGCTACAATGTCATGACCTTAAAAACTGGAATTTATGAATTGACCTTTGCAATTTCAGAAGATACAAAACACGTTGGTTTTTCAGAGTCATCTTATGACGTTAATGATGTTTCGTTCTGAGAATGTGGTAGAATTTTGCCGGAGAAGTATAGCAGCAGCAATTTGGAAATCACTAATTTATTATGTGGAGAAAGTCACTGCAGCCACCGAAACCATTTCAAACGGACAAAGCATTCTCAATGTGTGAAACTTGGGCCGTTTTTTTTCGTCGCAATGGTTTCAAACCGCTGCCTGTGGTTTAAACTGCTCGCATTTTCTCGTCAAACCGGTGACGTCACGAACGAAACCGCTTACAACGTTTTGACTGCGGTTTGAAACGGCCTCGGAGAGCTCTTTGAACCGCTGTCATCTATCATTTGTTCATTTGTGTAGTTTTGTAAACGTCGCAAATGAACTTTTGAAATCCTTGAGTTCCCCCCCCCCCAGGTGTGGGAACTATGCTTGAAAATCAGCTATTCATCATGTCGCTTATCGACTCACCGAGACTAATCTCGCCAAACACGAGGACTTTTGCAAGATAGCCTGTACAGCTACTATGAAAGGGTGTCTGACTTGTCAGTCATTTTGGTGAAGAAGTCAGACTGACCTTCCGAGGTCATGCGTCCTTTTCCGTTTAGTTAACCTAGTTTTTCGAATACAGCGTTAGCTATGGACGTCAAGTTTGGCGTAAATGCGTCGTTGACGTTTGAGAGAAAAACAGACAAATTCTGATGAGATCAGTGATGTGAGTTGGGTATTTACCGGGTAGGTAGGTAAATATAAATCGGGTATTTACCCGGTATTTTTCCGAGCGATATTCACCCACCCTACTCAGTTTGACAGAAAAGTTGACACTGTTGACAGCTCGGTTGACAGTGTTGACGGTTAAAGGTTAAATGATTTCTTTTTCCAAGTTCCAAGGCTTTATAAATAACCTCCAAAGAACTTATTATTTTGCTGCTGTGAGCAAAAAATCATAATTCTTTGTTGTTGTTTCTCCAATATTAATAACAATTAGTGAACATAGATACCCTATTAGAGACCCGATTTTGGGTGAATACCCGGTATTCACCCTTAAATATAAAAACCCGGGTATTTTACATCACTGGATGTGCAGCATTGGACTGCTCTAATCTATCCAAGAATGTATCCAAATTTCACAGGTAACTCGCGATTCTTCTAGTATTTAGTCCGTATACATGAAAAACAGAATAATTTGGGACAGGTTGTGACTGTGTGGGTAGCGTGCTCTCTCCTCGGCCAAGTCGAGAGGTGGGTGGCCGGTCAAGTGCTCGGGCGCCACCACGTTTTATTGAAAACGTGGAAAATGGAAAGACGAGTTTTTTTTATTATTGTTCGTTTATTTAACGTCGGCCTATTTCCGCAACGAGGCCTAACATCGACGCCGGTGAATGCTTTCCTCCACTATACCGGAAATTTTGCCGAGGCGGAAAAGACGAGGTTCTGTAGATCCTTTTATTCATAAATAATAGGGAGCGATTGGGGATTTCTGCTCGAGAGTCGGGGTCATAGACGATGGCACGAGGACGAAGAGATTTGTAAGCGAAAGCGATGCGCGAGTCTGTGTAGGCTTGGCGCGCTTGGACGTGTGCGTATGGAGGAGAGACCCATGCGGTTATTCACCAGGCACGCTGGGTCAGTCGAAAGGGAGCCCGTGTGGTTGTTTACCAGACACGTTGGGAGCTATGAATAGGAAAGACTCGTGCGGTTCTGCACTAGCACGCTGGGTCAGTCGAAAGGGAGCCCGTGTGGTTGTTCACCAGACACGTTGGGAGCTATGAATAGGAAAGACTCGTGCGGTTCTGCACTAGCACGTTGGATCAGCCAGAAGGGGGCCCGTGCGGTTGTCCACCAGGCACTTTGGGCGAATCGGGAGAAGAGGCCCATGCGGTTATGCACCAGGCACGTTGGGTCAGTCGGACGGGAGCGGTGCGGTTGTCCACCAGGCAAGTTGGGCACGTCGGAAGGAGAGACCCGTGCGGTTATGCACAAGGCTTGGGCGCTTTGGAAAGAAGAGCCTATGCGGTTTGCCACCAGCACGTTAAGGCGGAGTCGTCGTCTTAGCTGAGTTCCTTGCGGAGCGAAGCCGACACGAGACTGATCGTCCAGTGGCCGTGCGCGCCGTTATATAGACGCGATCGGTGGTGGAAGAGATGCGCGCGCGCTGCGCTAGTGCACCTACTCACCCGATGTGCCTGCCGGAGTATCGGCGGTGCTTGTGTAGCTATGTGGCTCTGTCGCGGGAATTCATTTCAAGGTTGTCCTTCATCCGTCATGGGAAGGGCCATACCTACACCATGGTGAAGAGGATCAACGACGTCGTGAATCGAATCCAAAGAGCCACTACAGCCGAGATGAGTTGTTCACTTGGATCGACTCGCACAATAATACTGGGGAAATAACTTAGTGCCTGCTCGGGAAGAACAAATGATAGAGCCAATACGTACCTAGTGCGACGATTCATGTGACTTGTATATTAGTAACCAATGCAGCAATAAACAGTGTGTATTTGGACGTTTTCTAAATTATTAGAGTAGGTACTCGAAGAAAATTCGTAACACTACTTTGAATCCTCTTCGGCAATCATTCATGGAGAAGGCGAAGTCCATCAAAGTTGGAAGCTGATACCTTGTGACAAGGTTGATGATTCATTTCCAAATTTCCCGCCATTAATTATCCACGCACCACGACGAGTAATAGAGCGCGCAAATTTGACATATTTGTCAGAATTTGTGACAGACCCAGGAATTAGTTCGAAAATGCTCCACTTGAATGCTGGTATAGGCTGTCTGATTTCTACATGATTCTAGTGGGCTGCGATTCAGACCGCGATCAGGCAGATGGCGACCAGAAACACAGCCCACTCGAGTCATGTAGAAATCAGACAGCCTATAGTCATTTTGCCGGTAGTCTATAGGCACTGTGCGGATTTGCTTCAGCGCCAAAAGATGGAGTAAAAAAAGGAAGCAGTTATCCAACGACACAGGCAACTCGCAAACCTTTTCCTGATCTTGAGAGGTACGCGTATGAGACGAGAAAACTCCTACTTGTGCTGCTTTGACAATTGAAGCAAAGTGGAGGAATTGCTCTCTAGTTTTCAGCTTATTCGAGATAATTCAAATTGTAATCAGACACCCATCGAACGCGCAACAGAAAGCTCCAACTATACTTGCATCGTAAAAGTATAGATCGGAAGCGCAAAATGCAGGAGTCGTTGGCCGTCAAGGGCTCTGGAAACTAATTAGATAGTGAAGGTAGATACGTAGGTACAAATTATTGCTCACTATAAATGTACTGAAGCGTCCATGTGTCGTTGCGCTGCTTTGAAGCATTTTCGATACGAACGATACCGCGCTTGTATATAAATAATAAGGTACACAGAAAAACGTTGCCGTCGTGTTGATGTTCAGTTTACTAAAAGTGCATTTCTTGTTTATCTATTAATGGAAACTTGATCAAAGGAACTTCCAAGATGCTTTTGTGTACGGATTCTTATCTCATCTGGGCTGCTTCTGCTGCCATTAGATTCATATTTCCTGGTATACTTATTTCCGAGAGAACATTTCACTGACGGGATTCACACCTAGAAAAATAAGAGAAAAACTTGATATTTTGAAATTATATCTTCTACTTTAATGGCATCGGTTATTCAAAAATGCTGAACAAATTTGAGCAAAAATTTCATTCACCTGTCAAATCTGACATTCTAGCAATGGAAGTGGCAGTTTTCTATTGTTGTTTGAACCAATCAGATTCAAATTAGGCGATAATTTGCCCAAGTGCATTTTGCGATAATTTTCGATAATTTGCACTAGTGCATGAATCGATAATTTTTGTGTGTTTATATACTAAGACCAACAGCAGACATCAAATCAAATATGTCATACAGTATACAGTAGTGCCATCGTGCACCTCAGGACCTCCTTCACTATTCTTGGGAAGCACTAATTGGGAATATTATGTCGCCGATATAATTCCTTGAACCACAAAAACGGAGTCCTGTGCTGCAACGGCTTGGCGATGTAGGCCAATTTTTCCACAAATTCGTCTGTATAAGTAGGTGCATCACCCAAGGAAGCTTGCGACCCTGTGGTTATTTTTTGGTCGTAGGTAGTGGTAGTCATTCCCTGACGACAATGACTAGAGTGACTAGTAGTTGACAATGTCATAGCCGTGAAAGATTTTTTGATTCATGAAATTTTCTGATAAAATATAACTCGTGCAATGAAAATGCAACTATAATTTTTGACAAATCTTTACTCATGCAAGTTAAACTAGATAAAGCACTCGTGCTCTTTCCCAACTAAACTTGCACATTTTCCAAAAATTATCGATAATTTTCGTTGCACTTGTTATATTACTACTGATAATTCCTTATTATGCACGCATTCGGGCGGTGAAAATTTCATGTGCCATCATTTATTAGTCATAATAACTTGAAAACTATCTGATGGATTCGAATCAAATTCGTCAGAAAGCAAGGCAAAAAAAAAGGAAGTTTTTGGCAACAGTCGCAATATTCCACTAGGTATTGTTTGGTCGAGGGCTACGAGTTTCCAAAGTTACAGAACAGCCTTTCCTGCTCGAAATAAATCAGTAGGAACCGGACATTCACCGGGCCAACGACCGGGCCGGACGTTGTCGTTGCGGTACATATCATCGACCATGGTCACAGAATATCAAACCAGAAGCGACACCCTATTGTTGTAGCATTGTTGTTGCTGTGACTAGATTCTATGACCTTGGAACTGCCAGGTCTTTCGGGACTAGTATTCCTGTCAAGAGATTTGAAATGTTCCAGAGAAAAATACACCAACTACCTACTTGATATTTGGTGAGAAAGTCTTCTGTCAGTGGAATCTATAGTCAGATGGCAGATTCACCATCCTTTCCTTTGGAATCCTGGTGATTCCTTTTTGGCGCATGCGGGAATATTGTAGGGACATAATTGGAACAAAGCCTGTTCTTTTAATCATTTGAAAACAGTAAGTACATATCACAAAAATGAGCCGCACGCATTTTGATTTTCCCGAAGAGACGCTCCAATCTTATTCATCAAGTCTTCGCGGCTGCAAGCTTCTAGCCGAGCTTCTAGCCATATTGTCGCTCTGAAGAATAAGATATATTATGTAGAAGTAGGTAGATAAGACAATTTTGCTGAACAAAACAGCTACCTTTATTCACTTTCTTCCTTCACTTTCTTGGAAATTAGGTATAAACTGCTCGTCAAAAGTTAAGCATAGACCAAAATTTGCTCCGATTTCAAGCAAGGATTTCTTAGGGAAAAGATATCCGATTTGAAAAAAATTTATGGTGCCTGGTAGAGCTTTTCTTCAGCTATAAGACGCTATGTCGACTTACGTCACCATTGACTTTGTCCACCATATACAGGATGCCAAAGGAAAGAGTGTCAAAAGTGTTAATTTTTGAAGTCGTGGAACTTTTTTAGAAAAAATTCCCGATTTTTTCTCTCTTGAGTTTTAGAAAGCGGATATCGATATCTCGAAACGGTTTTTGACTTTTGATCGTATTTTGTCTCTTCAAAGAGTTCTTGATTTTTTTGTGAAACTTGGATTTTTTTATGCAGAATTTGCTAGGGCTGTAGCTTTTTCTTGAAAATCCACAGAAACGTACAGAATTGCTGAATGGATCATACCATGAGGAAATTTGACCTCATGGGCTTCCAGAAGAGGTTATCCTCTGGACCTCTTCAGGGGAGCTGCCCAATGAAGCATGCTGCGACATCACTTTGACACTTATTGAACCCCGCATGAATGAAAATGCAAGACTTGTAACCATACGTTGCATCAAAATTACCATGGTTACCAATTAGTCCCATCATGGGTGATTTTGTTACTGCCCAAGTCACTGGAAATTTCCAGAAGTGATGATAGAACCATAATTCTTTTTTTGATTTCAATCGGACACATTATTGGTCATTCAAACATGATGTGCAAATTTTTCACGTTCATGCTTTTTCAGTGGTAGGGGGTGATTTTGACGTTTGTCATGTTGGAACTTTTTTTCTCATACTTGTTATCATTGAAATGTCGACATAAATATATACTGTCATTTCCAGCTGATCAATTTCAAGTTTGCGTCCGGTGTTTTTCTTTCTCAAAGTCCAGATTTCCTGAGAAAACCTTTGTTAGTCTTTTGTTTTCACTACTGATGTTAAGTGGTAGATTACATTCATGCTGACATTTCAATGATGATAAGTACAAAAAAAAAGTTTTGACATTACAAACGTCACAGTTACCCCCCTCTACTGAAAAAGTATAAACGTGAAAAAATTGCACACCATACTCGAATAGTCGATAATGTGTCCGATTGGAATCAAAAAAAGAATTATGGCTCTATCTTCACTTGTCTAGGAGATATCACTTCTGGAAATTTCCATTGACTTGGGCAGTAACAAAATCACCCATGATGGGACTAATTGGTTACCATGGTAATTTTGATGCAACGTATCGTTACAAGTCTTGCATTTTTATTCATGCTGGGTTCAATAAGTGTCAATGTGATGTCGCAGCATGCTTCATTGGGCATCTCCCTTGAAGAGGCCCAGAGGATAACCTCTTCTGGGGGCCCATGAGGTCAAAGTTTCCCATGGTATAATTCATCGAGCAATTGTGTACGTTTCTGTGAATTTTCAAGAAAAAGCCACAGCTCTAGCAAATTCTGCATACAAAAATCTAAATTTCACAAAAAAATCAAGAACTCTTTAAAACAACAAAATACGATCAAAAGTTGAGAACCGTTACGAGATATTGATATCCGCTTTCTGAAACTCAAGAGACAAAAAATCCAGAATTTTTCCTAAAAAAGTTCCACGACTTCAAAAATTAACACTCTTGACACTCCTTCCTTTGACATTCCGTATATCATGGACAAAGTCAATGGTGCCGTAAGTCGACAAAGCGTCTTGCAGCTGAAGAAAAGCTCTACCAGCCACCATAAACTTCTTTCAAATCGGATATTTTTTCCCCAAGATATCCATGCTTGAAATAAGAGCAAATTTTGCTCTATGCTTAACTTATGACGAGCAGTTTATATCACACCTTTCCGCTTCCTTTGGGAACTTGAAAAAGGTGTCTTTTTGAGGGACGAATTATCCACACATCCACGTACCGCACAAGAAAAGTCCCGTACCGCACTCATTTTTTGTTGTTTAAAATCTAGTCGAATTTGGCACTGACAGAAAACGTCAAGATTACCCATTATTTTGAAGTTGATGGAAATACTAAATTCGGTGTAGGCAACTAGATGAAACCGATTTTTGTGGTCAGTGTCGCTTCTGTATTATTATTCTGTGCCATGGTTACCCGACATACACCTGTTGAAATTAATTTCTTTGACAGGGGTTATCGGTGGTGAACGTTATTGGGTCATTCTCTAGGTATATAGCGACGTCGGCAAGTGCAATGTCTTTGTCACTACTATGATGCTCTAATCATTACAGTCTGATGGAACTGGAAAAGGTAATCCGTCGTGGTGAAGGTGAATGAGAGGTTCATAAACAGGCGCAAATTTGTCATTCTAGACTCTCAAGCTGCCAAATTCACTTTGCAGTTTTTGAAGCAGGTCCTGACCTTCCTCTCGAAGGAATACCAATAGGGCGTATATCAATCAATAGGGCTATAATCAATTTCACGGCTTTCTGCATTAGACCAAGCTATGGAAAAATGATGTTCTGTTGATACGAATGATACGGGTTGTCTGCACGTGCAATTTTTATTGTGACACCTTGTCACCGTGTCGAGGTATCATGTACGCGAAAGTGAAAAATTTTGAGCATACGTCAGGAATCGTGAGCTTCTTCGGAGTGCTTTGCGTGTAGACGATAAGGGACATGGTCTTTACTGGTTGGTTGGTCTCCGCCAGGGTTGTTACGTTTTTGGCGGCTACTAATGAATGATGTCGAAGTTCAGCAGGATACTACTCGGATGATAAGGCCCACCGCCAAAAAGGCTACATCTATTGATGCACATCACTGGAGTTGTGAGCACTAGGTACCTACTCTAACTCTAGCTCTAGCTATTTCACCTACTGCAACAGCAAGCAAGGTATGAAGACACATGCTGGCAGACAGCACAGTGGACCTACCTACTTACGTCCAAATTGTCTCGTTTCCGTAGAGTTCAACTCCATAAATTATTGTCCAACTATCCATATTGTCCATCTAAAGAATAAGTTTTCTCTTGGGCAGTGGGTTTTTCTTTTTTACATTCCATTTCTTCACGGCATCACGGACTTTCGGCATAATTTTCTCAGTGGCCGGAAAAAACTTTATAGTCTTGGCGAAGACCCACCATCCAATGAAGACAATGTCCCTTATAGTCCACACTGCTAATCACTCGAAGGAAACTAACAATTCCTCGCATATTCTCGAAAACTTTCATTTCCGCTTACATGACTCTCCGAGACGGTGACAATGTCACAATAAAAATTGCACATGAAGATGGCTAGGTGCCATTCGTACCAAAGCAACCCATTTTTTCCATGGCTTGCTCTGATGCATAACGCCGTGGAATTGATTACAGTAGAAGTTTTGGTTGTGAGGATGATGCATTTTTGAATCCTGCATGCAATCACATTCCAACTTCCCTCCCGAGGGGACGTCTCAATCAAAATTATTATTTACGTCGCTGGACACCGCGGTGAATGTGGTCCATGTTTTCTAAAAAATTTTGATGTTTAGTTATTGTAAAAATATTAGGTTTTGCAAAATCAAGTTTCATTCAGGTTTTCGTGATGCGTAGGAACTCGGTCGTTATCTTGCTGTCCCCCAGCGTTTAAATTGGATTCAGGAGGACTCCGCCGGTTTTGTGTTCGAGTACTTCATGCACTCGTTGGATAAAAAAAAGCGACGCGTGTGATGGCGGCGGTGTGTATGGTGAAGGGCCGGCGCTTCCTTTTCGGTAAACATCCCCTGGACTTTTTATGTTCACGTGTCGTTAGAATGCCGTGAAAAATGGTGTCGAATTCCGGAGTGAGGTTGTTTATTGGTCGGCTAAGAGCGTCGCTATCTGCACTCAGCAATGGTATGATTTACTACCCGATATAGACGCCATGCTGCGGTGTATACCGGATAACATGGACGATTTATGGATCCGCTGGCTAAAATAAACCCGATTTTAATTATCGCCGGCATTAAAATTAAATAAAACACAACCGCACCGAACCAACGGCAACGGCACCGGAGAGATACTCGGAACTCGGTCGCGATGAGATCCGCGCGCTTGCTGCGCAATATTTGCTTGGGTACTCCAGCATCGATTTCGAAACGCACTCACTGGGCTGGAATGATACCGCGTTGCAGTTGCAGTTTGGAAGGTGATGTCTGAAAGCGGCCAAAAAGTTCGGCGTTGAGGCAGTTCCTATTTTCTTTCTGTATTTCAACTTCAACCAGTCAGTTAAGGCTGCTTCTACGATCTTGGATTCACTGCCTGTGACCGTACCCCATTGGAAAAGATCGGCTGACCAAAAAACCGAAACAGAGTTACCTCAGAAATAACAATAGGGTAGTGACCACCATCGAAAAATAAAAAAAAAATCATACCAATCGAATGTAGAGCCTTAATAGTAAGAGTACGTTTCAATCTTTTGACAGTAGTGGGGATGACCCCACCTCCGTTAGGGTGTCCCTTATATTGTAAAAATTTCGATTTTTTTCTCAAGTCACTCCGAAGTTTTCTCATTCGTTTCCATTTCCAAAAAGGAGTTTTTATGCAAAATTTCAACTTCACCAGTTGATTTTTCACCCTGCCACAAGATATTTCAAATTTTGTTCAAAATCAGGTAATGCGATCAACAATTTTTTTTTATAACAAGGTCATTATACTGAAAAATTGTTATAATTGTTGAATAATCAAGGTAGATAGGGTGTGTACTGATATAAAAGAATGAGATCATGGAAAAAAATATCATTGTGAGACTTAAAAAAATATTACAGGTATAAACATTAAACTTACAATGTGCTTTTTCATAGAGCTTCTTTAGTACAGTGAATTTCTCGACGAGAGACCTGAGATACTGATTGGTTTTGTAAGTTCAAGGATATGTGCCGAATTGAATTCCCTATAACATAAACAGATCGCCATGAATTGCACTGCAGAGGTTTGAGTTATTCAAGGAGGAAAATGACATTTCGGCAGGATTCATACTCTATATTTTGAACGAGAACTGCTATCTCCTCCTCTCAAATAACTCAAAACTCTGCAATGTAATTCATGGCGATTTTATTTATGTTATAGGGAATTCAATTCTGCCCAGATCCTCGAACTTTTGAAGATAAGCTACAATTTTTTTCGATAGTTTGAGCTATTTTCATTTAAAGGTGCATGCAGTGCTCTGGTCATTGGTGGACGCCGCGCCAGGCCAGCTCAGGTTCAAATCAATTTTTAATCTCGAAAAACAAAATTATTATACATTGAGCGGATGATTTTCGTATAACAGTAGCCTCTAACAGTGAAAAAAAAAAAACAATTTGTCAAAATTACAGAAGAAAGCAAATTTCTTCAAGTTAACCAGTTGAAAACTTGTTTTCATCTAAATTTACACATCTGATTCGAGTTCAGGAGATTGAGTTTAGTCGGAAAAGATATCAAACTTGTCGTGATAGGTTCTATATGGCTAGGAAAACAAAGAGACCCACCTAACCGAGCTTACCCCCTCCCCCACGACACCCCTTCAACAATGATCGACATTTTTTGTGCCGAAAAGGTACCAATGGGATATGATGGATCTAATTACGACGTGATTGCTTTCAATCGATTGACGGGTTACATCCCTTCCACTTTATGTTGAGATTTTCTAAACCTTGTGGTCTTGCTTGAAACCCACAAAGATATAGGGTGTGTACGCAGGCCAGAACTAATAGTAATTGTCTTTGACTTGTGAAAGTGACGTTAGAATACACAGCCCACTTTGTCTGTGACTTGTTAAAGTGACGTTTGAATGCATAGCCCACTAACATAAAACAAAAAAGTATGAAATGAAGACCAATACTCATTTATGAATACTCATGCTACCAAGCAACTTTTCAACGACATTCGAGATCTTGTGGCAGGGTGAAAACTCAACGTATCGAGTTCAAATTTTGCAGTGATGCTTTAAAATTCATAAGAATCAAAATAAAAGAAGTTCACGTGGTCCATGAAAATGTTCACTTTTAAGGGACACCCTAACCTCCGTTGCCTGTGTGTCAGTGTTGACGTTGACGTTTGCTAGCATAACATAACCATTGAAGTCTGATGTAGTTTTGAAATATTCATAAATCATGAAAGATTTCACCAACTTTCCATATTTTCAAGCAAAACAACTAAACAACACGAATCACCGCACAGATATACACAAAGCGTTAACAATATAACAATCAGCTGTTATGAGCGTTGACGGGTTGACGCTAGTGCTTTTTGTAGTAAGTTCTGTAGTGTTGTCAAACCTGCTTCTCCGCCTATGAAAGATTGTGACGTCATCGCGTCAAATTTGAAATGATCGAAAACTTTCATAATTTTTTTTCACCAAGAAAACTTACGGAAAAAAATCTGTTAACTATATAGCGTCACTTATCAAGAAGTGAACTTCAAGAAAAAATAATAAAAAAAAATCGGTCACTACCCTACTGCACAACAGAACAAAACTTCGGACCTTCAAGAAGACAAACCCTGAATTACCCAATAAGTGGCAACTTCAACAGACAAATTGAATAACTCTGTCTCCCCACCTCGCAGTGTGTATAACAAAAAAACCTTGTCCTGAAAATTGTTCTGCTTTTAAAAAGCTATATGACTGTAAAAACGTTCAAAATAAATCCGACGTCAAACTGGGCAAGCTCTTGAAAATGTAGGTCTTGGAGTTTGGTATGAGTTTTTTAAGTTTCAACACGTCACAGGATAGGAATTCTTAACGACCATCAACATCTCATGAGGTCGACACCATCTTCCGTATTTTACGTGCTATGCGACACACGGCGCCTCTTGCATTCAGCAAGCATTCCAACTAAATCGAGAAGTTGTTGTTTTCGAGGCGAAAATCCGACCGTCCCCGGCAGAGATCGAAGGCTCACAGGATAGTCCGCTCTGGGTGCCAAATACAGTGTAGTAGGGCAGTTCAACCTATCTTTTCCCAGTAATGTTATCAGTAATATCAATTGGAAATATTGTAAACGCTGCTGTTGAACTTATCAATGAAAATTGCTCACCTTTTCTGTCTGACATTTTCCACTGCATGAATCAATTGAGCCGATGTGAAAATGTGGGAAATGATATCAAACCCGCCACTTTTTCATGTTCTTCTGGGGGAAGAATGAAAACAAATTTTTGCACTAGCCGAAGAATTCAATTTTTTCAACATTGAAGAACGATAGCGACATGGCGATGATGCTGTTGAGGTTCATGATAGTCATACGTTTTCTCTTTATTTTGTAGATACAGGGTGGCCCAACGAAAACAGAACAGAGGGGTTTTCGGGCATTTCACCTTATTTTTTTTGAAAAAGGCTCGAACAGGTCGATTTTTATACCAAGGGGGACATCTGAAACATACATAAGCGAATTTCTATCTTTAGCCTGTCCCCGAGGTTGCATGATAAAGCAGCTAATAGCCGAATGTCCGTAAAAGAAGTCATTTAAAAAAAAAATAGGCTAGCTTATGCGGACCGTAACATATTTTTCTGAGGCCATGCTTACGGTCAAACTGCCTCGCTTGTTTGTTCTTGCATCTTAATCTTCTGGAGTCTTCATTGACTTTGCAAATGGTCATAATATAAAGTCGGGCCCATTTTCAGCGAACTTCCGAGCACCCGGTGAGCTTTTCTGTGATGCATTCGAATTTGACGTAGCTCTATACTGAGCCAAGGAAGTGTTGACATAGGCTTCTGCAGGTTTCTCCCTTCTTAAGCTTTTTGAAAGCAAGTTGAAGGTGTCACTGAAGCGCTCTGCTGCCCATTTGACTGATGATTGAACGGTTCGTGATCAGTTCAAAGGATGAAGGATCTGCCGAAAATCATTTTGTGGAACTTGGTTATTTCAAAAATCAGTGACAAGATCTCCTTATTTATATGACTGTAGTCTCACTTTTCTGTAGTCTCACTTTTCTGTAATAAGCGTTCTTGATGCGTGACAGATAACCTTGATTTCTCAGTTGATGGAAAAACGGTACATGATACAAGCTCCAACTCCAGTACTTCATGCATCGACCGCAACGATTTTTTCTAACATGGGGTTGAACTGCGCCATCAGTAGATTTTGACTGTAGAACCTTCTTTGAACTTTCTCAAGTCGTTGCAGCTATTCGCTGAGTTGCGGAGGCATTGCTTACACGCCATGGGCGTCTGGGTACCGGTGCTGAATACCGGTTATGTATGAGGCTTCACCTTTGTGTCTTTTTTTCACTCATACCCATCTCCGAACTGGATACTTCTGAGTACTGACTGAGAACTTCATCGATGATATTTGATCAAGTGGTCACCTGATTATAAAAGTTCGTGTTTGGCTGTTCCCACAATTTGAAATCTGCGATCCAATCACCTAGTGTGCATCCAGGTATGAGGGCGCAGCATGACGGAACAAGTCAGGTTCTTGGTGACACTTCCGACAAGTGACCCTGCAGTTGAAATCGGTCAGAAGTTTCAGCTGTTCTCAAGCATTCTTCGTTTTTTGGTGCGCTGTCTTCCTGGCGGTCTTGCCAAACCTATCGATAATTATTCTGATTTTACTGAATATGCTCGAGTTTTCTTTTCATGTTTTCCCCAAACTCTTCTTGCTTCCCACATTGCAATATTTTTTTTTGTGTCCAACTATGCCGCACTAACTGCATTCGTGTAAGTTTTGAACGAACAATATTTTTTGGAGAAATGAATGGAAGGTAAGGATTCAATGCGGAATTCCATGTCGTTTTCTGTTCGTGAGTCTACTGTTCTGAAGCCTCCTTTCCTCCTATACTTCTGTCAGTTTTGACAAAAACTGATTTAGCGCTTCATGAGCTGTTTCCGCTGCATGAACTGAAGAATTGCAGCCGGCGTGAATACATGGAATCTTATTTTTTTTTTATTATGAATTGTCGAGCGTGAGGGTGTCGCTGTTTAATTAGAACTTGCATAATGCCATGGCTACCCGTCCACCATCAGTCGTTTCGTCCGATAGTTAACAGGGTATTGAGGTGTGGGTTCATTAACAATCAAAAACAATTGAATTTTTTTATTCAAGTTAGTGTCGGCGACAGAATTCTGTATGCTGAGTGCCAATAATCATCGTAATTGATATTGAAAAATTAATTGTTATTGGCTGATGCGTTGCAAAAACTTTGCGAATACCTTGCGAGCCAGTCAGAAACGTTGCGCCTTGCGTTGAGGCTATACGTTGCGTATTTCATAGAGCGGCATATTCTCTCACGGTGGATATGAGAATGGAGTATTATACTTTTGAAAAATTTTCTTTTTTTTTGATGGAATCAGAAACTATATTGAAAAATAACTGACCCGTATTTTTTTATTCAGCCAAAAATAGTATCGTTTGGCCACAATAAATAAACGAAATTCCTATATTCTGCCTATTTCTGACGTCATTTACACAGGCAGTATAGGCGGTGACTCGCTGTGACGTCAGAACTAGTTGATGTTATTTATTTATTGCGCCTAAACGGTACGGTTTTTAACTGAATAAAAAAACACGGGTCAATTATTTTCTCGATTATTTTTCAATGTAGTTTCCATTTCAATCAAAAAAAAAAATTTAGTATAATACTCCATTGGAATACTAGTGAGCTAAGACGAAACACAAACCTGGCATGGTTTCAAGAGTACGGCTGTAATTTGCTTGAAACCTTGCAAAACATGGAATTAAGTAGATAAACATCCCGAACGCATGCCGAGCAAGAACTCACCCTCAGGCAGTCGATAATGATTGTAAACAAATCGTACTGCTCAAGAATTATTTAATAAACTTCGTCGATTCCGTTTTAATCAAAGCTTGCTCCGAGCTTTGGAACTTCATTTCTTTTTATACCAAAGCGTATAACGAGCTGATGCTCCATTCGATTTCCAGGTAGGTATACGCTATATCTCACATGCCAGAGAGACAGACTGGCAATTTTCTGCTGTGAAATCGGAAATTTCCACGGAAGCAGTGGCAGTGCCTAGTCCCAAATGCAACAATAACAATAATTATTATTGTTATGCAAATCAGCATGTGTTTTAACCTGAAAAAAAAATACACGCAAGTCGCGTGAGAGTGGTTGGTATCAAATTGATATGTACAAAACCAGGCCCCGATGATATGGATCGACGCCTCTATTTACATGTAATTATTAAAGGGTTGTGAATTGACAGCTGTGTAAAGTTGTAGCACACACTATGCTCTCAAACAATAAATTGATATTAACGTTTGATTACAAGCCGTAATTAACGTTATATGAGAGTTCGTGTTCATTAGCCGTCAAATGAGCCTGAAATTCGGTGCGCAAATTTAATCTGGATCTAAGTGAGAGCGCGTGTGACGGAAACGGAAAAGCAAATTTGTTTAGATCCTATCGTCTCGGATGTTTTTGTGTAATGGAATTTCGGCCGTGAACTTGAAACTTGTGACTTTTGCTACTCACTTGCTGCTCAAGAAAATCCAAAGGTTTTGTAAATTTCAACTGGCGCCATCATGTACCTACCTATACCCAGGTGAACCAAGCTCCAGAAAGACGCTGGAAGCCACAAGTGTATCCCGAGCCGGTGTTTGTCAATCTTTTCGGAGGACTTACATCGTCGCTTTTAAAATTCGATGCGACGTCATATCGTCGAAGAATATCAGGTTAGACGAGAGCTTTATGAAAAGGGACGTTACACGAAAAATGTTTTGAAAACATGGAGGTGGTTTTTTTTCTTCAATTTACCTAGACACGTAACTAATGGAGCTTTTGAAACCAGCGTCGTCTGTTTTATGCCGAAATGTGGAGGAATATGTAAATTGTAAACGTGCAGCTACTATGCATACTAAGACTACGTTGGAGATTATTTCAAAATTCAATTTTTGTGTAGGAATCGGCATGTGTGTGATGATGATCAATGGATATTGACATCGAGAAGAATATGCATTTGCCGCAGCATTCGTCTAGCAGTTTGCATTACGTTGAATTTTCAAGCTGGAAACTGGAAAGTTATGGAAATTATTTGGAATTTCTCGAATAATTTGATATGACGAATATTACCTATGTTGAAAATCGATACAAGTTTTCACCTTAATATGAGAGTGCATCGAACTAGCACTTTGGTAGTTAGGTACAGTTGGGAGCGAAATGATTCATACGGCACCGCTAAAAAGTCGGCTGGATTTCAGAAATGTTAGCTGATTGGATCGTTCTTGAATGTCAGTTTTGATAACGATCAATCTCTGATCAAAACTTGCATTCAAGGACAATCCAAGCAGCTAACATTTCTGAAATCCAGCCGATTTCCTAGCGGTGCCGTATGAATCATTTCACTCCCAACTGTACCTACCTACATAATTATATTGAAAGCGATAGGCTTCTATAATCCATCTTCAATTTCCAATCGAATGTATCCTGATAATAATAATGGTGTTAATACTAACCGAGAGCTGATTTAATTAGAGGCGCAACCATAACCGTATTAGAATGGGTCTGTGCTAACTGCCAACCAAGGAGGTTATAATTACGGCAGGAGAGAGTACAACCCAGCTTTTGGGCGGTGTAAGGTGTGAGTTGAAACCGCGAAGGGAAAGGGGTATGTCGAGGAATTGTGTATGCAATCCGCAAGACACGAACCATTCCGGTTTGACCTTGACTTTGAGTTAGTTCGGGGAATACACCGGATTGATTTTTTTTTTGGGCTCATGATACTTTCGACAATAAAACGACTGTATTATTGAACTCACTTGAATTAAAATTTACAAAGTGATGCTTTTCAAATGATTTCCACTCACTAAAATGCGTTTTTAGAACCCATCAGCCCGAGTTTCAGCTGCGAGGCCTCTTTCTTATTCCGGGGCTGTGCACTGTCTGATCTGATCATGCTGTCAAACTACCAGTGACATAACTGATATCAGCAGCGGACAGCCATCTAGCAGGCTTGTCACTTTCGTTTTGACTCGTCACGAGACTCACGAGGCTTCACTTATTTCAATTCACGCTTCTTCCTCCTCTTACTAGTTTTAACCCCGCATTGGTGATCAAAAAAACCATCGCACAGATAATTATTTATTTCTACACGATAGTTTGAATTGATTGCTTAACTTATTTCAAACTCTGCTGCCATCATGAATCAGGCTACCGTCCTCGCTACCGCCCTCTATTTTAATGAAGTCTTTTCAGATGGCAAAACAGTCACTGCCGAGTTGGACATCTTTGAGACTTCTTTGATGAAACAATGCTTGATGAATATTCAAAGAAACCATGAGGAATTTCGAACGCTGTTATGCCATCTATGGATGAAAGAGGTATTGCGACATTCACTGAAAAAATGTTCTTAATCTGTAAAAGAAAAAAGGTTCAGAAGCAAGAAGAGGGCAGCTTGCAATCCGTATTTTGACGTACCTTGACTCCAGCCGCCGGTGGAAGACTTTCCTGAGCTAAACAGCGTCGAAATAGTAGAAAAGAATCATCACTGTAAAACTGTAGAGTATATGTAGGTGAAACTTTGAGGAATAAACAAATCGAAAACTCCAGGACCAGTACCTACATCTGTAAGCTCCTATATGTATATAATAAATAACTACTAGATTTCTGTTATAATAAGCTCGAGAGGGAAGAAAACATTCTATGTTATTCTTAATCTCTTAAGATAGAATAGGAGCTCATTCTGCTACTGTATTCTGTATTTTGCTACTGTATTTTGCTTAATGATCTAATTGTCATCCTCATTCTCACTCCCAAAATCCCAACCAAGCTTCACCACTATTTTGATGAAGATTACGTCACTTCCCCACACAGCCAGGCTGTAAACGCCAGGTTGTAAACTGTTTGATACAGTGTGTTCATTTGGAAAGTTGTCACCCCTGATTTCTCGCCGCCAAAATTTTCCACAAGAAAACGTCGAAACAGGTCGATTTTTGTTTCAAGGGGAACATCTAGGACACATTCTGCCAAATTTTTATCTTCAGCTCCTCGACCTCACCCCACCTTAATTCAAAATTTCACATTGCATTACGTATCTTGTGATACATCAAATTAGAGGCAATGCAATTCCCTTTCCACCAAACATATTTTTATTATTTTCTACCCCCCCCCCCTTTTGTTAAATCCTCTCTCTATTATCGAAAGAAAAGTGTTCTCACTTTCCAGCAGAAACAGGTTGATTTCTATTTCACTTGAGTCATCTAAGACGCCTATGTCCAAATGTTCATTTTCAACCTCTTCGCCTTCACCTCACTTTACTTCAAAGGGGTGGTTTAAAAAAATTAGGAATATGTTTGACGGAAATACAATTTTATTGCCCTCAATTTGATGTATCACAAGATAAGTGATGCTATTTGAAATTTGAAAGTACAAGAGTAAAGTGGGGGCGAAGGGATTGAAGATGGAAATTTGGGCATACGTGTCTTAGATGACCCCCTTGAAATAAAAATCGACCTTTTTTTTGCTGGAAAGTCTATTTTTCAAGAATCAAGAGTTTATAGGGGAAAAAGTTCTTTCTTTAGCAAAGAGAGGATTTTCACAAGGGTTGAGGGTGGTTTAAAGAAATTGGAAATATGCGTGGCGGAAACAGAATTTCATTGCCCTCAATTTGATGTATCACAAGATTGGTAATGCCATTTGAAATTTTAAAGTAAAGTGGAGTGGGGGCGAAGAAGTTGAAGATAAAAATTTGACAAAATATGTCCTAGATGTCCCCCTTGAAACAAAAATCGACCTATTTTCGCGTTTTCATGTGGAAAATTTTGCCGGCGAGAATTTAGGGGTGACAACTTTCAAATGAACACCTGTGTATAGAATTCGCGGCAAAAATCTCTCATTTCAGTTTTTTTTATTGTGCTTGTATCAAGTTGTTTCATTTAGTGGGGGCACTAGGTGAATGAACCTTGCAAATGGTGATGAAAGCATGAAATTCGGTACACATACTCAGAATGAGCACCTCTCTTAGATAAGAGGTGGAGCCACGCCGAATTTTCACCGGAAGGGGGCTTGGGGGGCTCCTGAAAGTTTAAGGTGTTAGGGCTCCCACCAAACCGCTCATCAGTTCGTTTTATCAATCAAAAAGGAAACTCATGAATATATCGTAGAAATTGACGACGTTTATCGCCTTGTCCCGGAAATTTTTCATGATGAAAAAAAACAAGTTCTTCGGCAGAACACACAAATTGGTTTTATTTTACTTTCACCTACAAAGAATTTATAAGAAGATGTGCAACACGTTGTTTCCCACAAATTTGTATCCTCTGAATTCGTTTGTGGAGTCAAAATTTTGATGGTGTATCTTCTTGAACAGGGGCATTCCAAAGAGTAAGCTATTTTCGACACTAAGTTCAAACAATTTTTTTTCAATGTTCTGGATCGAAATTACTGAATTCCTTCCAGCAATGCATACCCTGAGTCCTTCTTTGGAAGTACCGCGTGCGATTGAACGTGGAGTAAATCCTGGAACACTATCAGAATTTTTCTTCTGTGATGCTACTATCCACTCTCGACCGGGGCAATTAGGTTCCTACACAGCATGCGCGGAGTGTATACACGTTATTTCAATATTATGACACAATTTCAATCATAAAAAATTTGACTGAACCGAGAAAATACCCTGCATCGTGTCTTGCACCTCTTTTGAAAACTGGGCCAGACAAAGCCCCGCAAGCGTAGACGACAAGATTTTTGGCAGTGGGGTACTCATGTATCTGTTAAAAGTTGAAACCACGTGCCAACCTGTGCATTATTTCAATAATAAGCATTCATTTTCCAACAGGCATCACACCATACAAGTACAATAAAAAACACAGGTGACCTGTACATAAGGTTAGTTCTGGTACAGTAACAGTAAAATAAACGTTGGAGCTTTGATGATGCTCTTGGTATCAAAAACCTGAGCCGGCCGAGCAAAAATGGACAGTCAATGTTCTCCCGACCAAGCTGCACAAGAAATGTCTAATTTTCTAATTTTTGAGACATTCGTCTTTCATTCCTGCCTCAAAATAGAGTCTCAGTGTGTATCCCGGATGGATATCGTGTGGGACTCGTGAGTATCGAATCAACCACGGCCTACGGGTAAAGTTGCCGATGTGTATCGCCAATTTTCTGGTTATTTTCAGATACTCGAAGAACAGTCTTAAAAAGATGGCAAGAGATAGAAGGGGTCCGGACATTAGAATGCGTGTAGCTCACAACTATAAACTTCCCACGAAGTGGCAAGACTTTCTGGAAGAGCCAGAAAACAAGAAAGAACTTTTCAAGCTTTTGGCTAACGGTATTCCAACGACCGGGGAGGTGGTCTAGTACTCTACAAGAGGAACGAGCGTCGAGCAAACTCTACCCGGGACAACCTGACTGGTTTAGCGTATTGTAATCATGAGGAAACCGATACCCGAGTCTACGTGCACGTAGCGGACCCCACGCGGGAGGGCCGTGCAAAGGTGATGGTCTACTCATGTGACACAGATGTTTTCATCCTTGCGGTATCTGCCCTCGTGCTGCTGGAAGGAGCTCTCAAGGAGCTATGGATTCGTCACACTGTCAGTAATGCTCACAAACTGGCATCTCAGGGAGATGATTGGGTGCAAATATGGACCACCGTGGTTCCCAACAGAGTAGACCTGGACCTTCGACTACTAAAATATACTATAGACACATTTGTTTACATATTTCCACGATCCAACAACTAGAAACATTCTAAGGACTGCAGACAGAAGATGGCGGTTGATGTCATACCTCATGACGCGCAAAGGGCAGCTATCCCAAGAAACAATGGTGCACCAGTGGTTCGTGTGCAAAAACCTGGACTATATAAACCCGGAATTAACATTTCACAAGTAAGAAACATGTGAATAAGTTGGGTTACCGGCAGCCAGTGGCTTCCGCCAGTCGCCATCTTCTGTTAGCACAGCCCCCCCCGCTTACTTCCCTTTCTTCTCGTCCTCGTACGTACGAGGTACCCTACGTGCTACCGAAGCAGAGATCGACTCATCAATACCATAGATCAATACCCCAATCGATGGTCAGGTATACGCCGACCCGGAAAAATTGCTGAAACGCACTAATGTCCCACTCCGCATGATCGTTTCTGGCCCCCTAGCGCACATGAATGGAAGAGGGGGGTTTAACAAATTATATATTCCTATGTTTTCAAGTGTGCTAAATCCAACGAAAGCCCCCGCGTCTTCGTCCGACTCTTAGTTCCCGTTCTACAGGCTGATGTAAGTAGCATTACAGGGTTTTCCCCTGGAAGGTAGGCAACCGCCCCTCCCTAGCTTTTTGACAGTGTTGCCACCGTGGCAACACTTCTCAAAAGTTACCTTAGGTCATGTACTATTAGTGTGCAAGAGCTCAAACCGTCAGGAAAAAATGCAAGGTTGGTTTCACTAACAGCCCCACTAATATAATGACATTGGAGGTAACAGGAACCGTCCAGGTATTTCCGGGCATTTTCGTTTAGAAACTCCCCTGGAAAATTTTCCATGGACAGGTAGATTTTAAATTCGAGGGGAAAATGTGTTCAGCGTGAATTCAATGTTCTTGCTCACACCCCCAAGCCAGGGTAACCGCCCTTCCCTGGGGTGACCCCAGAGATTTCTTTTCATTTTATTGTGAAAATAATTAAGTCGAATCTCCTGTGCTCAAGTAACGATTTTTTTTAACAATTCGAAAACTCTCAACTCACATTTTTATAATAAAAGTAGGTATGGTCACTCACCCAAGGTAGATTATATCATTATATTCAGGTATGGAGAAAAAGAAGCTATCGGGTAGGTACCCAGCTTGATGTTTCAGGGAAAAGCTCTCTGATGTCGCCAGACTCACGCTCCTCAAAGGACTTGTTTCTCGTTTCATAACACTGGAAATCGCTAATCTAACTCACTTCACTCTGGAGTGGGGTGCAAAATAGCTACAGTTGAGTTGCAGTTAATTCAACTTCAGGCTCTCTCACTTGAGCACGTAATTCTAAAACAACAGCACATACCGCATTTAGTGATAAAGAGCTCAATTTTTCCATGTCTCCTATTTGATTGTAGACAAAAGAGCGCCAGAGTTATGGCTCGTTAAGAATTTAACATACAGAAAAATGACTGAGGTGTGTAACAAGATTCTTTCTCTGGATTCCCGAGAATAATTGAATAAGCGCTTACACTCCACATCCTCCCGGTGGAGGAACATCGCCGTAATGGCGCTTCGCTGGGTATGAAAAATGCCGCCGCACATATGCACACGATCCTTGCAAATTGTTGTTCATGGCGGCCTGCCCGGAGAAATGAATAAATAAGTGAGAAGAACTGGATTTGGTGTATATGCCAGATTTCTTCCGCTTGTACAGAGTTTTTTCACACGGACGTTGTGCCATGTTTTCAATCTCGCGAAAGGAGGCGTGCTAGAGGATGCATGAAAAATGAGCGGGGGATGTTGGTGATTCCCCCAGATTTAGCACTAACCCGGCGCTTGTTGGTACAAGTGCTTAGGAAGTGGCTTCCGGCCAGTATGGCCGTGTGGAATTTATTTCGCAGCAAAAACTGTAACTGCGGCAACTGTAGGAAGTCTGTTTGTTGAAATAAAACGGTTGACAGTCCGAACGTTGCGCTCTACCTAGTTAGAATTATGAACTTACCCCGGCAGAGCCCAGCTGCTAGGGGTCTGAGTGACATAATTGCTTCCACTTTTTTTAACGTCTCGTCTATGGTACCTTTGTTGACGTGTCGGGTCGTGGAGGCGCGGCATACGTACGCCGAAATTTGTCCTGAATTTAAGGCAATCGCACACTGTAATTTTTAATGAAGTTTCCTCAAGGCCATCGCATGATTATTTAGTACTTACTCCATATTTTTTGACACCGTTATGATGTAATACTATGTTGGAAATTACACTTTTTTCCATGTGAGACCGAGAATGAATATTTAAAATGCAAAAATCCGAGTCCATTAAATCACTTTACGGCTTTTTATCGTTTTTGAAAACCAACTTCAGTTCTCGAGTATTCATGAGCGCGTTTCTAAATAAAACCTATTCGACTGGCATGGTGTTTCTTGTACTAAATGGTTTTTCTTTGTGTGATTTCAGGAGCTTCCACGCCAATAAAACATTTATCTCTTAGAAGTATGCTGCCAGATACAGAACACTTCATGACGTATGAAGGCTCCACGACGCATCCAGGCTGCTGGGAGACTACTGTTTGGATCATCCTTAATAAGCCCATTTATATTACCAAACACGAGGTAAGAAATCAGTTACGGAAATGCAATAGGATGGGCAGGAGGTGGGGTCGGGCTACAACCAACCGACGCGCCGCCACTTGTTTTTGATTTATGGCGTCTGAATGATAATATGGAGCTCCGCACACAAACAGAGCCATTAATCTGATTCCGGAACGTGCGGGATTCGAAAGCGATACGGGGATGATAACGAAAAAATGATATAAAGGTGATGTGTAAGCGAATATGTGATTGCTTTTTTTTGTGTTACATGAAGCAGCTACGCTTCTTGGAATCGTATTGTGGGCACCATTATGCATCAACGAGCCTTACCCAACCTGAGCTGGCCCAAGTCTTAAAATACCTTATTTAGTTTCAGAAGACATTAACATAAGCTGATGGACTTTACCGACAACTTGCACAAAGGACCCCGCACGATTCCTATGGAAAATGGGTCTCGGTCAAATTCCCTGATTTTCTCATATGTTGTAGCCCAATTTGACACAAGCCAAAGACCATCGTCCGTTACCCAAAAAAATGGACAGTTTTTTTTTCTATAGGGGGTTGAAAATGGGTTATTTCAAGGTAAGAAAATATGTTCCAACGTAAGTGAGAACATTTCAACGTCCTTTTCAACACATATGGCTCATGACAATTCCCTGTTTCTTTTGTAAAAAAATCAACCCCCTCCCTCACCCCCAACCCTTACTTGTGAGTATCAAATTCGAAATTACGTTTGAAAGTCATGCAGATAGTTCTATTTTGTCGAATTATCAATTTTGGCACAAATTTTTTTTCCAACCCCCAAATAGGGGGTGGGGTTGAAAAAAAAAACATCGGTCAATTGGACTGAATTTCTGATATTGTGCTTTACCAGTTACGCTAAACAAGATTACCAAGGGAAAACTCATTCGTATGACCAGTTTCTACCCCACAGAGGGTTGAAGTTGACTATAATGACTCATAAAACATTCTGCCATGTCATAAACAAAATGAATGAAAATAGTGGACTTTCATATCATCTTGTTTTGTAAAAATGTCTATCCTTCAAAAATAATTTCAACCCCGTCTCTTATCCCCTATCCTTGTTTCTGAACATCATATTCGAAATAAATCTTGAAAATGAAGGAGAAGGTCTACGGTCGGATTCTCTGCATCTGATTGTGAATCCCCTCTTAAAATTTACTTTCACTATTATGCTTATGTTAGCACCCTTACAGCAGGGTGAGACATACATTTGATTGAATGATTTTTTGCCTGGATTATTATTAAAAATATTGGTGCTCCTATCAAGTCTCAACTTTACAGCAGGTTAATTATGTTTACCTGTACCTACATAGTTCCTAACTTTTTTCTTTTGTACGGATACACCTCTAATTATAGTTTAGATTGAAGAATTTTATGTCATTTGGAGCGAAAGCTGTTCAATCAAAGCAAAATATTATGTCACACTCTTATTCTAGCTACTGCGACTATTTGAAGGATGAAATAAAAATTGATATAATTTCCAATATTTGTTTCGAATATGATGTTCAGAAACAGGGATAGGGCATGAAGGACGGGATTGAAAGTATTTTTGGAGAATAGACATTTTTACGAAACAAGATGATATGAAATTCCACTATTTCCATTCATTTGGTTCATGACATGGAAGAATGTTTTATGCGTCATTATAGTCAACTTCAACCCTCTGTGGGGTGGAAACTGGTCATACGAATGAGTTTTCCCTTGGTAATCTTGTTTAGCGTAACTGGTAAAGCACAATATCAGAAATTCAGTCAAATTGACCGATGGTTTTTTTTTCAACCCCACTCCCTATTTGTGGGTTGGAAAAAAAATTTGTGCCAAAATTGATAATTCGACAAAATAGAACTATCTGCATGACTTTCAAACGTAATTTCGAATTTGATACTCACAAGTAAGGGTTGGGGGTGAGGGAGGGGGTTGATTTTTTTACAAAAGAAAAAGGGAATTGTCATGAGCCATATGTGTTAAAAAGGACGTTGAAATGTTCTCACTTACGTTGGAACATATTTTTTTACCTTGAAATAACCCATTTTCAACCCCTTATAGAAAAAAAACTGTCCATTTTTTTGGGTAACGGACGATGGTTTTTGGCTTGTGTCAAATTGGGCTACAACATATAAGAAAATCAGGGAATTTGACCGAGACCCATTTTCCATAGGAATCGTGCGGGGTCCTTTCTAGAGAAAGTTATCAACAATGCTTCTCCTCTTTCATCGAGCGATTCCAGCTAATCATGATTTAAGAGATGACACTGAGATAATTTGGTAACAGTGGCACCTATTTGCGTTACAGCTTGGTTACAGCCTACAAACTTGATTTTCAAATTATCTCTAACACGTCGGCGTTATGGTGATAGTCGATTGTATAAAGCTTTCATTTGAAAAAACTGCCGGTTGCCGGCGTGATGTACTCGGGGGATTTGTCCATGACCACCCGAGGAGGAGTTTCAGCCGACCTAAAGTCAGATGAGACCCGCCAGCGGCTTACCCACTGGCACTATCCACCAGCGGTCGCCCATCCAACTTTTGATCGCGCTGAGCGTTGCTGCAGTCGAGTTATCACTTGACTGGAGCGGTGTACCACACGCCATCCCCTCCTCTGGATCGAGAGGATAACAGTGTTACTTTTAGTTATTGTTAGTGGCACTGCCATAGCCGGTTCAGGACAATATCAATAGCCGACAAACTGTAATATTAATTAGTTCCAAGTCTTTGGCAATAAGTATTAAAAATCCGCACACAAGGGTATCGTGTGATCAAATGAATTTCCAATCAACGAATTTCGGCTAGCATCGTCGAAATACAAAACTAAACACAGCCCAACTGTAAATTGGAATTTATTCATTCAAACGATACCCTCAAAGAGCTCGAGAAATGCAATAGCAGATTCACGTTGATATAATGCATTCGGCACATTCGATTCAAATTTCGCGGGCGGAATGTATGTATGTCCTAGCCAGCTACCCGTGCCGCCTTTTCTCGGTAATTGGATTCGCGAATAAACAAGTCAAAACAAGCTACACCGGCTTCTTCAGGAGTCTCTTCTGCGTTGGCAGCTTGCAGCTTGCTCACGCAACAATGGGTTGCCGAAAGAATTTCCACAAGGCAGTGACTAAAGCGGCGCAAAAATTCAGACGATATTATTCACGGAGCCTGTGATACAAAAGAATCCCTTCGGTTGAGGGTATAGCTACTATTGGGGGGTTAGGGGGTACTTCTCAAAACAATAAGAGGATCAGTTGTTTTTTTTACTTAACTTTTGTTGTTGAATAAAGTAGAGCGATGACTCTTCCAGGATATCTTTATTCAACTGTTTAACACAAAATTTTGCAGCAGCAATTTAACCACTATCGTGATGCAATTTTACAAAAAATTCCAATAATGGACAAAGAGCAAAATGAGTGTTATTGTTATCAACAATATTTTTCATTGTTCTCTATAACTAAAGTAAAAGGCGCTATGATTGTCAGTCTGACAAGTGTAAATTCACAAAATAAGATACTTAACAGCGATAGAGGCCACAATGGTCATTTCCTTGGTACAAGAGGGCTATTCTCAACGCGCTGTTGCAAGAGACTGCAATGTTACCCAGAGTGTGATATCATGATTATGGAATCGCTTCCTAGAGACAGGAATTGTCACAAGAAGGCCAGGCCAAGGTAGACGGAGTTCTACATCAGTCAGAAATGACCAATATCTTTGCCTTCAAGTACTGAGAAATCGTACAAGTACAGCAAGATCTCTACGAAATGGTCTGTCAAGGGCAACGAGGGTGCAGATTTCGGACCAGACCGTACGAAATCGATTACGAGACGTCGGCCTGAACTCGAGACGACCCGCAAAAGTGCTTAAATTAACCAGAAACCATCGCGTAGCACGCAACATGTTTGCTAGAGAACATTTGAGATAAAATCTACCACAATGGAGAAAAGTTCTGTTTACTGATGAGTCCAGAGTGGCCTTGCATTCAAACGACGGACGAGTAAAAGTAAAGAGTATATAGAAGGCTTGGCGAACGATTTCACCCTGACACGGTTACTGAAATGGTAGCATTTGGTGGTGGTTCGCTGATGATCTGGGGAGGCATTTCCATTGAAGAACGAACCGACCTCCTTATCATTCGTAACAGTACAATAAACGCAGAGCGTACATCCATGAGGTGCTAGCCACACAAGTGGTACCTCTAGCTCATGCAGAAGGTCAAGAATTAATTTTAATGCACGACAATGCCCGTCCGCACGTCGCAAGGATTGTCAATGATCACTCAAATGAGCAAAACATACGAAGAATGGCTTGGCCCGCTTGCAGTCCGGATCTCAATCCGATCGAACACATATGGGATCAGTTGAAAAGACGAATCAGGAACCGCCAAAACCTTCCCAAACTCTCGAAGAACTTGAAATTGCTCTACTAGAGGAATGGCAAGATGTTCCCCAAGAAAACATCCGCAACCTGATTTTGACTATGCCGCGACGATGTGCGGCTGTGATTCAAGCTGAAGTTCGTGAGAATATTTGCCAAGATTTACAGCCAAGCCTCTGCTAGAGTAAGAACAACATCGGTAACTACAAACGCGGTACAAATATCAAAAGGCGTGCTTCAGGGCGACCCTCTTAGCCCACTCCTCTTAATAACTCTTCATCAGTAAACTGGAAGATTTTCTGCGTGAATGAGGCCTCGGCGGGCTGAACTTGGATGGTTTTGTTGATGTCATCGTTCTGCTATATGCAGACGATATCATTGTGTCGCCGACTCGCCGGTGGACCTGCAACGGAAAATGAACGTCATTCGGGAATTTTGTTCGGAACTCAAACTTGAAGTCAATACAGAAAAGACAAAAGTCATCGTTTTTAGCAGAGGCACTCGTAAATGTTCAGACAGATTTTTCTGTGGCGATGGTGAGTTGGAGGTGGTTGATAAATTCACTTACTTGGGAGTCCCTTTCAGCTCTTCGGGAGTTTTTTCGGTTGCTCAGAAACACTTCAACTCCAGGGCTTCTGTCGCGATTGGTAGCGTTCTAAAGATTTTGATGGCTGGAAAATCGGATTCCTGGCAAACCAAAATAAAGCTGTTTCGGTCTCTGGTTGTTTCCACATTATTGTATGCTGCAGAAGTTTGGTCTCTTCAATACGTAGATAGCCTTGAGAGAACCCAGGTGAAGTTTGTCAAATCAATTCTTCACTTACAGTCTTCAACTCCAAACTGTTACATAAGATGCGAGACTGGTTTGGCAAAACTAGAACTGGACGTCATGAGAAAAACTTTAGGGTGGTGGTGTAAGTTGTTGAAAATGCCCGACAGTAGGTTACCAAAGATTTGTTCTAAAAGACTGCAACAACTAGACGCTGCAACCGCAACCTGTAACATCAAGTACAATTGGGTTACTCAGGTGAAAGTTCTACTTACAAAACATAATCTGTCGTACTTACTCGACCGCGGCTTTCTTTTTGTTGAGGAGAATCTAGAGTCAATTTTGGACGATTGCAGACGGGTCATGATGGCAGCCGATCTAGAAATCTCATCTGAGTCGCACTACAGTAACATCTACAGGGAGATACTCAGCAGTGACAGCTCAGAACACTCGCTTGGCTACAGCGGGTATCTTACGCAGAATGTTTCTATAAGAAAGATCAGGCTGATTGCGCAAATCCGGTTGGGGTTTCATAGGAAATTAAGGCTTTATGTTAATGGGACCAAATTTGTATTTGATCAGGGCAAAACCTGTTCTATTTGCAACACCGACGAAGTCTGTGACCTCTACCATTTGATTTGTAACTGTCCTATTTTTACAAGATCGAGGAATCGCTGGCTGGTCGGTCATATAAGTCTTCAAGCTACGCGCGAGGAATTTCACTTTTTGTTCGCCAATATTTGCATTGAAAAGCTCATCAATATTTTTCACTTTTTCTCGGCAGTCGAGAAGTTCCTGTCTCTGATTGAGGAATAGTGCTCGATGGATCTTGCTGGGCCTCTTATTCTGTGGCTCCTGCGGTTGGACATAATTTTTGGCACACCTCCATTGTTTTGTCCCTACTTTATTTTTGTTAATTGAGTACATAATATTTAGTTACTTTTATCAATTATTATCATTGTATTTACCTAATTTTCAAGTTAATTTCTGAAGAAGATTGTGTACCTGCCTATTTATTTTATTTTTTACTTTACTTTGTATACCCCAAGGGTTTAAACAAATAAATTACATACATACATACATACATACATACATACATACATTCAAGCTGGGGGTGGCAATACTCGATATTGAGACAATTTAGCGTAACCTCGTCAAGCCACCAACAATTTTTTTTCCCTTTCGTAATATTTTTCATGTTACATTCTTGTTCATTGATGGATTTTTTGTGAAATTTCACCACGACAGTGGTTAAATTGCTGCATAATTGTGTGTAAAACAGTTGAATAAAGATATCCCCCCAGGAGCGGCGGTGGCCGAGTGGTCTGGGTGTTGGCACGCCAAGCCAGTCTTGACACACCGCGCGGGTTCGAATCCCGTCTCGTTAATGGATATTTTATGTTGTCCAAAAATTTTTCTGACCTTACTGTGCCATATCTGCACCTGTCTGACTACAGCGGTCACAGAAAAAATGGATTTCTGACTACAGAGTTGAGTGCCATCAGAGTGCCGAGGCCTCACATAGCTAACAGTAGGCAACTCAAGTAAGAAACGTGTACCAAAAACCCACTGAATGTCCCGTCGACGCTAATAACCTCGTAGTTGATGCGTCGTTAAACATTCAACAACAAAAAAAAGATATTCTGAAAGTTACATCGCTCTACTTTTTTCAACAAAAAATTAAATTTAAAAAAACTAACTGATCCTCTAATTGTTTTGAGAAGTGAAAAAAGAACGGGAAGATATGTGATAGGGGCAGAAGATGCAGGAGGAAAAGGGATAGCATGGGAGAAAAAAGACCTTCCCGGTCATGGTCGAACCTCGAGGAACTTGTAAGTTCTTTCGAAGTTTTAACAGCACTTCATATGGGATAGATATATTTTACCTAGAGCGACCTTTCCATCAGTTAGTAAAATTTTATTGTCTTGCTTTTGTAGCATTTGTAGCCTCAGTACCTACTCAACCTGAACTTGAAGCGAACTGTCCTGGCTTGGTTCAGCCAGCTCTAGAAGACGTTGCAGCTCTTTTGCCTTGGCGAACGCCGAGCCGAACACTTTTCTGTATTTTTTGACTCGGTTCACTTTCCACGGATTGAACTCAGAAGCGTACCGAAATGCAAAACGCAAACAAGTGGAAAGTCCGATTTTGTGGGTCGGCGTTTCTTGTCGCGAGACTTTGGGAGCCCGCACTCTTTCACACAAAGTTACGCACGCAAAAATCTTGTCACGGTCGCCTATAATGTCGGAGCGGCTGAAACACTACCAGTGTAGTGGCCAGATCTCGCAGGTTCATAAGAAAAATACCTCCAGACCTAACTAGGCTAAAACAAAACATCAAAACAAAGCTTTCCTGTAGTTTTTTTGACAGTATAGGTATTTTTTTCTCTCGATAGACTGCATAACATAGGTATTACACGTGACATTCCACCGCCCAATGGCGTAACATGAAACTCACATTAATTACGAAATTAAAAAATAAATCGAAAAACGACAATATCACGGTATGAACATTGCAAATTTCCACCGAAACAAGTAAAAGACACGGAGGAGCTCAAAGCCAAATGACAGAACCGACAAACAATTACCAAGGAGGAACAAGTTTTTGAGGAACTTATTTGCCGTCCGTGAAGCTGGCACGTGAACTGCCAGAACCCTTCTGAAATGACCTAGTACAATATTTGCTAGCAAACGTATTTCTAGCTTGGCGGTTGGGCTGATTTTGCAGTTCATGGTGTGCCCAATTCTTCAAAAGCCCAGGCCTTGCTTTTTTTCCGTCCGTAAAATTTAGCCATCAATCCGAGCAATCGATTCGATAACGAAATGTACACCTACGTGCTGGCTCAAAAATTGATACAACTGTATGCAAACACTATTGAGATTGGTGTTTGCATTGTGTTAAAGCTCTAAGCGCCAGTATGCGCCACAAGCTACACACACCACCCTCTTCTCTTTATATAGGGCGCGAGAGCATTACAAATTTACGCACTGTCATTTACGTATCACTGCAAAAGATGTAAACGTCACATAAAGGTTATACGAGCAAAGCAACTTGAAAGACAGAAGTGGCGCAAGCGTTCTATTAGAGTTTTTGAGAAACTGCCTCGGAAACTGCCATCCTGATGCCTCCTTTTATGTTGTCGGTGTACCTGTCGGTGGGTGTATAATCTTTTCTGCAGCTGTATAAAATTGGAAATGAAGACGTCGTGAATATCTGCCTACGCTTTCGGCCTACACAAAAATGCGTGGAATTAACAAATAAGTCCCCGTCATAAGTACTCGCAAGAAAATTAAATTATTCACTGTAATAATGGCTGTGTTGAATATTTGCTGTTGGAGTTCATAGAGTGGCATCAGGTAATTCTCTAGTAACGTATATATAGTAAATTTCCACATCCATCAATTCTCGGTGACGGCGTACCTCTACCCCGAAGAGCATCGCGGAGCTATGCTGCTAAAATGGCTCCCCAGTGTGCTTTCGTCGGACAGGCAAGACAGCATTCATACGCCAAGACATTATTGAGGTGGATCAGATCCGGAATATTACCTAAATTGGCTCTGAAGCCTTTGGATGATAATATTGCTTCAAAGGACCACCGCACACACAAGTTTGCCAAGGTTCAGGTTGTATGCAAACTATTCAGAACAAAGCTTTTGTCCCGTAACACCTCTGGAACGTCACACAGACCAGACAGGATTCGAATAATAAATTGCAAGATACAGATACCTTTCGGTACAGCTTCCACCCCCGGTTGCAAGAAGGTCAAAGCTCCGTCGCAAATTAGCTTCGGTACCGAGGGGTTGACCACCTAAGAAATTTGTGTACACCATTTACAAAATTTACAAAATTTACCAAACATTTACTACATTTACCAAATATTTACCCACATTTACCAACATTTACCAACATTTACCAAACATTTACCACATTTACTAATATTTACCAAACATTTACCATATTTACCAACATTTACCAAACATTTACCTCATTTACCAACATTTACCAAGAATTTACTACATTTACCAACTTTTACCAAACATCTATCACATTTTTATAAAGGAAATCCACTAGGTAGTAGAAAGCATACGATGAAATGTACAAAAGCAATAATGGATCCTAGTATTAATATAAAATAAGCATAAGCACTTGCTCAGATTTTTGAGGAGTTGCTAAGCAGACTATCCCTGGCAACGCCTATGACATTCAAAGAAATGCTTATGCTTATTCTCTATCAATACTACCCATTTACTAACAATTACCGGAATACCAACTAGAAAATAGGCAACGAACAAAATATCGTCGTACTGAGTAAGTCAGCTACTTGTCTCTCGACTCTCGAGTAATTTTGTGTTACCTGCATGTTACTAGAGTCTAGGGCAGAGTTTTTGACAACACATCATTGGCGATTGGAACTCGTCAGAGAATTTTCTGTGAGAAAAATAGAAACCACAGACGTGATAAGTAGTTGACTTTTTCTCATCTATTGAACGGAAAATGAACACAACAATTCTAACATTCATCAAAAACATTCTAAATTTCTAAAATTTCATGGAATCGACTACAAAACGTATCGTTTGGAAATTTGAGAAATCTGTTGTGAGCAGCACAAAACTTTCCCGACTAGTATCCAGAAACCCTTGGAAATTTTTGTTCGATGTGTTTCTTCAGGTATGAAGTTGGAGTTCGACAGGTAGATTGGAATACATTTGCAGGAAATTGACAATTGGTTCAGAAAATTATTTGAGTTTCCCGAAAATACTAAGAGCCTTTTCCAAACCATTTCATTATGAAAGTCGTCAATTGAGGCTTCATTTTGAGATCCATCATTGTGGTCTACTCTCGGCTATGAGTTGGTTTTCTCGTTTTCAGCTATAAACCTCGGAAATTGAGGAAAAAAACTGTTGGAAAATGTTTGAGAACCAGTAAACATTTTTTTGTGAAAATCCGTCTACGCCACGGTGTGAAAATTTGGAACTTTAAAACTCAAAAACCATGAGTCCGTTTCCGAAAAATTTTTTTCATGAAACTCAACTTGAAAGACTGCTGATGTCCGAAAAACCGAGGGAATTACTAGCAAGTGAATATCGCTCACGTGCGTGAGTCGCAATGGCGCATTTTTTAGAGCAGGTCTGTCATTGATAGAAATGAAGTCCGGCCTGAAAATTAAATGTTCACGCAAGACAATAAGAGTAAGTTTCACGTTTCATGACAATCGTTCCACTAATGAGAAACTTTGATATGGCGGTCAACATGGCAGCGGAATCATGAAATTCATCTTGAAAATAAGAATGTTCATACAAGACAAGAGTAAGTTCCAAGTTTGATGTCAATCGTTCCACTAATAAGAGATTCCAATATGGCGGCCAAGATGGCGGCCAAGATGGCGGCCAAGATGGCGGCCAAGATGGCGGCGAAATTATGAAATTTAGTTCAAAAATAAGAATGTCCATACGAAGCAAGAATAAGTTTCAAGTTTCATGACAATCGTTCCACTAATAAGAGATTTTGATATGGTGGCCAAGATGGCGGCGGAATCATGAAAATCAGCTTGAAAATAAAAATGTTCATAAAAGACAAGAATAAGTTCCAAGTTTTATGTCAATCGTTTTACTGATAAGAGATTTCAATATGACGGCCAAGATGGCGGCGGAATCATGAAATCCAATCTGCTCACTGGCCACCCTTGAGAACCTAAGCTATCCATATGAAAAAGTTCCAGGGCTCTAGGTTTATTTCCCGAGAAGGAGTTCAATTTCTTAGAAGTGCAAAGGAAATCTTTGTCTTTTGATAATAACAGACGAACAGACAGACAAACCGGCAATCTAAAAATTATCTTGAAATAACTGAAAAACAACAACATTGACCTAACACTTACAAATATTCATCACAATATATATACCAATACCAAGCATTTATAAAAATCCGCTAAACATTTACTAAAATTGACTGTTATTCACTGAAATTTACCAAACATTTACCCCATTTACAAACATTTACCAAATATTTACCAACATTTACCAAATATTTACCACATTTACTAACATTTACCAAATATTTACCACATTTACCAAATATTTACCACATTTACCAACATTTACAAACATTTACCAACATTTGCCAAATATTTACCACATTTACCAAACATTTACCAACATTTACTCGAACTTGTACACCACATTTACTAGGTGGTCAACCCCTCGTTCGGTACCAAACTCGGTATAGTACTATAGTCCAGTCACTATGTTCAAAAAATTATATCAACTTCGGAGAAATTAGTAGAGGGTTGAAATTTTGTACACATAATCCTTTGATAGTCTTGAATGACCTATAAAACGTCCCCTAAAATCCGAGCTTAGGAACTTTGGATAATCGCCATCAAGTGTTAAAAAGGCGTTTTTTCGTCGAAGAAGTTATTTCTTTATAGCGAGATTGTCCTTTTTGTAATTTAATGATTGCGTATTACCATCTTGACAATCACCATACCCTATTTCTACTTTTGCGTAGGTGACGGATCCAAGATGGCGGCCAAGAAGTAAAAACAGTTGACTATCTTATTTCCAATAGTAGCAGACCTAAAAAATGTCGGATGATCGCATTTTATTTCTGACATAATTCATCATGAAAACATCAAATTATACTTCAATATCTAAAGAAATCACTGATTCATTGAAAAAAGTTGAATTGTGAAAATTTTTCAGATTTTTCAGAATATTTCAAAAACGGTAGAAGATATTTCGGAACCGTCCACAAAATCTTCGTAAGCATAAAATTACGAATATATAGGGTGATTTAAATGTCCCCAGCTGTTTCGGTTCCTGAGTTTTTTTTTAACATTTCACTTCCCTCAACCTGCTGAATATGGCGTTTGCATGGGTATAGCTCATATTTACTCTGCAACTACATTTACAATTGATCAAGAACTAGTGAAAACATGATGTGCAAATAATTTTCGCATTGTGGCAATTTCTTCAGACTGAAAAACGGTAATATCAAACGCGTCAAGAAAAGAAATGGAGATAAAAATCTTCAAGAACCAAAATAGCTGAATCACCCTATACAGAGGGGTGCATGAAAAACGGCCACCGCTGTAGCATCGTTATTCCTTATCCGATCTTCAAAATTCAAAAACCAGTTCAAATGGTATAATGTCTTCTATGATTCGACATTGGAAAATATTTTTTTTATTATGATGCTTCTGAGCACTGACAATCAACTTTTGTTTTTCAAATGACAACTATATTTTTTTAATTTCTTTTCTGATTCCTTACGCTTATCTGAATATAATGATGCATCAATATCACACTTTTTGTTATTAAACACGGAGGAAAAAAATTAAACTACGAAATTTTTACACTCAACGGTAGCGTCAGAACACCCACGATATGCATGCAATCCGGTAGGCTGGGTGAAAAATGATGTTCAAAAGCACATAGTAGGTCAGGCGTTTAGTTTTTCTACATGTAAATGTCAAAATGTTTTCAAAATACAAAAAAAGCTGTCTGTCTCTAAGACGTCTTTATTATCTATTTTCAGCTTAATATTTTCTATCTTTTTGAGTATGTATTGTGACCTGTCAGGACGAAAGGTCTTATTGATTTCTTATTTTTACAATACATACTTGACAAAATATGGAACAGTATCTTAGCTAAAAATAGAGCATAAACAAGTCTTAGAGACGGACAGCTTCTTTCGGATTTTGAAAACATTCTGACATTTGCATTTTGAAAAACCAAACGCCTGACCTACTATGTGCTTTTGAACATCATTTTGCACCCAGCCTACCGGATTGCGTGCATATCGTGGGTGCTCTGACGCTACTGTTGTGTGTGAAAATTTCGCAGTTTATTTTGTTTTCTTCGTGTTTAATAACAAAAAGTGTGATATTGATGCACCGTTATATTCAGATAAGCGTAAGGAATCAGAAAAGAAATTAAAAAAATATAGTTGTCATTTGAAAAACAAAAGTTGATTGTCAGTGCTCAGAAGCATCATAATAAAAAAAATATTTTCCAATGTCGAACGATAGAAGACATCATACCATTGGAACTGTTTTTTGAATTTCGAAGATCGTATAAGGAATAACGATGCTACAGCGGTGGCCGTTTTTTATGCACCCCTCTGTATATTCGTTATAATATATATCTATATATATCTATAATATATATCTACATGTATTATATATATTTATATTCCATACCTTCTACACATTTTACATTATCCTTTATTTATTTTATATAATTTTGTAATTTCCTTTACGAAATATATTCGTTAATTCATGCTTACGAAGATATTGTAAACAGTTTCGAAATATCTTTGACCGTTTTTGAAGTATTCTGAAAAAACTGAAAATTTTTCGTAAGTCAACTTTTTTCAATAAATCAGTGATTTTCGAGATATTGAAGTAAAACTTGCTATTTCCATGATAAATTACGTCAGAAATAAAATACAATCATGAGACATTTTTTTTGTCTCTTACTAATGGAAATAAGACAGTCAACTGTTTCTGCTTCTTGGCCGCCATCTTGGATCCGCCATCTACGCAAAAGTAGGAATACTGTATGACAATTGTCAAGATGGTAATACGTAATCATTCAATTACAAAAAGGACCATCTTGCAATAAAGAAATGACTTCTTCGCCGAAAAAACGACTTTTTAACACTTGATGGCGATTATTCAAAGTTCCTATGCTCAGATTTTAGAGGACTTTTCACAAGGCCATTCATGACAATCAAAAGGATGCGTGTACGAAATTTCACCCCTCTACTAATTTTTCCGAAGAAGAAAGACATAGTGACTGGACTACTAGCGGTTCACAACATAATCTGGTACAATCCTGCATTTTGTGATACAAACAAGAACTTCGGCACAATTGTTCCTAGATCCAAAATAAAGAATTTGGCCCGCTGTTCTTTTCGATTACCTCCTGTTGGTCCAGGATTTGGGGGGTACAACAGGTACATGACTATTTTTTGCTGCAAGCACTAAACACTGCTATCGAATCATGTTTGATGTCATTTCTGGATAACTAGAGCCTGCTGATTACGATGTCGCCACTATCAGAATGATGCGCCTGTGGGGAGACAAGGTAGAGCTGTCAATATTACGATTGGGGCTTCCTGAATTAATAAACTTTGGTCATCGAAGGGGATGTGTGGGGTATCATTTCTGACATAATCGAGGTCTGCGAACTCATTTCTTTTTGTAAAAATGTAATTTGTTTGAAACTGTGGAAAATATGATAGGTCAAAATTATGATTATTGATTTTCGAACATTTACGATTCGCATTGCATTCACTTTTGTTGCATTTTTTATTAGGCTGAGCTAGCAAGTCACGATACCGCCATTGTCGAGGCGCTGCGTCCGCTTGAAGTCGAGTTATGACGGATTTATTCGAATTGGAAAAGTTCTTGAAAGTCACTGCAGTGGCCATTCAAAAAAGAGTGAAATACAAATTCGACCGCCTTTAGACTCAGGGAGTCTACTTTTTTGCATAAAAATGAAATTCTGTCAATATTAAGGATGCTCATGAAATGGGGATTTTGTACTTTTTGGTCCACAAGCACTCGCTATTTGGTAGGCTATTTGACGGCGTAAACAGAGATGTGTCTGGAGTGACAACTGACATATGTCATGATGAGTGTCAAACGAAAAATTGGATAAAAATAGGAAATGGAAAGTGAGATGAGATTGTGTGTAGCAAAAGATACACGGAATAAGATAAAAGAGCACCTGTGCCTAATTCAAAGCGACTACCTATATCGTTTGGATTTCAATGTTATGCCCAAAGTTCAGAATTTTTACTAGTGAGAGTGGGTGCAAGCTGCAGCCCAAATCATTCTTGATTTTGCTAGGAGGGTATTTTGTCACTTTTTTATCAGTAGAACAGCGTGTTTTTGGATAAGATTTGAAATGTATGGAACAAAGAGAAAAAAAGCAGTCATTTTCAGTGTGTGAGATTTATTTTTGTAGCAAAGAAAAACTTTGTCAAATTATTGAAATCCGGCATGGTTTCCTTCCTCCCAATTCCTTTCGATGTCTCATGCCGATCTCCGGCAAGTTTCGTTGTCCATCCTGAGATGGACGATTACTGTAAGACCACCGACGATCCGACGACTTCTGCAGTATTTCCTGGCGTTAGAAGCTGTTCGACCGCCTGTCGAGGCAGAAAATTCAATGCATGCAGTATCTATCACTAACTCATTGATTCGGCACTCACCTCGGGTTCCACCAAACTTTTATCAACGCGATAACTTTATCACTCTGATAGTAACTAAGCAACTGGCCATTCTATTGGCTGGTGCATAGCAACTATCGGCGTGATAGATTAAATCTGCTCTTAAAATTTTGGTGGAACCCGAGGTGAATATCACAACGTCACTGGCGGCTCAGGATTGTACAAGTTTCGTCACAACGAATCGTCATATCATTGTCAACGAACATATTATTGTCAACAAAGCGCTCGGTGGCTCCCGTGGAGGGTTCTGGATTGTCTTGATAATACTCTGGCCGAGGGTCAGTCCTGTTTGTTGTAGTCCTTGCTGGTAAGTTGCACGGTGCTGCTATAAGAGACTCCAACCGGGTTGTGAGTGTCAACAACAGCTTTGTTTTCGTCATACAGGGCTCCTGCGGAGGCACCAGCAAGTGTTATTTCAGTGAATAATCTGGAATTGTTTGTTTGCAATAATAGCGTTTACAGAAGCAATTTGTCATACTCACTTGCTCGAGAGCCTGTAACATAGATTTATGCCCGAGAGAGGTTGTTGCCTGAGAACCTCTTCATCAAAAAAATGAAACTACACCTCCTAAAAAAAAGCTTATACTCTGTCGAGGAATTTTTCAACCATCTTGAGTTTGATGTACAATTTCAGTATGTTGTGTTCTGTCATTCACATCAGTATTTTATTTATACATAGTTTATTTATACACCATATCACTACCTTCGAAATGTTCGACGTTTCTCTGTGATTGTTATTATAGGAAATAAAGGCAATCTATCTATCTATCTATCTATCTATGCTTTTATTCGGTGCAATTGTTTGCCTATTATTGTTCAAAATCGGCAAAAATAAAGTCGCTCTCTGGTACGCTGTTAACCTCAAAATTTTTGCTGCTTCTTTGACATTGACAGCCCGCGGTCCGCGCAGTACATTTCATCTACGAGGAGGTTTTTTCGATCGGCAATAACTCAACGTCCCGACGAACTGCTATTTCTTGGTCTTCTCAGGAGAATAAAAATCGGAAACGTTGGAAAATTCAAAATAAAGTGTCGAATCAGACATTTTAGGTACCTACCTACGCATAAAAAGATACAAGTAGTTCAAATGTGTGACAACCTTAGCCACAGCCTGTTTGGTACCATGTTTGATACCCTGTTCTTGCAACCCGAGTCGATTTGCTACGTAGCAAAGTTAACTACCATGTTCTTGCAACCGGACACCAATGCTGCCATAGGTGCACCAATTACCCCTCTTGTTTGTGAAAAATACCTCAAAAAAAATTGGGATAAAATCCAAAAATTTCAATTTTTTCCCTCGATGATCATTTTTTTTCGCGTATCACTTAGGTGAGAAACATCGTTTTCCTATTTTTTCCATTTCAAAGTTACCTTGGCAGGCCCCATGACAACAGGTTTGGGGGCCTACACACAGGCAATAGAAGTGTGTCTGTATCACGAAGTCTCTGCGAATTATTTCCACTTTAGGCTTTAGGGGCCCCGGCCCCGGATATCACAGTGCCAGGGGCCTCAAGCCTTTCGAAATTTTTTATTTTATCATTTCTTTTCAAAAGAGGAGAAAGATAGAACAACAAAATCATCTTGTCCATCACGCTGCAGGTAGTAGAAATTCATATTATTCCTAATTTTGTATGTACGATGAGTAGGTTTTAGCATTGAGTCAACAGTCCAAATCCAATTCAACATCCAAAGCTGGAACCGAAAACTTCTTGTAGGTACTGGTGGTCAGTGGCATAGCCGAGGGGGGCGAAAGTATGCCAATGAGACCACCCCCCTACCTCCCAAGCGCCCACGGCACTTTATCCCACACTAAACCGATGCAGAAAAAAATTCTGGCAAAAATTTTCTGAAAAAAAGTTTGATTATCAAGTAATTTTGGTGAAAACGTCAAAAACCGAAATCGCAAAACGCATGAAATATGCTAACCGATTATCATCAGCATCATTATTATTATTATTATGCCCAAAAAATTTCGCCTGCGGCGCTACTTTTCCTTGACTTGCACCCTCACCGTTGCCTTTGCCCTCTCCGCCCTCAAATTCTGACTGCGCTACTGTGTGTTTTATAGTCAAGTTAACAACACATTTTTTGTTTCTTAGGCTTTTGCTCAATTACGGCGGGGCAGGGCGGGCCAAAAAGTTTGCCGGCCCCCCTTCATATTCTCAACTTTCACTCCTTAGGGGCCTCATCTCACAATTCCGCCCAAGGCCCCCAATTCCCTTAGTCCGCCACTGCATTTCAGTAGAGAAATGTCACCTTGCAATGTGTCAGATGGCTGAGAGGTTGCGGCGGAGTAGTGCACAGAGAGGCCCACACTGCTGAAATGATTGTGTCTCAGATGGAGTAAAACCATAGTTTACTGAACAAAAATCATTTCTTTGAGCAATACTGCTAGTTTTCCATTCATAATCAGCTGAAATCGGAGCGTTTCAGGCTCGATTTCGTTCCAAAGACACGAAAAATATCTCAATCCGCCGCTGTGTTATATTAGTGCAATTTTATCACCTGCTAGTACGATTGTTTCACTTTTTTATCGATAGCTTCAAGCGAGTAGCCTAGACTCATTTTAGATGCCCTGATTGGTTGAAAGTAACATGTATGTAATAATGAATAGTAATGACACAAGTGCTTAGATTTTCACGATAATTTTGGTCAGGCAATCGCGCGTGCTGGTTGTAGCGTTAAATGCCCGACTTCGTAGGAGGAGGGCATCCATCAAGGCACAACCAGCCCGAAAGAAACGTTTGGCCAAAATCATCGTGAAAAATCTCGAGCACGAGTGATATTTTGATGATTATTGCAAAAAAGAAGTCCGAAGTGACAGCAGATTTTGTTGTTCACATGAATTTTATTCCGTTGCTATTGACAGTGGGATTTAGATAAGTGAATATTATCCTTGTAGGTCTAATAATCAAGGGCGTTGTATGTAATAATCTTTCATATTGCACTTCATTGGTATAGCCTTTCTCACGTAGGGATCTACCGAACTCAGAGGCTGCATACAAAGATCATGCATTCTCATAAACATTATCTAATACAGCTAGTCTTACAGAGTCTACTAGATGTCTGCTGAAGGGCGAGTTACAATAAGTTCGCGAACGAAGTTCTCATACCTATCTACCGTATAGCAGCACTATTATGAAACTTTTGATGAAAAATAGCGACGGGTAGGCAGGTATGCGAAGCCATCCAACCGAATTTCCACTTTTGCGCGCGACAATGTTTTCTGCAGATTTCATCCGCCTTGCCAGGCTGCATGAAATCCTAGCGCGGCCCGCGTGCATCAACTTAATAATAATTGCAGGAGAGAAGAGAGAGCGAGAGCGAGAGCTTCCGCGAAGAATTTAAAGTTTGGCGGTGCGCAAAACAGAGCAAATCGGATTGGATTTAGTGTTTGCTGCTCTGCCTCATTAAAACTTCGCAGAAGAGGTAAGCAAGATTTTTCGTTTCGGTGTAGAAACCCGATAATGCCGCCACTGTTGCGCCGAAACTGCGCCACCTACTTGTCGACGTTACGGGGTGATGGATTGTAGAAATTCAGTTTGCAGGTTTTGCGGTCGAGGTCGTTGGATTGAATCACCAACTTTTTTTCAATAAAACACAGGCGCATGGTCTCCTTCTGATTTGTTCCTCAGTAGCCAGACTAGTATGTGCAAAATTTGATGCCGAAAACTTGTGGGTTGTGGGATACGTACGTACGTCCATCTTGATCAATTACTAAATCAAAAGATAATTGGGTTGCTTGCAAGAAAGTTCCAAAGTTCCTAGATATTGTTTCAGAAAGAGAATCACAGTCATTGCTTTATCGTAGTGAAGGCCGAAGCCTTCACTTCCCATGATGCACCATGAAACTCCATGCTCGCTATATTTGGAAAGAATTTGATCGACTAAAGCAGTTATGCGGTAACCTCAGTGAATCATCGCAAATTTATCAAGCTTGAATACTCAGAGTCCCGTACTCAACTTTCATTGGAGGACTTAGTCCTTATTCAACTGTGCCCACATCTCGTTCTGTTTTCGGCCGTGATGAAGGGTCAAACACAGGTTACACCATGCATTGAAATCGAACCGATATGATGGACTTGTTACGATGGTGTATGTCATTCTACTTATTTGTGACGTTTTTTCTCGTGATGGTCACGTTCTCCTATTATTGTTTCCTTCGAATTCGACCGCAATGCGTTTTCCACTAATTATATGCGTTCATGCTAAGTAACCCTTTCACACGCTTGCGCCTGTCCCGACAAAATTACTGCAGGTTGCATCTTCCGCGCTGCCAGGGGTTATGTTCGAAAAAGCTTAGGAACGGGCAAGGTATAAACTCAAACTCAAGCCGTTCGTAAGCGTGGGAAAAGTAATATATCCCTCTACCCACAGCCGTTCGAAAATGCCAGGGGAACACGCCAGGTTTATCCATTTGTCCCGCACTCAACGAGGTCGGGAAAAATTCCCCGGCTGCTAACCACTGCTGACAGTCACCATTCCTATTACCACTACATCTGCTTCCCCTAAACCGTTCGAAAAGGTGATGTGAAGTTTGATCACGTGACGTCCCCGTTCCCAAGCTTTTTCGAACATACCCCAGGGGTTTTGATCCAGCGTCCTGGTGCCACCCTGAATTAATTTGTCTGTCAATTGGAGCAGCCGATGGGGCATTGGCTGTCGCTTTTTTTGCAAACTCTCATCGGTCCAAACCAGAGAACGCACACGCTATGATATTTTATGTGTTTATCTCCGGGCAGAGCATTCCGCAGGTCGGCTCTGTCAAGTTTCTGGGAATTTTCCTGGATGCCCGCATGACCTGGCATGTGCAGGTGGATCATCTTCTTACCAAGTTGTCTACCTCTTGCTTTGCAATGTCCCAGTTGCGGCGCAGAGTCGATCTTGGAATCTTAAAGCTGTACTACCATGCTCACATACATTCTATTCTGACCTATGGTGTTTTATTGTGGGGGGGTGGCAGCAGGATTGATGAGGTTTTGAGGCTACAGAAGAGGGTTCTGCGTACAATGACTTTCACACCAATGCGGACCTCTTGCAGGACTCTCTTTGTTGACTTGAATATTTTGACTGTAGTCTCTGAATACATCCTTCATTCGGTCATGCATGTTCACTCTCACAAACATTTATTTTCTGTATATGACAGAAGTACCTGTTCAAATTATGGCTTGAGGGGTGGTAGTTGCGGGCTCCGGGTGCCGGGTCACCCTTTAGCAATCACGGGGAGGAGTCCCGGGGTGGCTTCGGTTAAGCTCTATAACAAACTTCCGCTCCGGGTGCGGATGATTTCTGACGAGTTTGCTTTCAAAAGGAATGTAAGGAAGTTGCTGCTTGGATTTTCATTTTACACTGTTGAGGAATTCCTCAATAAAACTTTGGTGTAAAGGAATGGGTTGAGTGAGACCAGTTGTCGGCTGTGTGATATTTTTTGTTTGTATGTGCCTGTACTAGTTGAAGTTATTCAGTCGTGTGAAGTGTGTAAATAATTGTAACAATTTCTTTTGTCTCACAAATTGTGTCTCCTATGTTAGCTTTTAAGTGCTTATTTTGTCTCCCTTTCTTTTTTGACGCTTGCCATAATTACTAATTGTAACAAACACCATAGCCACCATCTGGAGGGTCAAACACCCCGTGGCTTGCAGGCCCTTTTCCTTCTCGCATCATCCTGTTTAGTTAAGTCGAGACCTTTGGTCCGCTCACTTGTACGATATATATATTTTCTTCAATAAACCGTAATACTACCAGATTCCAGTATTATAATTATTACAGTGGCGCCCAACTCAGTGGCCTTCATTTGTTTGAAGTACCTTCTGACCCAATCATAAAGTACAAGTGACTGAACACTGCTATCACAGTGCCAGATAACTCATTTCCCCGTGTGTGAATCTCCTGCATTATTACATAACGAGAGCGCAGTTACCTCTCGCGTACGTGTGCAGATCGACGCTCCAAGACGTCGCAACCAGAGAGACCCAACACGAGAGCCTACACCCGCTTCCTTCACGCCAAGAGGATGGAGAACGTGGTGCAACACAACCCCGATGGAGGCGTACAACAGCAACTGGCGAACCAGGTGTCGAGCATTCCACCTGATCAAGTAACCTTGCTGTTGCAGACCATGCAAAAACTCCTGGAGCAGCAAAGTACCGTTCTGCAAGCAACGACTCCGCAAACATCGCGAGGCAATTTTGCTCATTGTACCGCGCGTTTTGACGGAAAAGGTGATGTCGAAGCCTTCATTGCAGCAGCGGACACCTACAAACAGTGTTTAAATATAGACGATCAGTGCGCGATAGTAGGTCTGTCGATGTTATTGACAGACTTAGCCGCGACGTGGTACGTCGGCATTAAAAAGACAATCACAAGCTGGAATGACGCTCTGGCTAAGCTCCAACACACCTTTGGCGCAAAGAACCCTCCGCATAAGGTATTTTGCGAGCTTTACGCGAACGGACAAGGTGCGGAGGCGACGGACATTTTTATTTGTCGCGCGCGAGCCTTATTGGCACAGTTGCCTAGTGAATATATTTCCGAGGTAGTGGAGTTAGATATGGTGTACGGGTTGTTGGCGTTTCGAATTCGCAAGGATTTACCCCGCGACAGCGTTGCCAACTTCTCCGAGTTGCTGGACCAAGCGCGCAAAGTAGAGACAATTCTCGCGGAATACGAGACACCCCTGCCGCGTCCACTATCGCCTAAGAACCAAAGGCCACGGTGCGATTACTGCAGAGCATTTGGACACGCCATGCCGGAGTGCCGGAAGCTGGCCTCGCAAAGCAGCCGACCGCAGGAACCAGCTATACCTCCACCGCACTTCAAAACGGAGCAGGTAACCTGCTACCTGTGCAGACAACCTGGTCACCTGCGTCAGAACTGCCCGAACGACGCGAGAGGTAACCCTTCTGCTCCGCGCACCAACTACATTAAGGCAGGGTCCCTGGATTTATTTGCATTGGACGGCCCGACGCTGCCCGCCGCCTTATCCGATCGACCACTCTTGCAATTCCAGGTAGCCGGTGTGCAGGAAGTTGGCCTTCTAGATACGGGAGCTAGCCAAACTATTGCCGGTCCCAAACTATATGAAATTTTCAAATCCCAAGGATGTCGCTTTGCCGAACAAGTCAGAACTATACGTCTGGCTGACGGGTCCACCAAAACCCGTGATTTATTAGTGACGACCGTTGCCGTCACTTTGAATAATCGAGTCGTAAAGTCCACGTTTATGGTTCTGCCAGATGCGGAAAATCAGACCATCCTCGGGGTCGATTTTGTGAGAAACGCCGGAATCACTATTAATATCACAAAGGGCACGTATGCCTTCGCGGATGCTCCGGATACAAAGTACCAACTGACCTTCGAGACCCAAAACGCGACCGCTAATTTGGGTGTAATTAGCGTCCTCCGCGAGGACGAAGGATCACTGCTAACAACCGAACAACGGCAGCGTCTGGGAGATCTGATCGCAACCAGACAAGAAATCTTCAATGCTCGGGGAGGTACCACCCCCTATGCGGAACATACTATTGACACTGGGGACCACGCACCGATCTCCGTGCCCCCGTATCAAATGACCGCCGCCAAAAGAGAGATTTTACGAAAAGAAGTCGACCGCTTGCTAGAGGAGGGCCTCATTGAAGAATGTGAGAGTGCCTGGAACTCCCCTTGTGTGTTGGTTCCTAAAAAGGACAACACGGTGCGTCTTTGTGTCGACTACCGCCGTATAAATGCCATAACCGTGAGTGACACCTACCCTTTGCCGCGCATGGATGATTTATTGTATGCCACTAAACGAACCTATTTTATGAGCACCATAGACTTGCGATCTGGTTATCATCAAATAAGTGTCCGCGAAAGTGACCGCGATAAGACAACTTTCATTACGCCGTTCGGTACCTACCGCTACCGTGTAATGCCATTTGGCATGCGAAACGCGCCGAGTGTTTTTCAAAGACTTATAGACCGGTTTCGTGTTGGACTTAAAGACATGACGGTACTCGCGTACTTGGATGATATCATCATCCTGAGCTCTACATTCGACGAACATCTGCAAGATTTGCAGACCACATTCGACAGGATGGCACAATTTATGCTGCGTGCCCGGCGTGAAAAGTGCTGTTTCGTGTGCCCCAGCGTTAAATTCCTAGGCCACGTTATCACCCCAGCCGGCATACACGTGGATGAAGACAAGACTGCTGCTATTGCCCAGCGCCTACCTCCGAGGAACGTGAAGGAGGTGCAGTCTTTTTTACAAGCCGCGTCCTGGTATAGACGCTTTGTACCGAATTTCTCCGAGAAAGCGCGCCCGTTGAGCGAGCTCACCAAAAAGAACGCAACATGGGAATGGGGGCCCGCACAAGAAGAAGCTTTCGCGCACCTCAAGCAAGCTCTGATGAGCGCTCCCGTGCTTAAGCAAAACGACGGAAGTAAGCCCTACATACTTCGCACGGATGCCTCGAATTACGCCCTAGGTGCAGTGCTAATGCAGGGCGAAGAATCGGACGCGCATCCCATTGAATATGCAAGCAGGCTTTTGTCACCCAGTGAACGCAATTTTAGCACTACAGAGCGCGAGGCCTTAGCTGTAATATGGAGTCTCACCAAGTTCCGCGGATACCTGGATTGCTCATCGGTTGTGGTCGCGACCGATCATCAGCCCCTCAAGTGGCTATTGAGCTTGAAATCGCCTTCTGGTAGACTGGCCAGGTGGGCATTGCTACTACAGTCCTATAACCTGCAAATCGAATATTTACCTGGGAAGCAAAACGTGATTGCTGACATGCTCTCACGTCCGCCTTGTTCAGTACATACACCCGCTGAAGCTTGTGACATTTGTGTCGTAACGGTGGAAATGCCTACGCGCAGTATCGCCGAAATCCGACAGGAACAGCACAAAGATGAAGAGTTAACAAAAATCTGCTCCGCACTAGAGGGACCCCGCGAGGACAATGAAGCCAAGTTCTGGAGTGACCGTGGTTATGTTCTCAGCGACGGGGTCTTATATCGCTGTTCACCTGAAGCCGACGCCGACGACGCCCAGCTGGTGGTTCCACACGGAGAAAAGTGCTTTAGGGGAAATCTGTAGGCGTTACAGGCTCAGGTCATTAAATATCTGAACTGCTACCAACCATTCCAGTACGTGAATATCCAAGTGGTCAATATTTATCAACTTTGGTAGTGAAGATTGAGTTTTTGGTGGTAATTCAAGAAACTACTGCCTTCAGCATTATCCAGTATCACCTCCGGATAGCAAATATTACAGTTCACTGTTTTCCGAACCGGCAGGTAGTGACCATCACTGACTCAGGTAGGTAAAATGTGTATAGACAGGTCAGCGACAAATGCAGACAATTGTTGGCTTCAATCAGTGCTGCACCAAAGCTGTAATTATTACATACCTGAAGTCTGTAACTAAGACTACTCCTTGCCATCAATAATACTGTGCAATGAATGACTGCGACGGACACAGTCCTGGGACCATTAGAAATTACATACCTCAACTTGCAATTCTCTCTGGTGATGACCGGGATATGTAATGACCACATTTAGGTAGATATTCTTTTTACCAATCACGTGTTCGACTGTGGAGCAAGGGCCAGACTGAAGCCGACGCCATCGCCAGTCCGTCCGGTGGTGTCTTCGAGTAAAGATATAATGACCCAGTGGAGTCAAATACTATGCCAGTGGGCACTTCCAGAACAAACACTTGAGGCATTTGTCATACCATACCTATAGTTTGAAAGCTCGCAACGAATTTCTCATTATATTTCAATATGAAATGGCTCGGAGCCGGTATTTTCATATTCCAATCAAGTTGGTGCCTCACAACATTATTCGGCAGATAAGTTGCAAGAAGACCATGTGCATGGTGCATGTAGGTACTTACTTTTGAATGTATATCAGCGAATCTGCGAAACCTGCACCACTATCTAGTCGTCGCTCTGGATCATCAGATATTACATACCTGGCTCTAAATTATGCGATTACATACTTGCGCCGTTATCTAGTCTTCCCTAGGTCATCAAATATTACATACCTGGCTCTTCACTCGATTACATGCCTGCGCCCTTCTTTGCTGCTCTCTGGATCGTCAGATATTACATACCTGAGCCATCAGCGTTATTACCTACCTGGGTCATTGATTTTTACAACCTTCATTTTTTCGAAAACGAGGTATGTAATCGTTACAAACCCACATACGTTGTCACCAAAATGTTTTCTGGACCACTAGGAATTACATACTTGAGCTTTTAAAAATTGCAGTCCTACTTTTTTCCGTGCAAAACACGAGCGTGAAAAAGTGTTAAGTGAATACCACGATTCGCCGCTCGCGGGCCATAATGGTGTCGAAAAGACAATAACGCGCATCGCGTCGCGTTTCTACTGGACGGGAATGCGAAAGTTCATCACAGACTATGTGAAAAACTGTATGGAATGCCAGCGGTACAAACCATCGAACTTGAAACCCGCGGGACTCTTACGCACCCCCGCGCATTGCAACCGCTTTGAAGTGATAGCCACGGACTTATTTGGGCCTCTACCGGACTCAGAAAATAACAAGTGGATACTCATTGTAGAGGACGTAGCCTCCAAATGGGTTGAACTTTTTGCCTTAAAGTCGGCTACGGCCGAGGAATGCGCGTTGATTTTGATAAACGAAATATTTCTCCGTTACGGAACACCTCGCAAACTTTTGAGTGATAATGGAGTACAATTCACAAGTGCGCTTATGCAGCATGTGTGCCACTGCCTCGGTATTCACCAGACATTGACGCCTGTCTATTGTCCCCAAGCTAATCCAGTAGAACGGAAAAACCGCGACTTGAAAGTGCAATTATCAATTCTGCTGAAGAACGACCATGCTGCGTGGTCGCAAAAGCTACCAAGCATTCGGTTCGCGATGAACACGTCTGTGTGCCAAACCACTGGAGAGACTCCGGCGTACCTGACGTTCGCCCGACAGCTACGTACCCCAGACGACGTTCAACGTGACATGCGGGCCGTAATTCTGAGCGAAAACTACACGACGGAGCTGACAGCACACCTATTACGACATGTGGAAACACTTCGAGCGGCTCGAGATGTCCACGAAAAAGAACAGGAGCGCCAAAAAAACTACGGCGACCAGAAGCGCCGCGAATCTGCTGATTACGCACCTGGAGTCAAAGTATGGGTGGCTACGCATACTCGGAGCGACGCCACCGCCGGTGTTACCGCCAAATTCGTACCAAGACGAGATGGCCCGTATATAATTGTAAAACAGACATCCGATACCAGTTACGAAATAGCCGACCATCGTAATCCCACGTTGGTACTGGGAAAGTACCATATATCCGCTTTGACGCCATACAATGGTCCTGAAGAGGCGCCAGTTCCTGTGATTCCGTTACGAAGACGGGGTCGGCCAAGGAAGGATGGGCACGCGCCACGACCATAAAGAGTGTTATTGTTCTGCCTCGAGACGTTAGGCACAACAATAGGGGAGGACTGTAACAAACACCATAGCCACCATCTGGAGGGTCAAACACCCCGTGGCTTGCAGGCCCTTTTCCTTCTCGCATCATCCTGTTTAGTTAAGTCGAGACCTTTGGTCCGCTCACTTGTACGATATATATATTTTCTTCAATAAACCGTAATACTACCAGATTCCAGTGTTATAATTATTACATAATGTAATTTCAGATTTTCAAGGCAATAAAATACTATTGATTGATTGATTGATTGATTGATTGATTGATTGATGTAACAAGTACGCAAAATGAATCTTTAGCGGACGAATTCACTTACTTAGTAAAAGCCGAGTCGCTATAAGGACGGATAAGTCCGCTAAAGAATTTTGCGTACGTGTTGCATACAACGTTTTTTGGTATAAGCTCTTCAAACCCTCTTCAGTTCTTCACCTCCCTCAATCAGTACCTAATGGCTATTGTAACTCAAGCAGGAGTTTACATGAATTTTACTCATAATCACGCCGGCTGAATTGTTGTGTTATGGCAACCTATTTTATTATGACTAGTTCTCAAATCGAACAAAAAAGAATGGATGACGGTCTAATAGATATTTCGGAAAAAGCAAAGAACATTGTCCTCGATTTTCTTCCAGCAAAGTCTTGCACGGAATATGAGCGAGAATATGATTTATTTATCGAATGGAAAAAAGATAAATAGTGTGAATATTGTGAATGAAGATGTTGAATGGCATATTCCAATAAACAAATAATTCAGTCCTCTAACGTGTTGCCTAGTGACCTTCAAAGGACTAGTCCACTAAAGACGTATTTTGCGGACTCAAAACAATTCGCAAAATAAACATTTTGGAGAGTGTGTAGGTACCAAAAAAGTCTTTCATGTTACTAGCGCCGAAAACCGCGCTAGTAAATTGAAATAAATTTTCAGCGCGAGTGATACACAACATTTCACATCAAACCGGCTCAGCCTGACGTCTGTCGCTTTTGACAGATGCTTGGAGTAGACAGCGAATGTTCACCAAATTCTTCCATCTGATCATCGAAAATCTTGGAAAATAAAAATAAGTGGACTTGTGTCGATTTTTTTTTAATTGCCTATAGACATATTTTTATCAGTTGAAGGTTAGAGGATCTCTGTTTCTCGTTCGTATGTTGAAATCCGTTAATGTTACCCAGGATTTGTTATACCAACCGTTAATTTAAAATCCCTATAGTTTTGGCCGGCCTAGTCCCGCAAACGCTTGGTTTCTGGCGGATTTCGAGGAGTAGAAACTCGTCAATGACGGACGGAGGTATACAGGGTTTCTTTCTCTACAGCGCCAGCGGCTTGATTGAGAGAAGCAATTTGGTTATACCTTGTTGATGATATTTGCATTGAGTTATAGAAGTTTCTGGAAGTTCTAAGGTTATGGTGGGAGTTATGGTTGGGGTTATTCTTAAGGCTTCATAGATTTTATGTTGATTGTGTACTTTTTGAGTTAGTGCTTTTCCGGGATTAACTCAATCAATGAATTTTTTTACTGATTCGGATGGTAATTGCCAACGACAGAATGACGTCTGAATTTAACATAGATGATTATATTCAAAGCTGTTGAAAATTGCCCATCGTCCTGTAACGTTATCAACAAACATCATAACTACCAGTTGTGACTATTACTCACTGTCAATAGCAACCACAGTTATAGTTTTTTCCAACGTCATTTCGACTTCTTTATGGAATAATCAACAGTAATATCACAAGTGCTTAGATTTTAACGATAATTTTGGACAGGCGATCGCGAGTGCTGGTTGTCGCGATAAATGCCCGACTCCGTAGGAGGAGGGCATTTATCTAGGGACAACCAGCCCGAGGGAAACGCCTGGCCAAAATTATCTGGGAAAATCTCGAGCACGAGTGATATTTTGGTGATTATTACAAAAAAGAAGTTCGAAGTGACAGCTGTTGGATTTTGTTGTTTACATCAATTTTATTTCGTTGCTATTGACAGTGGGATTTAGATAAGTGAATATTATCCTTGTAGGTCTATTAATTAAGGGCGTTGTGTGTAATAATCAATAGTAATATAACATATGCTTAGTGTTTTTTCAGTTGAATCGTTTTAACCCGAAAATAACTGTCAATCACGAGGGGAAAGTACATCCGATATTATCTGACCAAAATCCCGAGACAAAGTCAATGGATTTAGTCCAAGATAATATCGGGTGTAGGGTGTACTTTTTGAGTGATTGATAGTTTGTTTGAGGAATTTAAAACATTTAACTCGAATAAAACACAAAGCACGAGTTGAATTCAGCAGATTATCGCTCAAATAGACTACTAGTAGAAATAGTAGGTCCAATGTATCATTGTATAGTAGAACTGTCAATTTCAAAGCATGCCTTGTTGAAAAAAAATCAATTTCAAGAGAAATTTGAAAATGTTTGTTTTTTCTTCTTTCGAATAACTGAATACACTTACTAGTGAAGCTCACTACTAAATCAAGCTGATTCTGCTCAGCTGAATAATAATTATCTTGCCATGAGTGGTAGTTCACAACCTCGTTCACAACACAGTAGTTCACATGGACGGTAGACTGGTAGAGCTAAAAGCTAAATGTAACTAACAGCTGTTGACAGAGCATGAAAGGAGAGTGCGAAGTCGCGGATTAAGGAAGGGGCCTCGTTGCTGGGAACAATGCTGAAACAAAGTCTAATAGGTTGTAATATTGTATTTCAGTAAGTTGAAGACTCTTTAAACGCATCAGTACTAAAATTTCAATCCAAACAAGTATAAATACAGTCGTTTCAATTAGGTAAATATTAGTCGTGGGCCCGAAAATATTTTAATCCGGCGCTATTACCTAGTGTGCAATGATCACTTGCTAGTGTGCAATAATCGATAGCTTAAACCAAGTCACGTGGGTCTCATTCGGTTGTTCTGATTGGTTGAATTGGGTATGTGGGCGATAATCACTTATAATAGCCCAAGGGTCTTGATAATTCGAAATAACTTGATACATTTTCGAAAGCGGGTTGCTCGGCAACATCCCGACGCCGAAGGCGGAGGTATGTTGCCACAGAGATACCCGCTTGAGGGAATTTATCAATTACGAGGATTTGTCAAGACTCGAGGACTATTCGGTAAGAAAATTTTTTGCCCAAAAAGAAAAAGACATCAAAATTGAAAAGAACAATGCTTAGTAAATAGAACATATTTTATTTATTTTATCAAGTTCAGTTGAACTCAACGGCACCGCGCTTGTTTTTCTTATCAATGGATTGGCTTGAAGTCGTTTGCGTGTGGCATCTCGGGCATTTCTTGCTTGTTTGAAAATCACGCTTGTTGAAAGGATCTGTGAGGATGTTGAACTCGTTGTAATATTTTTCTTGCAGGAGTTTACTTGTAATGTTTCAAACTGTCTTGACCGTTCTTTCTTCGCTTCCGATGGAATTCGCTTCCATCTTTTTTCTCCATATTACAAGCCCAATCCTTGAGTATCAGCGCTTGCTCTTGTTTGCTCCGGCTTCCGTTTAGGACGTATTTTCTTTCCGTGCAAAAGTCCAGGAACATTTTCCACGTGTACTTCTTACTGTTCGCTGTTGTTTTTGGGGTTGTCGCTTCAATCGTTTTGTCGATTTCTTCCATGGATTGATTTCCGAATCTTAGAAATGACATTTTGTTCAAAAAATTCGATAGCAGTGAAAAGCATAGATAAGCGTGAAAAGTGAACATTTTTCCGTTGCAACAGTAATCCAGATGACATAAGTGGAAATAGCCCATAAGCACTCTTCAGATAAATGTTCTCTTGATTGGCTGTCTTTGGACACGTGACTGTAGATACACAAATTCTATTGGATTACTGTATAGGTAGAAAAATTTCAGTAGTAATATACCAAGTGCAGTGAAAATTATGGATAATTTTAGAAAATATGCACGAATGCAAGTTTAGTTGCACTACGTGCACTCGTGCTCTTTCCCAGTTAAACTTGCATAAGTGAAGATTAGTCAAAAATTATAGATACAAATTATTCCATTGCACGAGCTATATTTAACCAGAAAATTTCATGAATCAAAAAATCGTTCACGCCTATGACATGTCAACTGGTCACTCTAGTCATTTTCATCAGGGAGTGACTACGATCATAGAATTAACACGGGGTCGCAAGGTTCCTTGGGTAATGAACCTATTACAGAGGAATTTGTGGAGAAATTGGCCTACATTGCCAAGCCGTTGCACAAACTGACCGAGCACAGAAGTCCGTTGTTGTGGCCCAAGAAATTATATTGGCGACAGAATTATATTCGCAATTAGTGCTTCCCAAGAAAAGAGTGAAGGTCCTGAGGTGCACGATGGCACTACTGTAGGACATATTTGAGTTTATGTCTGCTGTTGGTCTTAGTATAAAAGCACAAAAAAATTATCGATTTCATGCACTCGTGCAATTATTGCGATAGCACTAGTGCAAAATTATCGCCTAATTCCGATCTGATTGGTTCAAACAACAATAGAAAACTGTCACTTTATTTGTTAGAATGCCAGATTTGACAGATGAATGAAATTTTCAACAGTATCTAATATCACAAGTGCTTGGATTTTCTCGATAATTTTGGCCAAGCAATCGCGAGTGCTGATTGTAACGTTAAATGCCCGACTCCGTACTCTTCGTAGGAGGAGAGCATTTATAATATGCTAGCAACAATAACAGCAATAATAATATGTTTGTAAACACTACTCAACGGATTCAACGTCTGCAGCAACGTTTGCCAAAGCCTTCGCCAGAAACTGTTGAATTTTTTTGCCAGCATGTTGTGAGATCGGACGATAAATTAAAAACTATTCTGTTTTCCAGCTGTACCAGTTGCGGAAGCTGATGCAGGGCTCTGTGGACGCACCCAAGGCGCCTCTGGGGAACAACGCCCGCCCTGTCCAGCCCCTCTATGAGCGAACCATCCGAACCAACATAAACTTCAGGAACGCCGAGGTTTGTGCCAACTAAAAGCCCCGAGCTGTGATGCATTATTGTCAAAAATTAAAACGCTTCTCCTCGCCCCATATTATTTATGATGTGGCATCGTTTAGAGGGCTGATTAATTGCAGCCGCGTCGACGGCTGAAGGGGTTGAATGTACTGGAGGTGGGGGGGATGGACGGCAGGGGCATCAAAGGACTGTGCGAGAACTGGCTGGAACGAGGCGAAATTTTGGAAATATGGGAATGATTACTATCTGGAATTTATCAGCGTAAGCTGCTCATTTACGTCCATACAATGAGCTGATAAAGGCGCATGGTCAGTTGATCGCAGATGAAGTGACTAATGTTGTTTCAAGCAATCTGTTTACTCAGCTGTGTTAGCTCTTGGATTGCTTTCAGTAGACTAATAAAGGTATTATAGTACCGGTTCTTGGATACCGCACTTCTGACACCAGTATGTCTGTGGTGGGATATATTGGTAACTCTTGAATAGGTAGATATACCTTCATTTAGCCTCAAGGCTCGCCCTTGGTCAGTACTTTCCTGTCTGAATTATGCAAGTGCCAGTCATTCGAGCATGTGCTGCTCCAATTAGTTATTCGGCCTAATTTTCGTCTCGGTCCGCTCGAATTATAAATATTTACGTGGAGGTCCATCGGGGACCGTATTATCGGCAATTTGCGGCGTGGCATAATCGCATCCGTCGTCGACGTCGACGTCGCCGGTGGTGGTAGTGGCGGTAGGTGGCTTATAATAGCTGTGGCGGCACCTCAGTTTCAATTACTGATTCCGGCGGTAAGGGGGTGTGGGTGTCGGCGTGATGGTGTGGTGGCGGCAACGCAGTGTTGGTGGGAATCACGGGGCAGAAGGTGCAGTGAGGGAGCCGAGAGGGGAGCCCGCTCTGGCTGCTTTGGGTTCCGCACGGGGCTTCCATTAACTAAGCCTTTCTACTGCGACCGAGAGTCATCTATCACACCTCAGGTCTTGACTACAAGCATGCAAAGTGCACATTAGCGCCGACCAGACGAACATAAGCAGCGATTTGTGACCGAGATATCAGTTCTCAAAGAAACACCATCCGCCCGCCGAACGTACCTCACCTATATGCTCCGATGCCCCCTTGCTGAAAGTTTCCCGCTGGGCGAGCTTCGTCGACCGTTAAAAGGCCCACATCCTGCTTTATCCGAAAGTTTCATTAGGAATGTGTTATTCACTCTGTGGGAGAAAAGTGATCGCGCTATACTTTCTTTGACTGTAATGGTGACGGAACCATCAGTCACACGAATACACTTACAAAGCAGGTATTCGCACTACCATAGCAAGAATTTTTTGAGCAACAAGTAAGGAATGAATGAAAGTGTCATTCTTTCATGCAAGATTTTGAATGGAGCGACACAGAATGCCCTAATGGAATTAACGTAACAAGCCATAATAGGTTGCAAAAGCTGAGATCTTGAACTTGAATGTTTTGAACTGCTGTAATCTTGACAACACGCAGTTACTAACTGCGAGATTAGCTGTGAATATACGTGACGAGTTGGGTGTACTACTACCATTCATGATACGCAATCAAATCCACATCAGCGACCAAAATCCTCTCTACGAAGCGCCCAACAATAATTCTCTTTCTCTGTTTCAATATTCTCCCGTGAAACTGCAATAATCTCCTCACTCCACACCACACAGCCTGATTTTCTCGAACCAAGCGGAGGATTTCTCTCCCATCCCTCGCACGACGAATCACAGACCCAGCTAATAATAAAACTTGTCGTGTCGGTCGTTTCACATGGAACCTAATGCCCTTGTTGCTGCGAATGAAATTTTAATGAAATTTATTAACAACGCACGGTAGACGTGAATTTACGGAGTAATCTCATAATCCTAGTACAAATTTATTACCAAAGTAGTTCACACATACCTGCACATAATTCGATTTATTATTTAATCTACAATTATTTTGTATGTATACACAGCATGCATTCCTACTGCGGGACGTAGACACACGTTCCGTTGTGAATTATTCGCATCACAGTGCATCCGCAGGGAAAATTGTGTGGGTAATGCAATGCTTAATATAAATTACAAACCGGTTGACGCATAAATATTGCAATGCTATCTACTATAACTGGACTTGGTGGATGAGGACGTTCAAAGTCCCATTAATATTAAAAGTTTGAAAGGATTCTTTGTTTCTGCGACGCGATTAAGCTGCTGATTCTTTCCGAGAACCGAGATTAATTAGCATGTTCGATTGTTTGATCAGTACGAAAGTGTCGCAGAAAGAATTCGTTGTTCTACCAAATTAATTGCCGTCGCAAGATTAGAGTGGTGATGGGACTCTTTCGGCGTTCATTGAGCCAAGGAAATGAAGATCCAGTCTTGATATCGATGTCATATTGGGACGTCAAATTTGGAGCTGTCGTACTCTGTTTTGTTCTTGTTATCGACGTCCATCAGAAGTACAATTATACCATCAAAAAATTTCGCACGATTATGCTTACTTACAAGATAAAAGATAAATGCTTGGACTGTCAGAATCCTTCATTTCCCGTTGTTAAATGTATAGATGGAATACGAAATGACGAAGACTCAACTGCGACCACATCTCCTTTGTGCTCAATGGGGGTATTTCAGAATCAAAGCAAAATGAGAAGGTACTTTCGACTAAATTATCAACTTGACAGCACTGACAGCTCTGATGAAGATGATCCCTCACAACATTATTATGAGCAGAGTCAAGTCCCGTTAGTTTTACCTGTTCCAAACCACGCTCCAACTTTATCTTGCATAATCAGGATTCGAATCTCCTATTTTCGGTTTCACTTGTCAGAATCAGCGCGGCTTGGAACTTCATCAGAGAAGTGATAGATGTACACAAAATGCAGCCGCAAGGCAAGACTGTTGGGTCAGGTACCAAAAAAGTTGTAATAGTTCCAAAGACGCAAATGGTCATTTTGTTCAGCCTACTCAGTCAACACCATGTTAGAGTTATGCGTCGAATCCCTAAGAATGTCCGCTTGCAGACAGCTGGCTCATTGGCATGTACATTAGAACGCTGTGTGAAATTCAATGATCAGGCTTCCTGGAACCGTTTGTTCTCATTTGCTAGTCTTGTCTTGGATTTACCGGCCAAGTGTGAACGTGAAGAATATACGGGGTGTTTATAAGAATCTGTGATCGCGGCAGGCATGGGTCGGGCCAAAAAACGTAGTAACAGACGCAATTGTAGTGATCGGAAGCAGATTCCAAAGGCGATGCGATCACAGTCGTTTATAAACACCCGGTATTATGTAATAGAGTAGAATGGAATAGAATTTATTTGTACTCAAGCCAGGATACTCAAGTCACTTAAGACATGTTTCAAGAATTGTTTGAAAATCATTACTTTATATTCCTGTGGCAATCTTTCAAAAAACCATATTCCTTCATAATTTGGACTTTTCTCATGCTGACTGGAAGTATGACTAGCTACTGTTAATGAGAAGTTGAAAATAATGAGAGTTAAAGAATCTCTGACAACGTTAGTACGAAAGGGATTATCATCGTTTGAGACATCAACACTGCTCCTACAGTCAAGTCGATACAAACCCTCATTTCTCACAGTCTCTAAACGAAGGGTTGGAAAGAAGAGTCGAAGTCAAAATAGCTGATGGTGATTACAGAGGTGCCGTCCGTATTGTATCATCTGAGGATACTCTTGCCCCAAACAATCTGGAAACCTCAGCTAACTTGCGATCCAAGCATCCTCCTAGACCTGATGATGTAATATATCCAGCTATGCCTTCGAAATCTGAAATGTCTGATCCAACACCTGTCACAATAGAAGAAGTACGTAATGCCTTGAAATCCTTCCCGAATGGTTCGGTTGGGTCTTGAGATTGCTTGCGCCCACAACATTTAAAAGATCTAACCGCCACTTTGAATGATGAATCTGCCATACTGTAGTGTAATCCTGGTCACGGCACCATTTCTGTAGTGTAACCCAGTTTTCGATGTTGGCAGTGATCGTCGTTGTTTCTTCACTTCCCCACGTCGTTTACCTTTTACCTACGTTGTGTGAGCTCTTACTCGAGATGAGAATGTGTCCTTGGGGATGAGGTTTGATTCTTGAATGAAACGCGAATGAAATGCAAGCAAAATGAACTTTTATTGAAAATCAATTAGCAAAGTTTAGATGAATTTGTTTTTCTCCTCAAAACCCCTCACAACAATGAACTGACAGTAATAAAATGACACAACATGGACGAAGAACAAAAAAACACAAACACAAGCATTACAAATTATTTAGACAATGCAGGAAATTACAACAATAAAATGACCACAAAATCAGATTAACGAAACAAAACAAGAAACCATGAAACATGTCAAACTGTCAATTTGATCGCAAAGAAAAAGTGACGTATTCGCTGACAGGCACACATGAAAAGAACACGTTAAAGAAACCCATGCGTATAGCCTGATTGATTGCTAAAAAATCCCTTCTCAAATGATCTGAACAAAAGTCAAGTGTGAATGAGTCATGATAAAGTGACAGAGAAGTCACTCCAGCAATGCATTGATCAAGTCAGCGTGAATCGGTGCTTGAATTTCTTTGAAACATTTGCTCCGTTCACAAGTTATTTACGTATTAACAAAAGGAAACTCACTCGTTTACGCTTTGGAGAAAACTTCACGCTCAGCAAATAATTTTTACACTTTACAAACAAAAGAAGTCAAATTGATAGATAAGTAAACAATAAAGAAACGATCGGTAAACAAGTAGATAAATCAACAAGAAACAAATGGTAGGTAATTGTGTAAATAAATAACCAAGAAACAAACGGTAAGTAATGGCGTAGGTGAATAATCAAGAAAAAAATAAGAGATAAATAGGTAGATAGATAAACAAGAAACAGGTGAGAGATAAATAAGTAGAGAAGTTGAAGTTGGTCATACTTTTAGTAAGCAATTGGGAAGAAGAAGTATCTATAACGCATGAGCCCGAAATTCCCCGGTAGTGGTTACCCATCACAAATTCCACAGATACATACTTACATACATAACAGAACAATGGTTAGTAAACAGTAATCACATACAAGAAAATCGACTCGAGCCAACCTGTGGCCCTCTCTTCGTCATATTACATAATTTCCCCTCAAATAAGAAAAGGTTAGTAGACTCAACAAAGCAGATTCATACGAGCAGGTGGACCCCCCCCCCGGACACGGAGAAGCGTGAAAGTCTCCTTTCCTTCCTTTACTTCCATGTATAACCCGACAATGCACAATGAAATGAGATTGAATCCTAAAAAGTGCTCTTCTCTACTTAGTTGCTGATTTTGGCGTAGCACAGTTTCTTCTTGTCGTCTTACTGTTTGTGACGTTACTTGTGGAAAAGAGACAATAATGAAACCTCGAAATAAGCACAAACAACAATGCAACTTCTGGACAATTTACGTCATAAGTGCGCAAAATGCACACCCACTAGATTAGGGTCTTTGCCGTCAACATTGAAATCATTTGGGGAGTAGATAAATTACACAAAATTCAAAGCAGTGCAAAGCACCTTGGTTTCAAAGGTGAAAAACCGCAGGGTTGGGCAAGCCCGTTGAGAACAAAGAGAACAAAGAATTTCGGGTTATGTACAATAATTTTGCGAACAAAATAGGTATCGAAATGCATGATTTGGTGAGTGGGTGGAAGCCAAAATTACGATACAATAATCAAAAAAAAGACCAACCTTAAAATTATAAAAACGACGCACTCTCGTCGCACTGAAAATCACGTGTTCTTTACCACGACAGCTGATTCTTTCCTTCCTGCCCGCGGCTGCCGCTCGCGCGCCAGCGCTATCTCTCTCTCCTATCGGCAAACGCCACGAACGTCAACGACCGTACCTACTTCAGATACCAACGTACAAACGAAACAAAGGTAGGATACCACAATACGTTTACTGCATTCGATTGCAGAAGTTACTAACTTGATGGTGCAAGGAAAAGGTTTGACTTCTTGTTAACTATGGTGGTGATGGCTTCATTGGTTAGTGGTGCTCCAAGAAGATTAGCATTTTCAGTGTATTTCTCAGTGATTTCAGGTAAAATTGATTTGAAACTATTCCATAAAGTGGTTTTATCTTCACCCTTCATACCGGAAAAGGCAACTTCACACTTGGACGCATTAAACTAAGTCCCAAATCTGTAGCAGTTCCATATACAGTTTTCAAGTCACTGATTACAGTACCAGGATCATCGGCAAGGGTGCAGTCATCCAAGTACCAGATGTTATAAGTTCCGATTTTGAAGATTTGACAATTTTGTTTACCGAATGTGAAAAAAGAGCTGGGCCAAGACGGTCGCCTTGTTAAACTCCACGTTGGGATAATATAATGTGTTGGTGAAAATATAAGTTTGATGGTTTCTCGTAAGATTGGGCAATGAAAGGGAAAATTGAAGGGAAAGATGACTTGATTTCATGTAGGAGTAAGTCTCTCCTGATTTCGTTGAAGGCATTTCTAAAATTAATTTTCAAAAACACTTTAGGAACAGCATGGTCAGCATTGAAGTAGATGCGAGCAGCATGGGCTCCGGCTTCGGTACCACCTTTTATTCCAACGCCAAGTTAATTAGGTTGAAGTTGTTAAACCAGTATTGGTGTCATTCGAGCAACTATTATTTTAGCGGTGATTCGCCTCCAAACATTTCCTATTGCAATGGGACGTATTCCGCCTTCTTTTTTCTTCAAAGCCGTCAAAGAGCCTCTAAAAAAGTAAAGGCGGATAGATTCCGGCACCTTCCCATTTGATATGTGCATCGCAAAGGAGATTATTTCTCTCAATAGCTTTTTACCTGGATCTGCCGTATTCTTGGTGATTGAATTTTCCAGGATTTGTGGCCTCAAACCGTCCAAACCACCAGCAGAGCCTGATGGGAACGAGTTGATGGCTTTTGTCATTTCGTTTTCGGTTAATAATGGAAATTCTTGTTGATCAGGTGCATCAGGGAAAACCGCTGGCTCTGGATGAAGAGGGTGTTTATCAAGAAGAGCATTAAGTGTTGACGTGTTGTTAGGAGCTAGAGAGTCATCTGAAGTTAAAAGTCTTAAGGCGCCACGAGTATCACCACCCGCCAATTTAACTTCTATCTTTTTGCCCATGGATACAGATCCAGCATCATCACGACATACAGAAGACGTTTTTTCCCGGGAATCTAGCCAGTCTCTCGTTGACATATTTTTTGAGTTGGAAATATTCTGCTTGGTCCAAGTTGTCAAATTGTTGACTTTGTCCGATTTTTTTTTGGAACAGACAAGGCACGGAAAGGGACTAGAGAAAGATTGTGCCAGGCTTCTTCTGACTCAGTAGAGGTGACTTCTCGGATTTTTTCTGCTAGCAGGTTTGCAAGAGCCATCCTAGCTCCCTTTGGACATCGCCTCAGTGTCGGAAAGATTTTTCAAAGATGACAAAAGTCTTCCGAAATCCTCAATAGAGTTGGAGTTTGAGTTTTGCGATGATGAGATATTGTTATGCATTCTTCCACGGTGAATTTCCAATCCATTTTCATTTTAAAAACTTTATGTGCATAGCCTACAGTGAATTTTGCTCCTTCCATCTTGACAGATCGAAACATTTTCCGTTTTCTTAGGGGACACGGGGGACACTACCAATTTTGATGAACCAGCTTCCAATATGTCTTTGTTATTTATCGTCCAATTTCTTGTTCTAGTTTTGAAGCGATTATCTTGCGGATATTTCGGTAAATTGAGAGAATTCTCGGGGAATGATGATGATGACATGTCTGCAGCAGACCATGAACTTTTTTTTTACATCACTATCCACCCATTCCTTGTACTTGTTTTTATATGTTTGGCTTGGACATGAAAAACCAAAATAAACACAAATAAACATTCTTTTGGTCAACTATTGAAGTCTCAATTGATTCAAAAATGTGTGCTCAGATTTCTTGTTAGCTACATATTGGGTAAAGCGGTAATATAAAGCGCCAAGACCAGGCGACGACCATGAATAACTTGGGATTCTTTCATGACGCCTTAGTCCAACATTGGAGTGAACTGGGTCCATATTTTTGAAACCTACGAAATGAATTCACATGGGATTACTATGGGAAATGCTTGTTTCCGCTCCTGCGATTGGCTAGTGCCGTAGTAACTGCAGCATTTCCACGTGGAAAATGAATTCACAAATTTCAAAAGTACGAGCCCAGGAGTGAAACTATTTCTAAAACTTCCCATGTTGAGATATGAATTATGCGATGCTAGAATCACATTGCTCCTCAAGAAAGTTTGCCTGTAGCGAAGACTTGGATAAATTGTGTCGCAATGCGCAAGTCTTCTTCACAATATCATTATTGCGATTTTCTAATTTTGGGTGTATATTCCTTAAAAAAAGACTAGCACGTTTCGCTGTCTTTACACCCAGCTAACATTTTTGGATGGGCCATCACGGGCAGCCTAGAGGCTGGCCAGCAACATGAGTACCGGCATCATAGCGGCAAAGCGCTGTACATCTTGCTGGACCTATACAATAATGGGACACTGGCCTTTAGCCGGCCGGCATTGAAGCCCTAGCACTTTGCCCACACCGTTGCCTCTATTGGCCCAGTAAAGATTGTGTATTGAATTGATAACAAGCCAATACACCTGATTCCTGAATGCGGAATGCTTGGAATGCAATAAGAGGCAGTGTGGATAAAAATTGAGCAAAGTCAAATTTTCTCTCACAAATTTATTTTTGTCAAATTGATTCTCTTTAACTTGTATTTGCACAAACCCGTTGTTATTGTTGATAACGAACGTCAACTTGTTGCTGGAGCTGATGGCGGGACGCCTTCACAGACGGCATCGGCAGTAGGGCACCTGGATTACGTACGAAACAAAATAATAGCGGCAGTCACAGAACAGGCGCGGGGGTAGCCAATTCGGGCGGACAAACAAATCAGGAAACAAAACTCGCAATGAAAGTGAATAAACATCACGGAAAATACATCAAGTTGAGAACTACCAACCTAACAAAACAACTACTGTCAATGTGGAGATTTTAATGGAGAATCTGGTATCATGTTGCACGTTCTAAAATAACGTACCTGTTGGATGGATTGGTAAATTTTATTCTCAAAACAGTTTCGTATTCAATCCGAAGTGCTTTCCGACTTCGGACCATCACTGAACTCGGCTCAATCCCTGTTGTTTTTAGTGACGAATGCCACCAACAACCAACAACCTTACGATATTAAAAAGAAAATAACTAGGAATCAGCGTGCCTCTGCGCATGAGTGTAATGAGTGTCGGTTTGTTGTATCTGACCAGTAGCGGGCCAATACTATCGGTACAACGCGTGATTTATATGCTTTGCGCCAGCACGGGCCCAGCGCCGAGGTGCCGTTGCCAACACTCAGCCGGCATGGCCAACACGTTGCCGGCTGGCGGCCATCAAGTTGTGTGTTAGCTGGGCAGCTTTATCTTATATCTGATGCAGTCAAGTGAGTTGGCGCCCGAGTAAAGTTGAGACATAAGCTGATGCAAGTAAAGTTGATCATCCTTAGTTGCAGGAGTGAATCCTGAGCATCAATGCTCATAAGTTATAACCCTCCACAGGGCAATACCGTAACAATGACACCCCCAACATTTGTTTCTGGGCCAGTAGAAGTATTTACAAGACTGGAGCTAGAAGCTTTGGTCGCACTCCAAACCAAAGTCTCGGAATTACCCTAACGGAAATCATCACCACGGTACTTGAAGCATATTTATTAAAACTTACAAGTTGCCGCAATAATCTGGTATAATTACGCGACAACAGGGGCATTAACGGGCCGCAAGCAGTCGGCTCCCTCTCTCGTTCTCACACTTATTATTCTCCCTGCCCCGCTCTGTCTCTCAGCCGAGACACAGAGTCCCGAGACTTTTCCTCCCCATCGCAGCAGGCATCCGAAGCAGGATCGGGCCTGACTTTCCCGTCCGCGCCGCCGGAGGCGGGAAAGCGTTCTGTTAATGTCATTTGAACACGGGGTCATTCAAGCATTAATCTGTGCGAAAAGGAAATAGGCAATTGACTTTTTAAATCGTCAGTTATTTAGCTCGGAAAAAGCACCAGATCGTTTAATTCCATCCTCCTCCTTCGCACAAGTATAAGAAAAAACCTTTAAATGTTAACGTCAATGTCGGCTCCTCCGCGCGTCCTTCTCTGTCACTCTCACGCCGTCCCTCGCCACTCTGCTTGTGATGTATAAATCGCTTTTTCCGGCGCAGAGGGCGCGGATAATTACCCGGCATTACAACCCTCTTAAAGCGATTTTATCCTCAATTATTTAATAAACATCAGTGACGGGCCGTCGGTCGGTACCGCACCGCTCGGCGATTTCGATGTTAATGTGGCGCGATAAGTAAATTTCGTTTTGCGGTGGGTCGGGTACACGATAAAGTATTGATTTCTAATTGAAACTTTGAACTGCTTTTATACGGTTGCGGTTCGGCAAATAAAATGTGGGCAGGCACCTGATGGATGGAAAATTCAAATGCGAATGTTGCCATGTGACTTTTATGTTGAAGAGCACTTATATCGGCTGTAAATTTTGCGGGCGGCGAAGTAACGAAAACGCGCAATTCTTGTCCAATTTCAAATGGCACTGATGCCTGTGAGCAGCTCGGTAAATGCCAGCAACGAAGAGCTATTTTTATATCATCTAATATAGCAATATTGGTTTGTTACGGGTTGTGCGAGTTTCTGAATAACTCGGGAGACTAGGGAAAATTCAACACTCAAATATTGCACTGGATGCTGTCGCCCTCAAAACACTAAATTCAAAAAATTTATCCTCGGTTCAACGCTTGGCGCTTACCTCCGTCCATTCACCTCACTTACCTGTTATCTGTCTGCTGTCTGTAATTATTTAGATTTTGTTTTCAAAACTCAAGCTCATTTTTCAAGTGAACCTACCTACTTACTACCAGATATACTCTTGGAGTTGGGACTCGGTTTTCTGAAGGCCTCCTAAAGCACCATTAAAATTTTTGGGGACTTTGTAGTTTGCCGTACTTTGTTGGTTTACTCGTAGTAGCGGTTCACCTACACGGACGGTTTTGGTCCGCGGATTCAGGAATGGATCTGATCAAACGGATGACACATTTTACTAATGCTGTTGAGCCTATGGCTGAGAACGCCGTGAAAACCGCGGTCCAAAATTGTCCGTGTAAACGGTTCTGAGAATTTCCACACCGGCTCAACCAGCTAGCCCGTCGCAATAATTGTAGTAGGGCCGCTACGTGAAAAGTTACTGCACTTCATGTTATAGAGCTATAGTTGCAGCGGTACGCTAGCAAAATGACCCTGATTCTGCATTTTGTAATACTGCAATGAAATTTGGCATATGCAAACTACGTAGAATTTCAAGTGATTTGACCCGCAGCACTCAAAAATTTGTCCATTAGGGGGCGACTGGGGGCCCCTCCAAATTTCAAGATGTCAGAATTTTTACCATGCACCATTCAGTACCGCCCTGTCTACCGTACAGGACCTAAACAACTTTGTTCTTGACCATCATAACATTTTTCGTCATGTCAATTCCATTCTTCTTACAGAGAAAAATTATTTCTTTGTCTGGTCAACAAGTCGAGAAATATATTTTTTTTTGGACCACAAATAAATAGTTGAGTCGTTTTTGTGTGATCATCGATGAATCCGCATCCCCTTGATTCATTTATGAAAACAAAAGTTTCGCTGTTCTATTCTTTAACGAAGGGGTGACCTCAACTCACCATTATTTCCAACATCACCTATTTCAATGTTTTATCCCTAAAAATATGATTATTATTGTACTAATATATAGCTTGAAGTTTTCTTCAACGATGTGGATGATGAAACGGCCTCAGATTCCACCTGGAAGCCGTGCATATTAATTTTTCTGCAAGGCCGTCAAATTTGGCATTTTTTATTTTCTACCGGGAGCGGCCAAAATGTCAATACACACCACTCCGCCCAAGAGCACCGGTTGCGGTACTTTCGCACCAACTCTCATTTCAGTATCACAAAATGCAAAATTGTTAGGCGTGAATATCGTTCACGCCTAACAATTTTGCATTTTGTGATACTGAAATGAGAGTTGGTGCGAAAGTACCGCAACCGGTGCTCTTGGGCGGAGTGGTGTGTATTGACATTTTGGCCGCTCCCGGTAGAAAATCAAAAATGCCAAATTTGACGGCCTTGCAGAAAAATTATTATGTACGGCTTCCAGGTGGAATCGGAGGCCGTTTCATCATCCACATCGTTGAAGAGAACTTCAAGCTGTATATTAGTATAACAATAATCAAACTTACCGAGGTAAAACATTGAAAAAGGTAATGTTGAAAATAATGGTAAGTTGAAGTCACTCCTTTGTTGAAAAATAGCACTGCAAAAGTTTTCTTTTCATAAATGAATCAAGGGGATGCGGATTTATCGATGATCGCACAAAAACTACTTAACAATCTATTGGTGGTCCAAAAAAAAATTATTTTTCAATTTGTTGACCAGGCAAAGAAATTATTTTTTTTCTATAAGAAGAATGGAATTGACATGACGAAAAATGTTATGATGGTCAAGAACAAACTTGTTTAGGTCCTGTACGGTAGATAGGGCGGTACTGAATGGCGCATGGGAAAAATTCTGACATCATGAAATTTTGAGGGGCCCCCAGTCGCCCCCTAAATGGACAAATTTTTGAGTGCTGCGGGTCAAATCACTTGAAATTCCATGTAGTTTGCATCTGCCAAATTTCATTGCAGTATCACAAAATGCAGAATCAAAAGGCGTACCGCTGCAACTACTATGAAATTTGCAAAGTTGGACACCATTAACGAAAAAATTAACTTCGTTTAACGTTGAATCGTTAACAAAAAAGTTAACTTCGTTAATCGTTGATCAGTTAATTGATTTAAAATGTAACGGAAGTTAAAATCGTTAACAAAAAAGTTAACTTCGTTAATCGTTGATCAGTTAATTGATTTAAAATGTAACGGAAGTTAACGTTAAACCGTTAACAATCACTTTTATTTTGTAAACCAAAATAATCATCTTCAAAACCACCCGTACACCGCCTTGAAACAGTGGCGACGCTAGGGGGGGTTCAGGGGGGGTCCAGGCCCCCACTGAGAGTCCGTCGGCCCCCACTGAAGTAAATCTTGGGGTGGGCCATTTTTGTTAATGTTGATAAATCATTAATCATGTTTTACATTCATTGTGCTAATTTTTTTTCAAAGGAAAAGTATTCCAGTCGTAAATTTTGCAGCAGAAAAAAGCTTGGGCTAGCGGTGGTTGAAATTAACAAAGGATTCACTCATTTCTTTGTTTATTTTGCTACCAGGTGTCAACTTTCAGAGAAAATAAGAGAGTGTTTTAGAAGGAACTAAGAGACATTCTAAAGTCTTAGGGGGGACTTCAGGGGAGGGGCCCAATTGTGAAAAAAAAATTCGCCTGCGGCGCCAACGGATGGCTCGGCCCCTCGAACTTCCGCGTCTAGTTCTGACCCCCATCGATCTCTTTGGTCCCATCTCGCCCCCCCCCCTATCCTAAAATGCTAGCGTCGCCGCACTGCCTTGAAAGTGACCAAACTGTAATACCTATACCAGCAATATACCTAACTAAACTGGGCCAAGATTGAAGTAGACCACCCCAAAATTTTGCCTTGGTTGAAATGAGGATATCTTGAGAAAAAATTGCCCGATTCTGAAAACGCTTGTGGTGCTCAACAGGGTAATCTTTTACAGGTTTTACAGTTGATACCTTCACTCCATTTTTCCAGACTTTCCCTATTTTGGGTTTCAAAGACAAATATGGCTGTACAAGTTAACGTTAACGGACTTGAGTTAACGGAAGTTGAATGTAACGGAAGTTACTTAGTCCGTTGATGATTTTTCAAGTTACTTAAAAGTTAAATCGTTAACGAAAAAGTTAACTTTGCTAATTAACGGATTAACGGATTAGCTTTGGAAATTTGGTACACTTCTTTAGGGAACTGTTTAAAACAGTTCTGTACGAGGTGGCCACGAAAATTATCGCAGCATTCAAAATGGCGGCCGTTTTCTAAGATGGCGACTTGAATACTTGAAAATGTCATATTGGTCCCATTGTATACCGCAGGATGTCGATTTCCATACTAGCTATTCTTAAACTGACCGTAACTATAATAATCGTGACAGATGCTCAATTTTCTGTATACAGAAGCTGCGTTCCTTATATCATCTGAACTGGGAATTCTCACTTCGATTGCTAGTTGTATCTTTCCCTCTCATGCAATTCTCGCTTTTTCTCTCTCTAACTGACGTGAGATTATCTGGGATTCTGTGTAAAAGGAATACAGCTAGAGTGTACGCGTGAGGTGAAACCCTTCCCTCCACCAAACGATTCCTCCTTTGAAGGATTTTGAAAAAAACAAAAACTATCCTCTATAATTTTTCCCGTAGCTCTCAAATATGCTCATCATATATTTGTTCAACTCATAATATACAGGGTGTTGAAAAAAAAATACAATTTTTGCGACACCCTGTGATCAATTATTGTAATCTATGTAGCTTTTTATGCTGATTACAGGAATGTGTGACACTTGTAGTCGGGGTGGTACGCGACATAAAATAGCAAAATACCGCAAATGAATTAGACGGGATGCCCTTTGGTATGATGACTACTTACACCAAGGTGATTAATTTTCGCCAAGGATGCGTCAACATTTCCCACTCAGAAAAAAAGATGGCGACGATTTTTGACAGGAGCGGATTTTTTATAAAACATATGCGTGTGACACATGTTTTCTCACTAATTTTGACCTCCTGAACACGAATATGGAGTTTATTTTCACATTATAAATCAACTTGACCTCAGATTTCACATCTGAAAACCGCAAAAATAGCAGACTCTCGCTAATTTTTTAACTGAAAATTTTATGTACCATCAACGGCGATTTCCAGCCTTGAGCTGGCTGTATAGATCCCAGAGAACAAGTTAACAGTCTAAGTTCTGCAAAATAACTATTTAAACATCGCCAGGGTGCGCCTCAAATCATACCAAAAATAGGCGCTGGGAGCACACTTTGCTGCGACTGGATGGGGAATGTAAGTGTGAAAGGAAAAATGTTGTGCAATATATTTCACTGTTTGATATGACATACCAAGCATTCATCAACATACCATAGGGATTTGAAACAAAATATCGTACAAACAAATTTTCATGATTTGATAATAATTTTTTTAATGACAGGTACAATTGATTCCAAAAAACCTAGCTCTGATTTTGATGATGTTCTTTATCAAGGTAAATACATCAAGAGACCTTTCTCACCTGGAATAACCACCCTAGCTCAAAGTTTCATATAATATAAAGCATTTTCGTCAGATCCGCGATTGCCAAACATCAGAAAAGCGTCTATTAATAATTTCAAAGTCCTTCATTGAACTTGTTCTGGAATGCAACATACGGCTGATAATTAAGCTTTGGCTTAAGTTTTCTGTCTCTCCCGTGAACTCATTCAGATGTCAGCTGGACTGGATATGCACCAACGGCAAAGGTTCAGTAGGACCTTTAGTGTTATTCGTATTTCTATGGCACCAACTTCAAATTTGTTGTCTTGTGTGTGTCAGAATAATGCGAGAATGAAAGTAATGAGCTATTAATGGAGGCTCAAAAGCGTCTAGGACGTGAACAAGCCAAAGAGCATGACACATACACCATGTATCATAGGTACTATAGTCACAGCTATAGTTGCAAAATAAGAGTCGTAATGTTGAAAAGGTCTTGGTGCCTACCTGTTCACTTTTCCATATGTTTTTCACGTCCGTTTTCTATGCCTGTTCACGTCCTAGGTGTTTTTGCGCCTCCACTGATAATACTATAGTTCCATTCTCGCAAATTCCAACACACACAAGACAACAAATTTTAAATTGGAAATAACACTGAAGATCCTACTGCCCTTCGCCGTTGGTGCATATCCGGTCCGAAAATTTCTAGACACCTGAATGAGTTCATGGGCGAGATAGAAATACTCGTAGAAAACTTTGAACCAAAGATTCACCATCAGCCGTAGGTTGCATTCTAGAACAAGTGTAAAGACAAAACTTTAAAATCAAAAGACGCTTTTTTGATGTTTGGCAACCGCAAGTCTAACAAAAAACTATTTAATTATGAGTCGCTATACCGAAACTTTGAGCTAAGGTACCTACCTAGTTGTTTCAGGTGTAAAAGGTCTCTCGGTGTATTTACCTTGATGGAAAACATCATCAAAATCATAGCTACGTTTTTTAGTATTATTGAGAAAAAAGTTATCAACAAATCATGAAAATTTTTTTTTTTTGGTTTTTTATCTGAAATTGTCATTGTATGTTGATAAATCCTCAGTATATGTAAGCTTACTATATAAAACAGTGAAATGTATTGCAAAACATTTTCCATTTCACACTTACATCCCTTAAATCAGCCGCAGAAAAATGGGCTCCCAGAGCCCATATTTTGTATGTTTTGGGGCGCACCCTGGCGATGTTTGTAGAGTTATTTTGCAGAACTTACACTGTTAACTTGTTCCGTGGGATCTATTTAACGAGCTCAAGGCTGGAAATCGCTGTAAATGGCATACAAAATTTTCAATTCAAAAATAAGCGAGAGTCTGCTATTTTTGCGGTTTTCAGATGTGAAATATGAGGTTGATTTGATTTCTGATGTGAAAATAAACTCGATATTCGTGTTCAGGAGGTCGAAATTAGTAAGGAAACATATCCCACATGCCTATGTTTTACAAAAATTCAGGTCCTGTCAAAAATCGCCGCCATCTTTTTTTCTGAGTGGGAAATGTTGACGCATCCTTGAAGAAAATTAATCACCTTGGTATGAGTAGTTATCATGCCAAAGGGCATCCCGTCTAATTCATTTGCGGTATTCAAAATCGTAGCACCCCGACTATTGGGTTTCTCTTCAAATAACCTCTAAAAAATGAATAAATCTCACTTGCGAAGATTGTATTTTAGGCAGCCAGGAGATACAGTCCTGATACACTACATTTCTGTTAGAGGTATGAAACTCACTATACTTCTGTGTGGGGAACTACTGTTCTAAACAATTCTGCCCGAGGTGCCGATCCGAATTATGGCTGCGTCCAAAATGACGGTCGTTTTCCAATATGGCGGATTGCACATTATGAGAATCTCGTATTCATTTGAATATATCCCGCAGGATGTCGATTCTCATATTTTCAGCTATTCTGAGCCTAAAGCTGAGTTTATGATGAGCGATTTTTTGCCGCGATTTGAGCTGAGCTGAGCGGAGCGGAGCGATTTTTTTGCCTAGGCCAATTACGATGCGGGGAAGTGACATCATGAATGGACAGGATTGGTCCAGACACAAAAAAATCCTTCAGCTTAGCTCCGCTCCGCCGGGTATCGCTCATCATAAACTGAGCATAATGGTGAACACAACTATCTTGACAGATGTCAAATTCTCCGTATACAGTAATTTCAAATGAAAAGGAGCACCTAACTATCAAGCCCTTGAGACGGCGTTACTTTTTTGTGTTATCTCGTGTAAAGAGAAGAATGAGTATCTTTTTGGGTTGATTGTTGTGGTTAGAGTCAGTTTCAGAATAGCTGAATCTATGATGGTAATCGACATCGTGCGGAATTTAATCAGACGAATACGAGATTCTCGCATTATGTAGGCCGCCATATTGGAAAACGACCGCCATTTTGGACCAAGCCCCAATTTTGATTGGCACCTCGGACACAATCGTTTCAAACATTTCCTCAAAAGAAGTGTAGAAAGTTTCATTCTTCTAACATGAAGTGTAGTGCATCTCCTGGCTACCTAAAATGCGGTTTTCGCAATAAAGATTTATCCATTTTTAAGAAATTATTCGAAAAGAAACTCATAACTGTCAAACATTTTTGTAATCAGCATAGAAAGCTACATAGCCTACAATAATACAAATCACAGGGTAATAGGGGTAATCAGAAATTTCGCATTTTTCAAAATGGGAATATCTCGGAGAATCATTACCCGATTTCAAAAAGTGAAACAACGCCAGATAAGACCTTCTTTCAGCTACGTGGTGATGGATAGGATAATTTCATTATATAAAATGTACATGATATACAGGGTGTCAAAAGAGAGAGTGTCCGAAGGGTTAATTTTCAACGTTGTGCCATTTTTCGAAAAAAAAATTGTAGATTATTTCTGATGTCGTTTTTGGAAAAGTAGCATTAATATCTCAAAACGGTTTTTCAATTTCACAAATAATTATATATTTCATTTCAAAGGCTACGTGATTTTTTCTAAAAACAGTTCTTGACTGCGAATTCCTAATTGGCCATATTATTGACATAAATTTGGCGGATACGCATGAATTTACTTCATATACCTTCCCACGACAGAAAATTCCACCCACAACGACCCCCAAGGGGGCTACTCCCGGTGGACGTCAGCAACCTCTTTAGGGATGAGTTGAAATGGAGCATGTTGTGGCGGTTACCATGAATTTTCCAAATCAGGATTCTTGACGTTACATTAGTAACTTTATGTCAAATCATAATTACCATCATGGTTACCATATAGAATAGAATAGAATAGAATAGAATAGCTTATTGCTCTACAAACGGTTGTTTTTAGCAAGAAGTTCAATATGTTGACAGAACTTAAGTATACGTCCATCTTATTAAAGTAGGTACAAAATAATAGTATAAAAAAAATACACAGTAGATCAAAAACATGAACAGATATTCTCAAGTTTGCTCGTTATCATGGTTACCATATCAGCCCCCTTTTGGTCATTTTTGAACAGGGTATTTACGCGAGAGGGATACCCCCCTATCAAGAACTTTGTTTTCATGATAATTCGAAAAAAAAAATTCCTGGGACAATTTTTTCCGTAGTTTCTGATTATGTCAAGTATAATTTTCCATCTCGTGCCTTATACAGGGTGTCGCATTTTTTGCATTTTTTCGAAACACCTTGTATATCATCACCACAATTATTGCACACTGTTATCTTAATTACAAAAATGCATGACACTTCTAGAAAAATTTCTGAAAAAATTGAAAAATTCACAAAATATTCATTTTTTTTAAAATGATGGATCCATTTCAGGATTCAGATATGTTCAGAGTATTTTGTTTTACTTCTAAATGGCATGAAATGACATGGAATGACTAATCAAATATCCGGGACATATCTGATTTCTAAAATAAATCCATCATTCTGAAAAAAAAAATTTTAAATGCAATTGTGAATTTTTGTATTTTTTTTTTCAAAAAACTTTAGAAGTGTTGTGCATTTCTGTAAGCAAGTTAAGAATGTGAATCGACTGTGATGCTGATGACGAAATACAGGGTGTTTGAAAAAAATCGAAAAAAATTGCGACACCCTGTATTTGGCACAAAATGAAGAATAATACTAGATATTTTCAGAAACCACGGATAAAATTGTTCCAGGATAGTTTTTTCTTTTTCTAATTATCACGAAAATCAAGTTTTTGATGAGGGGGGGTATCCGTCTCGCGTGGACACCTATACAATAATTTTCAAAAAGAGCTGATATGGTAACCATGACCGTGATAATTATGACTCGGCATAAAGTTACCGACGTTACGTCAGGAATCCTGATTTGGAAAATTCATGATAACCGCCACAACATGCTTCATTTCAACTCATCCGTAAAAAGGTTGCTGGCGTCCACCAGGGGTAGCCTTGGGGTCGTTGGAGTAGAATTTTGCCAGGGAAAGGTTTATCAAGTGAATTCATGCATATCTGCCACATTCATGTCAACGATTATGGCCAATGAGAGAATCGCAATAAAAGACTGTGAATTTTAGAAAAAATCATGTAGCCTTTGAAACGGAAGAAATATTTGTGAAACTGAAAAATTATTCCGAAATATTGATGCTACCTATCCAAAAATGACATTAGAAATATTCTACAATTTTTTTTTCAAAAAATGGCACAACGTTGGAAATTGATTCTTTGGACACTCCCCTTTTTGACACCCTGTATATCATGTACATTTGTAATAATGAAATTTACCTATCCATCACCACGTAGCTGAAAGTAGGTCCTATCTGGCGTTGCCTGTTGCCTTCCATTTTGAAATCGGGTAATTTTTTTCGAGATATTCCCATTTTTAAAAACGCGAGATTTTTCATTATCCCTATTCACTTTTGAGCAGTTTATATTATAAGGTCCAATTTCATTTCAATTGGAGAAAAAAAATGAAAGTAACATTCGGCTCTTCCCGAATAGGATCCTCAATAGGATTCCCGAAGACAATACATCTTAACACCAATTTTCGCAACAAGAAACGACGCGGGAATGGGCGGCAGGCGGTCGACAGTGGCGTTTGCCGTATTAACCTAATTTTGCACCTCAAGCAAAGCCAAAACAAAATTCTGACAGAACTGGAACTGGAAAACTTAAATATTCGATTTCTTATCTTGATAATATTTTTATTTTTGTTTCGAATATGTTTTTATTGTTGAAAATGGAGAAAAGCAAAGTACTTGGAAGAGGGGCAACAAAAAATGCTCTGCAGTACCTACTTATCAGCAATTTGTATGTTAAAGATAAAGATAAAGATAAAGATAATTTATTGGTGTTTCATATTTGCTCAAAATGGAGCTTACACAAGTCATTAGAATTGAAACAAAGTAAAAACAATTATCATCACACAAGACAATCAAATACAGTCAAACAACAATAACAGAAAAGTACAAACTAAAAATTATTTTAACAAATCCAAAAATTCCGATATGGAGTAGAAGGAGTTGCTTAAGAGGTACTCCCTCAACCCAACACGAAACTCGTTCAACGGAAGCTGCCCGATCGCCATGGGAACCCCTCTCAATAGCTTAATTGCCATGTATCTTACATCTTGCTGAGTTCTGGTTAGCCTATGGTATGGGGTGCTTGATTCATTTCTATTGCGCGTATTATACTCGTGAAAGTCGCAATTCTTCCTTGCAGTCTCGTTTTGCTTGAAATGCATAATTGTATTAAAAATGTAAATGCTAGGAAGTGTCAATATTTTGAGGTGCTTGAAGAGTGGCTTGCAGTTGCAATGTTTTCATATTGTAAAAAAAAATGAGTAAGGGGGGGGGGGTATTTTGCTCAAACGGCCCCTTTGAAATCTAAAAAAATTATTTATACTCGGGGGCTCCAATCCCTAGAGCCCCCTCTGCTCCTTGCATATCGATGGGGGGCGACAAAATTGGATTTTGCAGCTCTTAAAAAAAAGCCGAGATCCGGAACTGCGGAACACAGGCTACGAGTTGCGAAGCTAGTGCATCCGAGGAAACATGAAACATGCGCGATGGCTTGGATCATTTGATTTAATTGGAGATACCAATGATCGAGTAAGATACATCTGCCCAATTGGCGGAGGCGCCGCTGCAGAACACGCTGGTAATACACGCGAATAGTGTTGACCTGTTCAAGAGTCACCGCGACTGTTACTAGCGGCGGCCAGTGTGAGTGTCTTAGAACCACCCAACCACATCTTGTCTGTTTACGTTAACGAGTCGTAACAAAATACATAATAACCCCCATTGTCCAGTCACTGTCAGATAGTTTCAACAGGTTCAAAGAGTAATGGTAAACGAAAGAACCTTTTTCTCAAGTCAACTAGAGGACTAAAAGCATGAACCTTCACTAGTATGCTCTGAGTTTTGCATAGTACCGTGTACCGCCTGTATGTTGGACTCTGTGAGTAGAAAATAAATGTATCTGCGAAACCTCAAATTTTCATGTGCAAATCCTGGGTGGCATGTATGTATGAACAACACGGACTGGCCGTTGTTCAGGCCGCGAAATCCGGATATTGGCGAATTGTCGGGGTAGTAAAGCGCGTTTAAAAATTAGTCTGCAACAGCCCAATCCATTCAAATGGGGGAATAAAACCCGGACACAACACAAACACGTAGTTTGAAATATCTAGGGTTTCACGAGACCAAGACCAAGACCAAGACCCGCTTGGTCTTGGTCTTGGTCTCGAAAATGTCTGAAAATCTGGTCTTGGTCTTGGTCTTGGTCTTGGTCTTGACAGCAAGAGTCTTGGTCTTGACGTGGAGGTCTTGGTCTTGGTCTCGAGTCTCGATTCCCCAATCCCCAAGTCCAAAATAAAAATACAACAACAAGAATAATAATTTAAAAAACTATTGCCTCGACTATTACGAACCCTATCAAACTAAATTATTATTTTTTATCAACAATTTCCAAAGCTACAATGCCTTGAACGAATTTCAACTAGAACTCCAAGCGTCTCCAAGCGAAGATTAAGATGGAATTAGAAAATTTTTGTTTGTTCTTTAAATAAAACACAATACATAAACTTTGGATTCTTTGTATTTTTAAGAAACACCCTCAAACAAAGTAGTTTTGAAAACCCCCGCAAGTACCTACTATATGGGAAACAGAGAAAAGCAAAGAGGCTATGCCGGGTTGTAATTGTGGGTAGGTATACATATAGAAAACGATGTATTTTTATTTGGGCTGGTTATTCAATACGTCCTACTAATTTGTTAGATTTTACTTTTGAAAGATTATTTTCAAGAGCTGCGTTTACAATTCGCAAAGAGCGAAATCGCTTAAACGCTGAATCGGCGCAAAGCTTGCTTTGTATAAATTCATGGGCCACATGCAAGTTGTCGAAACAAATTACCGAATAAACTTTTTACGTATGTTTTTTATTTTTGTTAAAATTTAAGATCTTTGAATTGCGTTATTTTTGTTATACTTACATTATAATATATTAAATGTTATATTTCCATACCTTCATGCAATAACTAATAATAAAAGTAAAAGTTCTAATCGAGGCAGTGTTCTTAAGTCAATCACATAATATTTAACATTCCTAAAAATGAACCTGACCACAGACTTGCATAATATGGTATATACTGTTGCTCGCATCTAGCTAGATTTTTTTTCTTTGAATTAGTCAAAATACGGAAAAAAAGTCGAGACTCGAGACCAAGACTTGAAAAGTCTTGGTCTTGGTCTTGGTCTTGGGGGCCAAGTCTTGGTCTTGGTCTCGACAATAAAATGATGGTCTTGGTCTTGGTCTTGGTCTTGAATTCGAGACCAAGACCAAGACCAAGACCAAGACCAAGGCCGGTCTCGTGAAACCCTAGAAATATCTGAAGCAATGAGGAGGAGGGGTAATTAGTGGGAGTTTATTTTGCCATTACCCGGTGTGGGTAGCAGGGATAGGTAATTGTTGCATTTTAATACATGTGTGCTAATGGGATATTGCAGAACGTGCCTCGAATATGAGTGCGAGTCGAATATGAGCTGGCGGGCAAGCTACCCGCCGCCGCCAGAGAGCTAAGAATGAAAATTTAGGGTTTTGTGTTGTGCTGTGCTGCTGTGCTGTTTCAGACTGTCCCGGTATTGGCCGTGTTGCAATGGGGTAAAGTATAACTGGCCGGAAATGAGAAGCACATACTGGCCGGAATTACAAACCTATGTAACTAAACACGGCCGACATTCACATTCACGCGATTTTAATACGGGAAATTGGAAACCAGACAATGCAAATTTCCCTGCTCGTGCTGCCTTGGATTTGTGGCCGTTCTATGCAAATTTTAATTAATGCTTTTGAAGATCGGTCAAAACGACATGTATGTACTAAGGCATATACGATCTGCATTTCGACGTGCCATGCCCGCCGGCGTTTCTGGCCAATAACGATGGGAATTGTTGTGTAGAATTCCCATGTCTCCCGTCACGGATCCTCTCCAATCATCATTTTATGCATTCCATCAGGTATACATGACGACATGTCTATCCGGAGAAAACTATTATATCCACTTTCATCATATTTAACAGTGAAAATGATTTTTTCATGGTCTACGCCAAGACACCGTGCAGTTACCCTAGCCCGCAATAATGGTTTTCTGGAACTTAGTAATTTAACTACCTTGCATTATTCAAGCTAAGAATTGTATTCAATTTGATTGGTTACCTCTAAACGCTGCCGACGCTGCAGCATGTTAGGTACTGTGTACTTACAGTGAAGACATTAATCTTCCAACGCTATTAGTCTACTAATCTTGGAATTTTTTGAGCGTTTTTGTTATAAAAGGACAGCATTTATTTATCAAAATAAAGTGCGATCAAATCGTTTCGATTTTTAACAAAACTAACTAATCGTGTCGGGCTTGAACAGTGGTTTTTTTTTACCTACTGAAATAACTACACACATCGTTACGTTTCTGAGATATTTTATTTCCAAAGGGAACTGGAACGCGACATCGACATGGGACATCTCGATCGAGACCTAAACAGATACTCATAAACTTTATTTTATTATCATTTCATAAAAATCAACTCCGAGTCATCAGGCCTGCTTTATAGGGCTTAATTTTACGAACCTGCCCGCGACTACATCATATAGTGGGTATACCTCCTCCAGTTCGTATATCGCCCTCATGGGCAATAAAAGACCCAACACAGTCATCGAGATCAACCGGCGAATAAACCTAAACGCCAATTTATCGTAAACCGTAAAAAATTAAACAAGAGAACACATAAAAGAAAAGAAAGCCGACATGGACATAAAGATAAGAAATTGGCGGAGAAACGACGAGAGAACGACGTCTAACTGTAATATCCGCCTGTTATGGGTATCATCTCGCAATGTGTTGCGATTTATACGCGGAGACATTGCTTTCACGTCTTCTACGCCTCTTCTCGGGGGTCCGCTTTTCGCTTAACCGCCGAACACTTAGGACTTTTACTGAATCATTCATATTGCACTTGTCCACTCTTTCACTTTGTAAATCCAAAAACACCCCAAGCGCTTTTGTAATAATCATTCTCCTACAGCTACTGTTCAGTTGAAACTAGGTTTTTCAACTCGTTTCTTGAGTCTTTTGCTATACGCTTGCACTGCAAATAACAAGCAGTTTCCTTACTTATCTTGACAGCTACAACAACAAAAATAGACACATTTTCTTCGACAACAAATGCTAGCTTGAATTTGGCGACCGTCAGCAGTTAGCTGTCTGCTGCCTGCATGCATATACGACCAGAAAATGATAGTCGAAAAAACTGCTTACAATTTGCCCAGAATATATTCGCGATTCAATTAAATTTCTCCCGTCACAAAAGACGACTACTAAAAGCGGATTGTAATGAATGGTGACAACCGAAGTTCCAGTAATCAAAAGTGACATAATGGCAACCAATGATTGCCATCGCCTGCCGCTTGTGCCAGCCATCTTGTGGCGAGAAAAATTAAGTTAAATCACGAAATGTTGTGAGTTGTGTCACGGCTTATTTCACCCGCACTCTCTTCCGTTGTATAAATAATTATTCACGGTGACCAGCATCAGCTACATTATGCGTTGCACTTTGTGTAGAGATTAATTAGAGTATTTAAAAGGATCAAACCACGAAAAATCTTGGGCGAGAACCAAACGCTTAAGGGCTTAAGCCCTTTGGGTTAGGTTTACCTCAGTCTGCCGGAAAATTTGTTCGCCGGAAGCGCCGACGAAGAGCGAGACAGAGAACAACGCGCGTTATCAACAAATTAGGGGTTGCTCGCCTCTGGGGATTTGCGATCATAATCTTTGCTTACGCGTGATAGTAATTATTGTTGTTAAAACCGGCACTTTGTCCACTGAAGAGCGTTTCGCCGACGCGGGAAATTACATCAAAGGAAAGTGCAACCGGATTAAATCCACACAAAGCGCCTGGGCGAACGATTAAATCGGTCGGTCTCTACACTTAAATTACTGTTGTACTATAGCGAAACACTGATGTGGCATTATTAATAATGTCTTAGCGCCGCGCCTGGATGTCGGAGGACTTAGCGCGCTTGATTAGTTAATTCTTGTACGGCGGTGGCTTTGGTGGTGATTATCAATTATTTAAACGGGGCTTTGTTTGTCTGGAAACGATGTTTGGTGATTTAAACATCACAGCGTCGGACTGAGAGGCGCCCATTCATTATGCAAGACATGTTGTACCTACCATGGCAGAGGGCATGTTTTATGAAAATGCCGGCAACAATACCTACCTGCCCGGTGCATTGGGAAACATTACATTGCATTAAGTACATAAAACGTTGTTTTGAAGATTTTCCAAGTGAATTTTATATCCGCTGGAGCTTCTCCAAGAAACTAGATGGTATAGGTATCGTTCAACAACAAATGATGTTGCAAACCGCTGAAACATCCGGCAGATTTTGTAAGAACTCCGTACCGACAAACCACACTTGCATTTTGTTTTGAAAATATCAAAAGCTGAAGAAGTACACTGGAGGCTTCAACAAAGATTTTAGATGCCAAGAACTTGGACAAATACAAAAAGTACAGGGCTTCATTTACAAAAAAATAACAGCCCTGGAGACAGACGTGAGCATTAAGCAAGGACATTCTACAACAAAAAGTTAAAACAATCAAAAGATGTGGAGGTGTCTATATCGCATGTCGAGTTGAAACACTCTGACAGATGAAGCGCCTAAAATACTTCTCGACAATGCAATGTTGCTGATCAACTGAAGAGTTACATTAGAAGTGAAACCAGCACCCTTATTCGTAGCTATCAGAAAATCTGCATTGCACTTAATGCACAATCAACAAAGGAACCAAACAAAATAACAAGGATAGAAGTACGTACCTGATGCTGCCCTCTTTTTTGATGACTGCAAGAACCGGTGACGACCATGTGATTGTAAATTTCCTCAATACTTGCCGCCGTCTAATATCTTCTAAATCTAAAAAGCTTCTTTTTGTAGTGTATAGTATCACGCTGCTTCGAACAGAAGAATTCTCCTCGGTAGGTAGCGAAGGAGGCACTTTTTTCTCCATGGCTCGTGTCGGTAGTTCCTTCTCAGTTCATTCTTAGTTCATTCGTCAAATGTTTCGGGTCAGCACATAGTCCCTGCTTCACTTTTGCCACGTGCTTCAAGGATGGGACCTTCGAGGTTTTATCTTCACAGCATGAGATACGCATTAACCCAGCGCCTTTTCTTGTCGTGTTATTTTGGTTGTCTCATTGGGGCTCATGCATGACTAGGCCTGGGCGATTAATCGATTAATCGATTAAAATCGATTCACCCAGGGAAAAATCTATCCGATTTTGTATTGAACAGTGAATCGATAAATCGAATCGATTTTTCGATTCGATTCGATTCTCTCGATTCGATTCGATCCCTTTCATTCTATTCTTTCGATTCGATTTTCTCGTTTCAATTTGTTTGATTGTGATTTCAGTGTTTTTGATTTTTTCAATAATCTGAGCAGCTTAACAATGAAGATCTAAGCTTGATTCAATTGAAGGAAACATAAAACTTTGAAGTATAAAGATATTCATTATCGTAAAGTTTTTAAACAAAAATCGGTATTTTTTTTATTTAATAAATGTGAAAATGATACTCAACAGTTATTTTATTTTTTGCACTACCTATATTAAATGCGTTATTTTACGACCTCAAAACAGGGCCTAAAGTGACTCTTTTTAGCCCTTGGGCAAAAAAGTCGTCATGGCAACGATCGCTCTTCATCCGTCAGAGGAGACGTCACCTTCTATTTTGACGTAACCACTTGATGCGATGCAAAATGGACTTCAATTTGTAGGGAACACGAGAGACTACAAGAACAACAAAATTAGCACATTTACATACCAAAACCAATAAATACCTGTTTTATGCTAGTAAGCGATGGGGCCCCGGCAGCTACGTGTTCAAGATAGGTGATAAGTAACCTGCCACTCGTCCATGCGATCTGGTAGGCTATGACCTGGTTAAATTTCAGGATGTCAAGCTGCTTTCTTGGGGCACAGCCTACCCCAATTCCGAATTTTGTTGATCGCATGGTAGATCGTGCGACGTACAACCAAGTAATCAGCGCTGCCATGACAATTTTTCAACGACTCAATAACTCGAAATTTTCAGTCTTGCACTAGGCAGTGCAAAAAACATTGTACGCACCTTGGGCTAAAGTGCGTTTTTTCCCCTTGTGCTTGCTTCCCTCGGCCTACGGCCTCGGTCGCAATCTCGCACAGCGGGGAAAGAAAGTGGCACTTTATGCCCATAGTACATAAATAACTATTTTGTACACGGATTCTAATAAAATAAATCTCATTGAACCTATAGCTTAGGCACGCTAAACTTTTAGGTAGAACAAATTGATGACTGGCCAAATTTGCGTCAAAGTAGTTCTAAAGGATCTCCCCTACGACATATCAAAAGTCCCAGAGAATCCCGTGTTCGCTTTTCTACTTTTTAGGGCCTTTTTGTACCCTTTTGAGTGAGAATATCACGTACTTTATAATATGGTGTACGATGCCTGTAGCCCATTACTAAAGTATCTGCTTGCCGCGAAGGAGGTCCGGGGATCGAATCCCGTCATCTGCTGCATTTTTTTTTGGCGGAATTGATACTCATCTTCCTGAAAAATCATCAAAAATTAAATCCTGCTGAATTGAAATCATATATTTCTGTTTCACAAGTACTGTGACGTACGATCTCGCGCAAAAAGAAAAACGGAGAAACCGAAAATGGCTTGAGACCTTAGCTTCTGGATTTCATGGTCACATTATGTACTTGTGGAACAGAAATATATGATTTCAATTGAGCGGGATTTAATTTTTGATGATTTTTTAGGAAGATGAGTATCAATTCCGCCAAAAAATGCAGCAAAAGACGGGATTCGATCCTTGGACCTTCTTAGCGGCAAGCAGATACTTTAGCAATGAGCTACAGGCATCGCATACGTGGGATTATTTTGCACCATATTATAAAGTACGTGATATTCTCACTCGGGGTACAAAAGGCCCTAAAAAGTAGACAAGCGGACACGAGATTCTCGGGGACTTTTGTTATGTCGTAGAGGAGATCCTTCAGGACTACTTTTGCGCAAATTTGGCCAGTCATCAATTTATTCTACCTTTGGATCTAAGACGTAACGTACCTGGGCTACTAGTACTAGTACTAGCTACTATTTTTGGTTTTAACATACCAACTATTGAACACTCTGTTTGTCCTTTGTTTCGTCCTACAAGCCTCCCGAAATCCGGACCTATAAAATACTACCCGCAACCCGCAAGGATAGGTTTTAGCTCTGCGAAAATAGGTACTTATTATATTAATTATCAGCGAAGAAATGGGAATCAATTTTTCCGAATCGATTTGGTTTTGAAAACTGAATCGATTCAATTTTTTGCCTGATCGATTTTCCCGATTCGATTTTTCTGGGGAATCGATTTTTCGATTCGATTATTTTGCCGAATCGATTTCTTCGATTCGATTTTATGCCGAATCGATTTTTTTCGATTCGAATAGAGCCGATTTTTCACCGAATCGATTTATCATGAAAAAAATCGATTAATCGGTGAGAATCGATTTTATTTGCAAATCGATTTTCGATTCGGCAAATCGCGAATCGCCCAGGCCTACTCATGACCCTTATCGGTATTTGGATCTTGTTCATCTTGATCCTCTTCTTCGCTCTAAGTAGATACTAAGTAGGTTACAATCAGCTGTATTGGGTTCAGCGATGCCAGTCGCATGATTATCCTTCGTGCTGTCCACTCATTGGCCCACACACAATTTTCTCGGTATCACCAGCTCCAGGCATGCACGGCTTACACTGTCAGTGAACCGAGTCCATGTCTACTTCTACCTTCTCGTCTCCTGCTTTCAACGTACGTTGTCATAATCCATAATTTGTTGCAGTCTAGTTTGAGGGGCAACCCGAAAACAGAAAAGTGCGAAGAATTTAGTTGTTCGCAAGCCGCTATAGTGTAGAGGCCACTGGTTAGAAGCCGATGGCGGACCAATAGGATGATTGTTGGTGCAGGTATCAAAATAGCGTGGGGTTGGCATGGAACGAGAGAACAACAACAAAAATTTACGAGAGCGAGGTATCTATCATCAATTCTATCATCAAGTCGAACTTGAAACCAAAGTACTACAGAAGCCGATTTAGTTACAGTTGGAACGCGAGAAAATAGTAATGAAATGTGCGAATAGACGTATCAACAAAGGGATTTGATTGAGATCGCCCAACTAACTATAACGACGTGAGAATGGTGCATGCGGAGTGCTGAAGTCACACTTTCTCCTTGCTTCTCGTCATGCTGCCGCCAGCGTGATCAGGACTGCAGGCAAGATAAAAGATATCTTTTAGACCAGAACGCCCTGTTCAGGTTAAAGATCACACAAGGGGTTCTGTTGAATCGATGCCCTTCAGTTGTGATTCAACAGGGGTATAGCTACTACTGTGTTGATTATTTTTCTTATCAATTTTGAATCTCGCTACACACGGTACCGACCACAGAGTAGGTACCGACGCTTGTAGAAATGCACAATTTTTCATCACTCAACTCATGCTTACTCGAAACCTATATCACAGCAAGATAGTAATCACGATGGTCTTCTGCCAAACACTCATGTTGTACCATCCATTCCGTTTCAGTCGGACTATTTGCCATTCTACAAGGTGTAAGTATTGGGCGTCTTCAGACAAAAGTGCTTTTTTCCACTACTCAAAGGGATATCTATTCGGTTTTCAGTTTTGGCTGCCTGCTGCCCTTTAGGCTTCAGGAAAGGTTCACCTTTAGTTTCCGAAAAAAAAAACACCTCACATGAAGGATGTTTTGGCAGACTGAAGTCAAAGAACCATTCCCCTGAACGACGTTCTTGAAGAATAGCAATTGTGAATACCTTATTTCCAACACGAGCTCACTAAGTTGCTGAAAGCTCCAGTTCTCCCGCAATTCAGACAATGCTTGCTGACTTGCTTTCCAAGTTTCTAGAACTGAAAAACTGTAACGTTCAATTTTTGCACCGGAAAGTTGAAATTAATAGATGGGACAAAAAGAGAGAACGGCCTTATCGCGACCACTTCTTAATGAATTTCAGGAGTTCAGGAAAAAAGGTAGATAGTGGACGCTAGTTTTAAAGTCGTGCCGAGAGCGTTGATTTCTGAAGCCAAAAGGATTTATTAGTATCCTACCAGAGAGGTCTTCTGGGATTCTACGGCTACAAAATTTCACCATTGGAATGGTACCTGGCAAAAGGTCCGATTTTCTACGCAAGTATTGCGGATTTTTACGCTCGAGCACCGACGTTTTCCATCTTGTAGCTACCGCTTCTCGTTATATTCGAAATCGAAAGTTGAAAACAAAATCACAGGCTCTTCTGGTAAGCTATTTTGCTACCTACAGTCTCCAGAGTGGGTGTTTTATTTCCCGATTTTCCTGAAGAAAAGTGCGCCGTGTAAGCCGATTTTCACACCACCTTCGAGGCTCCAATTTGCGTAATTCACACCGTTATATCTCATCCGCTTTGTAGTATGGGGGCATAGGTCGTGCCGTGTGCAGCTTCGTGAAGATATGTAGAGTTATGTCTGAGTCGATTCCTGGGAGATCAAGGACCATGAAAAATTATGGTGGAATATTCGTATCTACTGCAGGCAAATATGGTGGAGGCGCCAAAATGGGCTTCATCTGGTAATAAGAAACTGGCTGAAGCTCGTTTGTTTTTCAACGGATTCCAACATCTGGAACGTCATTTTGTAGACAAAAAAATTCTCTTCTTATTCCATACCTAAATTTACAAACGTCATTTCGTGAAACTGTCAAAACTGTATTTATAAGACATGCTAAATTCCGCCCTTTTTTGAAGGTTATCCGATATTTTTGAAACTTGGCAGTATTATAGATCTTGAGGTGCCCTTTCCGAATTTCCACTTTTCCACTTCGTATCTTTGCCGTTTTGGCCGCCATATTGAAAAGATGGCGCCCAAAAAACAGTTTTTTGACAATATCTTGAATTCAACTGCCTCAAAGTTGAAATGTGTGTATGCGGAGGAAAGCCCATCCTAATCTGTGCAATTTGACATATCAGTCATTCATGTGCAATTTACGGTTCTTGAGTTAGAGCTTTCAGAACTTCCGGAAGCATCAACTTTCGGCATTCAATCAGCATGTTAAATTGATACCACCGTCATGTAGTAGGCAAATAACCCATCAATAGCTCTTGGCCATTAACCATAGATAATAAAAATTCAGAAAATCGATCATGGTGATGTTATTTGTGTAATTACAGGGTGAACTGTGGAAGCAAACTGACTTTAGAAAGAAATAAAGGTAATATAGCATTTGAAGGATATCAGATACATTCGAAACTCATTATTATGATGAAATTTAGGGTCATCATTCAGAATATCAACTTTTCCACTTCGTATCTTTGCTGTTCTAACCATAATTTTGAAAAAATGGCGCCCAAAAAAAAAATTTTTGTTGTTGGAAATTTGTCATAAAATTTTAGAATTCATATCAAGAGTGAAGGTCTATTGAATTCTCTATAATTTGACGTATGGATCACTCATATGCGACTTACGGTTCTCAAGCTACACCTTCTCAAAGTCAATTTTCCCTTAGAGTTCACCCTGTAGTTGCATAGCAACCGTTACCATGATTAATTTTCTGGATATTAATGGTCTGTGGTTGACAATTTATCATTATTTATGGTTAATTTGACCGCCACGTGGAGCTAAGCTCAACTTGACATGCTGATTGGATGACAAAAGTTGATGCTTCAGGGAGCTCTGGAAGCCATAACCCAAGAACCGGAAATAGCACGTACACGAGTAAGGTGTCAAATTTTAGAAAATTGAATAAGCTTTCATTCGCATACAAACGCTTCCACCTCACATTGACTGAAATGAAGATATTGACAAAAAACTGTTTTTCAGACGCCATCTTTCCAATATGGCGGCCAAAACGGCAAATATACGAAGTGGAAAAGTGGAAATTCAGGAAGAGCACCTCAAGATCTATAATACTGCCAAGTTTCAAAAATATCAGATAACCTTGAAAAAAGGCCGGAATTTAGCATATCTTATGGAGACAATTTTGACAGTTTCCCGAATTGACGTTTGTAAATTCAGGCATGATATAAGAAGAGAATTTTTTGTCTACAAAATGATGTTCCAGATGTTAAAATGCGTTTAAAAACAAACGAGCTACAGCCAGTTTCTTATCATCAGATAAAGCCCATTTTGGCGCCTCCACCATATTTGCCTGCAGCAGATGTCAATATTCCACCATAATTTTTCATGGTCCTTGATCGCCCAGGAATCGATTAGGACATATCCCTATATATCTTCACGAAGCTGCACACGGCCAAGCCTTTTTTGACCCTATGCCCCCGGACTATTGTGCATTTCTTCATCCGATTGGGATAATCGTCTTTCCTGTGGTTCAAGTCCAGTGACCAGTGACGTCAGCAACTCACCACCCTGTGTTTTTCCGAGGGTCAAGTCAACATCAACACAACGTGTCATTCCGTGACGTCAACACCGTGTTTTTCTCTTGCGGGAAATCTGCAGCTTGGATAACCAGCAAGAAGAAGTGTTGAGTACCTCAAGCTAAAATTTATTATTTTATTGTGCATTTCACCGATTTAATTTGAATATCACCAAGTATTCAGCATTCGTCGTGTAGTTACATTGTTTGCGTTGTGAAAATCTCATCTTAATTTGTCGTTCTTTTAATAATAATATTTAATTATCACTTGCCTACGTTAGGGTCAGGTACCTCTTTTATCTACGCTAGTCAATGAATTTGTGACTCAAAGGTAGTCATTGCGCCAATTTCAGTTGAAGAACGTGACGTCACGTTCACTTTGACTTCCTGTTTTGGAAGTCGGTAACTACATTTAGATAAAAATAAAAGAGTATCTTTTTCCCTTATGCATTAGGATTGACAGTTAGTGTGCTTTTTTGGGATTATCATTTAAATAAACCCACGTCGTGTATAAATATTTACGCAATTAACTACGACTTTCGAATTTCTCTCGAATTACCAACTTTATTTTTCTTCAGTTACTGTGTCGGTCTGAATTATCTGCGGGAATAAATCTATAATTGAGAACTCAAGTTTTATTGAACAACCACTTTGCAACCCCGAAATAGTGAGCATTCCTCTTATCGAGTAAGTTTCAAGTCCTGAATGTGGTCGGTATAGTGCAAGGATCGGTCTCAGGTCTCACTCTTGACCGATCGACGGGTGTAACTAAGAGTGTGGCGCCCCCTTAAATTTTAATTTCGAACAATACCCACCCCTCCAGCCTTCTGAGCGGGACACCCTCGATCATAGTGATCCACCCTCGTAGCTGACCAAAAGGATAATTGTAGGTGTTACAAAACTCGACTTACCTTTTCGGCCGCATCTTTTGAGATTCTTGTAAATTTATCAAAATAAACCACCCGGTACAAGAACTATGCCCTCTCATGACGCTCACGACTTTTTTTCTAACTTTTCACACCAAAACATTGAACACAATTTTATAAATGTTATAATTTTGAAAACTGATGGGAATGATTCTTCAATAAGAATATCATTATTTTCCGGGTTGGGTGGCCTTAGCTGCTAGGGCTATCTAGCCAAGTACATTCTGGTTGAGCAGATCTCTTTTCTGATGCGTCTTTTCTGGAAATTAAATATTGGTTCTCGCTTTGTGATCATTTTTTCCTCGATTTTCATGCATTAAACTGATCTACTTGGGTTGTCTCATGCGTGATTGGTTTGCGATGGAGTATTTCAGGTATATTTTTGCATGAGATGCTTGGGTTTTCTATTTCTACAGGTTTTGGTTTGTTGAGCATGGAAAGTTGTCAATTTCTTTTGCTGAGTTTCTGTTCAGGTTCTCAAAGACGACTGAGTGTAACGAGAAAGGACGATGAACCACGTTGTCCGCTAGATTATTGTACAGAGTTCCTGACGACTCTGCTGCGATGTCCGGGCACTTAAGAGTATGTGCCAGACATCTCTCAGTTGTCGACAGGAACAGTTCAAATTGTCCGTAGTGCGAATTCTGTGTAGGTGCTTTGAAGTTAGGTGATCTCCTGATCTTATGCGACTTATCACTATGATTTCTATTCTGAAGGGGTCGTTGTAGTTTTTGAACCATGGCTTTGATAGAGGGAATCTCACCGAAGAAGCGTGACCTCGTTCCTTTTGCGCTGATTCAGTCTCGAACTCTTCCTTCCAGCATTCCCATCCCATATAGGTTTGTCTTGCAGCTCTTAAGCAGATCTCGGGGATCTATCTGCAACCTGGTGTTCGGATTGAGTGATCTTGAAAACTTCACGAGTTTGTCCGCCTCGTCGTTGCCGTGGATGCCGGTATGACTCGGAATCCACATCAGTGTGATATTTTTGCCTTCGTCATTTAGACTTCAGAGCAGATGTTTGGCTGTAAGTGTGAGGTTGTCTGTTTTTAGTCCAGTTACTATGTTCAAAAAACCCCAGCAACTTTGGAAAAAATAGTAGAGGGTTGAAATTTTGTACACATGTTCTTCAAGTTGTAAGAAATGATCTAAAGAAAGTCCCCTAAAATCCGAGCCTAGGAACCCATGATAAAGGCCATCGAGTGTTGAAAACCAGTTTTTTGGACGAAGAAGTTATTTTCTTGACTCAAGATTTTTCTTTTTGCGATTGAATGATTGCATGTTACAATTTTAATAATTTCCATACAACATTTTGACAGTTGCCTAGAAGGCAGATCCAAGATGGCGACCAAGAAGAAGAAACAGTTGACTACATTATTTTTGAGAATAGCAATTGTGGACATTGGTTGATGGTCACATTTTATTTCATTAATAATTTCCAATTGAAGGACCAAGTAACACTCCAGTACCTAAGAAAACCTCTGATTTTTTAGGAAAAAAAGAAAATTTGTTAATTTTTTGTTTTTTCTCCAAATATTTCAAAACGGTTCAAGATTTTTTTGAATGGCTTGAAGCATCATCAAAAGTATAAAATTGCGAAAATATATGATGATTTTCATATATCCAGCTCTTTTGGCTTCTGAGATGAAAAAATATTAAAATGTTGCTTTTATTATGTTTCAAGGGGAAAAAACAGTCGAATCCATAACCTGCAGGTGAGAAAAATTAATAAATAAATACTCCTATCTCAGAAACCATGAAAATTTAAGATATGAAAATCTACAAATATATTCCTGATCTGCTGTTGAAGGTGCTGTGAACCATCCTAAAATATCTTCAACCGTTTTTAAAATTTTTAGAAAAATTTGAAAAATTTACCAAATACTTTTTTTCCAATAAATCAATGATTTTTCGAGATGCTGAAGTATGACTTGAGTTTTCAATTGAAAATCATGTGAGAAATGAAATATGACATTATTCAATGTCTGGATCTTCCATTTTAAGATAAGATAAGATAAGATAAGTTTTATTCATGTTTACGACATATTACATGCTTACACAAGTCAATCACCTATTCACATATAAACAAAATTTGGAATGAGGAAATTTAGAATTTTTTAGAAAAAAGATAGTCAACTGTTGTTTGTTTTTGGCCGCCATCTTGGATCCGCCTCCTATGCAAATGATGAAATAGTATATGGCTGTTGTTAAGATGATCATAGAAAATCATTCAATTGCAAAAAGAAAAATCTTGAGTCAAGACAAGGACTTCTTCGCTAAAGAAACGAGTTTTCAACACTTGATGGCCATTATCATGGATTCCTGAGCTCGAATTTCAAGGGACTTTTTATAGCTCATTTATGACCATCAGAGGAACGTGTGTACAAAATTTCAACTCCCTACTATTTTTTCCGAAGTTGAAAAACATAGTGACTGGACTATTTGGCTGACAGTCTGTTTTGCGACACTTGATTCGGGGCACTCCTGGATTCAGAAAAAATTGCCGCTTTAGGGATGTTTTCCCCTCGGACTTTCCAAAGCGCAATTTCTATTGCCCTGGTCTTGGCTTGGCAGATGGTCAAGAACCTTGGCAGCCCTGGAATTTATGAAGTACTGCTGAGCTATCATATCAAAGTGGACAAAAAGAATTTCTTTGTTATGTTGCTCATTCTGAGTTGGTCACCTCGATGTAGCCCGCTCAAAGTTTTTCCTCCCATCCTCCCTCTTCAGGTCTCACGCTTGTGCCTTAATGACCAACAACCCAAAAATTCTGAACATGTTCACGCCAAAAAATTCAACCCCAAATCGAGGGCGCCAGCGATATCGATTTAGTAGATTTACATGCTTATCCTCGAGGTAAACTTTCTAGTTAATAAACTTCCCAACTAGAATCTGTATTTTTTTTTTTTTTTTTTTTTTATTTTGATTTTGTTAGGGTGCATCAACTGCATGGTTATTAGCACCCACGGTTGGGTTTGAGTTTCAGTGTCTTTGCTTGATTTCCTGGTTTTCAGGTTTGGAAACTTTGGAGTGTTGTCGGACGGCCCGGCACAAAACTGGTTTGAGCGCTAGCTGTTTGCGCTTCTTCCCTGATCAGGGTTTTACCGGTCTATTCGCCAAAGTCGTCCAACAACACTGGGCGGTGGGTAGATGTTTTCCGGTTGTCCTGGACTTTTATTTCTAATTTCCCAGAAAATGCTAAGACTTGGTAGAAAAAAGTATGAGTGGAAATGTTGGGAGGCTTGAAGATGCTTGGGGAGTCTGCAGTATTAGACTGGTATTAGAGGATGGTCTTGTTTTTAGATCAGGTCAAAAATGCCAGAGTCCCCCAGAAAATCCATCAGCACACCAAAATTGCCATTCTGAGTGACCATCCGAGTAAGGGAAACTTCATTTGAAAACCCTACCCGTTGTCTTTGTCTCAAAAGTCCCTGACAGTTGAACAAAAGGTGAGGAATAGTGACTCGAACCTCATTGCAGTATAGACATCCTGGGGGTTCTTCTTTTGACAAAATGAAGGAATGAGTCATGAGCGTGTGTCCGATTAGTACACGATTTAGTGTTGTTTCTTCCCTTCGGTTTGGGACGGTTTTAGTTACGATCCTCAGGATGGCTGGGCTGATCTGGATTGTGAGTGGTCTATATCTGGACATGGATCCGATACATTTTTCACGAATAGCTGTTTTGTAATGATTCTTCAAGTCAAACTCAGTGATTTTGAAATAAGTGTGCTCCGGTAAATTTACCGCCTCACTGGCAGCTTGGTCAGCCTTTTCATTTCCCCGGATTCCGACATGTGACGGACACCAGCTCAGAATTACTTCTTTGTTTTGCTTTATTGCCGATGAAAGAGTATGTTGTATTTGTTGCACTAATGGATTTGTGGAGTATATGATTTGCATGCTTTGGATTGAACTTAAGGAGTCGGTGCAGATTAAAAACTTGGAATGAGGGCTCGCGTGTACTATTTTTGAAGCTCGAAGGATTCCGTACAGTTCTGCTGAGAAAATGCTGGTAGATTTGGGCAGACGGTAGTTGTAGGAGTCGGCTGCGGTCACAATCGCAACTCCGACGCCGTTGTTGCCTTTAGATGCATCTGTATATAGAACTGAGGAACCTTGATTCGAAGCTATGATTTCTTTGTGTAAGTTCTGAAGGATGACAGGGGCAGTGGAGTGTTTGGGGTAGCTGGATAGGCTGGTGTGGTAAGTTGGGAAAGAGAAGGTCCATGGTGCACCCTTATTTGATTGTGGTGAACAAACTTCTGTTGGGATCAAGCTTAGAGAGTTTAGAATGGATTTGAGCTTGTAGTGACATGGGGGAGTGAGTCTTGGTTTCGACTGGAAAATGTGGTGGTATTTTGTGGAGAAGACTGAGTGGTACGCTGCATTGTTTTTCGAGGCTGCTACTCTGGCAGAGTATGTTAACGTTTGAGATTCTCTTCGGATATCAAGAGGGGGTTCATTTGCAAGCTGGAGCAAACATTCTATTGGGCTGGTCCTAAAGGCACCGGTAGCCATTCTGATCGCAGTGTTAGCTATGCAGTTTAATTTCCTCAAGGTTGATTTCGACGCAGATGAGTATACAATCGACCCATAATCAAGTTTCGACCTGATTAGGGCTCTGTAAACAGTCAGAAGAAGAGCTTCTTCTGAACCCCAGTGATGGTGAGAAATAGTCTTCAACAGGTTTAACCTTTGGGCGCATTCGGCTTTTAGTTGTTCAACATAGGGTTTCCAGGTTAGTTTGGTATCCCAGATGAGACCAAGAAATCGCAGTTCTTGGACCTGTTCAATCTCCGTGTTGTATATTTTAATGGGAGGTAGGGGGCTTATTTTGTACTTTCTGGAAAATATCATTACCTTGGATTTCAGAGGAGAAAATCTGAAACCCGACTGCACAGCCCACTCCTCGATCTCATTGATGGCTACCTGTAGCAGAGTTTGTATTTCTCGTCCATTAGTGCCTTTACAAAAGATCACGAGGTCATCGGCGTACAGAGCGCCTCTAACAGGCAGCTTGATTTTCGATAGGACTTCATTTATAGCAACAAGGAATAAAGTGACGCTGACGATTGAACCCTGAGCGATGCCATTTTCCTGGAAGAATTGCTTAGATAGAACATTATTTTTTTTCACTCTGAAAGTTCTGTGTGAGAGGAAGTTTTTTATGAAAGCGACCATGTTACCGTTGATCTTCCACTTCAAAAGTTTCAACAGTATGCCGTGTCTCCATGTTGTGTCGTATGCTTTTTCAATGTCAAAAAACACCGCTGCTAGATTCCTATTGGTAGCAAAGGCTTCTGAGATTTCAGATTGCAGGAGGACCATATTATCGACGGTTGATCGACCTATTCTGAAACCGCTCTGGCGGTTGGACAGTAGATTGTTTACCTCAAGAAACCATTTTAGTCTGTTGTTGATAATTTTTTCGAGTAATTTGCACATAGTGCAGGTCAAAGATATCGGTCTGTAACTCGATGGTTCGATTTTGGGTTTATTGGGTTTGAGAATGGGAATTACAGTGGATTCTCTCCAGCAGTCAGGGAAACATTGTCGCTGCCATATAAAATTGAAGATGTCTAGGAGAGTTTGGACTGCAGCGTCGGATAGGTTTTTTAAGAAAGTGAAGGGGATGGAGTCGGGGCCTGGGACTGAATTTTTGCAGTTTTTGAGGGCTTCATCCAATTCGGATTTCCGCAGTGGAACATTAAGTTCCGGGTTTTCGACGTTGTTCATATTGAGTGGGATCTTCTCTTTTTCTGACTTTATTTTCAGGAATTCATTCGAGTAGAAGTTGTCGCTGGAGTGCTTGTAGAATTGATTTGCTAGTAGATTCACAATATCGTCGTTAGAAGTAATCAGATTGTTACTTTCGTCTTTTAGCGCTGTTATGGAAGAGGGGTTGCAATTGAGGCCCTTTATTCTGTTAATTTTGGACCAGGCTTCCCTCAGGGGAGTGGAACTAGTGAGAGTGGAGACATAATTTTGCCAAGATGACTTTTTGGCATCCTTCAGTACGAACCTGGCTTTTGCTCTATGTTTCTTGAACGCGATCAGATTTTCGACGTCAGGGTGTTTTTTGAATCTGTTAAAGGCAGTTTTGGATTCCCTGACGGCAAGACTGCATTTAGGATTCCACCAGGGCACTGGGTTGTGGTTTGTGATAACAGTTTTTTTCCCGATGCATTGTTCGGCTGCTTCGGTTATGATCTTGGAGAATTTTTGAACGTTATCATTGATGTCATCCTGGAGGGAGAAAGTAGACAATTTCTCGTCAACCATGTTTTGATAAGCCAGCCAATCAACTCCTTTATCTTTCCATTTTTCAAAAGGTTTATTGGGGTCACTGAAGTTGTTTTTTTGATAAGAAATTGCAATGGGAAAGTGGTCGCTGTCATATAGTTCTGGCAGAACTGTCCAGCACAGGGCGGGGCCACTGCGTGGATCGCTGAAACTAAGGTCTATGCTAGAGAAGCTGCCGGATGATGAATTGAAGTGAGTAGGTTGGCCGTTGTTTAGCAGAAATAAGGACGGATTTCTGAGATATAGGTTTTCAATTTCTCTTCCTCTGAGACTATTGGAGTGTGATCCCCACATAATGTTGTGGGCATTAAAATCGCCGACTATGATGAATGGAGGGGGGATTTGGGTGATTAGGTTGGCCAGTTCGTTGGAGTCGAGATTTGTATTTGGAGGTAAGTATATGTTGCAAATGTTGATTTTGCTGGGACACCAAACCGAGGCAGCAATTGCCTCCAAATTAGTTGAGATAACAACTTCCTCATGATGTAGATTTTTCTTGATTGAAATTGAGACACCACCGCTGGCAATTTGTTGAGTGATTCGGTTTTTTGTGAGAGTATTGTACCCTTTTAATGAAGGGCTGTGGTTGCCTTTGAAGTTTGTTTCTTGTAAACATAGTACTGAGGGGTTGTGATCACTGATCAGGCGTTGGATATGAGTAAATCTGGTGTAAAAACCATTGCAATTCCACTGAATCACAGACGCCATTTTTGTTTGTTGTCAGGTTGAGTGGTGGTTTTCAGTATTCGGATCGCTCAGAATCGCTGGGATCAATAGAAAACTGAGAGAGGTCTGATATCTCAACATTGTCAGCAGACTGGCTCAACTTATTGCAGATTCTTGTGAATCTGCTTTTCGCATGTCGGTTTGTTAGGCAGGGGTAAATGTCATTCATCATATCGATGAGACCAACTATATTGTCAGTGAAGGAAAGACCTGTTTTTAGTGGATCTTTACCATTGGTGCATTGTTCAATAAAGGACTCGAATTGGTCTGAGGTGAGAATGTATTTGCTTGGGTTTTCCTGTATCGTTTGTTTTATTGTTTCTGTGTTTTCTTTGGAAGTTAGTGAAACGTTTTCTATGGAAGAAGATTTTTTGATTTTTTTTGATTTGAGTTTGTGTCTGTTGTTTCTGGAATTCGGTTTAGCAAACTGAAAATCCCCAGTATGGTCGTCGTTTGGTAGTGGGGATCCCTGTGGGGAACTTTCGGTAGATCCGCTGTTGAGGGTAGATGATGCTGGTCTTTTGTTTGGTGGTTTTTCGGTAGAGAAGAGAGGAGTTTTTGAATTTTCAGTTACAATTGTTACCGTAGAATGGTTTGTTTCTGTAATCTGTTGATCGTCAGCATTAATTATTGAGTGTACGTCAGCTATTGTTTCGATTGTGCTTCGGTTTTGCAGTGGAGGAGATTCAGGTTCTGTTTGGGACATATTCAAGTTTGGACATTTGTCGGCTTTGTGGCCCAACTCTTTGCATAAAAAGCAAAGCATTTCACCCGTGCCAATAAAAATTCTATAGTCGGTGTTGTCTTGCGTGATGGTAACAAATGGGGGAAGCTCAACATCTTCATTAGGCTTGATGTAAATTTGGCGTCTGAAACTTAAAATGTGGGAAAGTTCGTCATCTTCGATGTTGGCTCTGAGAAATGTCATGTTTGACATTGGTTCGCAGCCAACATCTCTCAAAGCGTTCTCGAGGAGCTCGTGGGGAATGTTTGGGCAAACATTGGACAGAATGATTCTCTTAGCCGGTGAAATAAGCCTTCGAATTGATACAATTTTTCCCTCAATCTCAATTTTCCCGTGGTTATTCACGATTTCATCGACATTCTGTTTGGTTGACAAGAATATGCAGATGCGGTTTCTTGAGATTCGCGATGCAAATGTGATTTGTTTTGGACCAACAAGCTTGCTGATTGGTACTACGTAGTCTCTTAACTTTAGTTTATCTACGACATCAAGGACTATGGCCAAGTCCTTGCTTGGAAACATTGTATTTATTGAAGCTACGCTAGAGTACGATAGGTTTTTATTTGGTGAATTTGAGTTTTGTTGGGAGTTATTTCTGTTTTGGGGTTGTGACATTTTGAGTTTTTTGGCTCCTGTGACCAGGGCCTTAGTTTTGATTGAAGATTTTTGTTCAATCAACAAGAATAGAAAATAGTTTTCGTGTATATAAACAACAACAGTCCATTCCTATAGCGCAAAAAGCACTATAGGAAGAAGCGGCCTTTTTGTTGTCGGTGCGATAAGATAATAATGTGCCTGCTTATATCAAATTCATGCAAGTTTTGAAAAATAAATTGGACTCAGCCGTTTTTCCGGTAGACCGTGAATGATGGGAAGGCGATCTATCCCTTCAGTGGACCATCCAGGACGTTATCCAAAAAACACTAGGAAAAACTCGCGGGCCAAACACCACAATTTTGTCAAAAGGCGAGGACGTTCAAACACGCGAGGCGCACCGTAGCATAATCGAACCGGACTCCTAGAATCTGTATGATATTGTCGAATTAAGTAAACCTCTTTCGGTCAATAATAGACAGATTGATGTCCTATCATTTCATCCAGTTTTTGAGCACGAACCATGATTTCCCCAATTCAAAATGACAAGCGGCTTGTACCTATGCACCACTATTACGAATTGCGATGCAGAATGCGTTCCTTCGGACCATGTGCGATGCAAATTGCGCGCCTTTGTGCAAAACAGGACGACTGCAAGGACCGCAAACGACGTCCTCTTCGATAATTATGCCGATTTGAAATTCAAAACTTGACTTCCTATGGAAACGACAACGGCAAGGAGACTTGCAGAAATCGTTACTGTAAACTGGTGCTGCCAAAGACGACAGCGCCGCCGGAAATGAATACCGCAGAATGTACAAGGATGCGTTTTGCCTGTCTGCGTCTGCATGCTTCGGTATAATAATTGAGCTGTTTCGATAATTAGAAGACGTGGCGTTATAGGTAGCTATACATGTGACGCTGAAGGGGTTCGAGAAATACATCTGCATGAATCCGAGAGCGGATATGAGGTGAGGGTTTGAGGGTTGAATCCGTGGCAAACGGTAAAATTTACGGTAGGATGCCGAATCTTGATGAAGCTGAATAGTGCAGACTGCAGATAGATCACTAGCTTTGTTCGACTGATTCTAATGTGCATTTCTGTCTATTTAACATTCTTATGTTTGTTGAATCTTTGCCTTGTTTAACAAGAGTGCAATGTTGAGATTAAGAAGCATATGGGTTCAATGAGAAATGATGCTCGCTAACAATAATTTGAGCCCTATTAAGAATGATAGTGGCATTAGGAAGGAGTGAGACATCTTATTGTAAACACTTTTAGACAATTTGTATCCGGTCAGTCAACTGAAATTCGCTTTATGTTTTTGTTACAGAACGGCGACACCGCCAACAACTGTCCCTCTATGCACAAGGAGATGTATTACAAAGGTAAATGATAGCGTCGGGGCGACACGTAACCAGACTACTAATGGACCTGTGTTGTTACAGCTAATAAATGGACTCCCAATGTCAAGGAGCACGGCGGATTTCACAGCCTCCATTCGCTCCACTGAGGATCAGCTCTGCGCGACCCGCAATATAAATTCGACTAAAACAAATTCTGTAAATAACTAATGATAACAATAAAATTTACGATAAATATAAATCTGAAAGAAACAATGAAGAAAGAAGATAAATGAAATATGCGAGAGCGAGGAAGAAAACAACTATTAATTTAATATTATAGACGCATTTTGTGATAAGTACGCAATAATGACCAAAAAGTGGAGTGTTATACTGTGCTTGAAGTTGCCCGCGTTCCAGTGCAAACGGGATGTCTAAAATATGCCGCATCAAGGAGTGCGCTGAAGAGGCATTGCGTGTGTGACAACTATACAATAATATTACTGACAAGACCATGTCCAGGTATATTATAATAAGGCATAAAACCGAATATTTTATTATTGACAGGCAAACTATTGGAAAGTCCAGGCAAATTACTTGAAATGAACGTAGTCTATATCATTATATCGGGTGTTTTTTCAAATTGTGGATCAAAGTTAAAGTTTCATAGCTAATTTTAATTTACATTTTGAAAAACACCCGGTATAGGCTCAAAGTCATTATCGATTTTTTTATGGTACTCACGGTGAATTTATTCATTCAATCCATCCCTTAAAAACAAAGTGTCACTTTCGAATAAACAAGTACCTATCCAAACTCTGAAGGTGGATCTTCATTAGTCAAAACTCGCCACAAAATGCGAATATTTGTGGAAGTCAATTGTTGACTCTCAAATTTATAGGGTCAACAAAACCGGTTAACGATTTAAGGACGGAGTTGAATTGGTAAAATAAGCGTGGCGAAAACAATCCCTGTGGGTTTATTCCTTGACGGATTCTTACCATTTTGGTCTCTTTCGAAAGCTACAACGATGTACTTTGGTTTGGGCCCATTAGCATTTCCAAAATCCAGAAATAAAAAAAAAATCTTTGGAAATGCCAATGGGCTCAAACCAAAGTACATCCTTGTAGCTTTCGAAAGAGAGCTAAATGGTAAGAATTCTTCAAGGAATAAACTCACAGGGATTGATTTCGTAGCTCTTATTTCACAAAGTTAACTCCGTTCTTAAGCTTGACAATTTCACCGATTCATATTCGAACATCACATTCAAGAATCCGTCTTCAAAACTCTCTGTAAAAGTTATACCTTCAATAAGTTACACGTTTTATTTTTGGACTCACCTACAGGATTTCCACAAAAAAAAACTGTACCCTTGAACTTCACCTCATTATATTATGGTATACTAGCAGTACCTACGCAAGTTGGTAATTTGCCTGGGCTATGATAATTACCGCTGTAAATCGCTAACAAGAAGGGGGTTAACCGGCTATCTGCGCAAGCAGCAACCGGCAGGAGCAAAAATACTTATATTCATTTCAATCTTGTCTGTATGTCAGCTTGGACGAAATGAAACTCGAAGTCTGAGAATAATCGGGCATCAGCTGGCACTTAATTAAAGTAATGCCCACCTCGGTCGGGAGGTCCTTGATTCACCCGCCGAAAGAGTGAGAGACTGTGACAAACTGGCAAACTTCGGGATAATCCCGGCCGAATTTCTTTTCGAATTAAAATAGTGATCTTCCTGCGCCGCCCGCCCGTATCTCCGGGCTCAATCTGGACGAGAGGGAAGAAGCCAGAAAAAATAATTAAAATCAATCGTTCGATTTTGTGCGCCCAGTGAAGACAACTCTCGACGCTCTAATCCCTTCAAAATTGTTGAGATTTTGTTAAAATTTTTATTCCCTGAAAACACTGTAGTGGCAGCATGCAATATTCTTTAAAAAAATACGTTTTCCAAAATATTAGGATTTTTCATTCCAGATAGTAGGAGATTATGAAAAATATTGTATAAACTGAAAAGGGAATGGAGGAACACTTACAGGGAACATAAACGAGAGGAAAAAAAAACATAATGAGGAATGGAACATGGAACGTTAGAAATATGTTGATGGCAGGAAAAATGATGGAGGTTGCACGGGAGATGAGGCGATATAAAGTACAGATTCTGGCACTGCAGGAGATAAGATGGAAAAGACATGAGCAATTGATAAGAAAGAATCCACGTTGTACTACTTAGGAAGCGAGAGACAGAGAAGAAATGGAACGGGTTTCATGATCAGTGAAGCAGTGAGAGTAAGAGTAATATGTTTTAAAGCAATTTATGATAGATTATTATACGTAAGAATCGAAAATAAACAGGCGAATATCTCTGTGATGAACGTCTATGCACCCACAGAGGATGCAGACGAAGATAAGAAACTAGGGTTCTATAAAGAATCAGAGGCGATCTGCGGAGACATTCCAAGAAATGACGTACCTAGTAATCGTGACAGAAGATTTTAATGCGAAGATTGGGAAGAAAGAATACAACGAAAGGGTGTCGAGAAAGGAAACAATACCACCAGCGACAACGGAACTGGAGTATGATTCCAGGCAGCACGCAAGAACATCAAATACTTAGACCATGTACTAATCTCTAAAAAGTGGGAAAGCATAATTCAAGATGTAAGATCATACAGGGGAGCCAATGTGACTCAGACCACTATCTGTTGAAAACTAAAATGAAAATGAAAGTTATCAAATAACCTACTGTCAAAAAGCGTAAAAGATGGGATACCGAAAAACTAAAGTCCACGGAACACAATCAAGAATTCACTGAAGTATTGGAAGAGAAACTGAACAAACGCGAGAAGACTAACATAGAGGAAGAATGTATAAATATCAAGGAAAGCATAACACACGCAACAGAGAAAGTGCTAGGACAGAAAACACCAAGAAAATGGAGGGAATGGTTCGACGAAGAATGTGAAAGTAAAATAGAACTCAAAAACCAAGCCAAAAAAAGATGGATAGACACGGAAAGTGAACAGGAGCTGGAGAACTATAACAGAAAACGAAAAGAGACGACCAAATGCTGCAAAAAGAAAAAAGAGCAGTGGATTGATGACATCATGCGGGAGATTGAAGCAAATAGCAGAGGTGACAGAAGGCTGTACATTTTAATAAAAGCCCAAAACAAAAACAAAAAACGCTAGCGAAAATTAAAAACGAAAGATGGGAAAACCACTTCACGCAGCTCTACAGAGAAAATGAATACGGAGAAGGAGAAGACATGGACATCGTTAATGACAGGGATCAAGAAGAAGACATACCTATAGGTCGCGGGAACAAAAATGACGTATTAAAGATGGGTGTATGGTATGATGTTATTTTCACTAGTATCTACTTGTTGATACAGTTTTCTTCAGTTGTAAAGTTGTAAGAAATATATATACCGGGTGATCATTTGAAAACTATCCACCTGCAATAACTCCCGATTCCTAGTCAAAATTTCTTCGAGCAAAAACAGGTCGATTTTTATATCGAGGGGGACATTCAAAACATACATTGTCAAATTTCTATATTCACCCCCCTCGCCCCCACTCACCCCAACTTTGAAATTTCAAATGACACTATTTATCTTGCGATACATCAAATTGAAGAGAATTAAATTTTCTTTCTGGAAAAACTATTCCGAAAATTTTTAACCCCACCCCCTTTTCCCTAAAAATTCTCTGACTGTCCCATTTTATATTCTGGACCCCTAATTTTTTCTCAATTTAGTCAGCGTTATCTTAGATAGCATCGAAGAAGAAAATTTTCGGTGGGAAAAGTGCTACCCAAATTCACCCCGTTGCTTTCCCCCAACTCAACTCCCAAATTCATCAAAACACCACCTACTTTGTGATACATCAAATTGAAGGGAATTGAATTCTCTATCTGAAAAGAATTTTTTTGGAATTTTCTACCCCTCCCCCAATAAATTGGTCATTTGGAGTATTCTAGGGGGGAAATGGGGAGCTTTAAAAATTGTGAAAAATCGTTTTCATGAATAAAATTCAATTTCCTTGAATTTGATGTATTACAAAGTGAGTATGTATTGACATTTTAGATTTTTAAGGTCGGGTGAGGGGAGCAAAGGGGTGAATTTGGGTGGCACTTTTTTCATAGAAAATTTTTTCCTTTGATGCTGTGCCGGATGACGTTGACTGTATTGAAAGGAAATGGAGGTCAAGAATATTAACTTGGACACTCAGAGAATTTTAGGAAGAACGGGGGGTAGAGTTGAAAAATTTCGAAATATTTTTTTAGAAAGAGAATTCAATTCTCTTCAATTTTATGCATCTCAAGGTAGGTGGTGTCATTTGAAATTTCAAAGTTGGGGTGAGTGGGGGCGAGGGGGCTCAAGATATAAATTCTCCAATGTATACTTTAGATGTCCCCCTCGATATAAAAATCGACCTGTTTTTGCTCAAAGACATTTGCACTAGGAATCGGGAGATATTGCAGGTGGATAGTTTTCAAATGATCACCCGGTAGATAATTTATTCAACAATTCTCGCTTTATCATAGAAATTATTGTGCTAAACTCAAGATTTAACTGAGTAACGTCAAAAACAAGCGAATCTCTACAGCGGTACTTTGGCACCCTATCAGGGTGCAAGCGCGGGCAAGAAGCTGGCAAGAGGCGCTTTGTTGTGCCGGCATGCCTGCAACGTTGCCATAGCGGGTGCCAAGGTGACGGTTATGTTCTCGCGATTTACACATACGATGGATACATACAAGTCATCAAGCACCTGAAACTGAATAAAGCAGCAGGACTAGACCGGATCAACAACGAACTCATCAAGAATGAAGGAGATGAACTAATAACCCGAATATATGGTCTGATTACGGAAATATGGAAGGAAGAAACCATGCCAATGGAATGGGGAACTGGGCTACTCACACCACTGTACAAAAAAGGAGACCCCACGCAATGCAGCAACTACAGAGAAATTATGCTACTGAATACGACATACAAAATATTAACATCAATAATTAGGCAAAGACTATCAATGCACACAGAAGCCAGACTTGGAGAATATCAACACGGATTTAGAGGAGGAAGATCGACAATTGATGCAATTTATATTATGACACAGACGATTGAAAGGGGCTATGAACACGACATCGAATCACACAAACATGTTCTTTATCGACGTCAGGCAGGCGTTCGACAGCATACGTAGAAAAATACTGCTGAAGGAGATGAAGATCATGGAGATACCGGCGAAGCTGACTTAGACTTCTAATGACTCTTGTTTCTGATAACTTAGAAACAGGAGTCATACAAGGAAACTCTCTATCAGCGACACTTTTCAGCATCGCACTGGAAGGAGCAGTCAAAACAGCAGGAGCCAATATCGAACAGCTCCACACAACTAATAGCTTACGCCGACGACATACCACTAACAGCGAGAGATATTAGAAGTCTAGTGGATGCGTTTAAAGTGGTGACAACAGAGGCAAAAAAGAGAGGACTAGAAATAAACCACGATAAGACCAAGTATATGATTAGCTCAAGAAGAGAAACAAGAAACATACAGCAAATAAATATCCGAGAGTACCTATTTTTTCAAAAAAAACGAGAACTTTAGATACCTACCTCGGAGTGATGTTAAACGGAAAGAACGAGAAAAGCGTGGAAATCAGCGGACGTATACAACCAGGAAACAGAGCATACTGGTCTTATCATGGATTTATGAAGGACAGCAATATAAGCCAGTAGACGAAACTCAAAATATGTAGATCAGCAATCAGACCGGTAGTCATTTACGCCGCTGAAACTATGTGTCTCACCAATAAAGACGAAGAAAAATTGAGAATTGTTGAAAGAAAGATATATCGAAGAATTCCAGATCCGATAACGACGCCTGATGGAGAACACAGGAGGCTAATGAACCACGAAATAAAAAATTTGGAGGAAGAAGAAGAAGAAGAAGAAGAAGAAGAAGAAGAAGAAGAAGAAGAAGAAGAAGAAGAAGAAGAAGAAGAAGAAGAAGAAGAAGAAGAAGAAGAAGAAGAAGATATAGTCGGATTCATGAAGGCACAAAGACTTGAATTGTTCGGACATGTACAAAGAAGAGCACCGGAAGCAATAATCAGGCGCATATTTGTTTGGAAGTCAATGCAAGAAAGACCGAGAGGAAGGTCAAGGGCACGGTGGAAAGATCAAGTAGGCGAAAACATCAAGAAGCTGGAAGCGCTGGATTGGAGAAACAAGATCAGGGACAGAAAAGAGTGGAAAACAATTATAGATGACGCCGAGAAACACAAAAAACCTGTGGAACGAGCACCTAAACGAAGAAGACCAAGCGGAGTGACTCACTGCCAACAATAAATTGATCTTTTAGCTCCAATGGGGAGCGGCTTCTATTCTTCAGGGAATGTTCAGCCAAATATAAATATAATTCCAGATAGTAGGTTTTTCATATATTATGAAAAATATTGTATAAATTGAAAAGAAAATTATTAGCTACCTGAATGAAATCGAAAAACCGAAGTTTTTGCTGAAAAATGAAGGGTGGCTCAGATTGTAGGTACTTACCAGAATTTTTCTTCGACGCCAAATTGTGGTGAAATCACACTTCTGACACCAAATCGTCAAACACTGTCAAGCTGTGCGACAGCATTTTTCAATTTTTGAAATATGCCAATACGGATCAGAGGTGGTCGTTTGGTCTTGGAGGATCTTTTCTGCACTGAGACCTATAAGATCTTCTGTGCGTATGCTGATAGGGAAGTATGACCGTATAGTTTACATTGAACTAACTACTAACTTCCGAACTACCTGAATTGCTAAGACTCAAAAAAATTGTACCTACTAAGAAAAAATATTGTGCTGCTGACATCGAACACTTTAAAAACTAAAATTTAGAAACTGCACTCCCACAGCGTCAAAACGGGCCTTGTTGCTCTTGGAAAACCCCCCAAAGAAACATCTCATGAAAATTTTCACCGACCGGATGTAACGAGATGGTGCGGCGCGGCGCCAAACGACCCTCTTCAGTCGCCGAATACGAGGGCGGTGTGCTGCTAGGGTGCGCGCTCTTTAATTGCAGCCAGCGAATGATTAAAAGCAAATCTGTGTTTAAATACACATGTGAAACATTAGAGTAAATCAGGAACAACTATATAACTGGAATTATGCGGGGTAGCTCCGTACTAAACCTATTATAAACACGGCGACCCTTACTAACTTAAAGACAAATACACCCAGAAACAAAGCAGCCAAAACAACTCGGTTATGCCCACCTTATACTATACCTACCACCGACAACAGCCGCAGTTAATGTTGAAAGCGACATTTATAATTCATAAGCGAATTCATACAAGTCCGCGGCTTTGGCTTCGTCGAAAGTCCGCACTCGGAAACACACATTCTCCGCTCGAGCAGAACAAAATTAATATTTGAATAATGACTTTTTATCGAGCGCCATCGGCTTTCTTCGCTCGCAAGTACTTATAATTGAATTAGTCGAGTACCATGCGCCGAGCGCGGGTAAATTCCGTCCAGATTTTTGCCAAATTGTCACGGAGCGTTCAAAAGAGTATCATCATCTGGTATTCATATTGAATGTGCAAGAGTTGAAATTTCATTTCAAAAAATGTCACGATCCAAGATCTTGCCTGTTTTCAGACGTCGAGCATGCGTTACATTTAGCAATGAATTTGTATGCTTCGTAAGTAGCACATTAATGTATATTGCCAAATTGTAAAATATAGATTAATACAGAAATAAGCATTTATTAACAATTATTTGTCTTATTTTCCTGGACCCCGTTTCACAAAAGATACAAGTAACAAATCACCAAGGAGGTTAGAATATAAGAAGGGAACATAACCCAGATTATAGGTGGAGAAATATGATGCCGCGCGGGGATAGGGAAACCATGTATTTGAGTAAGTCTTCGTTGGCTGGCCCAACGAAGACAGAACAAAGAGGTTTTTGGGCATTTCACCTCATTTTTTCGAAAAAAGCTCGGATAGATCAATTTTTTTTATATTGAGGGGACATCGGAAACATCATTGGCGAATTACTATCTCTAGCCCCTTCACTCCCACCCACCCCAACTTCGAAGTTTCAAATGACACCACTCACCTTGCCATGCATCAAATTGAACAGAATTGAATTATCTTTCTGGAAAAGTATTTCAATTATTTTCAACCACCATGCACCCCACTTTTTCCTAAAATTCTCTGAGTTTCCAATGCAATATTTTTGCCCTCTTAATACTTGCCAATAAACCAGATTTGACCGGAAATACTTTCAATCATTAACAAGAGTAATGAATAGTATTTCCTGAAAATTTCCGGAGAATATTTCCATTGGTTGAAAAAAAAATTTCGATTTTTTTTTCCAAGGGTTGGTGACAGCAGGGAAATTTCAGTGAAATTCTTATGTTTGTATTTTTCACATATTGTGATGCCACTCTTAACAGTTTTTTGAGTTTTCAACCCAACAGTTCTTTTTGTTTAGTTTTTAGTATATTTGTGACGTCACAAATATATTTTCAAAACAGGCACTACGGCCACATATTTGGGAATTTAGGAAAAAAAATACGGGTACAATATTTTCATCCATACTATCTATTGAGCCAATAAAAAAAATGGGCAAGTACCCCATTCTCTTCAGTACAGTCATCGTCATTAAGGGAGAAGATTTTTTGAGTAAAAAGTGCCAACCAAATTCCCCCCACCCCAACTTCAAAATCTAAAATCACATTACCTACTTTGTGATCAATCAAATCAAAAAGAATAAAGTTCTCATCCTGAATAAAATAGGTATTTTCAGGATTTTGAACATTCTCCTTCTCTTCCTAAAATACTTCGAATGTTCAATTTATTGTGGGAGGGTTTGAAAACTTTGATAAAATTGTTCCCAGAAAAAAAATTCAGTTCCCTTCAACTCGATGTATCACAAAGTAGGTGGTGTCTTGTTAGATTTTGTAAGATGCGGTGGGGGAGAGCAAAGAGGTGAATTTGGGTAGCACTTTTTTCCACAAAAATTTTCTCCTTCGATGCTATCTAAAATGACGCTGATTAAATTGGAGAGAATTGAGGGGTCGAGAATATAAAATGGGACAGTCAAGTGGGGGTGAGGGGAAGGGTAAAGATAGAAATTTTCCAATATATGTTTCAGATGTTTCCCTCGATATAAAAATCGACCTGTCTGAGTTTTTTTGGAAAAAAAAAGTGAAATGCCCCAAAACCCCCCTGTTGTGTTTTTGTTGGGCCACCCTGTATCTACCTATTATTCAGAAACAATATGAAAATACACAGTGTTATAGTACCCTCAACTCTACCGCGATTCTGGTTGGGTGGGCAAATTTTCTAGTTAAGCATTCTAGGCTCACCGCCTTTTTACTTGGTATTGAACTGGCTTGTCCAGAGGTTAGGAAGGTTATGTCGCTTATCAAACGGATATCAAAATATTAAAATCTTGGAAAATTGACTTTGTCATAAGTGGAAATGCGACTAGAGGGGCGCAGAGACGTGTAACTGTCATTTAGAAGCAAAAACCGTACAGACCGCCATGCGCCATCGATTTCAGTCGCTCGTCTCAAGAGTCCTCTGTACCGGGTGGGTCATAAAAAACTGTGCTCGGAATTTCTTCTTCTAAAATTTTTATTTCGCCACCGAAATACCGTTTTTACCGAACTTTTCAACATTGGCTAGCCAATTGAATAAGAATAAGCTATCATTTCCGTATTTCAAAATGACCGACATATCAAAATTGAGTATGGCAAGAACAATTGAAAATAGGCCTTCTTTTGTTCTCGTTGTTTTTTATTAAAAGTTACCAGAAAGTCAAAACCAATAATGTATTACGAAAGAATAGACCTTTCTTGTCAATTCAAGACCACAACCAGTAAAATCGGGTCATTTTGCGAGTATAAGCGAAGCCTACTCTCCGTTTTTTTTTCATTCCCGCATAATGGGGTACTTGCCAATGAAACAGATTTGACTGGAAATACTTCCAATCATCAACAACATTAATAAATAGTAATATATCCATTGCATTGGTTGAAAAAAAACATTCGATTTCTTTTTCAAAACGTTGATAACAGTAGGGAGACTTCAGTGGAATTTTTATGCCTGCATTTTTCAAATATTGTGATGCCACTCTTACAGTTTTTCGAGTTTTCAACCCAACAGTGATGTTTGTTTAGTTTTTAGTATATTTGTGACGTCACAAATATATTTTTGAAACAGGCACTACGGCCGCAATTTTGGGAATTCAGGAAAAAGAAAAAACACGGGTAGAATATTCACGCCCATACTATCGATTAAGCCAATAAAAAAAATTTGGCAAGTACCCCATTGATCTAAATTTAGATATCCTGCCCGCCAATCCGTCATTAGCTCATTTCTCATTCGATTTTCTAAAATTTGGTATCAATGGCCGGCCAATTGGACAGGCTATCTTTTCAATGTGAGGAAATGACGTGCATGTCAAAAACCCAAGATGGCGGAAGCAATTGAAAATAGAATTTCTTTTGTCCTTATTGCTTTTCAATAAAAAATAGCAGAAAGTCAAAACCAATAATTGTGATTAAGGAATAGACCATTCTTGACAATTCAAGACCGCAACCAATCAAATCGGGTCATCTGCTGAGGAGCTGCGGCGAGTTGAAGCGAAGCCTACTTTCCGTTTTTCTATTCCAACAAGGACAAATAAGGCCCATTCTCACTTGTTTTTGCCATCTTGAATTTTGATATGTCGGCCATTTTGAAATGAGGAAATGATAGCCTATTCAATTCACTATCCAGTGCTGAAAAGTTTATAATAAAATCAGTGGCGAAATAAAAATTTTAGAAGGAAAAATTCCGAGCACGGTTTTTTATGGTCCACCCGGTATATACGCTTAAGAGCGTCTTAGACTGAAAGGCTTCTAAATTGAAGCCGGTGATAACCTAACCTTTCAACTGGCGTTTGAAGATTTCACTTCGTATCTCTATACAGGGTGTTTCAGGGATGATAGCAAAAAATTGAACTGTGGGTAGATCTCATCAAAATATGATGAAAACCTATATACCATTTTGCAAAGTTCGGCCTAATGACGAAGATACAGCCCTCCAAAGTTCACTTTTTTCGAATTTCAAAAATTTGTAACTCAGGAACGTTCCGACAAATTTAGCTTTAATCCTGCAAAAGCTGGTTTGTCATAATTATCTATCAACCTGCCAAATTTGGAAAGAATCCAACCAGTGGTGTAGGAGTTATGAGGGTCAATAATTTAGAAGCACCCGAAGAAAAGTTGACTCAAGGTGACCCCTCATAACTTCTACGCCACTGACTGGATTTTTTCCAAATTTGGCAAGTTGATAGATAATTATGACAAACTAGCTTATGCTAAATTGAAGCTAAATTTGTCGAAACGTTCCTGAGTTACAAATTTTTGAAATCCGAAAAAAGTGAACTTTGGAGAGCTGTATCTTCGTCATTAGGCCGAATTTCACAAAATGGTATATAGGTTTTCGTCATATTTTGACGAGATCTACCCACAGTTATTTTTTTTGCTATCATCCCTGAAACACCCTGTATAAACATGTGAAAAGAAAAAAAACCGATCACAGCCGAAGATGACCAAATTTCACGCGCGCCATCCTACGGTCTTCATTATTGTTTTGCAGAAAGTTTCCTTCTTATTTTCACAGCCAAATAACTTTGGCTCCAGATGTTTTATTGAAAGATCATGCGGTACGATCGTGCAGAATACTTAGAGAGTTCACCCTGAAGAATGGACAAAAAATCAACTCAGATAAGGGCCCAAGGATGGCGCATGTAAAATTTGACTTTCTTTGGCTGTGATCGGTTTTTCTTGGATTTTTTCCTTTCACATATTCACATGGAGTTATGAAGTGAAATCACTAAATGCCAGTTGAAAGAAAATCATAGGCTTGAATTTAGAGGCCTTCTAGTCGGATCTGCTTCAAGCGTATACAGATGACTTTCAAGGATGCGAAGTTGAATTGGCGAAATCAGGCGTTGCGAAATCAATATGTGTGGGCTAATTCTTTGACAGAAATTCACCATTCAGATCTCTTCCGAAAGCTACAAGGATTGGTTTGAGCTGATTGGCATTTCCAAAATCTGCAGAAAAAAAACGGACATTTTGATGTAGTAATTATTTGGAAGACAATAGGGTAAAATAACTGAATCAGTTGGCAAACAACGTGAGATCATCAAGACGAGGAAGTGGAAAGTTCAGGTTGGTAGGACAGAAAAATAAAACGCAGGAAATTTTTACGCAGTGGCGTCGCATCGATCGTCTGATCTATTTTTATGACGAAACACGAGACGAACCACCGATGCTGCTAGTGAAACAAAAAATACCGTATCTGTCCACCTCAAGATTTTGCCGAATTTGTTGGGATTCAAGGAAAATGTGAAGAACATTGTGATGGATACCCTTGAAAATATACTTACCTACAAAACCCATTTTTGCGATCAATGGGTCGCAATTTTTTTTAAAATTCTAGCTGAAATACCTGCTATGAAGTAAATTATTGTTACGAATTTGTGTTGGTAAGGTACTCAATTAAAAGACAAACTTTTAAACACAAACTATCCATCACAGCGTAGGTAGGTACCTACTATCAATTTACAAGTCACATAAATTGCTGCACTTGCATGGATATTGCACTCCGCTGTGTTCGCATTATCGCTGTATTATGAAATACCTGCTCCTGCATCCCAGAGTATTCCAGACTTCTTTGAAAGAAAAAGTCTCGAAAATTCTCATCGTTTGCATCCCGGCCATTTCACCTGTATTCACGAAACTTCTAGGCTAGCGAATATTCTGGCAAGCTCTCGATGCACGGTTCCTCCGCCAATTGTGCGGGTATGTGTTCTATTTGCGCATCGTGGTTTCCAACTAGTTTTGTAACATAATAGTGCCATGATATAATTCGTTCGTAACTCATCATGACGTCTAGGAATGAATAATAAGCACAAATTCACTAGGTATATCCCGTTCACTTTTTATTTTCAGTAGAATGACTTTTTGGAGCTAAAAGTGATAAACTGGAGCGCTGGGAGGGTACGGCTGATGGTTGCTGATAGTTTTGCTCCAAAACTTCGCAGGTGCCATCAGCCGTAGCCGTAGCCCCCCCGCCTGTCGCTTCATTTGTGCTCCAAAAAGTCATTCAACTGAATTTAAGACTTGAACGGCATATATAGTCGTTACTATAGTATCCCGTGGTGCAACTTGGAGCTAGAGTATAGAAATTGTTTGAGATCGTTGGCGAAAAAAGATCGCGATGGTGAACATCTAAGATCCGCGACGGGGCAGTCCAAGGGGAGAGGGTATACAAAGTGCTGAAGTGATAAAAGATGTCGCGGGTCTCAGATGTCCACCGTCCCGATCCTTGTTTGCCAAAATCTCAGGAACAGTTTGGCATCAGCCACTATGCTCTGCAGTCTGCACACGGGCCTCAATAAATGAACATAAGAAAACTCACTACCCACTATAAGCATACCCAACGGCAACACCACCCACTGACGGAGTATACGCCATTGTTGTACCAGTGTACCTAACTCACACACTACTGCGGAAATTGCGCAGTAATTCATATTTGCATTTAATTAATATATTACCACGAGGGCCAAGCCGAGAACACACGTCGCGCAAAAATCTCAACAATAAAAATATTATGCCCGCGTATAAATTCCGGGTGTGTATTTGTGTGTGTGTGTATGCTGCAGGAGGGAAAATGCCAAGATCTGGTGCGATAAAATTGCGTGTAAACACGGACTCCATATACAAATTTTAATTACACGGCACGTGTATGTAGGTCCGTTATCGCAAGTTATCCACAAGTAAATTACAAACACCGTTAAACAAGCAAAAACAAAACGTACCTGCTGCAAAAACAACAGATTTAATAACGCCGTGGTCGGCAGGGCGCAAGGGTAGGTAGGTACGACTACACGTACGAGAGAGCAGCAGAGCTAGCAGAGGGCTCGCTCAGCAGCCGTAGATCTGGATGACGGAATTTCCATTCCACGCCGCGTTTCTGTTTGATAATGAAAAGGCGCACGCAGTTACGCAGAGAGACACAAAAAGATCGAAAAACCATCCTATTTTAGTGTATTTGTAATTCCCTTCTTCTTTATTTCTCATCACTAATACAGGATGTTCCAGAAAATATATGTCAAAGCAATGTCAGATAGACGAGTAGAGACACCAACACTTGGGCCAGACAGGACGTGCCGTCACCAGACCCGTTTTATAGCTGTTTATAGCGGTTTACAGCGGTTCCAGACCGATTTTCAGCGGTTCCAGACCGGTTTTGTGGAACCCGGGTCTGGTGACGTCACGTCCTGTCTGACCCAAATGTCGGTATCCCTATACTTAGAGGACATCGGGTTGAGTCTAGATCTAAGTCTAGAATTGAACTAAATTTGACAGTACTTGATAGGTACTCCTCTACTAATACTACAGGAGATGGCCTTTGCCTAAAAAAATACAGAATCGTCCTTGAAAAAGGTAATCTTCACTTTTTCGACAGAAGTAGTACATTGGGTAGGTATATAACAAGTGAAAAGACCCCAGCTATCTCCTTGAACCCCTGAATGGGTAGACAACTTATTATACTTCCATTTAATTCAACTTATTTGAATGAAATCACTTTTCCCGCTTTTGGGAACCGCTTGGCCGGTGATCATCTAGCATCAGGACGACGTGACATCCCGTTTTGCCTCTCTCCTTTTTGTTCGAGGATAAGAGTTCTCGAGACTGTTGAGACAGGTCCAATGACAGGTCTGACCACGAGTTTGAACACAATAAGACACAGTATAAATTTCTAACATAACAGCAATTTATTGACCTCTATGTACTGTACAAGTCAAAATGTTTAAATAATGGCTCGCTCCTATACCTAGTCCTACCTTCACATCGCAGACTAAAATATTTAAAAGGTCTAAGCTATTTCCGGAAATATAAGTTTCCCCTAATTATTTCAGACGTCCCAGCACCCCAGCCCTCCGACGAATACCTGATTCTACACCTTGGCCGACATTTAATTCTGACTGATTTCCGTGGTTCAAAGTTCTTTTTGTGGTTCAATCAGATCCAACATCAATGTTAGTGTTAAAGGTTATGTTAGGGTCAGGCCCGGCTTCTAGACACTGAAAAGGGAAGAGTGACTTCGACCACGATCGCAATCTAAGATTTATGGGCCGGTGTGTGCGGTGGCCTCCTTTTTGTGGAGCCTCTTTTCAAAGGCTAACTCTTTTTTCAGGCTATGGTTCTCTTTTGCCCGTTTGGAAGGGATTGGATAGGACTGGCCTTTGTGGAGGCTTTAAACCTGTTTCCGCCGTGAATTGCTTCCAACGCTCAGAAAGATTTCCGTGATCGAGAGTGCCTATAACCGGAATATAAAACCAAACTTCACCATTCCAAAAACTTTTGAACCGATGGTGTACGCGAAACAATTACTCAAGTCAAGGTACAAATTTATTGTGGAGAACATTTTGAGAACGCCCCGTATACACGCTAGTCGTTGTTATTTATCAGTTTGTGAGAGAAGGCCGCAGTCAGGAGAAACAAACGCAGATAATTCACCCTACAGGGTGTTCGCCGAAAAGCCGATGCGGAGAGGCGTCTAAATAATCTTTGCCCTAACGCTAAATAATTGCCGTCTACACTATAGGCGATCAGCAAATATGCCCCCAGCGCCATTGTGGAGGGATGAACTAAAATGCATCATTGCTCAGAATCAAAAAGACTAGGTATTAATAATATCATTGTCATAAAAAAAGTCAATTGATGACGGTTTTGTCACACCGTGGTGTCGCGAAACTTCAGTTTGCTATCTGTATCGATCTGTATCAATCTGTATGTGACTTTGAGGTAGGTTTCAGCATTATTATTACCAGGGCTGGGCGGTATTTCAAATACAAGTATTCGAAATACGTATTTGAAATACATTCAAGTATTTTGTATTCTGTATTCAAATACATTTGATTGAGAAGTATTTGTATTTTGTATTTTGGAATAGTTCAGGCAGCTAGTATTTTGTATTTTAAATACATTTTTCGGAAAAGTATTTTGATTTTCAAAATACAAAGTACAAAATACATTTGTTTCCCATGCTCTTTAGTCTGTTCGGGCCGAAATTGTTCTGGTAATACTATATTCACCCCATTGACATTTCTTGCTTTTGCACACTATCTGGGATCGATAATGAGTTTGATTGCATCTTTTACGTTTTACGCTTTACTGGTAAGGGCATACTACTGTCAGCCACGAGAGGTTCCATGTCGGATGTCGGACAATATTTTCGAAAAGCTGGTTGTCCCCAAAGGAAATCAACATTTGTTATTTTGAAGAATTGATGGATGAAGTAAGGAATAGGTTTGAATATGAAGTTTTCTTCACTTTGTTCATTTTATTTGTCTTTTCATAGTTCATAATAATTTACTTATTGTTGCGACTGAATCAATGAAGTGTTCCCATTGAAATACTTGCATTTTACGGTTTTTCCAATAAAATGGTTGGAATACCTACGCAATAAGAATGTATTTTGTATTTTGTATTTGGAATACTCTAGGTGGTATTTTGTATTTTGGAATTTCTTAGTTTCCCAAAATACGTATTTTGTATTTTGTATTCCAAAGACATTTCAAGAAGTAGTTTGTATTTTGTATTTCGACTATCTTGGATCGTGTATTTTGTATTTTGTATTTAAATACATTTTTTGAAGTATTTTGCCCAGCCCTGATTATTACTAGATAAGTACCTACGGTAAGTACTTTGAATTCATTAACAAATTGTCTCCCCTTTCAAGAAAGTAAGGAAGCAAACTACAGAGTTGTAAGATGGTACAACCAAAGAAATCGAAACTGGGCTGTTGTGTTATTGGATGCCGTAACACCTATCATAATGCAGGAAAAAGATCTGTGGTATTCTATAGATTCCCTGGAAGATGGCACCAAGTTGATCGATGGCAAGTTTGGATAAATAATGTAAAAAAAGCCAAGTAAAGACAACCCGGAAATTTTTCTGATCAACCTAAATTCAATCTTTTCACCTTTCCAGTAAAAGTGAAACAGAAGTGTGGCAGCCACGAGCCTACCACAGGGTATGCAGTGACCATTTTGTTGGAAAAAAAAAGAGCGATACTGCTTCGAGTTCTGCATACAATCCCACTATTTTTCCAAAAGCAAGTACCTAGCAGGCATTTAGTATAGTAGGTATATTCTCACATTGAAATTTTGCATTTTAAGGAAGACATGAGCACTGGCAATGCTCACGATGGTCAATATAATAGTAGATATGAACACAATACCACACGACAGATGAACGATGCTACAAATGGAAGCAGTGGAAACGTTAGTCCTGAACCACAGAACGATCACAGGCTAATCATCATTGACAAACCTTCGCAACCGAGTCTGCAACCATATCAGAAAGATTTTTCTTGCCAAACTGATATTAGTGCAGTAAAGATAGTCAAAAAAGACCCCAAACCTTGAAAAAATTAATTCATGAAATTTTATAGCAGATATCGATTCAGAATTTCATCCTTCACCACATACTCAAAATCCCCGAAAATCCCAGTTGAGCATTTTTCTTGCGGCGCTGTCAAAGTATATCATGTTTGCTGCAACTAGTCCAAAAATTGTATTCTCGTTTTTGTCACACTAGAGCTACATTGTTGGCTCAGAGCTGTTGATGTACATTGCAGGGCATGACCAGACCTTCGTTTGAACTTCGAACTCGTATTTCCCGAAAAAAAAAACACGGAAGTCGCTTTAATTCCCAATTAACAGTGTTGATTAAAGATAATCCGAGGGTTAATGACCAAGTTAATTGAAATCTGTTTGATTTGTGATAGAGGCATGAAATTTGGTATTAGTGGTCTTCATGGTCTTCTTTTCAAATGTAAATACGATGACTCGCCATATTTTAGTAAGGGGGGCCCAAGGACCCCCTTAAAAATTTGAAGTTGCAGGAACTCCTACAAACCACCGGTAAATATCGTCACACATTTCAAAAAGTAACCATTTTACTCCACATCAAATCTTGACAAGAGACACAACAGTTGTCGACATGTACGCATTGTTCTTCGGGTTGAAAAAAATTTCGTCAGAGTGTCAAAAAAAAACACAGTTTTTAATGATTTTTCCATCTAAAAAAATGTGAATTGATCGGCCGTGTATCATTATTTACTAATTTGTATTTTCCGAAGCTATTCATGAAGTCTGTTTTTTGATACTGTCATTCTAGGAATGACAGCTCCCGAAGAAATAAGCCAATTCAAGTGTGAAGTTCAACAGCGTTTTTTTATTGTTCCCAATCAATATGATTGACAATTTATAAATGGATGGATAGCTGAAACTGTTCTGTAACTTAATTCTTTTTGACCAGACGCGGAACTAAGCGCAAAAGCCTAGGAAAAAATATTTTTCACGTCGCCCACCATCATAAAATTTGTGACCCTAGGGTGTGTTGAAAATATTTTTATACCGTGTATTAACTCGATCTCAAAGCTTTGAAGTATTTCACGCCTCAATCTTAATTCTTTGTGCCTTCTAATTGACAACTGCAGATCGTATTGACGTTTGTCTATACTCATTAGTCTGTATTTGCTGTTGTTTCGCCAAAATAGCATGTTTGGTGCAATTCGAACAGTGACAGGTGGCGGTTAAAAAATTTTCTTTCGGGGCTTTCGCGCATCACTTCTCATTCAGTTATACTCATTAAAATTATGAAACAGTTGAAGCTATCCACCCAATAATGAATTGTCATCATATTGATTGGTAAAATTGGAAAAAACGCTGCTGAACTGAGCACTTGAATTGGCTGGTTTCATCTAGGATTGTTGCTTCTAAGATGTCAATATCAAGAAATTGACTTCATCAACGGCTTCGGCTGAAACGATTTAGTGGATAATGATATGCGGAAGATGAATTTACTCTTCTAGTGCATGAAAAAATTATAAAAACCTGATTTTTTTTTGACATTCCGAAGATTTTTTTTTCATTATGAAGAACAGTGCGTACATGGCGACAACTGGTCTGCCCCTTGTTGAGATTTAACGTAGAGTCAAATGACTACTTTTTGAGATGCGTGACGATTATTAATGGTGGTTTGTATGAGTATCTGCAACTTCAATTTTCAAGGGGGCCCCTCAAGCCCCCCCAACCAAAATATGGCAAGGCGTCATGTCTACATTTGAAAAGGGGACCATGAAGACCACTCATACCAAATTTTATGCCTTTATCACAAAAAGAACAGATTTTATTAAATTTGGTCACTAATTCCCGAACTACACTTGATTACCACTGGTAATTGCAGATTAAGCAAGTTACGTGTTTTCTTTTGCGGGAAATAGGATATCGACGGTTCAAATGACGTTCTGGTCATGCCCTGGAGTATATACCAACAGCTCTGAGCTAACAATATTGCTCAATTGTGACAAAAGCGAGGATACAATTTTTGGACTTGCTGCAGCAAACATGATATACTTTGACAGCGCCGCAAGAAAAATGCTCAAGTGGGATTTTCGGGGATTTTAAGTACATGGTAGAGGATGAAATTCTGAATCGATAACAGCTTTAAAATTTTATGAAATAATTATTTCAACCTCAAAACCTATCTTTACTGCACTATATCGATAGCGCTGAATCAAGTGATTGTTTTCGGTTTGAATGCGACTTTGCTTCAAACAATGATGTGATGGTACAAGTGAAGATTCCCTGCAATAACGAGAATAACATCTTCTTATCATTTCAAGCAGATAAATGCGTTGGTAATGACGAGAACATTAGTTGTGAAGGCTTTCATGGGTACAGGTCACTGAAAACAGATGAGCAGTTGAACAGTTTAGCAGGGTTGCTTTTTGATCGATTGGCTTTGCTTTTGTCATTTTTAGATACCACTCATAGCAACTCAAAGCTAAGCACTGAAGATAGGTTACTCTTGTTTTTAATCAAAATGAAACTGGGCTTGTCATTTGTAGCATTGAGTGTATTATTCAATGTTCATAGCTCCACTTGCTGTAGGATATTCGTGTCAACCCTCAATGAATTGGTACAAAAGACCAAACATTTTATATTTTGGCCTGATAGGGATACAATAAATCGGACAATGCCAAAAAGTTTTCAGTTAAACTATCCAAAGTGTAGAACCATCATCGATTGCACTGAAATAAGGATACAACAACCAGGCAAAGTAGACCAACGAATTTATACTTATTCACAATACAAGGGCACCTTCACAGCCAAAATTTTGATTGCGATTACACCGACTGGTTGCATATCATTTTTATCAAAGTGCTATGGTGGAAGGTCTACAGACACCTTCATAACGAATGATTGTGGCTTTTTAGATCTTTTAGAGCCAAATGATGTGGTTTTAGCTGATAAAGGGTTTCCTGGCATAAAATGTAAAGATAATATAATATTGATTCTTCCACCTTTTGTACACGATGGAAGGCTTTCTCTTGAAGAGGTTGAAGAAACATACACATGTGCCAGTCTAAGAGTACATGTTGAAAGATCAATACAACGATTTAAAACTTACCTTATTTTACGTGATGTGCCATATAATCTATTCCCATATCTTGATGATATTGTTCGTATGTGTGGAGTGCTGACAAATTTACAACCCCCTATCATGAAAAATTCTTAATTTTTAATTTAAAATTGTCAGTGAAAAACCACGCACTCATAGTACAAGAAAGAAAATTTTTCAACTTTGGAATAAAAATATGGACATCCTGATAATTTTATATTTTATTCAAAATTGCGTGCCCTACTACATAATCTAAAATCTACAAAAATCACACCCCCCAGGTTTTAAGTTCTTGGAAATCACACCCCCCAGGTTTTAAGTTCTTGGAGAAGGGGTTAAAACTTGCAACTCTTTTTTTGATAGTGAAAATGGAATTCTTGAAAGTGTGGGAGAAACTCCCTGGGAGTTTATATAATCCGTACTACTTACACTGTACCGCAGTGTACTGCGGAATATATTTTACTCCCAGGGAGTTTCTCGCATACTTTCAAGAATAGCTACCCTGGGGTGCTACTTTTGGCCATTTTGGATATGCAGTAGGGCACTAAATTCTGAACAGAATATAAATTTATTAGGACATCCATATTTTTCTCGAGGTTTTGACGATTTTTTTTTGCTATCATCTCTGTACTACAAGAGGAATGTTCAGTGTCGGCAATTAGAATTTTAATTACAGTTTATAGTGCCTAAAGGAATAATAATCTGATATAGCGGACCAGTAAACTCTTTGGCAATGTCAAGTAAAACCAACTTTCTAAAACTCTTTATTTTTGATAAGTATTTCTTTCTTTTAAATATCATCTGTAAGTGATAATAATTATTGTCCTTATTAGTCCTACCCAGTTGATGATAATTTTGTTACAAATGAACACATTGTTGAAAAAATAGAAGTATTTTCTTACTGAAAATGACCATGATTTCCATATTTAACCCACAGTGGACCCCGTTCAAAACGGCCAATTTTGACAAAAATAATAGCCATCGCACGAGCATGAGAGTATAGAATTCTATGCTATATTTGATCAATTGAGTCAGATTTTGAAAAACTAATAATAAATAATCTTCACTTCAGGTACCTACATACAATAATATTGCCTAGAATCAATTTCAAAATATTACAATCCTTTATTTTTCATGCAAATTGTATGCAACATGTGAAAAATAGTTTTTTTTCAACGTTTTCATGAGGTTTTGTGTGTAGAGTCGGTCAAAAGGAACACTCACAATTACAAAAGAATTGTCCACCGCACAAAACACAACAAAATCACACACACCCAAGTTCAAAATAGCCATATTCAATTGAACTTGAGCGTAGTAAATATGTTTAGATTTCAAAACGAGTCTTCCATTTTCACGTTTCAAATACTTTTTGCAGTGTTCTTCTATTTTGTTAGCAGATATTTCTCTCCCTGGAAAAGATTACTCTTACTTTCTTGATTGCATTCGCAATCCTTCACGGATTGGTCTTTTCTTTCAATTACATTACCTTTAAAAGGACACTTTATCTCCAACAATTTCACTGGCACATCATTCCTATCTAAAATAATGCCATCTGGTGACGCCGCCAGCCAAGGGTCGCTCTGACAAACCACCAACCCAGTTTCAATCACTCGACACTTTTGTTTGCTAAGAATAAAAATAGAAATTGATTATTGATGAAACAATGCTTTACACTTCGCTACAGATCATGGAAGACTGCTTCTTTGAAATAATCATTATTCTTGAAAGTCATGTTACTTGTGTTTGAGCCTGGTCTATCCATAACCTGGATAGACCAGGCTCAAACATCAACCATGTTGGGAGCTGTTGATTTTCTTGAGCAGCTTACAAAGATATCATTGAAAATTATTCTGTTGTTGTAGGCGGAGGACTTGTATCTAGGGCCAGATACCTTTTTTTTAAATGACAGCGTACAAAATGGTTTGCTCACAATTGTACAAGATCTCCCCTTATTTCGGTACTTTTGGGAAATTTACTAAATTTTATTTCTGTATTACTTAGTCATCATTATTCTTCTTATTATTAGTAAGTACTTATCATACAAACCTAGCATAGTTTCTTCTGGCAATTGGCTCTTGATTTATGCCATGCTTCGTGAACTTATTTGTAAAAGATTTGCCATAAAAATATTTTTGACTTTTTTGAAGCCAATCGGTGCCGTTGTAGGTATAAATGGGGTAAGCCCTTGAGGCTGTTAGGCGAGATTTTCGCTCCTGTGTTTAACATTAGTTTCTGTATTTTACTGAGAAATAAAATTTCAAGTACTTGATGCTTACTTTAAACCAAACATCCTTATTTTCTATAGTATCTGTACAAATTTGCAAGGCATTGCAAGGCATTATTTCGTTGTAAGTCGCAACGCAGCATGAACCGATCCACTCCATATCTTGCCTATATAAATCCTTCAGGTCTTGAGACAAACTTTGATCAACAAATATTGATTGCAACAATCGGTCCGCTGAAATTGGTGAAACCTCAGGTGAAACCAAAATGTTAGACAGAATTCTGGAAAGGAAATAAAAAATTTCAGGATAGTAAACTAATGGTCATGAAATCCACAATGGTTGTAGAACCATATGTAGATATAAAACAACCTGATGGATGGATTGGGTAGCCTTAACACCGCACCATCAGGAAGGTCACGGCTTGACACTTGGTTCGAAATCACGGCCTGCAGCATGCAAGGAGTGCCAAAAGTAACAAGACCTTTTGTCACTGTACATGGTTTGAACATTTTGCGTTGTTTTGAAACTCCGAATATCTCTTCCCATCTCTTGCCCTGAGCATATTTGGATTTAGCTGCTTTCAAATTGGATTTAGCTGCTTTCAAACTTAGAGGCTGCTTCCACTGACAAGGAGCACTGGTTCTAGTCGATGTATCTTCCTCATTAACTGCGATAACGACACCAGAAATATGCTTGCAGTGGCCACTAATGCCCGCGATGCAAGAACATGTGGAATTTGTTACATTTCTCTCAGTGTCGATCTGAAAATACCTCGGAAAATACAATAGGTAGGTACACATACTAATGATAAAATAAAACATGCTCCACTTTTATAACTTGATTTCAAATTTCTAATCTTTCTCGTGGTATCTTTTCAACTTACCTGAAGCACTACATCATAAGGAGGCAAGTTGACAGAGGTCTGGCGAATTACCTTCGCCTTTATTTGGCCTGCTACCTCCACAAGATTAAAAATATGGCTTGCTTCCTTCAGCATCTTCCCTTTACCGGCATTGCCGGCTGTTTTATGCCGGAAGAAAACCGGCCTGAACCCAAAAGATATAGCTTTATCCATAACACCTCACAATCAGTCACTCGAAAATCTCGCGGCACGAACTTTCAAAGCGCTTGTCAACGTGACATGCGCATGTCTACCCTCCAAAGGAGCGATTTTCTACCGCTAGAGGCGCGGAAACAGGCGCGGAATTTAAAATGTGCAAACTGCCTATACCTGATTGAGCTCTAATAACAATTCATTTTTACAAAGTCCCTATCTGAACGATGGCGTCGTTGGGTACCGGAGGGAATTCATCCGTTTCAAATAAGAACGTCTCTATTCCCGGGACAAGCTCTATATGGAAATATCAGGAACTGTCGTGGCGCTGAAACAAAATTATTAGTTTCAAGGAGGGGGGGGGGGGTCATCAATCCGATCAACAATTACGACTCTACGGCAGGGTCCGAACGCGATTCTATTTTATTCCAATTACTTGATTTTTCACGTAGTTCTCAAAATTTACATTTTCCGAATAACTAGAAGCTTCAGAAACGCAGAGGAAGCTCACCCGCGAGTTCCCAGATCTAACCCACTAGGTCCCGTGCTCTGAGTACCGCAGTCACAACGCCAAGTCCAGAGGGCCCAAGGGCTCGAACACCTTTCTGTGAAGATATCCAACAAAGGATGAGGCCTAACAGTGGCTGTACCTAATGGCAGACAGTAGCGCAGATACCAGCACGTGTAGGCAGATTCAGAACGCACGCGCAAGCCCCATCATGCATTTTTCACGACAAAGTTCAACCGTAAGCGCCAATCCCAACTCACCAAGACTAACCTTCCGCTCGTCGAGGTCATCACTCCGCTATACGAGATACCGAAACGGAAGAACTCATTTCTATCGGGCCTGGATCGTTCAGGGGTTGCAACTCGACATCCTTGAGGTGGGTTAAAACTCATCGTCGAGGGAACGCGACTCAGCATCCTGGAGGGGGTTCGAAACGCATCATCAACGGGTCCCAACTCTACGACATGGAGATAGGTCGAAACTCAACACCGAAAGGGCCTCGGCACAACGACTTGGCGAAGGGTTGACACTTGTCGTCGATTGATTTGATTCGACTCCTGGGGGCGGGTCAAGACTTAACATCCAAGGGCTTTGACACGACATCCTAGAGGTGGGTTGCAACTCAAAGAATAGCAACTCATTGGCCTCTAGACGGGTCAAAACTCAACCTGGAGGGATCTCGACTCAACTTTCCCCCAACGGGACCAAAAGGCGTCTCCGAAGGGTTTCAACTCGACTTTCTCCAGGGAGCTAAGACGCATCAGCCGGGGCTTCGACTCGGCATCATCCAAGTGGGCTGGGACTCATCATCGGGACTTCGACTCTACGGTCCCCAGAAGGGTCGCGACGCAACATCAACGGGTTCTAGCTCATCTTCCTCGAAGTGGATTGAAACTCTTCGCTAGCAGACTCGCAGAAACACTCTGCAACTGACGTGACAAGTCGAGAGCGGACGGCAGCCCAGGCGGATTGATCCAGATACCACGGTCAATCTTCATCTGATACTCCTCTATTTCCAGTCATTCGGAATATTTTTCGTTTCCAAAGTCACACGGTAATTTTGTCCCAAAGCGTGCATCATGAAGAAATTTAATTTCGAAATCTCGCTTTGTTGAAGGAAAAATGATCTCAATACGGCTTAATACGGCCCCGATTTCAGTTTTTCCCATTTTGTTTGAGAAAACTTTTTTCATGCATTGAACTGGATAAAGAACCATATAGAAGGTACATTCTAATCGTAGCCTAAGTTTTCTTTCCTGTGAAATAGCACGTTTCATCAAGTCAAGCTTTGACATGATACATCTCAGGAAACAAAATAAATCCGTGACTTTGTAAAAACGGGAAAAGAAATTTGAACATGATATTTGTGTGTAAAATAACTTTAAAGTCCAATGTCAATATTCCCTCCCTCGTTCCCTCCCGAGCTAATTCCACCCCACAAAGATTGCTGGAGCAATGTTATATATCACAATTCACCTTTTGGTTGAGAGCCAGAGATGGAAATACCTACTGGGCCTACAAGAGCGGCCGCTGGGTGGCGTATCGCTGAGCTTGAAACGTCTATTTTTTGTGTTTTATTCGAACATCCGTCGTTATTATTTTTACAAATTACTTTGAGTGCACCCCCAAACAATACAATAATTTGTAAAACCAACAAAGGAATTAAAAAATAAATGCGCAGATATACCTTCACACAGATTTTATGGAAAACAATCGGATTACCAATATTAATATCGGTATTAAACCCTTGACTGTTATAAATTCGATTCGCTTCATCCTCTGTACATCGCGGTTGTGCAATGTTTTACCTGTCCTAAATGCGTATTGTATTTTCATTTTCTCCAATAAACATATTCATAGGTAAATATATTATTCATTAGGGATTAAAATTAAAAATTAATTAAAATTGCGGTGTCCCACAATATGAAGTCATAACTATGCACTCGTGTGCAGCAGTATAGTCGTTGAGTCAGGGGACTCGAGTGCTTTCCACTTTGGGGACTTGACGTGTCATACCTCTTTGGATTCCACACAACACCAGCATACAATTAAACCATGATACGTTTTTGTATCGAGTAGCTTAGGACCGTCATCTTGGAAAAACCGCGCCAAATATGTAGTTCTTGTGCTTTGTATTTTTTTTCGCATCAACGGCACCTCCAATTGGAAGAATGAAACTAAATAAAATCAAACAACAAAATTTATCATGAATATCGTTTAGCACCGTTTTTTTGACAGGTCTCGTTACTCCAAATATGACAGTTCATAGTTTAGCTGTGGCCAATTTCTTTATTTGACATTTTCGAGTACACCCGACAATATTTATACGAACCAAGCCTCACGTCATTGTCTTTCCAGCGTAAATACTTTACTAAAAATGCTGCTCTTAGCGGCATTTTGATGTCCGTCTGTCCGTCTGTCTATCGGTCCAACTGTCTGTCTTGTCAATTAATTGCCCCTGAACGAGAAGACGCTTGCGAAAATCGACTTTTTGTGTGTAACATGTAGTCACCGAAGAATGAAATTTAGAAAAAAAAATCTCAAACTATCGCCATCTTGATCCGCAATGTCAAATTTTCTCAAAAGTGATCCGATTTCCATGAAACTTGAAATACACGCATGTTTTATATGAATGAGTATGATTTTAATGTTTTCTTTTTGATCCGCCGCCATTTTGTTTGCCATGTTGAAATTGATTTAAGTGGTCAAACACTCAAACTGTGCAAGAGTTTCTTTGCCAAACGCTGCCGCTCCCACACGCCGCCCCCAAAGTAAGAGATAGATAATATAAAACATGGATCTTGTTGTTGATGATTGAAAGAATTTCCACTCAAATATATTTCATTGGCAAGTACCCCATTCCGATAACAAAATATCACAATGGTGTTTCTCCCCCAACCAAATTTTTTTATAGTCACAACATGCCTCTTTGAGAAAATGCGCTACTGAGACTCACGCACGTAAAGGCATACTCACTTGTTTCAAATGCAAACACAGGCTTGGAGGGTCTCTAAGCCAACAATAGGCTTCTCCAGAACAGCATTCTCACCTTAAATAAAAGTGAAATAAAAGTGGGACGAAATGCAGGACTCCGTAAAAAACAGACATCGGCGCTGCAAGAAGCAGCACAGATCATCCGTTTGTCACATCAAGAACCGCTGTAGCAGAAACCAACTTCCTTGCACCATTGAGAATGGCGAGGAAGCCAGTGAGTCTCCAGCAAACACCAAGGTTGTACCTATCAATGTCAACATTGACACTAGAAGCCAGGTCGACGCACTGTGATTACTGATTCCTGAGAATTCCGATAATGCGATAAAAGAAAACCGTTACGATTTATAAGGCCACGATAGTACCCACTCGAGCTCAAGAAATTTACTATAGCTGGATCTTTTGGTAACTGGAATGATCTTTGAATAAAAATACCTACACAAAATTGTTAACTCGATTTTCAGTTTTGTATATTATAAAAAAATAAATATGATAAACTATGTTTGTAGACGTAATAGAAACAAAACGCTCAACTGGTAAAATTAAAATGTGCATGTAACAATAATTATAATAATAATAGTCACGTGTCGGAATGGAAAAAGCGCATGATCTGCATTAGTCTGTTTTCTTTTGATTTTTTCCTTCCTCTTCCTCTCCATCATTTTCTTCCTCTTCGTCAGTTTCTTTCTCATCATCCTGTTCTTCCTCATCCTTTTCTTCCTTTTCTTCCTCTTCGTCATTTTCTTTCTTTTCGTCTTTTTCTTCATCTCTCTCTCCATCATGTTCTACCTCTTCATCTTCTTCGTCCTCCTCTTCTTCATCATCTTCTTCTTTTTCCTCTTCTTCTTCTCCTTCTGTATCCAAAGCCTTACTGGTATAGTCTTGGATATCCATTCTGGCAAATCCGATGGTTTCCATCTCGTCAGATTCGTATATGCACTCATCCTCTGGCTCTTCTGCATGCCATCTAGACTTCTTCATTTCCACCGGTTCGCTGTCTTCGACTTCATTTCTTGATTCACTCAATTCTCCACTACTCAGCGTATCCAGGGTGTTATCTGAAATGAAGTCATACGTAACATGGAGCGTCGAGTTTTTTTCAGGTGAATACCTGCTGACTTAGATTTAGACCTGGACCTGGATCTCGACAGGGCCTCTGCACATTTCTCGTCAAACTCTTTATCAAACGTCCCGATGTCATCATTCTCATCGTCGGTATCCCATTTGATTTTTGATATAATGGCTCCGGTCGACTCGGTGCTACAGCTGCTGCTACTACCTATCGAAATTGTTCATGAAATAGAGTGACACCCCTACGTATTTACCTCAGCAGGAATACTGATTATTACTTATCGACTGTTGTTGCTGTTGCCCAGACGTTCCGGGCTTCTCTGTCGTTGATTCATTGACCTGTGCGGCATTCTTTCTAGCTCTCCTCTTCTTTTTGTTCTTCTGTACTTCTTTTTTCTTTCTACTTACTTTCTTAGGAGGCATATTTTGTGCACGTACACAAATACAATTATTTACCTAGGTATGGCTGAATTAGTAACTTCGAAAGAAAGTACCTATACCCTGAGTGAAAAACTATCAAAGGCAAACTCGCAAAAACAAAGATAAATATTCTTTGCTGCGGACATGAGCGACAAATGATGTTTCGGTTCTTATCGCACATTGTATACAGGATACCGATGCGAATACATTGACATGTTAAGTTTAGGGCGAATGGGATCACGAATTGAACAGATGGGGGATTGGAAAACCCTCATCAATCCGAAGCCGACGCCAAGTCCAAATTAATCTATTACAGGGTTTGAATTCTTAAATGCTCATTCCTACCTGTAGGACTGGAAAAATTTCCACTCAAGCCGTCAGACCTGAAAGCTGTCCCTGCGTCCTTGCGTTCCAAGACTCAAAGGATTACTCCTTCTGTGGCTGATGCTGGTGTGTTGTTGGACCCTTGCTAATCCCCAAATCAATCATGTTGACCGTTCTCTAATAATTATTAATCTGAAATAAATTCCAACGTCTTGAAAAGACGGCTTTCCGTCTTTGCAACTGAAAGTCAAAGGACCGAAGGTAAATGCAGATTTATAAAAAAGGAAATTTCGTAACAAGGTCCAAACAAATGCCCCAAATATATTACCCGAAATAAAACCTGACCCATTCATGATATACATGTGAGCAGCAAACGCGGACGTTCGTTTGATGTCTGACAAATAATAATCATTGCTGGTCATTGTAGATACCCTACGTCTCGACTGGGGCTTAGATACGCTTTATTGGAATATTCTGGATTTATTTTGATAACAGAGTGTCCCAAAAACATCGCATTCCAGTAAAACTACAGTGTCCACATGTAATTTTTCACACACAAAGTCCTACAATGATTGTTTTGGTACTGGTCCTTGGTAGCTTACCTTGTTGTGGAGAATTTTTTTTGAAAAGTTTTTACGAGGAATGGATTTTTTTAGGACATAACATGGCTCATCCCATATCAAAGTAAATGTATATTTACGATTGATTAGTAGTAGATAGTAATTGATGTATTTTGCTCATTATTCTGCCAGAACAGATTACTGAAATATTTTGAAGCAACGAAAATTGAATGGTCGAATGTGCACCATTCAAATGACCTCCATTCCATGGCTTCAAAAATTCAAATCGATTTTTTTACTACAAGGTCCTCATGGTCTAGACACCTGCATTTCTAATTTCACTCCAGTTAAATCGGTCAACCAACTAAAATATTCAAGATGCCAATAATCAGACAAAATAAATGTAAGTACTCGTAGGTACCTATGTAATATCTGATGGTGGTGGTGAAGTGGGTTCTAACTACTTCACGGTGTGCTTTGGTTATTATTGCCATCATTAGTTTGGAATGGCGTTCCCACTTGATGACACTGTGCAAGTGCAGTGTTGAAATTCATTGTTATAATGATGATTATCTCTTGACAAATCGTTGAATTCAAGCAGAATCGATCAAATTACCTACCTACCACAAAATCTGATTTCCATTACCAGAAAAATAGTTGCATAAAATTGCTTGATGAAAATACTTCTTGGTCTATGTATAAAAATTGTGTGGAAATAAGCATGAGTTTTATATTGTTAATGAGTTACATTGAATTAACTACTATGAGGTGAATGCTAAGTTCATCCCTTACCAGAACACCAATTTCAAACTTCAACTTCATTCTTAAAAATACACATTTTTTGAGATTTCTTTCTCTGGAAATTTTTGAAATGACTTCTCGTCCATGATAATTGAACAAAAAAAATTTCCGTGCATTTTGCGAGGAAAATTGAGCATGTTAAAAAGTCTGCGTACCATCGAACGCCCAAGCCAGGAAGGAAGAAGGAAACCTCGGACATGATTGTGTTTCGATCTTTTGAACCTCTGAGCCTCATAAGTGGGAGGAGAACTCCAAGCACGTACGTTCGATAATACACAGACCCAACAATCTGTTATGTGTACTAATGTACTTGATGGAGTGTAGACGCGGATAGGATGTTTCTCAACACCTTTTTTTTTTCGTAAAATAGAGGATGGACTTTTCTAAGAGCCCCCGCGATGGACTTGCGCCCAAAGTTGGACGATATCGGAAAGACAGAAAGCGACGACCTACGGAATCCTTCGAGGTCTGTCCGGGAGAAGCTGGAATATTCTCGAAAACAAGACGCGGGTATATACCTGAGGCGCCATAGCCCGGGAACAGGTCATAGTTCATTTAACATCGCAAGAGCGAACAACAGCAAAATGTGGTATCTAGCACAGCCACGGTGCCGTTTTATCAAAAATCAACGCCCTACTTATCTGGTGGGTCTGACGAGAAGGATATTGTTACGAGCGGCGATTCTCCTGCATTCTGGAGCACACGACGCGGTCTTTCTGGACTATTCGAGTGTTCGCACAAGATAGCAGTGTACAGGTGCGGAGCCCTAGTGCATTCCAGAAAATACACGAAGGTTAGACCGTTGAAATTTACGTGGAAACTTCAACATGAGAGTAGAACGCATCTGTCCATTTGGCGAAAGTGCCGCCTTCGCAGCACGTTGGTTGGAATTGCACGAGAAAGGTGTATGATTTTTCGGGAGTCGCCTGGGAACCGTATGCCGGGGTCATTGTGGAATTTGCTGGAGGGCCGATGGAAGATTCGAGAACACTAATCGGAGGTATATATAAGCACCACGGATCTGCCACAGGTAGTATTGAATCCAAAGAGATAGCGAGCGGATAGAAGCGAGTAGTGCCAGCAATATTCTCAAGCGTAAATAATTATTGGCGTGTATTTATCGTGGTATGCAGTAGCAAATAGTGTGTGTTTTTAAACGATCGCCTCAATTGGAAATGAACCTAAATGCAAAATACGTAATAATATGGTACTTCTGAGATAGTACTCCCAGAGATTTGCTCCCGTGGTTGCTTCAAGCTACGCATCATTTTATTGCTGTCTTTTACCTATCCGGCGTATAGTCCAACCCTTGCCTTGTCCGGATTCATCACTCATCAGGTACCCGGGGCGGGGGTTGCAAGTGATAGAAAATATAGCACCCAGGTACCTACTGGCAGTACCTACCTATACTGTCATGGGGTACATTATGACCTCGATTATGACTTATCGTGACATGTTTTTACCCATGAAAATACGTCTTGACTTACATATCTTCTTGAGATAAGTACCTCCACGGCAAATCAAAATATACTTGAACCATCCTAGAATTTGGTCCTCGCTTTGGTCGTTGATCCCATCGAATGCCTATGTAAGGTCACTCATGAATCACCTGTATGTATGGCGAATCTCAAAACGCCTTCACCTTACTAGCCCAAGAAGCGTTCAAATTGATTTGACATCACCTACATCTTGAACTTCTACATTGATTTTCATCCGATCAAAACCTAGACTTCTTTCCAATTCTAATTCAACAAAATTATTGCTGACAATGCATCGTTATCAACAACTTCAACAGTGGCAAGGTAGTTTTCTTTAAAACAGTGACAAAAAAGCACCAGTGTCCAATGTCCATTTCCATAGCTGTCCATCTGTCCACCTGCCCACCATCAGTCGTTTTGCCCGGTGGATATCGTTCACTTCTCGGTTCACTACGACGCTTTGAGCTCAGAGCCGCCAAGCAAGCTGGCTAAAACTAGTAACATTATATTTTTTTGTAAAATTGAATACCGAACCCAAATTGATGTTACTAAATATCTAAAATCCTATAACTCTACATATTAGGTAGGTAGATGCGGCACATGTTAATCACAAACTACACTGTACAAGTAGGTATAGACAATACAAATAGAAAAGACCATAATGCCGTCACGGATTTTTACGGTTGCGTAGGAACCAGGCAAGTCCATCATTCAAAAAAAGGTTGGCTGATTTTTGATGCCCCAATATCCGTGACGACGGTGGTGATAACAGTATGGTTTTCTCTATTTGTATTGTCTATACATGTCCTGTGAGTCAAATTCTATGAGATAGCACTTCTTATGCAACCAATAATACATCAATCCAGTCCAATAATTCACAACAGGTTGAATGGCTACATCAAAAGTAAACAAACACATGTTAAGTAAGCCATATGGCATAAACATAAAACTTTGCTCAGTGGTGTACCTAGATAATGGTACAGTTGGTACCTACCAGCTATTTAATTTGTTGCAATTCCAAACTAACATAAATTCAAATAAGTTTCTTTCTATAAACCGACAAGTGAAGAATGAAGAAATTCGTTAAGCCCGACCGTTCTACGATTTTTCCTTTTGAAAGTGATGTATTGAAAACAACGTTCCGATAGTTCATTTCGGACGGTCGGACGAGCGAAACGAACGAATAACGCACCGCAGAGTGCAATTTTCAGCTCGCCAAAGTATCGATTTATTCCGGTGGTGCACCTTAATTAACACAAAAATGAAGTCGTGAGCTTGAGTACTGTGTAAATCTTGGGCTATATTCTCGCCTCATCGGTAATTTACCGCTTCCTTCCCGCTTTAAGAAATAAGAGCACGTCGTCCCTTTCACACTTCAACGACACTGTATTTTATTACTTTCCCAGTCGGCAAACCCCAGAACTCTCTTCTTCTTTTCGCTCTCCTCTTAATAACACTGATCTTTTAAAGATCAGGCATGTGTTAGTTACAGACGCGAATATAAAGAACTGGAACAAAGAAAATGATAATCTTAAGTAGCGATCAAAGGGATTAATTCACCAGAAACGGATTATTCGCTGTGCTCGCCTGCTTGCTACGGCAGCAGAGAGAGGACCAGGCATCGCAGGAGGACCCGGGTGTGTTTTCCTGACGACTCTTTCTGTTTTGAGTGGTAAAGAGAGGAGTGTTCCCTACTGAGCCATTCTGTGCAGCATGAGAAAAATGTGTGCCTGTTAGGATTCTACGTTTTCCAATTGAATAACGCAGCAAGTTCTGAATTTAACGAGCTTTATCTTTGTGGAAATGTTTCTTAATTATTTGCTTGTCGAGACATTGAGAGGTTGCTATTTGCGCATGGACCTGTTATTTGCCTTGTAATTTAGCTGCCCGGAAACCTAACTCCGTTTCTATAATAAGCAAATATAAATTGACTTTTCGAGAAATGTTCTTTATAGGGCTTTCTTAATTAGGAAATCGGAGAGTTTCGCAACAACTTTGCGAACGTATCACTCTTATTTCAATTTCTACACTGCGACAGGAACCTGCTTTTTACGTCTCATCGCAGGTCAAAGTATGTATCGAGGTATTGGTGAAATACGACGATGTGGAATCAATCAGTGTGCGTTCATACTTTATTTCTTGACAGAAATTTACCATTCAGGTCTTTTTGGAAAGATATAAGGATGTACTTTGATGGTTTGAGCCTATAGACATTTTCGAAATTCAAAAATTATTTTTTCAAAACTCGAATTTTTTTGGATTTTGAAAATATCTATAAGCTCAAACCAAAGTACATCCTTGTAGCTTTCCAAAAAGACCTGAATGATGAATTTCTGTTGAAGAATAAACTCAGACGGATTGATTCCGCAACGCCTCATTTTACCAATTTGACTCCGTCCTTGACCTACGAAATTTCAATCGAATCCATTTGGTCGTTCTGAAGATGCATCAGCTTGCCAAAAAATTCTACGAAATAGATGAATCACCCTGTAGCTTCAAAACGAACAGCTTCAGAAGAATTTCAAGACCAGATCCTGATTCGCTTGAAAAAAACTGGACCTATCCACGAACCTGTAGTATAGCTGGACAGATGATAACAGAGGGGGAAATGACGCCAGGCGGGCGCCGCCATGAGATTATGTTGACGTTGGGTTTTGGTTTTCAACGGTTGGCATCACCTGCCACGGCAACGGTCTGATTCTACGAGTTTACCTAGGTATATCCTGTTCACTTTTTATTTCCAGTAGAATGACTTTTTGGAGCAAAAATAAAGTGACAAGCTGGAGCGCTGGGAGGATACGGCTGACGGCCGCTGACAGTTTCGATCCAAAACTTTGCAGGTGCCATCAGCCGTAGCCGTAGCCCCCCAGCTTGTCACTTTATTTTTTATTCAAAAAGTCATTCTACTGAAAATAAAAAGTGAACGGGATATAAGTACAAGTCGCAGAAATCAAAACCAGAAATCAAGATATTCTCCCAGATCAAGAGAGCGCGGCACTGACAGCCAAGCACCGACTGTCATCGAGCAAAAATTATTCCAGTGAACCTCAAACGTCCTATGTAATAACGGTAAACTCTTGCAAATCTTCATAGATCGGTAACAAATTTAGCTAAAAATTATATCAATATACACTAAAATTATATATTTATAAAATAGAGTATAATAGTCATAGTCATCAATACATAAAACTGCTCCGTTGAATATTGAAAGCCACTCTCGAGGCCGCTACCAAACCTTTTGGGTACCGGTGCATAATAAGATGGCGACTTCCAAAGGGGGGGTCATAATTTGTTGGGGGAATCTGGGGAATTAGCAGTCCAGCTATACCACAGGTTCGTGGACCTATCCTTAAGCTATATCCATTTGGTGGTAAATGTAGAACGGTAATTCGGTAACAAAGCGGCAGTCCGCCTTTATAAAGGTGTACATATAATATAATTATAGTAATAATATTATGTATATTCGTTCACCATCTTGTACACAAAAATAAGTACTCATCAGTTTATAATTTAAAAATTAATAGAGATTGTAAATAAATGAAATATGGAAGTCTACAGACTTGTTTGTTTTTTTGGACATTCTCTTTATGAATTATCCTGAGTCCCATCAGAAGTCATAGGTTAAGTCAATTACCTGTCCCAAAAACTCAGCTGACAGATCAAAACCGGATTTCATTGGAACCAAAGTCCTGCAGCCTCCCTTGGACTTTTTGAGGCACAGATGCTATTTGATGTGGTGTATCCGTGTGTGGTGTATACTTACGCAAAGTTCATCTTCCACGATACTCACTCATCCTTGTGGTAGGTGCTTCACCTTCTATCTTTCAACAAGATCTTCCTTCTCGAAGGGAAGCTTCACCCTAAACTTCATCACCCTGAACTAACCCGTGAGAGAACTTGACGACGGCTGGTTGAAATTTGTGAAAACCAGACGTCGGATTTTGACGGGGTATTTTTTCAAAAATTTTCGCAAACGAACCGCAATACAAGTTGACGATGGGAAATTTCCAAAATTTCTGCTGAATGTGAGAAAATTTTTCGAAAATTCATAATTTATTCCAATTTTTCCCAGGGAATCGACATATTAAATAATTCGCTCCCGATTTCTTGATACTTTTTGCGGCGAAAACTCGGCTTTTCGGGCAGAATTTCGAAAAATTTGGTGTGAAATGCTGACCGGGGGGTTTCGGGGACCCACTGTCGTCCGGTGCGGGACATTTGGCGGGGCTTTCCTTGAAATTTTGCCGAAAAATGTTGAAAAATCTAAACACGGCCCAGCCATCTGGCATAAACGTCAGTTGACGACGCTTTCGATTCCGGAAAGCAATACACAGAACACCTCGGCATTTGAACAGTGTTTTTGGAATAACAATGACCCTGTCAGGGTACGAAATGTGACCGTAGTGGTCCAGTAGACCCTTGGCCGTTTGCCAGGCAACTCAAACACAAGGTCTCCTTCAAATTAAACGAGATATGGATCAAAATTTCCAGGCCGGCTCTGGTATTGGAGGAGTAATTTTATCAAAACAGGGGAACTAAGGAAGCGTAATGGATATAAGAGGTACTCACAATAAATTTACACAGGGGCCAGATTTTAGCAGTTCACATTTGCAAAAAAAGTGGCCTCTTTCGTTCTTCAGAAGCAAATTCCTTCGCGGGTGCACACCTTTTTTGACGCGAGTTGTTTGATGGGAATTCCAGGATGATCTGGATCTGACGCAGGCTTTCGGCTGTGCCACCACAAACGGTTCACCTTTCCGTCTGCAAACTTTTTCAGCGCTTCGATTGCCTATTTCACTAATAGTCCGGACGTTAGGCGCTAAAATATGGGTGAACTCTGCATTTTAGGGTTAAAACATGCCACTTGGTATAGTTGTTGCATGAACCATAATCTTCCGATTTAGAAGTGTAGACATCAGCGGCAGACGTGCAGGCTCTCTGTACAGGGTGAAGAAGGAAAAAGAAGAAGGAAACGTGGTGACTCATAAACCAAAAGAGGTAGAGTCGTGTAAATCGGCATATATATCCCGATGTCCATGCCAATGAAATTCCATCAAACCATTTCCAAACATCCTGAAACATTCCTGAAATATCCTGAAAAACTCGTTTTCTTTCATAAAAATTAAATTTTTGAGTGAATCAGTGAGTTTTCAAAGTATAAAAGTGCAACTCGGTAGTTCTCCATTCAGTGATGTAATCAGTTGAAAATGATCGGTAGCCAGTGCCTAGGCCTACTATTTCTTGAAAAAAGACAATCAACTTTTTTCCTCTCCCCAGCAGCCATCTTGCGTTGACTATTTGCAGAATAATTAAGGAAGTGACTGGTTATTATAAATTTGGTGAGGTACAACCATTTTACCACAAAAAAGTAACCTCGGCATTGATAACTGCCTTCTTGTAGAATAAACATTGTCATTCGAATTGTTTTTGGTTTTACAGACTTTCTTTGCTCGTGATGGCTAATGTCGTTATTGAAAGGAAGAACTACATTCGGCGTTCTAATGCCTCAAATGTTGTCAAGTCAGCCACATAAATTTTTCGTCATCAGTGAAGACGTTTGTCTCCGGCAGCTGATCAAACAAAAGATGTACGATTTTTGTGTGAAAATTACAAAAATTAAAACGGTTTCGCTGCAATCGAATGCTTCTTGAAGAGAGTATATTGCCGCAAAATGTTTGATTTCACCTGGAATTGATCTAATAGGACTTGGTGTTGACATTGTCAACTGCAATGCTATACGCAAATTTGGTAAGATCATTTCAAACGACGCAGAAAGGACGATAAGACTCCGTTTTTTTTCGGTTTTTGAGCAACAGCTTTTCGTGGTTTTTCCACTTCTTCTCCCCATATACAGGGACTGTAGGGTTGGCGCTGATGGCTACACTTCTGAATTGAAAGAGTATGATTCAAACAGTCACTGTGCCAAGTGGCATGTTCTAACCATACAGTGCAGGGTGCTTTTCGCCTACTGTTCGGATCGAGGTCCAAATATAGCTAATATTACATTTTTCCACGCTTTCCACATCTTCCTTGTCTTTTATGGGACAGCTAGACACATCTGACCAATTTTTCTTGGCATCACTGTTAACACCAGATTGCATCAAATTATTTGCATGCTAATTCGTACCTCTCGAGGCAATAGATTTTCCTCAAGACGCATTCGATGACGACGAAACCTTATTTTTTTTGCAATTTTCGCACAAAAATGGTATATCTTTTGTTTGATCAGCTGTCTGAGACAAACGTCTACACTGATGATAATAAATTTTTGTGACCGACTTGATAAAACGTGAGGCATAAGAATGCCCAACGTGATTTTTCCTTTCAATAACCACATTAGCCATCATGAGAAAAGAAAGTCTGTAAAATCATGAACAACTTGAATGACAATGTTTATTCTACAAGAAGGCAGTTCCCAATGTCGATGTTACTTTTTTTGGGGTAAAATGGTTGTACCTCACCTATTTTATAATAACCTGTCACTTCCTTGATTATTCTGCAAATAGTTAACGCAAGATGGCTGCCTGGAAGAGGAAAAAAGTTGAATGTCTTTTTTCTGGAAGTAGAAGGCCTAGGCACTGGCCACCGATTATTTTCAGTTGATCACATCCCTGAATGAAGAACTACCAAGTTTCACTCTTATACTTTCAAAATGCATTGATTCACCCAAAAATGAAATTTTTATGAAAAAAAAACGAGTGTTCCAGAATATTCCAGAAATGCTTCGGGATATTTGAAAATGGTTTGATGAAATTTCATTGCCATGAACATCGGGATATAAATGCCGATTTAGACGACTCTACCTCTTTTGGTTTATGAGTTACCATTTTTCCTTCTTCTTTTTCCTTCTTCACTCTGCACACAGAGCCTGCACGTCTGCTGCTGATGTCTACACTTCTGAATCGGAAGATTATAGTTCATGGAACAACTATACCAACTGGCATGTTTTAACTCTAAAATGCAGGGTGGTTTCCCCTAACGTCCGGACTATAATTTTGGATGGAAATACGGCGTCATTTCTGCCGGTTCGATGTAAACAACGCAAATGTCAAATGTGGCGTTTGGCGTTAGCGTGAAGTTGCCGCCAAGTGGAATGTTCGTGGAATGGTTATGAATCGGCAGCCAACTTCATGTTTGGTTGGAAATACAAATACACAAATAAAAAATTCGGAAAAATTACAAGTTTCGCCGTAATATAAGGGAAAGCGTCCACAATCAAGCTTCGGTTTTCTTTCGGCTTTACCTATAATCAAATCTGTTGAAAATTCGTTAGAAAAATGGCCCAGACACGATTCGTTTATAATCGACCTTTCTCGTGCAAGCCAGACCTTTCGCGTCAATCGCGTCATGCAAAGCATGTGTGCAAAGCAGATTCAAGGTGATCCAATACAATTCGTGGGATTTTTAATACGTAATTCGGAGCTAAATAGGTGATTTTTCGTTTTTTATGACCGTTCACCATTTAGTTTCCAATTTCCAGCAAAACGACTTGGGAATTTCTTTACATGTCCGTCTCCTTTGACTATCGATTTTCAACAGTCAGATTAGAAATTTTGACGTTTTGGGGGGCGGAATTGAGTGAAATTTTTTGACAGTTGACAGGAGCACCATTTTGTTTGTATTTATCAACCAATCGACGTGCAATTTCAAATACACATATATCTACTTGTGACCGAAACTCATTTCCAATAGTTGAATTTGACATTTTGACGTCTCCGAGGCCGAAATTATTTGATTTGTTTTTGACATATGCACATAATATGAGACGGCCGCCATCTACTTTTGCATTTTTTTTATGTATCGACTATCGACATGAAATTCTCCTTATTGATATTGAATATTGAACTTATGCATTTACAACAGATCAGATTGGGATTTTCAACTTACACCTGCTTTGGGTAGGCAATCGAGATGCATCTGTCAAATTTCGATTGTTGAGGTTTCCAAAGGCCGCCATGTTCAACTTTTGCATTTTTCAATTGATTTGATTGGGATTTTCAACTCATAGCTGCTGCTTTGGGTAGGCAATCGAGATGCATTTGTCCGATTTCGACTTTTGACGTTTCAAATGGCCGCCATATTGATCTTTTGCATTTTTCAATCGATTGGATTGGGATTTTTAACTTATAGCTGCTTTGGGTTGGCAATTAAGATGCATGTCAAATTTCGATTTTTGACGTTTCAAATGGCCGCCATATTAAATTTTTGGATTTTTCAACCGATCGGATTGGGATTTTCAACTTGTATCTGCTTTGGGTAGGCAATCAAGATGCATTTGTCAAATTTCGATTTTTGACGTTTCAAAAAGCCGCCATATTGAAGTTTTTTTGCATTTTTTCCAACCGATCAGATTGGAATTTTCAACCTGTACTTACTTTGGTATAGACAATCGAGATGCATTTGTCAAATTTGACATTTTGACGTTCCAAAAGGCCGTCATATTGAACTTTTGCATTTTTCAACCGATTACCTACATTGGAATTTTCAACCTCTACTTGCTTTGGCTAGGCAGTTGAGATGCATGTGTCAAATTTTGATTTTTGACGTTTCAAAAGGCCGTCATATTCAGTACCGCCGAGAGGGTGGTTCAGAAGGTGATATTTCATCGGGGCCCGGAGCCCCGTGAGGGACCCTTGAGCGCGAGCTAATTTTCTCTTCAAGCTCAACTAACAAAAGAGTAGAAAAGTTGAAAAATCCAATCTTGCTTCAATTGGTGAATAGATAATACATATTTGAATATTATTATTTAAAAAATATATATCATCTGCGGCGCCCTTGTGCTTGCTTCGCTTGCAAACTCAAAGGATTTTCAAGAAGGGGGCCTGTAAGTGACATCCAACATCGGGGCTCGGCGAAGCTCTCGGCAGCCCTGGTCATATTGAACTTTTGCATTTTTCAACAGATTAGATTGGAATTTCCAACCTGTACTTGCTTTGGTTAGGCAATCGAGATGCATCAGTCAAATTTTGATTTTTGACGTTCCAGAAGACCGCCATATTGAACTTTTGCATTTTTCAACTGATCCGATTGGGATTTTCAACCTATACTTCAAAATGCGTCTGTCAAACTTTGATTTTTGACGTTTCAAGAGACCGTCATATAGGTCGCGGGAACAAAAATGACGTGCCAAAGATGGGCATATGGTATGATGTTATATTCACTAGTAGGTACGTACTTGTTGATACAATTTTCTCCAGTTGTAAAGTTGTAATAAATACATAGATAATTTATTGAACAATAGTCGCTTTATCATAAAAATTAATGTGCTAAACTCAAGATTTAACTGAGTAATGTCAAAAACAAGCGAATCTCTACAGCGGTACTTTGGCTCCCTCTCAGGCGCAAACGCGGGCAATAAGCTGGCAAGAGGCGCTTCGTTCTCGGCTTCGTTGTGCTGGCGTGCCTGCAACGTTGCCATACCGGGTGCCAGGGTGACGGTCATGTTCCCGCGACCCATAGGCGCTCGGCACATTTTGAATCTCCCGCCCGTTTCAGCACCCTCATGCGGCAGTCACGAACATATGTGTGAGGGAAATTGTCAATATTGAAATTTATTAATTGTTGAAATTGACATTTGCAGGTGATATGATCATTCAAATGGCATTGTTGTTATGGAAACAGATATTTTCCTGCAGCAAGTGTACAAAAAAATCGCAACTTTTGGCGCTGAAGCAAATCCGCAGAGTGCCTATTGAACTTTTTCATTTTTCAACCGATCTGATTGAGATTTCAAACCTATTTGCGATTTTAACTACCGATGGGGGTGCTGTAAACAAGATGGAGGATTGTAAGTTTTTCTGTCTGTCATCGTGCGTTGTATAACGGTTGTATTATTTGTGGTATTTGAGTTAATAATTATTAATTATTATTGAATAGTACTTTGTGTATCAAAGCCATAAAGGTAATGTTTTTTGGCCGAATCTGAAATTTTGTAGCCGAGGCGTAGCCGAGGCTGCAAAACAGGTGAGGCCAAAGAAGAACCTTTTGGCCGAGGTGCACACGACATTTTTTAGGCGACTATCACAAAAAATTGAGCAAAATACTGATGTTTTGAATTGTTTGATTTCTTACTCGCAATCGCAAGAGTGCTTTTCTTTATAAAACATAGTTACCTGTGAAGCCACCCGCATTTGGCGGGCCGAAAATATTCCGGAGGAAAATAATCCAAAGCCGTGAAATCGAGGTATGAGAATGTGAATATTCAGAGTCAAGGCATCATTAAAAGATGTCGCTAGCTATTTAATTCATTCGTGTAAATCCCGCGAAGCTCTATAACATAATTTACTGGCCCATCATCGATTCAACAACCGTTCCTGCTTGATGTCCGACGAAATGGTGGATTGGTGCATATGAAGTAAATCACCCGCACATTGACTCAGCTAGTTGCTGCCGTACTCCCACTGTGTTGACGCGCCGTGCCACCGCCCGCTGCCCGCTGCCCGCTATCATCCGATTCACACGTGTTAGCACCGCCAGTCGCATTCTCCAGCGGCTTCTCGGATTACCTGAGCTGTCTATACGCCGTTCGCGATCGTTTTGGATGCAATAAAATATTCCGAATTGCTGGGAATGGAGGATATCGCCGGAGATTGACCGTGGTACCTGGACCGATCCTCCTGGGCTGCCGTCCGCTCCCGACTTGTCACGTCCGCTGCCGAGTGCTTCTGCGGGCCTGTTAGCGAAGAGTTTTAGTCCCCTTCGAGGAAGCTGAGTTAGAACCCGTTTATGTTGCGTCGCGACCCTCCTAGAGGCCGAAGCGTCGAAGCCCCAATGATGAGTCCCAGCCCACTTGGAAAATGACGAGTCGATTTCCCCCGGCTGATGTGTCTCAAAGGCCCCCTGGAGAAAGCCGAGTTGGAACCCTTCGGAGTCGTGTTTTGGTCCCCTTGGGGGCACGCTGAGTCGAGAACCCTCCAGGTTGAGTTTTGACCCTCCGAGAGACCGATGAGTTGCTTCCCCCGTTGAGTTGCAACCCGTCTCTAGGATGTCGTGTCAGAGCCCTTGGACGTTGAGTCTTGATCCGCCTCCAGGTGTCGAGTCAGAGCCCTCCGACGACGAGTTCCAGCCCTTTTTCCAGGTCGATGTGCCAAGGCCCTTCCGGTGTTGAGTTTCGACCCTTCTCCAAGTCGTAGAGTTGGGACCCGTTGACGAAGTGTTTCGAACCCCCTCCAGGATGCTGAGTCGCGTTCCCTCCACGGTGAGTTCTAGCCCACCTCGAGGATGTCGAGTTAAAACCCCTAAATGATCCAGGCCCGATAGAAATGAGGTCTCTCGTTTCGGTATCTCGTGTGGCGGAGTGATGACCTCGACGAGCGGGAGGTTAGTCTTGGTGAGTTGGGATAGTTGCTTACGGTTAGGCTTTGTCGGAAAAATGTATGATGGGGCTCACGCGTGCGTTCTGAATCTGCCTGCACGTGCTGGTATCTGCGCTACTGTCTGCCGTCAGGTACAGCCACTGGCAAGCCTCGTCCTTTGTTGGATACCTTCATAGAAAGGTATTCGCGCTCTTGGGCCCTCTGGACTTGGCTTTGTGACTGCGGTACTCAGAGCACCGGACCTAGTGGGTTAGATCTGGAAACTCGCGGGTGAGCTTCCTCTGCGTTTCTGAAGCTCCTAGTTATTCGGAAAATGTAAATTTTGAGAACTACGTGAAAAATCAAGTAATTGGAAAAATAGAATCGCGTTGAGATCGGGGTTTGGACCCTGCCGTAGAGTCGTAATTGTTGATCGGATTGATGGACACCCCCCCCCCCCTCCTTGAAACTAATGATTTTGTTTTAGCGCCACGACCGTTCCTGATATTTCCATGTAGAGTTGTCCCGGGAATGAAGACGTTCTTATTCGAAACTGATGAATTCAATCCGGTACCCAACGACGCCATCGTTCAGATAGGGACTTTGTAAAAATGAACTGTTATTAGGGCTCGATCAGGAATAGTGTAGACGGCGATTACTTCGCGTTAGGGCAAAGATTATTTCGACGCCTCTTCGCATCGGCTTTTCAACGAACACCCTGTATAGTCTATTCTCTGCGTTTGTTTTTCCTGGCTGCGGCCCTTTCTCCCAAATTGCTAAACAACAACGAACTAGCGCGTATACGGGGCGTGCTCAAAACGTTCTTCACATTAAATTAGTACCTTGACTTGAGTAATTGTTTCGCGTACACCATCGGTTCGAAAGTTTTTGGAAGGGCGAAATTTGGTTCAACATTTCCGGTTATAGGCACTTTCGATCACGGGAATCTTTCTGAGCGTTGGGGGCAATTCACGGCGAAAACAGGTTTAAAGCCCCCACAAAGGTCAGCCATATCCAATCCCTTCCAAACGGGCAAAAGAGAACCATAGCCCAAAAAGAGCGTTAGCCTTTGAAAAGAGGCTCCACAAAAAGGGGGCCACCGCACACACCGGCCCACAAATCTTAGATTGCATTCGTGGTCGAAGTCACTCTTCTCTTTGCAGTGTCTAGAAGCCGGGCCTAACCCTAACATAACCTTTAACACTAACATAAATGTTGGATCTGATTTTACCACAAAAAGAACTTTGAACCGCGAAAGCCAGTCAGAATTAAATGTCGGTCAAGGTGTAGAGTTAGGTGTTCGTCGGAGGGTTGGGGTGTTGGGACGTCTGAAATAATTAGGGGAAAGTTATCTCTTCGGTAATAGGTTAGATCTTTTAGATAATTTAGCCTGCGATGTGAAGGTAGGACTAGGTATAGGAGCGAGCCATTATTTAAACATTTTGAATTGTACATAGAAGTCAATAGATTGATGTTATGTTAAAATTTTATACTGTGTCTTATTGTGTTCAAACTCGTAGTCAGACCCATCTCAACAATCTCAAGAACTCTATAATCGAACAACAAGAAGAGAGGCACAACGGGATGTCGTCCTGATACTAGATGATCATCGGCCAAGCGGTTCCAAAAGCGGGAAAAGTGATTTGATTCAAATAAGTTGAATTAAATGCCAGGATAATGGGTCGCCTACCCATTCAGGGGTACAAGATGATAGCTGGGGTCGTTTCACCTGTGACATTGGAAAACAAAATTTGTAGGTGTTATATCATGACAGTAGGTAGTTTAGACAAGTCAATGATGAACGAGATATAGTGAAAGCGATTTTTCTCAAACCCCGCCGGCACCACATAGGATGAAGCTCAAATGCGGCAGCTTTGAATTTGCTTCCGCTGAAATTACAAGCTGTATAGGTACTTACCTGCAGCAGTATGAACATTTTGTGATGAGGTGGTGCCTGTAAAACAAGGCAAAAATCTGGACAGGGTCTGTTTCTCTGGCCTACCTTTCGGGAAAATCACAATTGTGCAAGTCATCAACGTTGGTGGTCTATTTATTCCATGGTGAGGGCTGCGGTATATATACATCGAAATCCAACAGACACGCGAGTTTCGGACCTAGTTGGGCCAATTTTCACGACAATAATGCCCGATTGCACAAAAAAAAATTTGATACCGAACTTAGTAGTTCCGCATCAAATTTTGGTGCGGTATTAAATCGTAATCGCATTGCACAAAGCAAAATTTCATCCAGGATCAACTAACTCCGGACCAAGTGTGAACGAGCCACAAGAAGCATCGAGGCGACCGTAATATTGACTTCATGCGGGTGGCTTCTACTATTAAAGCCGTCATAGCGTGGTGGTGGGAGGGTTGATTTCCGATGCAAAGGATCCAGGTTCGAACCTCGGCCGTAGAAGCCAAATCTTTTTTTGCGTCATTTTGTTTTTAACGTGAAATATAAGGGCCACACTTTCCAAGTTCATTGTTCTGATATGAAAAATTGAAAATGTGACATTATTCTTGAGTTTCAAGGTAAAATGGTTGAAAAAAAAGTGGTCTCGGCGGGTTTCGATCTCGGTACCTCTCGCATACAAAGGCGAAATCCTAACCGCTAGACCAGCCGGCTTCAAATTATTGTTGGGGCTGGCACGCACATGAGCTGTGTGTGAGTTCAATACATTCTGTGGAAACAATTTTCAATGAAAATGTACAAATAATAGCTTGTATGCACATCAAACCTGCTAATATATGCACTTGCAGTAAATTTATGCCGAATCAAACGCACGGATCACTCCGAAATGATCGAATTTCCAACGATCTGTCATTCTGTCAATTTAATACCGGGGTCGAGGTGATATCAGATTTGATGCGGTATTAGTTTGTTTAGTTCGGTATCAAATCCTTTGTGCAATCCAAAATGGGCGTAATCAGCGTTTGGTGCGGTATCAGAATAGTTCGGTACCAAATTTTGATCCCATGTCAGATTTTTTTGTTTCTGCACTCCATTTTGTTGTTTAGTCCGGTATTAAACGATTTGATACCGAACTAAATATTTAATACCACGTTTGTGCAATCGGGCATAAGCATAGCATAACCCATAACCAACAAAACAAAATAGTGAAATTGACTTTGACAGCATTCACATGAATTGACCAATGATGAGTAGCGTAGCAATCTTGCAACTCTCGGAAATCACTGCAGTGGCACCAACCTTGAGGAGAAAATAACTGTATTTTCAAATTTATGTAAGGTTTACATCTGATTTTGGGTCATCATTGAATGATAAATTGCTCTTTATTAATCAGGTATACCGCCGACTACTTCGTGATGTAAATATTCAACAGCTAAATCGGTCTAAAATCATGTAACGTGAAAAAAGCAGAATGACATTAGCGTCCCAACAAAATAAAACAAATGAGGTTTAGCGGCCGAAAAGGGAAATATTGACATTAGCGTACAAAAAAAGACACTTTTGAGACGTCACAAAGGACGTAAAGGAAGCTTTTGTATGTTGGTCGCAAGGATGTCTATACATAAACTGGAAAAGAAGCTTGGCCGCTTTTGACGTAAATAGGTGAAGCTGAGATTTGACACTAAGGCAGGGCATTGTGCAGGACTGGGGACCGACCTTGAGGACTGAGGACTGTCAATTAAAACATGAGCTGTCGTCATTTTGACGTTTTCGGGTTCCGCTGGTGGGAATTCACTGTTGAATATTAAATTGACCTCCACTTAACATGGAACAAAACGTATACCAGGGCTACCCCTCTGAATCAAGAAGAAACAGAGGCTGTGGCCACATACAGTGGATGGATGGTGGGTGGATTTCGTGAAGTGAGAAGTTGCTGGGAACGGGAATGAACGGAGGCAACTCTTTTGAGCAGGCCACGATTCACAAAGGATCTGTCGAGCCCTGGTGAGTCCACAATTTTACATATAAGGGCTCTCACGCAAGTTAGCAACATTACAGGTCAGCAGCAGCATTTGCCACACTATCGCGGACAGTGACACTTCTTGAAGAGGGTCTGGGAGCATCTCTATTGCGACCTGAAGTGAAGATGCTTCAAGAAGGTTCATAAGTTGTTGAGGATAACGCAAGATTTGTAGCAATATTGGAAGCGACGAGAAGGGTGACGAATCGACGCTTCATCCTCATCATTAATACCTAGTTGATAATACCAAGAAAAAAAGGATATAAAGGCGGAAATGTGTTGTATTTACCAAAGATGTAATACTTAATTGAAGTATTGATACAAAGGAGTATAAATAAACATGTCATAAATAATTAGTATTATTGTTGAAATCATCAATTTAAAACCGAGATTCAGTGCGTGGCACGCACCTTGATAGGTACACACTTGCTCTTAGAGCCCCTGAGCTCGCACTAGACCTAGAAATTGTCTCGCCAATCCGTATCTTGTTTAGGGAACTGGAACACAGGAACTGACTCCGAAGCTGACGGAACCACCATCCAACTGGTCGGCTCACCGACGCACATCCAGTGAACCCAGAAATCGCCTCGTCAATCCGCATCTTGTTAAGCGTAGAATTTTCTACATAAGACTCTGCAAGCTTGTCGGAGCGCCATCCGCCCATTTGCTTCAAGGTTCTGGTTCTGGTGACCCCACAGGAACTGACACACGCATACTGCACACGTGGCGGGCATGACATCGAGAGAAAACGCCTACAGAACAGGAAAAGGAGATCGAGATCGATGCTGTGAATCGATTTCGTTCGATGACTCTGATGCTTGATTGCTGACAATGACGCAGAAATGACGCTTGATGTCGTTTCGTGAAATGTCATTATTGCAGGGCAAGGCGTCCGATTATGATGCAAGATGGCGGCCAAGCTTCCTATCCAGTTTATGTAAAGACATCCTTGGTTGGTCGCCTAAAAAAGTTCATTTTCTTGAGTAGGTAACTCGATCACCTATACAAGAATCTGTGGCGGGCGGCTCTCATGTGGGCATGTGACGGAGAAACTGTTGTCTCTCTTGATAGCTCAGTGGTTAGAGTATCCATCCGGCAAATGGAAGACGCAGGTTCGAATCCTGCTCAGGGCAGACACTTTTTCTCCGTCACATCTCGCCATAAATGGTGACCCCGAACAACAATAACACGCACGCAACACGCTACTTACATAAACAAGTAACAGCGAACAATTGAACAGCAACGCCACTTCTCTTCCTACGTCCACCCACGTCCTATCCGTCGCCCTAGCTGGGGGGTACCGAACAACGGTTTATAAGAACGGTGAACACGGATGACATACGAGACGAACGACGTCTCTGGAGGGGGAGTACTGTGGCGGCTCTCATATGGGCATGTGACGGAGGAACTGTTGTCTCCCCCGATAGCTCAGTGGTTGAGAGTATCCATCCGACAAATGGAAGACGCAGGTTCGAATCCTGCTCAGGGCAGACACTTTTTCTCCGTCACATCGCGCCATAAATGGTGACCCCGAACAACAATAACACGCACGCAACACGCTACTTAGATAAACAAGTAACAGCGAACAATTGAATAGCAACGCCACTCCTCTTCCTACGTCCACCCACGTCCTATCCGTCGCCCTAGCTGGGGGGTACCGAACAACGGTTTATAAGAACGGTGAACACGGATGACATACGAGACGAACGACGTCTCTGGAGGGGGAGTACTGTGGCGGCTCTCATATGGGCATGTGACGGAGGAACTGTTGTCTCCCCCGATAGCTTAGTGGTTGAGAGTATCCATGCGACAAATGGAAGACGCAGGTTCGAATCCTGCTCAGGGCAGACACTTTTTCTCCGTCACATCGCGCCATAAATGGTGATCCCGAACAACAATAACACGCACGCAACACGCTACTTAGATAAACAAGTAACAGCGAACAATTGAATAGCACCGCCACTTCTCTTCCTACGTCCACCCACGTCCTATCCGTCGCCCTAGCTGGGGGGTACCGAACAACGGTTTATAAGAACGGCGAACACGGATGACATACGAGACGAACGACGTCTCTGGAGGGGGAGTACTGTGGCGGCTCTCATATGGGCATGTGACGGAGGGACTGTTGTCTTCCCCGATAGCTTAGTGGTTAAAGTATCCATCCGGCAAATGGAAGACGCAGGTTCGAATCCTACTCAGGGCAGACACTTTTTCTCCGTCACATCGCGCAATAAATCCTTACAATTCGTGCGATCTTCACTGGTTATTCAACAGAAGCGACAGAACTGAGATGACGTAAAAACTTACAAACTCACTTCGCGATTTTAGCCGCCAGAGGGCGTTTAGATTTTTGAAGTCGCGAGATAAGAAGACAATCGAGATGCATCTGTTGAATCCAGCATTTTGACATTTCCAATGCCGCCATATTAAACTTTTGTATTTCTCGCCAGATTCCATTGAGATTTTAAACAAATGAGGACTTAGTCAAGATGGACAATCGAAATGCATTTGTCAAATTCAACATTTTGCACATACTTTTATTTCATCTTAATTTTTCCTACACATATTTCAAAAGGCTCCTGAATAACACAAATACACGGTTCTTTTTTTCTTTCTACTATACAGTGTTTTCCACGGCAGAGCCTTCTTCGCGGTTCAGGTTTTCATAACACACATTGTCGCTTTAATTTTCAAAATTGTGGTACTTCATCAATGTTTCCAGTATTTTCAGTATAGTTACCTTGAACAAAAGTAGAAATACATATTAATAAACAAAATAATGGTGTATCGATTTTCCCTAACAACTCTTCACTGACCAGACACTGCCAACCGACATGCGTTTCGTTCACAATAGAACCCTACAAGTCGAGGCAGAAATTTCAAAACACGCGAAAAACAAACATCTTTTCGAATTCATGTTACTCTTACACAGTCAGTTGCTTACGCCTCTTGGAAAACTTCATCTGACCAAAACACTATCGACGGACATTCATAAAATTAATAAACTCGCCAAGAGGAAACCTAACATCGCCTAAAACAACGGAAAATCAACATCATGTAAACAATTCCCTTTCCACTTGTCTGGTGTCAGTGGAACAAATTCCCTGTCTACTTTTCAACGGCTTGCCGGCGCCGGTGACAGCTATCGATCAAACTAGTTACCCACGTCACTGGTACCGCTAGGAAAGTATTGTGTAGCCCACAATGGATTTTTTTTTAAATTGTCAGGAAGTTTCAAGGATATAAAGAAATCTGAATCCTCGAGCAGAAATTTCTTGTGTACTAAGGTCGAGCTATAAGTAGGTACCTACGTACTTCGAGAGATTTTATATTGTAAAAAAAAGACATCTTGACTTTCTGTTGTAAATACCGTGCGAAAAGAGTTCACAAACCTGCCCCGCGGATGCAATTGAACCCCGGCTCGAGGTCGATGAAGAGTGAACTTTAAGCGGCACAAAGGGGGTGGGAGATAATTTGGGTGAGTTGAAAACAGGGTGCTCTGGCTGTTTACGCCGTTGTCTGTGTGCTCCCGGTTTTCTATTATAAACGCGGCTGCGGGTAAACTGATGTAGAAAACTCTTTTGATTAATGGATAATGGTTTTCATAGTGCAGAAGACAATTATCTTCAACTGCGAGGCGAACATTTTATAACCCCCCCGCTGAAAAAAAAGAGAAATAAATGGCCCTAAATTCAGCACTCGCAATTTGGATATATGTTTCACAAAGTCGTAAATTTCCAGTAATACTCTTACTCTTTTAGATATTTCACTTCAATAAATTACATTTTGGTTAGGGACTTCGCTGGCGGCGCCTCCGCTGCCGATGAGCAGTGCTATGTTGCCCTCGTATTATTTAATGAAGCTGTCATTTCGCGAATTAATTATGTCGCACTGATTGTATATTAAATCGGGAACTCTCTACCCCGGCTGGTTCTAGACATCAGGTATGCATAGTGTCGTATATTGGTGCTTCCGTGCGATAACAACTTGTGATGCACCACCAATGTTGTTCATTACTAAGATAATGTGTGTGATCACTGAATCAGTCACTGATGCGGCAAGCTATACTCAAATAAACGTGACTTTTGTTGCTCGATCTTCGCCTGAAGGACTTCTGTGGTGCATGATCAAATAATGAGAAAAACTGACGTTAAAATCCGAAGTGTACTAACAGAGAACAGAGTAACACCTACGGTAAAACAGCGAGTTTGTGCTTTACTTTTCCAATTTTCATTTTATCTTCATCTAAAAAAAGTTTTTTGCGCATTTTCAGTCATTTATTTTTAAGCTTAAACGACCTGCAAACGCACCGGGGCTTCAAAACTTCAACTTTCGCTAGATGTTGAGCACATCTACGAAATAAACCGAAACTGTGTGTTAATCTTTAATTGTAAATCAACGGTTATTTTCATTTTTCAGAAAACTAACTTTTCATGCGAATTCCTACCCCTAGTCATAATGATGCAAGAAGAATCTGCAAGAATCTTTGGAAGCTTGTTATACCCAGTTCCTCACTATTGCGAGTGGCAAAAGTATAGCGTGCCAGAGGCAATAATGAAATTAGTTTGAAAGGTGTGAAAAAGTCGCGATGTTAGACTTGGTAGAGCATAATATCTTCACCTTACGTAGGTATTGTTATAAAACTCGCTGGGGATCACAACGCACGAGTAAGACACAAATCTGCACAACTGGCGGAGGAGCCGTACATCGAGAGCCTGCCAATGACATTTTCTAGTGCTCTCGCGAACGGACTGCCAGAAAAGAACTTTAGAGGCCTACTCTGTGCTTTAGAGGTCTTCGTAAAAATCTAACATTCTCGCAGTGGTGCATATCTTGTAGATTAAAAATGTTTAAAAATGTCAGCACCACTTTGTAAAGGTTGGTATATTTTAAAGTTTAGAAAGTGGTGCTGACATTTTGAAACATTTTTGATTTAGAGGTCTTTTTGGAAGGAGTGGCATATTCTGAAAATGGTCTTAGTCATCTTGGGGACCTCAAAACGGATATATCCGGTGAAATCTCAAAACTTTTTTTCTGCACGATTACAATACTTCCCCTTACATGTTGGTGGAGGGTCGGGGAAGTAAAATTGAATAATGGAGTGTTCCACCATTTTCCAATCGGGCGCTACGAATTTTCAAAATTTTCCAAATTGTGATGAATAATGGCAGGTCTGTTACCTATAGTCAGTAAAGGACTCCGCACGCTTTTAATGGAAAATGGTTCCCGGTTAAATTCTCTGTATTTCTGATATGTTGTAGCCACGAACCTGTAGTATAGCTGGACTGCTAATCCCCCAGATTCCCCCAACAAGTTATGACCCCTCCTTTGGAAGTCGCCATCTTATTATGCACCGGTACCCAAAAGTCCCAAAATTTTTGGTAGCGGCCTCTAGAGTGGCTTTCAATATTCAACGGAGCAGTTTTATGCATTGATGACTATGACTATATATTCTTTTTTTTAAATATGTATATATAATTTTAGTGTATATTGATATAGTTTTCAGCTACATTTGTTACCGATCCATGAAGATTTGCATTTTCAAGATTTCCATGAAGAGTTTACCGTTATACATAGAACGTTTGAGGTTCACTGAAAGAATTTTCGCTCGGTGACAGTCGGTGCTTGGCTGTCAGTGCCGCGCCATCTTGATCGGGATATTATCTTGATTTCTGGTTTTGATTTCGGCGACTTGTACCTATATCCCGTTCACTTTATATTTTCAGTAGAATGAGTTTTTGAATAAAAAATAAAGTGACAAGCTGAGGGGCTACGGCTACGGCTGATGGCACCTGCAAAGTTTTAGATCAAAACTATCAGCGGCTGTCAGCCGATACTCCCTAGCGCTCCAGCTTGTCACTTTATTCTTGCTACAAAAAGTCATTCTACCGACAATGAAAAGTGAACGGGATATACCTAGGTAAACTCGTAGAATCAGACCGTTGCCGTGGCAGGTGATGCCAACCGTTGAAAACAAAAAAACTTAGTGAACACATAATCTCATGGCAGCGCCCGTCTGGCGTCATTTCCCCCTCTGTTATCATCTGTCCAGCTATACTACAGGTTCGTGGTCGTAGCTCAAGATATACTACTCAAATACTGTGAAACATTTTCCATAAGAATCGTGCGGGTTCCTTTCGAATCGAATCCCTAATCATTCCATCAGTGTAAAGCCGACCAGATTGGAAGATCTCAGATGGAAATGTTTTTGAAGACTTGAGAGATTTTCCCAAGATCGTTGTTAATGCCAAAAAAGCAAACGGTAGAAAATCATTTCAAGAAAACCGTTAGTATAGATAGTCGGATGGAAAATACATCGTGAGGCTTCCTTAAAAGCTAACATTTCCGAATTGGAAAAATCCAGTAAAACGGAATGCACATAACGGCTTTGCAAAAACTGAAAGCCGTGTAGCAAGAAATGAACACAAATTCTGATTTCAGGAATCTCTCTCTACATTGTTTCATGGCACAGTAAAAGACTTATGCCCGGATTCATGGTCGTCGTCAAGTGCACCTTGTCCAAGTATCACTTTGAATCAAGCTGGAACTCAAGTACGATTTCTGTTTCATAAACACATTTTTGGCTTTTTCCGTGAAATAGTATTTCTCGAGGAAAGTCGAAGTTATGTCTATGAAACAGAATTAGTGCTTGCATTGCATTGTAAAGGAAAGAAGTAAGTAGCACTACTAAACTCCAGGTTGTTTTTGACGGAAGTTGCCCTTCATCTGTGCGTGATCTTTTTAAATCCTTTCAAAGTAACAAAATTAAAAGAGCTCGATCCTCATATCTTCTGAAATGATTAAAAAAAAAACATATTTCCCTGTCACTTTTCAAGTATTTCCGTAAATTGCTCTGAATCCTCGAGAAATTTCAAGACAACCTGTAGGTATACAGGGTATCCCAGATAATAATGAAGAGAACAAATTTTGATACCGCATCTCTTTTCATGACCCTTTGAGTATATTGGGATGAACGAATTCTCGAATGAACTCGTTAAGTCTATTTTTCTTTGTATTTTCTCTTTGTATATTGGAAATAGGAGAATGGGTGCTTTGCTGGAAATTATTTAAACAGGGACGTTTTTTTGCATGACAAACTCTCAATCCCTTCTTCAACATATTGAACTGTTCCCCTCATTTTGACCCTTGGCTATAATTGTCGTTACCCCCCTCCCCTTCTATCTTGGACCTCTTACCTACGTTTTGCTCACGTTGTCGTTTCAGTCAGGCTCTAGGTACTCTAGACGAGAACGGAACTTTGGGGATAAGGATTGTATTGAAAAGTTGAACAGAAACACGAATTGACAGCAAACAAAATGAATTTCTATTGAAATCATCAGCAAAATTTAAATGAATCCGGTTTTTTCCACAAAACAACTAACACAGGACTGACGGACTAGCAAAATGACACACAATTGACAAAACGAACAAAAACAATTGAAAACACAACAACAAAATATGTCATACTGTCAGTCAAAGAAAAACAGGAGAGTGAAGGATTCTGAAAAGGGCACTTAGTGGAAGAATCCAGTCAAAGAAACCCCTGAGCTCAGCCCAAAGAAGGAGACTATCAAATATGTGACAAATGAATAACAAAAACTCACTGATAAACTCCGGTATTCAGTGTAAGTGGACTAGTAAAACAAAATCGCAAAAACATCAGTAAACAAATGTAAAACATCAGTGAGCAATGCATAATAAGTCAACAAATCAACAATGCAGATAAAATCATATCAACAATGCATAAAAACCCAAAAAAAAAAAGACAAAATAGGGGTGATCAGTAAAATCCTGTAAAATACCTACATTGAATATCTAACAAACATAACAACGAGCACAAAAACATGACATTAAAATATGAGAGTCAGAAACGACGGCGGACAATGGACAATAACATTTACATGGAAATCAAATCATGACACAAACAAAAATACAAGTGAGTACATGATAAATGGTTACATGACAAGCAAATCACACACAAAATCAATGAAGTGGCCACAAAGATATTGACATGAAAATCAGCAAGTTTGCAAAATTCATGGGACAACAAAAATGACATCAAAAATCAGAACGTGAATCCAATGATGAACTTTTAAATAAATACGCACTATATTTACGGTGCTGCCGATATAAAATTTGTGGAAATAGAGAATAAATTCCAGCAATCGGGCCTGCAACAAAAAACATTCCCATGCCCGCGATATTATTTTACGATGCATCTCGGTTTCTTCGCGCTCGAGCTCCGATTTGCGTTCCTTCATCCGTTGTGACATCATCCAGAGGAAATAACGCGTAGGTACCTGATACCTAACACCACATCTAGCGTCAACAGGGCCGTTGGGCATCCTAGAAAATTAGTGAAATCCACGAGACGCGTAGGGTGTCTCCATCCACGCTTCAAACTAGGCTGAAAAACCGCGAAAACCCCTTTTTGGTCCTCTTCTTTGTTCTGAATTTCCGGAAACAAATAAATCAACGCCTGACGCAGGATCAAATTCATAATTTGGCCCTTTATGCATATTAAAAGGCGTTCCATCCAGTTTCGACAAAGCACGACACAATAATCCCCTTTGTTTGCTCGCTGGAACTTGAATTCCTGCCGCGTTTACATTCAATTCCTAATATGGGAATGTTTTCTCGCGTGGAAGTATTAGAATAAGTTTTTTAAAATTCACTCAAAAATGCGGTTCATCCATGGTTCATTACACTATCAAAAGTCCCCGTCTCTGGGATCTGGGACTGCTGCAAACTGTTTGTGGCAAAATAATGAGTGAAAAATATCAACCACTGCATGTGTATTGGCTACTTTCACTATACCAGGTAAGGCAAGAACCTCAAGAATAAATTTCCTTTGAAAATGTCTTCAAACCTCAGGTTCGTCTCTTTAACCGAAGTCGAATGGAAAATCACATTATTTTGTATGTAGAAAATTTTTGGAGAGAATTTTTTTGAAGAACTAATTTTTTTATTTCATGGCACACCCTGTATAGTGTATAGAAATCTAGTACTTATCCCGTACAGTTGATATTTTTGTTCCATATATTTCTGCCACCAACAGGTAACAAATCTTTTGAAATAACGAAACTAGGAGGGCTCAAAAGACCTCCTTCCGAACCCTTCCCCCCCACATTTTCAAAAATAAAGACCCAATTTTCTCTCAACATTTTTCTGGCACTTCCCAAGTTATTCTGTGAACTGCCGTGGCCTCCGTGGGCGCTTATTTTGTGACACTCTGCATACTATTACCTATTTACGAAGCTGCACACGGCAAGGTGTGCAGTGGTCTATCTCGGTTATAGTATGACTACTTGGTAGCACTGTTGTAGCGAAAAACAGTGTCACAAAATTCTACTTTGTGCAACTGAAAATAGAGCATTTTGTACTACTGTTTTGGCTGTTATTAATGACATATCCAAGCACAATTCCAATGTCAGTTTGTACATTTTCTTATTTTCAATAAAAGTAAATTAAGGCGAAATAGACAAAATAGTATGAAAATCATGTCGTTTATCCGGAAGAAGGAGGTTACATTTCAGAATATTGGACATATTGTGTTACAATTCATTTTGGTAATACTTCCTTCGGCATTGCTTTACTCGCTGCCTCGCGGCTCGTTAAGTTACAAAAATCGTCATTGTAACACTAGTTTTACAATAAAAAAATTTCTTGTAGGGATCCATGTAAATTTTCTAGTTGGAGTGTAGCTATCATAATATTAAAAGGGGTTGTAAATTATTGTCGTCTCCAACAGTAAAACTTTTTCTTTTGACTGCAGTTTCGGCTTTTAATCATTTCGTGGCCTTTTTTGAAAAGTAATAATTGTAAAAGTAAAAATATAAATTTGACATAAATTATGACATATAGATAACAATAGTAGGTAGGTAGGTATCTGATTTGATAATAAAATTTAATTTTATTGATTTGATAATTCAATAATAAAATTAGATACCTACCTACCTACTATTGTTACTGTTACTGTTTACAACCTCTTTTAATATATATAACTAAAAAATTGATCCTCACATTGAATTTTAGCATCTAAAAGATAAGTACGCCCAGCTTCCTTCTTTTAAAATCGAAGTTTCAACACTTTTATTCAAAAACATTTACCTACATTGGCACTGATGGGCTCATCGAAACCCGACTTGAAACCCTATAAAAACTGGCTTTCATATGTTTTTAAAGAAAACACCGCCAAGGAATAAAAACTACCACTATAAACGTGTTGAGTGGCTTCGTGAATATTGGGTGTTGCGCGGGAAACCGTGCACCCGAGAAGTGTTCCGTTTCTACTTTTCCAAACGCCCTACTGCTGCTCCTTTCACAAAAACTTATATGTGAAGTTTATTGCAGTTGGAACATAGAACATTGCGGAAACGGTTAGCTTTCTTGTATTTACCTTTTGGATTTATTTTTCATAAAGTTGGATGGGAGGCGGTTATATCAGCTCTCAAAACCAATAAACGTGTTGACATGACGTCTCAGTCGCCGTGTTTGAACAAGAAACCCTCACTGGATTGCGATGATATCAAGATATTGCGGTCTCCTCCGCGACGCCGACATCCATCCATCCATCCACCATCCAGATGAATTTTTCGATACAAATTAGGATTGAGCTTACACAGAGACGTAAAGACGCATGACGACGTTCCTTTATCACTTCGAGAGACGTCGTCGGACGATAAATTTTTTATTGGCCAATACCCCTCTGGCGTTAATGATTGCAGATTCATTCGCCCAGATGACTCCGTTTATGATCTATAAAGGTGGTGGCCAAATCTTCTTCTTACCCCAACCCGCCGAACACTAAACCAGCATTGTACTTGATAATTCAAGTAAAGACTGTCAGACTCTCGGGCGGTCTGGGCGTGACTGTGACTTGAATAATTTTCTCACAAACAGAAAAAGTCAACTTTTCTGAATTTCCATTGTCCACAGAAATGAGTTTCAATACCACTCTCAATAATCATGGCTAGTAAAAATACAGAGCACGGGATTTTGAGCGCATTAGGTAATAGGGCACTACATTCCACTCTTAATCGTGGACGTAATTAAGAAGTTATGGTCCTTCGAACCTAAAAGAACTTTTGATGATTTAAATAAAGTATCATAATTGTGCTGAAAAAATAGATAACAACGGATATAGTTGTCCGTTTAGAGGTCCCCAAAGACGACTACGACTATTTCCAGAGAAATATCTTTCTGTCGGTATGGGTGTGTGTTTATGTGTTATCTGACGGCATAACTGTCGAGCTGTTGATCCGGTTGAATTGAAATTTGGTATATACAGGGTGTTATATAAGTACTGGTTATTACACATTTTGAGTGGTGTTTCGTTGATAAAATTGAAGTCGAAAAATAAAAAAACTCATAGTCCTAAAATGCTTCTTGAAAAAATTACAGGGTGTTGAAGTCGACTTTTTAGGATTGGTTTTTTCACTGTAACTTTTGAACCGTTGAACCCATTCCAATCAAATAATAATAATAACACTACGCAGGCTTGGACCTCTGTACATGCGGCCAGCCACAAGCAATGGACCATCATCTAGTCACATGTACAAACTTGCGAACCCCCTGCAGCCCTGAAGACCTCGCCGAAGCATCAGCCTGATGTGGCACTCAAACGCGCCGAACACTGGTCTCTGGGAATTTGACCATTTTTATACATTCAATACGTTCAACTTTTATATTTACACACATTAAATCTTAACTGATTCCGGGTTGGACACGAATAAATGAATAATCAAATAATTTCATAAAGTTGTAGTAGATAAGTCTTCTCCACTTGTTTTTTATATCGTTTTACAACTTTATATTATACAACTCCATTTTGAGCACTATGGATCCTTTCATCAATTTCGAATAATTTCAACCAAAATTTACTAAAGCAGGTCTCTATAACGTGTTTCATCAAATACTGTAAGGAGCGAAGATAATTAATTAAGGGGATCCTCCCTTTTTGCAAATTCAACAACAAAATAAGGGGATCCTGCAAATTTTTTAAAAGAGATTTCATTTTTGAGATAACTAGTGATTGAATAAATGTCTTCTCAAGTCGCCTTCGATTCCTGAAAATCTGGCAAAAAACATGGTGAGCGACGAGATCAAGGCCTACGCTGAGGCACAGACGTTGAGGAGAAAATCCAATCACTCCGTATTTGAGTTTGAAACTTCGAAAAACATCTCGAGAACACCACTTTCAATGGCCTAAGCATTGAAATCCATCGAGAAACCTCATGATTCTTTATCTGACATAGGCTTTCTAGATGTTTTAAGTTGAAAAACCCGAGGAAAAACCACCATTTTTGTTGAGAAACGAGAAGCGAGAAGTTATCAGGGAAGAAAATTTTCAGGCTCTTGAAAGTGTGGATTTCTAGATGTTTTTCGAAGTCTATGACCCAAAAATCTCGCAAATGAAACGTCCGACGAAAACAAAGACTCTAATCAAAATTTTACAAGAGTAACTTTTTTGTAAATCGAACAAAGAATCTAAAAAAGCGATTCATTTTGAAAAAACTTCAGGGTATAGAAAGAAGGGGGCGGAGAAAAAGGGCGACCTCCACACTATCTACGCCACTGGGTATTTTGATCGATCACGCCCTCATCATTTGATTCAGACATACAGGGTGTCCCGTTTTTCAACGCTCACTATGGGTATCTCGGAAACGGTAAGAGATACAAAGTCGGTTAAATTACAAAAAAGTTGCGCAATTTTATGGCTATCTCAAAAATGTCAAGATATCCAAGACATCTTTGGTCATTTCTGAAATATCCCCAAAAAACTGAAAAATGCCGAATTCGAAAATTTCAAATCACTTCTTTATTATGACAGCTATCAATTTAAAATTTGATATTCTGACATTTTTTAAGGTCCTTGATCGACTGATGGTCATAATTTTTTCCTACGCCTACTAGTTTTTGAGGTATGACAGTTAACTTCATTTTTTCTTATGGACACCATATTATTTATCCACCCCATAAAACTCAGCTTTTCTTTCTCTTTACAAAAATATGAAACACTTGTGGCATTTTTGTCAAAATAACCTATAAAAATTGGAGAAACCATTTCTGAGGCGAAAAATCTAGTCACCGCACATAGGGGTATATGATATAAAAAGCTGGCCAAAAATATTTTGATCACTGGATTTGACCAAAAGTGGCTAAGAATTTATGGTTAGAGGTATTTCAACATATTTCAAGTGAAATTATCAATTTTTATTGTGATGTGGATACAGGGTGTTCACGGTTCACCTAAGAATGTCACCGCTTTGCTAGAAGCTTCCTCGTAGCAATAATTTAGAAAACCAAAAACCCTCGCAAAAACCATTCCTAGACAATTTTTCCCGTGGAATTCAAATATGTCGGCCATAATTATTCAACTGTCACCATATACAGGGTGTCGCAATTTTCTGTCAACTTTTTAAAACACCCTGTAAAATATTTTCACAATTGATGCAAATTTTGATCTTGACTACAAACTTGTGACAATGGATTAAAAAAACACGAATACATATTACAAATTTCATCTAAATGATCGAAACAAGTTTTTCAACTCGCCGTCGATTTTCAAAGAAAATTTAAATCAATCAATTTCGGCGAATAATCATAAGATAACATTTTTTGACGTAGCCAAAGAGCTCTGCCCTGAACATTTCTTTGACATATTCCGCAAAATCTGGAAAAAAAAATCATAGAATATAAATTCTACAATTTTAGTCGATTCACACAATAAGTACAGGGTGTTCACGCGAGACAGATGAATATAAAAAAAATTCTCTTCACGATAATTCAAAAAAGAAAGAAACTTTCCTGGAACAATTTTTTCCGTAGTTTCTGAATATGTCAAATATAATTTTCCATTTCGTGTTACATACAGGGTGTTGCAATATTTTTGCATTTTTTCAAAACACCCTATATGTTTCATCACCATCATCGATGCACATTATTATCCTGATTACAAAAATGCCTGACACTTCCAACATTTACCGAGCGAAATTTGAATAATTCACAATGGCGTTTCTAAAAATATTCTTTTCGAGAATGATGAATTCATTTCAAAATTCAGATATGTCCAGAATATTTTGTTTTACTTTTTAATGACATGTAATGACATGAAATGACTAAATAAAATACATCATATCTGTACATATTCGAATCATTATAAAATGAATCCATCAGAAAAAAATGTTTTTTGAGATATCATTGTAAATTTTTCAATTTTTTTTCACAAAAAATTTAGAAGTGTCATACATTTTTGTAATCAGAATAACAATGTGCATCGATTGTAGTAATGAAATACAGGGTGTTTGAGAAAAAAATAAATTGCGACACCCTGTATATGGCACTAAATAGAAAATGGAATTTGACATATTCAGAAACTACGGAAAAAATTGTTCAAGAAAAGTTTTTTCATTTTGGAATTACCATGAAAAGAAAGTTTTTTACGGGGGTATCCCTCTCGCGTAGAGCAAGGATGCAAAAAATCAAAAAACAAAATGGCGGAAAGAGGCGGAAGTTTTTTTTTCATCAAAGTCTAGTCATGGAACGCTTTTATATTGTGACTCTAGAATTGGTGCCCTACATTGCCCTACTCTCAACTTATATGATATTTTTCTCGAACAAAATTTATGAACTAGTGTTTTTTGGAGACCATCACTTAAGCGGCTCATACTTAGTACAAATAATAATCTCAAAGACATAATTTTCCTTTTAAAATCAAGTGCTTACCTCAATTCTCAATATCCATTTCAAAAAATGTCCACTGCGCCCGTTAGGCACCCGTCAGCAAGCACGCAAATATGGTCTTTTTTGTTGCTCAGCGAAAACGAAAATAACGTAGCAAAAATTGACTTACTTCAGATCAACCTAACGCAATGGAGAATTGTAAAAAACATGAGATAAAGCTGTTTTATAATGCATTATATATTCCACGACAAGAAAATAATGATAGATACGTTATGGGCTTGAATTTTTTTTAACATTTTTGGCCAGCTTTTTGTGTCAAATACCCCTATGTGCACCGGTTCGGTTGCCATGCTCTCGTGATATAATAACAATGGCATTCGGTTGCCATGGTCGATTGATTCTGGAAAAAGTTGGGGGTCATTCCGTTTTTATGTATTTGATAATGAATAAAAATAAAAATAAAACAAATACAAAACCAAGTGTAACACAAAATAACATAGCAATGGCAATAAACATTTATAATTCATAATTACTCGAATTGGAGTTCATTTTGCTCTGTGCAGAGTTGTGTGCCTTTTAGCCATATTTTCAACGGCTACGCTGATATTGTGCGAGTTAATTGACTGAAACGCAATACGCATCATCAATTTCTTGCTTCCAGCTCTTGGTTGCTTTGGGATGTTCTGTCATGAACCATAAATTCGATCTTGAAGCGTTTCTCGCGAATAGACTCCATTTCGAGTAATTGTAAATTATAAATGTTGTTGCTAATGCGATGTTATTTTGTGTTATACTTGCTTTTGTATTTGTTTGATTTTTATTTATTATCATTATCAAATACATAAAAACGGAATGTAACCCAACTTTTTCCAAAATCAACCGACCATGGCAACCAAATGCCATTGTTATTATGTCACGAGAGCAGGGCACCGAACCGGTAACTAGATTTTTTCGCCACAGAAAGTGTTTTTCTAATTTTCATAGGTTATTTTGATAAAAATGCTACAAGTGTTTTATATCTTTGTAAATAGAAAGAAAAGGTGAGTTTTATGGAGTGGAGAAATAATATGGTGTCCATAAGAAAAAATGAAGTTAACTGTCATATCTCAAAAACTAGTAGGCGTAGGAAAAAATTCTGACCGTCAGTCGATCAAGGACCTTCAAAAATGTCAGAATACCAAATTTCAAATTGATAGCTGTCATAATAAAGAAGTGATTTAAAATTTTCGAATTCGGCATTTTTCAGTTTTTTTGGGCATATTTCAGAAATGACCAAAGGTATCTTGGATATCTTGACATATTTGAGATAGTCATAAAATTGCGCAACTTTTTTGTAATTTAACCGACTTTGTATCTCTCACCGTTTCCGAGATACCCATAGTGAGCGTTGAAAAACGGGACACCTGTATAACAGGGTGTTCACGATAAAATTCACCCTCCCTCTAGGAGATTCCCCTTTGAGATATTTTGAAAAAACTAAAAACTTTTTCTCAACTATTTTTCCCAGGGATCTTGTATCGATCGTCCAAAAGTTTTCAATTGGTACCGTATACAGAGTGTGACATGTAACTTTTTTTTTCAAATGCAACGCCCTATATTTTATCACGTCATTTGATGGAGCCTCTCTTTCTGGTTGCAAAGATATATAAAATTTATGATTTATTTTGACAAGGAAGCTGTCAAAAAATAATAAAATAGGTTGTCAAATAAGTTAAAAATCAAAAATAACGCGACACCCTGTATTAGGAACGAATTCGATCAATTAGGTATCCATGCAGGTATAACTTTTTTTTTTGAACTGTAAAGACCAAAGCCATCTTGTCGCGAAACAAAATTATTTGCCTACCTATTTTATTATTTTTCCGACAACTCACTTGTCAAAATGAATCAAAAGTGTCATATTGTCACTTTAATAAATAGGTATTTGTAATCAGAAAAAAAGGCTCCACCAAATAACGGAATGAAATATAGGGTGTTGCATTTAAAATAAAAAATTTACGTATCACACCCTCTATACGGTACCAATTATAAACTTTTAGAGGATCAATTTGAAGTCCCTGGGAAAAATCGTGGAAAAAAAGTGTTTAGTTCTTCGAAATATCTCAAATGGGAATCTACTGGAGGGGGGTGCATTTAATCGTGAACACCCTGTATTTCAGCACAATATTCTGATTCAAATTTGTCCCGAATAGTGCAAGCGGTACACACCTAAAAACACATCGATACTGCATTTTGGAGTGCAGTAACGAGATTTGGTATGGGCATACTTTATACCAAGACAAGCGATTTGACCCGCAGCACTCGATATTTTGTCCCTTAGGGGGCCAATGGGGGCCCTCCAAATTTTCAAGATGCAAGAACTTCCACATGACGATCATTGAGTATCGTCATGTATGTCATAAGTGAAGTTTACGGGTCTATTGAAAATATTTTCATCAATTGTCGTTGTGTCCGATTCATTCTTCACACTTGAAAAAAAAATTCTTTGGCAAAGGTCAAAAAAACTGTTTTTTTTTCTTCTATGCAAGGAGACGATGAATTCATATGTTCTGTTGCGTTCCCAACTGAATCGCATTCCCTGAACCTAATTATAAAGAAATTTTTCTTGTAATGGTATTTTTCAAAGAAGTGGTGACCTCTTCAGTACCTCTTTTCCAAGAGCATTTCTTCCTATGTCCCCACTGGATATCACTCGTAATTTTTGCAGGAATGGAGACCTCGAACTCTTTTCCTGGTGGTTGCGAAGCAATATGACTCTAAAACGCCCAAGGAAGCCCCAAAAAAATTTTTTTCTGCTGGGCCGTCCAACTTACGATATTTTGATTTTATAGTAGGAGAGACGCGGATCAGTATCCAATCCAGGCTGCAGGCACAGGCGATTTGGTTTCAACAGAAAATATTCTTCCATGACGTGTTTTATTGCAGTACAACAAAACGCAGAGTCGTTAGGTGTAAGTAGGTATATTTTTCGGTAGAACTTATTCGCCTAGACTAGATCTTATTTATTTGCGCGTCTACAAACCCCTACTACAAAATCAACATGCCAAAAATTTGACGGCCCAGCAGAAAAAAAAGTTTTAGGGCTCTCTTGTATGTTTTGAAGCCATGTTGCATGAAAATTACTAAGAAAAGAGTTCAAGCTTCTTATATCAGCGAAAATTGACAGTCTTATCCACTAGGAACATTAAAAAAAATGCTGTTGAAAAAAGTGTACTGAAGAGGTCACCTCTTCTTGGGAAAATGATATTGCGAAAAAATTGTCTTCATATTTGGGCTTACGGAACGCGATTTGGTTGGGAACGCAACAAAACATATGAATTTATCGTTTCCTTGCACAGCAGAAAAAATAAAAACAGTTTTTTTGACCTCTGCGAAAGAATTCTTTTTTCAAATGTGAAGAATGAATCGGACTCGACGACATTTGATGAAAACATTTTCAATAGACCCGTAAGCTTCACTTATGACATACATGACGATACTCAATGATCATTTTGTGAAAGTTCTTGCATCTTGAAAATTTGGAGGGCCCCCATTGGCCCCCTAAGGGACGAAATATCGAGTGCTGCGGGTCAAATCGCTTGTCTTGGTATAAAGTACGCCCATGCAAAATCTCGTTACTGCACTCCAAAATGCGGTATGCTTTTGCGTACCGCTCCCACTAGAATCGACCCAGTTGTGTAAAAGTTTTGAGTTACAAATTTGAACTCTCTAGTCCTTAATGTTTTTCAGCAGCATGTTCCAGAAAAAAGGGTAAATTCTGAATATAAGGTAGAAAGATTGGCACTTAATTTTGAAACAATCTATAAGTATAAGTAGCAAAACCGAGAGCAAACCCATACAATTGGCGGAGGAGCTGTTCGAAGTCTTGGCGGATTCGGCAGCAAAGCTGATGCTGGAGTTTTTCAGAGCTTTCCCAGACTAACAAAACTTGGAGATGTAGGTACATCATTTGTGGCTGGAAATTGTTTTTGACTAGTAGGTAATAGTTATTTACATAACAAGGCAGGAAAGTGAATCTTCACAGAGCTAGTTTAGGCATATTCAAGGACAAGCGTAAGTGAAGCCTGGAAGCCTACGTGCCCTGTAATAGTAGGGGAGACTTTGGACACTTTTTATACTTAAATTCCTAAATTCCTCAAAAAATCGATTTCGACCGCGGTTTTTAACTCGTGAGTAACCTTAACAATCACATGTCTTCTAGTAGTTAATTCAACGCACTATTATAATTACAATCGAAATGGCTCTATATAAAAGGCAACTGTGTAGTCTGTCCATTGTCTCCTCTCCCCAAGGAGACAGTGGACTGAGCCTAGGGAGAAAATGGACAGCACCCATACATTTAAACAAACTCTTTATTTTCAACAAAAATAAAAATACAAAAATAAAAACATTTTCTTGGTACCTTTCAAACTGAAACTATACTAATAGTGGACGTGGTACAACCGAAATAGGGAATATAAGTTGCAAATGATGATAAAGGCAAACCACTTTGCAGGGTCACAACTGAGACCTAAATAAACTATTTGACCCGCAGTGCTTTTCTTTTCGTCCCTTAGGATTTGAATAGCGCCCCTTTTTCAAAATGGCGGATATTATCTAGGGGCAGAAGGTATCGAATAGCCTAGTGATGTCCAGGTCAGTAGAAATATATGGGGCTATGTCTCAATCGGTTTCTGGGACATCAAGCACTATTTAAAAAAATGGTGGAACATTGCCATCTACCGCAGGCAAATTTGGTGGAGGCGCCAGAAGGAATTTAGTACTGTCATAAGAAAATTGCTGTAACATTTTTATTTTTCAACCGATTTTAACACAAGACACCTCATTATGTAGAAAAGTGAATTTTTCTTGCTACCTTGTACCTTCCATGAAAAAAGACATTGAGGAATATTGAAATGAAAATTAAAAAATGATTTGAAAAAAAAAAGATTTTTTTCATTTTTTTATTTTCATGAAAATTGCTTCATTTGTAGATTTTGATGTGCCCTTTCTAAATCTGCACTTTTCCGATTTCTATCTTTGCCGCACGCGCCGCCATATTGAAAAAATTATGTCTGAAAAGAAGTTTTTGACAATATCTGGATTTTGGCCCTTGTGACATTGAAATGTTTATATACATATGAAAGCACATTCAATCCTCCACAGTTTGACATCTGAACCAGTTCTGTGCGACCCGCGGTTCTTGAGCTAGACCTTCTGGAAGTATCAATTTTCGGTTCCAAAATAATTAAAAATCACCTCTTGGGGCTGTGCCAGGTCCACGAATGTTCATGATTTATGATGAATGACGACGCGTTATTGATGGGTAACTTGATCAAGACATGGTGGTGATCCAGTGGTGAAATCCGGTAGGCGCGGTCGCTATTTAACACCGAAAATTGATACTTCCGGAAGCTCTAGCTCAAGAACCCCGAGTTGCACAAGAATGGTTCAGGTGTCAAATCGTGGAGAATTGAATGTACTTTCAAACGTATATAAACATTTCAATCTTGCATGGACTTAAATTTAGATATTGTCAGAAACTTCTTTTCAGATATCATTTTTTCAAGATGGCGGTGCGCACTGCGAAGATATAAATCGAAAAAGTGCAAATTTAGAAAGGACACATCGAAATCTACAAACAAGGCCATTTTCAGGAAAATAAAAAAATTAAAATATTTTTTTTTTTCAAAAAATTTTTCAATTTTTTTTTCAACGTTCCTCAAGTTTTTTTTTCCATGAAAGGGATAAGATAACAAGAAGAACTTACTTCTCTACAAAATTAGATGTCTTGTGTTAAAATCGGTCGAAAAATAAAAATATTACAGCGATTTGCTGATGACCGTACTAAATTCACTTTGGCGCCTCCACCAAATGTGCCTGCGACAGATGTCAATGTTACACAATTTTTTTTAATAGTGTTTAATGTCGCAGAAACCGATCGAGACATAACTCCATATATTTCAACAAAGCTGGACATCACCAGGCTATTCGATACCTTCTGCCCCTAGATAAAATCCGCCATTTTGAAAAAGGGGCGCCATTCAAATCCTAAGGGACGAAAGAAAAAGCACTGCGGGTAGAATCGTTCATTTAGGTCTTAGTTACGATCCTGCAAAGTGGTTTGCCTTTATCATCATTTGCAACTTGTTTTTTCCTACCACGTCCACTATAATAATAACTAATAATAGGTACGTTAACACATTTCATAGAAAAATATATGTAAAAAAAAAACTTAATTCAAGCTGTACTCTGACAAGTCAATGTTGAAGTAAACCATTCCTTCGAACCTGGATCTAGTGTCTTTGATAGGTTTTGGAAGAACAGCCACGACATCCTTCCGACTAACGATGGCCGTAGCGCGCCATCAACATACCCTGCATTTCTGGTACTAAAATTCACCAATATTTTTTTATCAAAAGTTTCCATCCGTGCCATACAAACTGCATCAAAATATGTCAGTTATTTATGAAGACATGAGTTATTGATGAAATATACAGGGTATCTCAAAACCATCGCATTCCGACTCCAGAGAGGCATATGAGATCCAGTGAAAAGCACGAAAAGTAAAACAGTTATCAACAGTTTTCTTCAATTATGCCTGTCAAATATTCCATTGGTCCCTAAAATACTTTAGAACAAGATATGACCCTTTTCGTTTTCATAAAACATTTAAGTCGGGTTTTTGAAGAAAAATGAGTTTTTAAGATTTTTTAATCACCCTGTATTGAAGCCACCCGCATTTGGTGAGCCGAAAATAATCCGGAGGAAAATAGTTCAAAGCCGTGGAATCAAATTATATGTGAATATTCAGAGTCAAGTGATCATTAAAAGATGTCGCTAGTTATGTAACTCATACGTGAGAACTTAGCAACTCGCTGTAACACGATTCAATAGCACCACCTCTGGACTTCGCTCCGTATACCAGCGTATACAGGTGAACCAGTACCAGTGTACCTGGTATCCTTCGGAGATGTGTTTCGATCCCTTTGGAAAAGTTGAGTTGAGTACTTCCAGGATGAGTTTCGATCCACCTAAAAAACGTTGAATCGCTTCTTTTTGAGTTCCGACCCACCTCTAGGATGTGGAGCCGAAGCCCTTGGATGTTGAGTCTCGATCCGCCTTTAAGAGACGAGTTGAAACCCTTCGATGGCGAGTTCCAATCCATCTTCAGGTAGTTGTGCTGAGGCCCCTCCGATGCTGAGTCTCGATCCATCTTCAAGTTGTAGAGTTGAGATCCGTTGATGATGTGTTTCGGTCTCCCTCCAGGATGCTGAGTTCGATCCTTCGACGAAGAGTTTTAACCCACCTGGAGGATGTAGAGTTGAAACCCCTAGATGATCCAGGCCCGATAGAAGCGAGTTCTCTCGTTTTGGTATCTCTTGTAACGGAATCATGACCTCGACGAGCGGAGGGTTAGTCTTGGTGAGTTGGGATCGGTGCTCACGATTGAGCTTTGTCGTGGATAATGTATCATGGGGCTAACGCGTTCGTTCTGAATCTGCCTGCATGTGCCGGTATTTGACATTTACGTTCTATGGCGTGCAGCGCTTCTCCGAATGCTCAAGCGGTTTTCCAGAACATCTCTGACCGCTCGCTTCAAAGCCGCTGGATCGAACTCTCTATCCGTTTTTTTCTGGTAAGTGTTCGGCATGTTGGAATAACTTAAACTGGAAACGAAAAACACTGAAATAAGTCTACGCGGCCGTGAAGGAGACATTGGACAGTCCATTCTCTCCTGTCCATTGTCTACTCAGTGTATACAAATGTAATAAATAAATAAAATAAAAAAAGATGATGATGACTGAACGTTTCTAGTTGTACAACCTCAAATCATAAACATCAATGAACTCCCTCGCAAAATATGAGATGCGATAAAAATTCCATTGTCAAATTATACCTTACAATATTGATATGCAAAATTACATCAAACTTACCGTAAATGAACAAAACAACATCACCTTTGTCAACGTTTGTTGATGGCCGGCCGGTGCACAACCTACAACTAAGCGGCTACTGGGGGAGTTAAAAAAAGCACTAGAATTCACTTGTTGTTAATGTGGCGGGAAATATAAAGCTGTCCATTCTCTCCTAGTGTCCAATGTCTCCCAGGTCTCCCCTATGTATACTATTTTACTCACAACCATGTACTCAGCTTGCAGGATTACAGGCGTTCAAAAGTTGAAATCTGAAAATTAACTTTTTGTCATTACTTCCAGATAGGCCGATTAATTTTGCTGAAACGTGGTTCAGGAAATACTGATTAACACACTCATAGTTTGGTTGGATGCATATTTTGAAATTTCCCTTCTAAAGCTACCATTTCTTCACTTTCTCGGGAGGTCGGCAATGGGTCACTTCCCGACCTCCTCCTAGGTATGTAATGAATCAATTACCATAGTGGTTGTGAGTAAAGACACTTTCCTGGCGTATTATGCATAACGTTTCGCCCGAAACTACCTCAATGAACCACAAAAAAAGAAATTGGTACCAGAATTCCAAAATGTCATTCTGGCACCCGCACAATAATTGGCAAATATCACGATGCCGGGTCCGGTTTCCAACAGGTTCCAGCAAACAAAACATCTTCTGACGCAGGAAAGTGAGATTTCCCTGCCTAGACAGGGAAAAACTTCACCTCTCTAGGTATCAGAGAAATCTCACTTTCCTGCGTCAAAAGACGCTTGTAATAGACACTTTACTCACAACCACTATGGTAGTGACATACCGTGGTAGTGGTAGTACTATGGTATGGAAGTCACCCATTGCCGGCCTCTCGAGAAAGTGAAGAAATGGTAGCTTTAGAAGGAAAATTTCAAAATATGCATCCAACCAAACAATAAGTGTTGTAATCAGTATTTTCTGAACCACGTTTCAGCAAAATTAATCGGCCTATCTGGAAGTTATGACAAAAAGTTAATTTTCAGATTTCAACTTTTGAACGCCTATAATCCTGCAACCTGAGTACAGGGTGTGAGTAAAATAGTATACATACTCTCGACGGTAAATACATCATTACTGCTGAGGGCAGGCTTTGCCAGGAGGCTCTCTGTGCCCTCAGCAGTAATGATGTATTTCCCGTCTCGGTATGTAATATACTATTACCTGTCAGTTTCAGGTTAAAATTGTTTACAGCTTTCCGAATTGTTTAGGTATATTTAAGGTTCAGTCAGCTTATTTAGCCGCAAGTTTTAATTTTAGTCGTAAGCGCTGTATCGCTTATTGACTGTTCTAAGGAGGCTGGCTCATAAGAGCCAATGGGCGTCGCTGCGCTTGCGATTAAAATTAAAACTGCGGCTAAATAAGCAGACCTGATCTGACTGAACGCACCTTTAGTTGACCGAACGTACTTAAATGCAGCAGTTGTCGAATCGAACTAAGTAGGGGAGACCGGGTACAAAAGTAACGCGCCATGGAAGTAACAGCGCCCTTCGCGCCTTTATGTGACGTAATTTTGAAAAACTGCTAAGCTCATTGGATGCACCACGTTGACCCCTTTATGCATGCTAACCGGCGGCTGGCTGCCAATCATTCCGTTCGCACAGTTCGTCTGAGTGTGTTTTTCGGTACCCAAAGTATGTTCCTCTCTCTTCACAATTTTTTTGCTGGTTTTGGTGAATTAGCTAGTAAACAACTATGAAATATCGCCCAAAATAGCTATATAATGCGACTACCAGATGCAATAAGCGTATTAGTGCAATATTGAATGGTTGTTTACTTACAAGCTCATAAAGTTGAAAATTATAGTCGGGGACAAAAGTAACGGGTGTTACGTTCATCCCCGTTCTTGCATAATACACTGATATGGTGATTTTTGCTATTGACTATTGACTTAACTATTGACCCGTGGAACGTACCGATGTGGAATTCAAATTATCCCCTTAATATAACTCCCCATATGTATTATTTGATTTTTATGAAAACGGGTACTTGTCCGCATGTCATAACGTTATATCCAGCCGGCTTCTAAAATGCAGCACTCATTGGCGATGCCCCACCACACTAATTGTTGTTAATGTAATTGTTTATCATTAATTTGTCAGGATTTTCTTTAGTTCGGGTTCCAAGGTCATGAACAGCCCATTAAATATTTTTTTTTGCTGTGACAGGCGAACAGACGGACGGACGAAGCGGGGACAAGCGCCTTACCGTTTGGAGAAGTGCGCTAGAAAGTAGCCAATCATATTATGGTTTGATACCAAAAGATGTGCGCAAGATGGCCTACCAGCTGGCTAAGAGCATGACAAAAGAAAGCTCAAAACATGGGACAAAGCCGAAACAGCTGAACCCGATTGATTTTCCGGATTTATAAGAAGGCACCCATATATTTTTTCAATAATTAATATAAAATACATTTGTACAAGTTGTAGGTAACTGTTATTGTTATTTTTCCATAAGATTTGTATTCTTGCTGGTGCTGTTACTTTCGACCCCAAAGGGTGTTACAATTGTCCCTTATATATGGGATGAAAGTAACATGTGAGTTGTCTTGGAAAATAAATCACCAGGTCTAAATAGTGTCATTCTGGACACAACTATCATTGGCCATTTGTAGAGAAATATTTGATGAATCTTTGGGTGGTTTCCTTATTTCTGTGGGGCTTCCCGAACATTCATGAGCAGCCCAAATGTGAAAACTGTTACTTTAGTCCCCGGTCTCCCCTACTCAGATTTGATATTTCAAGCTATTGGAAGCTATGGGCATCAGCTACCAAGGAAAAGTTATCGAGAAGAAATGAAACAACGAAAAATAACGAAAAATCGCGGGAAAAAGCTACAATAAATATCCTTCGTTACTCCTTATATGACAATAAGGCTTGAAAAACTTATGCTGATCCATCCTGCAATGTCTGCCTTGAATGATTGGATTAGGTACCAATTTATTTCGTGCGTCGGTATATGAAAGAAACTATATAAAGGCATGTACAGTTCAGCAGCTCGAGTGAAAATAAATCTGCCGTTTTCCAAGATGAAGAGCGTAATCAGTGACTTGAATCCTCCCTGCATAGTTGGTAAGCTTACGCCTATTTCAAGAAGGAAATTACCTGGCTTCACCATCAAGGCGCACAATTTACTGCATATTACTAACGTCGCACATTACTGCTACTTCTATGCCATTTCCTGCCCTCCTCAATACAATCCTAACTACCCATACAAATTATAAAGTTAATAAAGCCTCGCAACTGGAACTGAAACGCTTCGTCGCCCGCCAGCTCCTCAATTTTGTTGCGCAAAATTGAGATTTGAATGCAGACAGGACATCTCGCCCCAGCTCTTCCTAAAATGTATAGACCTGCCTTCCGTCCCCTTGTCTCTAGGACTCTAGGTAGGTATCTCTGGCTGGCAGGGCAAAATCTTGAAGGATAGATAAGGTAACAGTGGGCTAACTGGTCCGCTGGATAGGTCGCCCTTTCTAAAATCATAAAGTGAAAGGATCGGCGATTGGTTTTCTGCGACGGGCTATGTTAACTTGTGGTCTCAACCCAAGCAAAACTCAAAGTAAATGAGAAAATAATTTTCTCTCAAAGAAATCTGCAGGACTGTTAAAACCCACGATGTGTGAAATTTCTTGGAGAAATGATGGACCCACTGATGACGTGTGGGACGTCAAAAAATCTCAAAAAATATTTGTGTTAGATACGTCCCTGTCCTTCCGCATGGGGCTGTTTTAACAGTGTATCACAGTCTGGGTGGCGATAGGGTAATAGTCAGGTAAATATTCAGAAACCTCTCTGCGTTAGCTTGTCGGCGAACAGCCTGTATATACCTACTGCTGTGCTTTAATCTGAAATCTGAACACAGTGTTCTGTCAAGTACCTATACCTCACTAAAATATTTTCTAGTGCTGATTTTCAATATCGGTGTACGAAATTATGAAATTCGCGTCACACATGCGCACTTAAAAAAATCTCAAACGAAAAAATCCGGAAGTTCCGATAAAAGGTATTATGCAAGCCAAAATACGGGTTAAGGACGGAGTTCGATTGGTAAAACAAGCGTTGCGAAATCAATCCGTCTGGGTTAATTCCTCGACGGATTTTCACTATTTTGGTCTCTTTCGAAAGCTACAAGGATGTACTTTGGTTTGAGCTCATTGGCATTTCCAAAATCCAGAAATAATTTTTTCAAATGTCAAAATTTAAAAAAAAATTGGATTTTGGAAATGCCAATGGGCTCAAACTAGAGTACATCCTTGTAGCTTTCAAAAGAGATCAAAATGGTAAGAATCCGTCAAGGAATAAACCCCGACGGATTGATTTTGCAACGCTTATTTAACCAATATGACTCCGTCCTTAACGTTGGTTTTGGTCTCCAATATCACTTGGAATCTTATGTATTCCTACCATTTTGTTACAGAATTCGCTGGAGATCTTGACGCGCGAATAAGACACATCTGCACAATTGGCGGAGGTGCTGGCTCATGGTACACACCTGCTACACCCAAGTTCCGAATCTCTGTCACAATTGGAGCCAATAGTTTACGTGTATACCGACCGCTTACTGCAGGTTCCACCAAAAGCTTTATGAGCGAGACAACTTCAATCTACTCTAATAGTGTACTTACTAGCCCACTAGTTGATAATTTTTACCGATTAGTTCAACACAAACAGTTCCCCAAATTCACTTTTAACGGAAACAGTAAGAGGCAAAGTTCCAACCTTTGACGCCTCCCTCCCCATATCTTTGAAAATAAATGTCATTAATTTTATTAAATATTCCTATGTTCTTCAGTGGATGACATATACGCTGGACTCAAAAAAAAAAATGGAGACACTGAAAATACTTCGAGACCTTAGTTTTCAGACTTCTAGTTGTGATGTTTGTATGCAATTTGCGTGCACGCTAGTGTGATCAATCAATATGGAAAAATGCATCAACCTCATACAACTAGAAGTCCGGAAACCAGGGCCTCAAATTATTTGTAGATAAATGACGTTTATCTGCTATGTACGTTCCGTCACGTAGCGACATCTAGGGGCCAAAAGTAAATAAATTCCATCAAGACTATATTATTATACAAATCACTTTATTAGAAAAATAAACATACTTTTAATCTTATCTTACACACATAGACTTACAATAATAAAATTAACAACAAATTTTGATGCTTTAAAACACAGACGAATGTGAAATTTCACAATAAATATAAATAGCTAAACCAAGCACTTGGGGGACTAACAAACATCTTTTGCAAATATCCAGCTTCACAAATTTCTATGTACATTGGTAGTGCTATGCTATTTAACTTGGCTATAGCTTCAATTATTCTTTTAGATTTTATAAAAAACAATTATTACCTACTCTCGAAAGTTCTCAAGTAAATAATCAATTCGTTGCAGAGTTCGCTCCTAACGTCTTCATAAGCTTGTAGCAATCTTGCAGCTTCTTTTTGTCGCCTATCCTTTCCATCGTTTTGGCCGCTTCCACCAGCATCCCGGCTCTTTCACCAGGCGAAGACATGAGCTGTCCTGGTAAGTGTTTACATGCCATGTATAAAGCGGCGGCGTGTTGCCTCTCTCCGCCGACATCTTGCATCTTGTGCTTGTCATTTTTGCCACAAATCATCGAAGATCTAGCGTGGCGTTGACGAAGACTTCTATCCAGAAGCTGCTGCGTCCGGCCTGGAGCTGCACCCGCCATCAGCCGTGCCGTGGCCTCATACAAGAAGACTCTCGGCAGCGCAGACTGAAAGAGATTTATTGTTATCATTGTAATGGTTACGACAAGAAATCGGCAACTAACCGGAATATGCTGAGCGAGGGTTCTCAAAGAAGACAAATCCCTTTGGAAAGCCTTCAGCATGGGACTTGGAACTGGTTCGTTTGACGGACCATCTTCCACAATGTCCTCCCAAAGTGAAGTCCTCGTCTCCAAGATCCAGTCGCAGACTAACAACTGCGTCAGCTGAAAGCAGATTTCAAATTAGGATTTGTTTAGAAAAAAATCATTATCTGTGCCAAAAACAACTGTAAAACGCTGCAAATATTGAACGCTAGGTTGCACTGAAGAAACACTGCACTGTGAAATTACATGCAATGCAACTACAATGCACGCCAGAGAGCAAAACATTTTGTGTTGAAAAAGAATATCTAAAGGTTTCATTTTTCTTGCTTCAGAAAGTTGTTTATTATACAAATTTCTTGTGAAAACATTATGGGAAATTTTAAAGTTGTCATAAATCTGCAAAAAAGCAATAAATGGAATGGACCTTACATGTACACCTAGCACAGGATGGTTTGGGAACACGATTTATACAGTAACGTTACGAAAAAATCATCAAGAAAAATGCTACATTTTCCAAATAATATTAGTTAACCAGAAACTGACAGTTTTTTTTTCTGTGCTCTTGGCCTTGGATAAAACTGACAGGTAATGGATACTTTGCAATCGTATTTTGGGACAGGGAAGTGACAGGACTCAATTGGGTCTTTACCTGGATTCTGTTTATGTTCAGCTATGTTCATTCTGTTCAGCTAATTGCTATAACCAGTTAACTATAATTCCCAATTATATTCTATTGTCTTCAAATTACGAGTACGGTTTCGATTCTAGACAGTTGGGGGTGTTAAATGTCATACATAGCTACACCAGGAAAGTGAATATTTACAGGACATGTAGGCATGTTACAAGACGAGTCTTAGCGTGTCCTGGAAGCCTTCGAGTCCTGTGAAGACACTTTCCTGATGTAGTTACGTATGACGTTCTACCCGCAACTGCCTAGAATTGAAACCATAATTGTAATTTGGAAAGTCAACGGATTAAAATTGGGCAATACTATGTTGACATAAACTGAGTATTTCCAAGGTGAAGACCAACTGAGTCCTGGGAAGACTTTACTGTCCCAAAAGACGCATTATACCTGTCAGTTTCGGCAAAGATCGTTTTTTGAGATAAATTCCGTCAAAAAAAAGACAACTTACTAAAATCATGCTATCTTGCGATTTGCAGCTGGAATAGGTCAAACTATCAGAAAGTAACTGGCTGGCTTGGTCACACGACTTCCATAATTTCTTTGGAGACATGTTGGTGCCGTAGGTCAAATACGTTTTGCGCACTGTATAAGCTGCGAAAACTGCTTTTGGCAGTGGATCTTCCAAACGAACGAGAGCCTCAGGAATGTTGTCGATTTTCTTGTAGATATCCTCAAACGCTGATTCTTCACCCAAAAGCCAATTACCCGCAATGGCAACTACAGAGGTCCACCAATGTGCAATCTCATCCCGGCAATCTGGAGAATTATCAGTTATTAAAAAAAAAATTCCTAAATGTTCCAGATTTTTCACTCACTATGTGTGTGATTTGAATTGAAGATGGTATGAACGTTAGTTTGAACGTTGTCGAATAACAGTTGCACGTACATCAAGACGTCGTTGATGTCAGTTTTTTTGTCTTCATACACGTCATTTTTGTTTCCAGGTGCGGCCAGAGTCTGCAATGCAGTTTCAAGCAAATGTTCCCGATATGACTGTAATAAAATTCCCCTTTAGTATTTTTATAAAGTTCAAACAAGCAGTATACCAACCTTCATGGCGAAACTGAGAGGATCTGAAACGTTTCCAATGCAACTGAACGGCAAATTTTTCGATTTATTTTCATACAAGAACTTTTGCGAAACGAAGAACTTGTAGCCGTGCGGAGTCAGCAACCACTGAAGCCTCGACGGAATTGGATCTGCGCAATTGGTCGAAACGAATTTGGCCAAGCCCAAATAATATCTCTGCAGGCCTTGAATGGCATTAAAGCAAGAAGCTTTGATTCTCAGTGCATGCGCCACGTAAATATCAATGAGCTGTACAGTTTTCACCTTGCCCTTGGCCGCTTCGGCCAAATTCATCGCGCTCAGTGACGTTGTCAGACCAAGAAGGTGGCAGGTTTCTTCAGGCCCATCGACCAACTGTAACTGGTGCAAATCGTGGTAAACCAAGGCGAGTTCGCGGCAAGAAGTCGCTGCCTCATTTCTGGTTTCGCTACACGAATAAAACCACGTCAATTTGAGCTCACAACAGCCAGGATGATAGTCTTACCTGTCCATCAAGAAAGATCTGACGTATCTCGAAAACCATCGTTCGATCCACAAACGATGCATGACTTGTCTGAAAATTTGCCAACACAAGGACAGGACAAGCTCGACCCGGCTGGTAGATAAAGTGACGCCGTAAATCTGCAAACATTTTCGCAGTTCTTGCTTGGCTTCTGCCTTGTCGCCGTTGGCTATGTGAAAATCTGCTTGTCTTCTGTGTCGCCAATATCTCTGCGATTCTTTGGTGCCGTTCGGTATGATCGGATCGCCATAGACGAACATTTTCACCAAGCAATATCCGAAAATCGACAGATTGATCAGCCACAACATCACCGATGAACCAAAAGACCATGCGTTACCGTTGAAATCAACTGAAGAGAAAACGAAAATGGGTATTATTGCTACAACAGTACATTTTTCATCACCGCCGCCGCGTGGGATCGAACTCACTACCATCAAGTCCGCAGCTCAGCGCTCTAACCACTGCGTTATCGCCGGCCTATAATAAAGTAATATGATTGACAAAAAACACTTACTGCTCAGAAGCTTCTTTCCAGTAGAGCTTTCACCCATATCCGATCCGACAAACTTGTTCAGAGCTATGCCGAACGGATTGAAGGACACCATGGCCAGCATAAACATGCACAGCGTGAGGCGGGTGTGATCCAGCATTCCCCGTGAAATGCCAACAGTCGGTTCCTCGTCGCTTTCCTCCTTGACCTGAGTGGAGTATTCGGGACTGGAGGGTAGAGAGTGTTCGGGAGACAAGGAGATGTCGGAATGCGGGGGAGTTTGATCGGGCGAATACTCCATGGTGTTGCCGGCCGTGAGAAGATCCTTCAGTGTGTTTTGCTGGGCGGCCATCTTCAGAGCCATGTTTTCTTGTTTCAGTCGCGCATTGGAATTTTGCAAGAATCTGATGTACTCAATGGTCTTTTTCAGGATTCCTGACTTATTTAGCTGTAAATTCATTTCTTCTTAGTTGTTATTAAGAAGTAGTGACCACCAAAAGGATTTAATGCGGCTGTGTCATTATAGTGCCCTGTGCTATTAATAACTCGCTGGGCTCGCCTTTGCCACACTTCTCTTGTGCAGTCACGGTTACGTCGCTTGTCGCAAACAACGCAAAAATAAAGACACTTGCCCCTTAGTTATAAGATGACTGAAAATGGTGAATGTTCGTGGCAGGCGACTTGTGTTTTGTTTGCTTTGATTTCAGTGAGGAACATTTTATGTCTATTATCTGTTTATAATATTTGATTACTTAAAATGTCTAGACAAGACAATTCTAAGTAAATTCCAAGTTTCATGCAAATCGTTCAGCTAATGAGATTTCAATATGGCGGCCAAGATTGCGACAGAACCACGAAATCCAGCTCGAAAATGAAATGTCTACGAGACAAAAGTCATAATACCTCGTTCACTTTTTATTTTCAGTAAATGAGCAAAAAGTCTTGCAGAGTTTTGGAGCGGAACTATCAGCAGCCATTAGCCGCATCCTCCCAGCGCTCCAGCTTGTCAGTTTATTTTTGCTCCAAGCTCCAAAAGGTAATCCTACTGCAGATAAAAAGTGAACGGGATATAGGTCTGGATTTCATGAAAATTTTTCCACTAATAAGGGACATCCTCGGTTGCACCAAAGAGCCTAATCATGAAATAGCTGACAAGGGGATTTTCTTTCATGAATTTGAACATTGTGACCAATGGAAAACGGAGTTTTACGAAAGATTATTGTCTATTGAAACATATTTAGTTCACAACAGCTTTTATGCATTTCCTGTGGTCAATCAACTGGCATTGACCTAGAATTCCCCAGGAAAAATCCCCAATTAGGTAGTCATATTAAATTTTTTGTTACAACCGGGGGCTAAATTGTTCAAGTCCGCTAAAATCCGTGTTCTTAATTTCAAGCGAGATTTCAAGTAACTCAAAATATTGGGAAGATCTTGATCTTAATTGTCTTAGGGGGACTTCAAAATAGATAATCCGTTCTTATCAAAAAAAAAAAAACAGATGATCACAATACTCAACTTCCATGTTTATGGGTCGGGAAAGTGAAATTAGTATATTGTACAGGCTGTCTCAAAAGTATCGCATTTCAGGTCCAGAGCAATATATAGAATTCACAAAAGAACACGGAAAAAAATTGAAAAAAATTTGTGACGTTTATTTTCAAAGATATGGGGCATCAAAGGGTAGGACTTTGCCAAGGCTGATCGACGTTATCCAGTTCATGAGTGAAGTCACAAGATACCCTTCGAAAACTTGATTTAGGCTGAAATGGATGTCGCTTTTCTCGTTTGACATTTCGGGTCTTATTTGGAAAAAAATCATCCAAATTCTGAATTGGACGAGAAACGGTTGATAAGCATTTAACGATTGGTGGTTTTTAAAAGAATTTGGCATGTTTTTATTCATCAAAACACGATTTGAAACGCCGAATAGTCAAACTAAAAAGAAGCCGCTCCGTTATGACGAGGTGGAGCGAACCGAAATCTATCAACCCAGTAGCACAATGGAAACGAACATGACTTTCAACCAAAAGGTCAAAGGTTCGCAGTGCAGCCGGGGCTACTTTTTTTTTCAAAAACACCAAAATTGTGATTTCTAAAATTATACCAGGGTGTTTCGCAATTACGGCTACAGACTTCTAGAGGAGATTCCCCATCAAAAATGGACCAGAAAAAAATATAACTTCGATGTCCTAAAATGCTCCGTTGAAAAGTTACAGGGTGTTCAAGTTGCATTTTCAAAATCGATTTTTTGATGTAACTTTCGAACGGTTTAACCGATTTTGTCCAAATTTTACTGAAATAGGTCTCTATCAAACAATAGCAATGTGTTTGAAAGAAGTTCAGGGGCGTAGATAATGGGGGTGTTCCTATTTTTTTGCCCCTATCCCCCACCCCCCCAAAGTTATTTTTCCAAATCATTTTTTGAATTCTATGCTCAATTTAGAAAATAAAGTGACTCATGCAAAATATTGATTAAAGGATTCATTCTTGAGATATTTGGGTGTGAAACTTTGGAAAACATCTCGAAACCGCCACTTTTGAAGGCCTGAAGATTAGAATCCAAGAAGACTCATGATTCTTCTAGTGAAATAAGTTTTCTAGATTTTTTAAATTGATGAACCACTATTATTTTATCAAGAAACGAAGAGTTTTCATGAAAAAACAATTAATGCTCTGGTAAGTGGCAATTTCGAGATGTTTTTCAAAGTTTCAAACTCAAATATCTCAAAAATGAAGCCTCTAATCAAAATTTTACAAGAGTAATTTTTTCTTCTAAATTGAACGTAAAATTCAAAAATATGAACCATTTGAAGAAAAAAACAGAGGGGTGAAAAATAGGGGCGAAAAAATAGGGACACCCCTTATTATCTACGCCCCTGAACTTTTTTGTTGAATACGTTACTACTGTTTGATAGGGGTCTGCTTCAGTAAACTTTGGTGCAAATTTGAACAAAATCGTTTGAACCGTTTAAAAGTTATGTCAAAAAATCGATTTTGAAAAGTCAATTTGAACATCCTGTAACCTTTCAACGAAGCATATTAGGACATCAAAGTTATATTTTTTCCTGGTCCATTTCTTATGGGGAACCTCATCTAGAAGTTTGTGACCGTAATTTCGAAACACCCTGTATATGAGTTGGGCAACACTACAGCGCGAATTTCATAGTTTCGTACACCGATATTGAAAATTAACACAAAAAAATTGTAGCGCACCTAAAATTCCACAAATAATTTGGTTGAATGTTAGATTGCCATCATTTTCTTTATGCACGCGAAATGTTTCATTGAAACTAAGTTCAATGATTAGTATTTGTGGAAGTTCAGGAACAACGAAAATGGCAACAGCGCTCAAAACAACAAGACATCGGCGCCAACTGTCACTTGTCACAATTATGATCACACTCCTCGTTTCTACCTGACCTACATTTCATTTGCTCATGTTTTGACGAAAGAATACAACTTGTTGAAATTGGCTGTACCGAGAAGGAAGTTCAAAGAAGCTACAAGAGATGCATTTACGGTATGTGTAAAAGTGACAGCCAGGAACCAGTAGTTGGTCAGGCGGCTAGACAGAGCATGCAGCGTTGCCATTCAACTGACAGGTGTACGAAAGTTTTCAAAACTTTGAGCCCTCAAGCATGCGCATCTGCCCAAACGAAGTAGCCTATTTATTTAAAAACCACCAGGCGTTGAATGCACATCAACCATTTCTCGTGAAAATGAAAATTTTGGTGGATTTTAGTCCAAATGAGACTTGAAATGTCAAACGAAAAAAGCGACGTCAGTTTCAGCCAAAATCAAGTTTTCGGAGGGTATCTTGTGACGTCACGCATGAACTGGATGAGGCAACCTATAGTTATAAAGAAATAGCGTAATAAATAACGTCGACCAGCCTTGGAACTTTGCTTCCCTCAATTTTCCTAGGTCAAAAATGTCAAAATGATTTCGGACAATTGTTTGTGGTGAACTTATCAGTGAAAATTATCAATCACTGGATGTGCACTGAACTTCTATTTGATATACGATTCATAAATCTCAAAAATTCATTTTCTTTCAAAAACGCCACTAAAAATTTTTTATGGCAACGAAAAACGTCACATTTTATTTTGAAGTATTCCAGGTATCAATGGAATACTTTACAGATATCATTGTAAAAAACTGGATTTTTGTGATTTATGATTCACCCTGTATCGTGAACAGAAATTCACTGCATATCAGCATATCCACTGGTTGATGATTTCTACTGTTTATGGTGGCCTTACATTGAGCATGCAAAGAAAGCTGCAGGCAGCATTTGATGCTCAATATGTAAGGCCACCATCAGTCTTGTTACAAACGGTTCATCAAAATCACTTTAAATATTGAAAATAGAGAGGGGAGCGAAGTTCCACCCTTTGGTCCCCCATATCTCCAAACGAGTCTTCAAAAATAAACGTCATTAATTTTTTTCAATATTTTTCTCGTGTTTTTGGGTGGATTCTAAATATCGCTCTGGACTCGAATCGGGATGCGATACTTTTGAGACACCTGTATTAGTACCTACGTTTTTTGAGACGTTTTTATTTTACCACTAAAAAATCGACATCGCAATTTAAGACCAGCTTAATAGTCAATGTACTCCACGGCTAGTCTGAATGATAGTATATTACATACCGAGGTGGAAAGCGTCTCATTAGGTATAGCCAAGGGATTCAATATATTACCGAGGCGCGCCGAGGTGAGATAGAATCCTGTAGGCTGTAATGACGCTTTATTTCGTGGTATGTATAGGACTTTATTCACAATGATCCAGTTTAAATGCAAATAATTGGTTTTATCTGAAGTTTTCCGCGTCAATAAACGTTTTTATCAGGTAGGCATAGGCAATGATACGGATACCGATTTTCTAAACTTTTGATTGAGTAGGCTTTGCATCATTGACAGACAGATTCATAAATAAATTGGCTTTTATTTGTGTTTTTTGCATATCAGATTTTTTCGTCGTCGTTTGCGTAAAAATCTTTACCTACTGAAAATACAAGTTCTGAATTTCGGCAATAATGCAAACATAGCCTTTTCAAACTACGCATCCATCAACACTACGCGCTGCGCGACAGCTGTTCAGATCAAGCAGTCACATACACCTTTCTTCATACGTCACTTTTGGCTCGTGGTCCGGAAGTGACGTAATTTTACAGGTTGGAAAATCAAAATTACATTCAATCACAAAATCACATTCACTTTCCAACTTTTTAAAAGTTAAGTATGTGTCGACTGTCGATTATGCCCGTATTCATAGTCATTGTCAAGTGCACCTTGTTGAAGTATCACTTTTTATCAAGCTGTAACTCAAGTACGATTTCTGTTTCATGGACATATTTTTGGCCATTCCCGTGAAATAGTATTCCTCGGGGAAAGCCGAGGTTATGTCTATGAAACAGAATTCGTACTTGAGTTACAGCTTGATTTTAAGTGGTACTTGGACAAGGTGCACTTGACAACGACTATGATTACGGGCATTATAGCCCATAGACTTTCTATTGGCTAGTGGAAATTCTATTTTCTATTTCTATTTTCTAGTAGAATGACTTTTTGGGGCAATAATAAAGTTACAAGCTGGGGGGCTACAGCTACGGCTGATGGCACCTGCAAAGTTTTGGAGTCAAAATATCAGCGGCCATCAGCCGTATCCTCTCAGTTCTCCAGCTTGTCATTTTATTTTTTTCTCCAAAAAGTCATTCTACTGAAAATAGAAAGTGTATGGGATATAGTATATTAATTTATTGTGAATAGAGATAATTTTTGATCTTTTGTCAGTTTCGTTATTATCCTCATTGTTTTTTTGAACTCAATACTTCTTTCTCATTTGTTCTTCAAACAGACTTTGAATGCTGTATCTACTACATATTGATACAAATAATTTGGCCACAGGGCACATTATTACACCTACACAATACCCAAGAATTCTAATTATATCAAATTATATAGGTACTTACTTTAGCATCAATGCCAACAACAATGTTTTTCAATTCAACAATTTTGTCATTGATGCTTGTCCTGTATTTCCTCTCAATAGCATTGTGGGCGCTCCTTTTAACCTCCTTGACCTTTGGCTCTTTACTGGTGCCCTGTATTCTATTGATTGCCACCTTATTCTCCGTGTCTAGCACCAATGGAATTCCAGTGGCAAGGATTTGTCCCCCTGTATTGACCAAAGTATGCAAAGAAGTTGGAGGCTGGGCACTCGTAGTGTACATGACAGTCGGCTGGCTGACTTGTTTGGAATTGACTTGTAAAAGTAATTGTTGAACTTTGTCAGATGAGATCGGGTTGATGTTCTGCACCAGAACAGGTTGAGTCTTTTCATTTTCATTTTGCAGAATTATGTGCTGCTGATTGCTCTGAATCGGCAGGCTCGAATACACCAGAGGCTGAGCTTGCGAAATTATGACCGTGGTCGGATTGGGGCTGCGCACTTTTTCAGTTTTCTTTCGAGGCTGTTTGGGCTGCAGCGGCGGATTGTTCGGAGATGATGTAACAAAGGTTGATTGTGATGTGGGCGTGATGTTTTCCACAAACTGTGTCTGCTGAGGTGCGATGTACGTCGGTGATACTGGGGCGTTGCCGAAGGTGCTCTTGTGAGGGGACAAAGTCTGAGGGTTCAAAAAAGTCGTGTCCATCAAATCGAAACTCAAATCGTCCATCGGCAGGTGGGTGCCCAGCTCGGAAAGCAACGCGTCGTCGGAGAACAGCTCATTCTTCATCAATTCGCTTTCGCAATTCGTTAATATATCTACAATTTTTATCAATTAGATCTAATTATTGTGATTATGCGTTGAAAATTGTGTAATGTGCAAAAATGTCATACCGTCAATTTCCGATAGCTCGCTGATGTTGAATTCCCCATTAAATTGGGGAACGTTTTCGTCCATTTTCACGCTTTTCTTGAGCACTTATCCAGGACGGGAAAACAACACAACATTTACGATCACCATACGCGGAATCAGCGAATCAAGAGTTGATTTGAAAATCGGGTGATGTGTGACGTCAGTGGCGTGGAACTGTCAGTTTGACGTTTCCCCTTAACCCCTTCGCACCATCTCCAGGCTTTAATCATAACTTGACCAAGTTACCTGCTTTATCGCAGATATCTAGCTTATCACCTGTCACTTTGACGCCGTCATGTCAATGTCAATGTCAGTGCTGTCAGTCACTGTCAGTGAGTGTTGGCATAAGAAGGACCGCATGTTCTCCGCTGCTAATACAAGCTTTTAATTTAATTTATTAGTTTTGTCTAGGTGTTTGAAATGGAACCTGCCCTACAAACCCTCGAACAAGAGCAACGCATCATAGTAAGTGTTACGTTTCATTCAACAACTGGTACATTATTGTAAATCTTGCATCACACAGGACCAAGAATTGATCCCGCCTTTGCAAAAACAAATCAATCAGCTTCTTCAAAACATAAAAAATAACGTCTGCGACGTGTCTTCTAGTCCGGAGCTGCAGCAGTTGCAAACGGAGAATACCAAGCTCAAGCATCGTCTTCACGTGTTGACAAAGGTTAGTTGGAGTTCCTGAGGGCCTATTTTTTAAACAACAGACTTTTTCCAGGCATTGGAGGTGATTCCGTACCCCAAAAAGAACGGAATGGAGAATTTCCTGGATATATTGTACAGCGTGTTCTCGAATGCCATTGCATCAGCTTTTCCAGACATACCGGATCCACCAGTTGTCATTACTCTGGCTGGCAACAATCCCAAGTTTGGAGACTACCAATGCAATTCTGCCATGCCGCTGTCCAATATTTACAAGCAACAGGGTAGGTTTTTCTGATGGTATACTCGACTTTGTTTTTACCTTAGAGCACAGCTGCACAAGCCAAGCTCTAAACACAACTCTTGATGCAGTTCTCAGCCCAGCTGTTAGTAAAGGGACTAATAAAAATAATAATCAAACAATTTATTCACAAAAAAAATCCCAATATTATTCACAGAAAGAGTTGAGTCTTTTGTGATTAAATTGTAGTAAAGGGATTTATAAGAAGCCTCCTACGAGCCTCATCTCAAGGAAATTGGCACAGTATCTATTCTAGACTATGTCAAATCAAAATCTCACAAGAATTACCTATGCTAAATTAAATAAGAAATCTAAAAATACATTCCGCTTTGAATTATTTTTAGTAGCGTAGAAGATATAGAGGCAAAAAGAAGAGCCCCCCTCTTCCTACTTAACTGGGCACATTTGACCAAAAATGTTATGTTATTAAATAGAAGACATATTTTGGAAAACAATGTTGAAAATTTGGGCAAGATCGGTCAAGCGTTTCAAAAGTTATATCCAAAAACGTTTTTTATATTTCAACTTTGAAGAGCTGTATTTTTGTTACTATGCATTTTTAATTATTGTTATCAGTCCCGAGCATTTCCAAAGTCGATAAGGCGTCAAAAAACTAAGGGGTTTTTGGAAGAAAACAATCTTCAGAAATGCATAGCAACAGAGATATAGCTCTCCAAAGTTAAAACTAAAAATCTCCATTTTTATATATAACTTTTGAACCGCTTGACTGAACCTACTCTGGGCAGTGGAAATTTTCATTCCATTTTCTTCAGTATTGCTTGGGCCTCATTTTCTTCACTGGTCACCACCAACCTAACAGCATTAGCGAAGAGTCATCGACCAGTAGAGACAAATAGCACAATCTTCATATTTTGAACAGCTGAATCTGGGGTAGAAAGGATGGGACTTATTTTTGAAGCACCCTGTATCCATTTCGAGGTCCCCCAAGACGATTAACGACGGCATTTCCTAGCATAAAAAATTGCTGAAACAGACTGCAGATTAACTGCAAAGTGAAAGAGAAACAGATAGATTTGTGGCGTGAGTTTCTGCCAAACCTGTGCAGCTAAAAATCTAACAAAAAAAATGAGCTATTCAACTCTGGGCTGGCAAGAGAATGAGGGTCTTTTTTTCAAAAAATGTATAAAAATTTTGGAAAAAAATTCGAGTTCTTCGAATTTCAAAAATTTGAAATACTTACACGTTTTCATACTTGATTTTAGATTACCCTGCTTTTTTCAATTTTCCTACTCCACTGGTTTTCATGAAACTCACGTTTAAAGAATAAACAGTAGGAAATGCCGTCCTTAAGACGATTTCCAGAATGATGTCTATCTGTCTGTTTGTATGTCTGCCTGTCTGTATGTAATCTTCCACGATAGCTGCGGAACCGTTGATCCGATCGACTTGAAATTTGGTATACAGACATGGTTTTGCTGTCGAATGACCAGATTAGTTTTTGACTGTCATCTGTCAAACGAAAGTGTCATTATCAAAAAACGACAGAAGTTATATTTAACGAAATTCAACTTGCGAGATATCATTGGAAAGCCCGTAAAAAACTGTATCCAGAACAGTTGAAAGCCTTCCTCCATCTATTATCTGTCAAACAATAAAAAAGTTCAAAACTTGGCCATTTAATTATTCAAAATCTATTTGATTGATTTGAACCAAATTCGACTGTAAGCAACAAAACAAGAGAATGAAATTAATGCTGAAGTTGGGGTTTTCAAACATTTTCCGGACAGGCGCTATAAATTTCCAAACTTTTTCCTGGCCGATATCAGCGGAACTGGCCGTTAACCACCTGCCTTTGGCCTATTTCATATCCTTGGATACCAAACCTATGAGCTTCGTTATATCGGCCTGACAAATTTTATGGATCCCTGTTTCATAGGTATCTACGTCAAAGTGACGGCCACACGATGTTACAGATATAGGTGTGCCCCCTTTTCTGTCTATTTGTGAGGTTTAAGGCAACAGCGGACCTCGATACTTTGTTCCTCAAGTGTCCTTTGAAGCTTTTTTAGCGCATTTTCGTAAGAAAATGACGCTTATATGGTCGGTTTGTCTGTCTGTCCGTCCGTCTGTCTGTCTGTCTGTCCGTGTAGAAATTAAGAAGTTGTACTCCTCCTCGAGGAATAAAGCTAGAGCCTTAGAACTTTTTTTGATAGATAGCTGATGTCCCCAAGGGTGGCCAATGGACATTATTCTTTTCAACCATGCATAGTTATCATTACTATTATCAAAACAAAGATTTCCTGTGCACTTCTAAGAAGTTGAACTCCCCCTCGGGGAATGAATCTAGAGCCCTGAAACTTTCTCCAATGGATAGCTCAGGTTCTCGTGGGTGACCAGTGGGCTGATTGGATTTCATGGTTGCGCCGCCATCTTGGCCGCCATATTGAAATTTCTTATTAGTGGAACGATTTCCATGAAACCTGGAAGTTATTTTTGTCTTGTATGATCATTCTTATTTTTGAGCTAAATTTCATGATTTTGCCGCCATCTTGGCCGCCATATTGAAATTTCTTGCTAGTGGAACGATTTTCATGGAACTTGAAACTTACCCTTGTCCCGTATGAACATTCTTATTTTCATGCTAAATTTCATGATTCCGCCGCCATCTTGGCCGCCATATTGAAATATCTTATTAGTGGAAGGATTTTTGTGAAACTTGGAAGTTACCCTTGCCTTGTATGATCATTCTTATTTTCAAGCTGAATTCCATGATTCCACCGCCATCTTGGCCGCCATATTGAAATTTCTTACTAGTGGAACGATTTTCATGGAACTTGAAACTTACCATTGTCACGTATAATCATTCTTATTTTCAAGCTAATTTTCATGATTCCGCCGCCATCTTGGCCGCCATATTGAAATTTTTTGCTATTGGAACTATTTTCATGGAACTTGAAACTTACCCTTGTCACGTATGATCATTCTTATTTTCAAGCTAAATTTCATGATTTTGCTGCCATCTTGGCCGCCATATTGAAATATGTTATCAGTGGAGGGATTGTCATGGAACTTTGAACTTACTCTTGTCTTGTATAAACATTCTTATTTTCAAGCTGAATTCCATGATTTGGCCGCCATCTTGGCCGCCATATTGAAATTTTCCATTAGTGGAACGATTGTCATGAAACGTGAAACTTACTCTTGTCTCGTATGAACATTTAATTTTCAAGCTGGACTTCATTCCTATCAATGACAGACCTGGCACTAAGAAAATGCGCTATTGAGACTCACGCACGTGAGGGCATATTCACTTGTTTTTTTTTCAAGCTTTTGGGACTACACTATCCTTTGGCGTGTGCGACTCTCCTCTGTGGTTTGGTACCAGTGGTGGAAGCACGCCGTCAATCGGTTACGAAATTCGTGTTCGTATACGAATTTTCCTAGCACGCCACTTTCATGTTTCATAAATAGTGAATATCGCCCAATCCCATGCGTCTTCTGCCGTGTGGAGAGCATGCGTTCAATCGGTTACGAAGTTTGTTTCCGTATCCGAATTTGGCGAGCACGCCACTTTCGTATTTCGTAAAAATCGACCAGCCCCTTGCGTATCCTACCCACAGCTGTGCCTATGCATGCTTCGAACAAATACGAAAACCCTAGGTCTTGCGTAAAGTGTCGATTTTTCTTATATTTGTCTAGCATAATATATCTGCATCTTCCCCCTTCGTCGCTGAAATTTCAACAATATGGCGGCCTTCATCCACGGGCACGACTTTTTACGATCGTTTCCGATTGCAAAGACGAATGACAATACGCAGGTTTATACAATAGATAATACGCAAGCTTTGTATACGAAATTCGTAAACAAACGGCGTGCTCCCCGTACAGAACCTCATGGTGTCTTCCAGTCTTCCCGTCGTTTGAAGCCGTGATGGGGCCCCTACTTTCCTCGTTTTGTAGCTTCCAAATAATATCTTATTGTGTGCCTCTTGGGTTTGCTTTTGCCATCTGAGGCTAAAGTAGACGCATACCATTTCTGTCGGCAGCGACCAAGAAAAAATTGAGGTGCAGATATAATCTGAAGCCCTATCGGTCCCCTCACTAACGTCTCTGGATACCACCGGGAACGTTTTGGGGTGACACAACCGATTTTTTTGTGTTTCTTGTGGTTCAGATAGTTTGTGAGAATAATTATTGTTGTCAACAATGAAAACAAGAAATCATGTGGAAGGCTTTTTATTAAGGAAGTGATAAGCAAGAGTTTTTTTCATTGTGCCTATTTTTTAGCTATAGCCTTTTTTATATTTCCGAAAAATGAAAAAAACTAAATTTAAGAATAAATCATAAAATGGGGCCAATGGGGGCCTAGTGATCAACATTTCGAGCCAGCGACCGCGAAATTCGATTTGTATTCAGCGAAGTCCAAATCCTTACTATATAAAGTTTTGTCGCCCAACTGTTGGAGCGATATTTTGATCTTGGCTCCAATCAGTGATCAAGTTTATGCAATGTGATTGAAAAAGTGCTCCCAGTTGAGCAACCAATCGAATTTCATGGATCTGAATTTTGAACAGTCCGATTGGTTGCTCCACTGGGAGCGCTTTTTTGATCACGTTGCATGAACTCGACTAGTCATGGATAAAATTTCTAAAATATTTTTTTTGGAACATGTACTCCATTTTCTGTTTATTCATGAAATAATGATGACAGCAGTTTTTTTTTGTCGTTCCCTATTTTCGACGACACCAAAACTTGTATTTCAGAACCTCCTGTTCAATTTTGAAAAAAATGACGTTTCCAAATTTTTATTGCAGGCTTCATTTCTAACATTATTCCAAGATAAATGTTATTGAGTAGATTATTTTTCCATTTATATTACATTTTGATGATTTTATTAGGATGTAAAAGCTCAGTTCCGAAAACTGGAATATTGTGAAAATTCGTAATTTTTTCGCTTGATTCTTCAACGTTAAAATCGGTCAAGGTCTATAGGTATCAATCGAACCGAGAATTGATATGATTATCAGACACAATAATCCGAACACTTGTCGTCTCTTCATTACTTATTGAAAGTAAAGTGTGAAGTCTCTCAGTCAGGTATTGGTTTGTTTTGCTTTTCATGGTGGTGGTGCGATATACGGATTTGGGAAGTCCGAGCCGTCGAAACACTCCATTTATAGTATTTCTACCATAAAGTACCCACTGGAGTCATGGGGCGTCCAGTGGAAAACGTACATACTACACTACACATTACCAGGCTTAGAAATAATTGTAAAATGACTCACTTTTCCCCATTCCAGGCAAGAAAGTCTCTCCTCGAGAGATAGCTGACAAGATCGTCGCATCTTTGGTGTCTCACCCGTTGATATCCAAATTGGAAATAGCCGGACCAGGTTTCATCAACATTTACCTGAGCAAATCCTACGGCCTGGACAGCCTCTCTACCATATTCGAATTCGACGTCACTCCGCCCGCCATCCCCCAAAAACACCGTATCTTGGTCGACTTCTCCTCGCCAAATATAGCAAAAGAAATGCACGTCGGTCACCTGCGTTCCACCATCATCGGCGAGTCTCTGTGCCGCCTTCTGGAGTTTCTTGGCCACGACGTCGTCCGCATCAACCACGTGGGCGACTGGGGCACCCAATTCGGCATGCTGATAGCCCACTTGCAAGACAAGTTTCCCGATTACGAGACAAAATCTCCGCCCATTAGCGATCTCCAAGCGTTCTACAAGGAATCCAAGAAGAGGTTCGACGAAGACGAAGCGTTCAAAAAGAGGGCTTACGCTTGCGTGGTCAAGCTGCAAGCTTTCGATCCCGTTTACACCAGGGCGTGGCAACTAATTTGCGACGTGTCCAGGCAAGAGTTCCAGAAGATTTACGATAGGCTTGATATAACGCTTACTGAACGGGGAGAGAGTTTTTATCAGACGCGCATGAATGAGCTAGTCAAGGAATTGGGAGAAGGCGGTTTCTTGGAGGACGATGAAGGCAGGAAGATCATGTGGGGAGAACGGGGAGAGGGCTGGATACCTCAAACAATCGTCAAGTCAGACGGCGGATATACTTACGACACGTCCGATTTGGCAACCATCAAGCACAGGATTTACGAAGAAAAGTGTGACTGGTTGATTTACGTTACGGATGCCGGTCAAGCAACGCACTTCAAGATTCTTTTTGCTTGCGCCAAACGTTGTGGAATTTTGACTGATAAAATACGAATCGACCATGTGACATTCGGGGTAGTGTTGGGCGAAGACAAGAAAAAGTTCAAGACCAGGTCTGGTGATACGATTCGCCTCTTGGACTTGTTGGACGAAGGTCTGAAGCGCTCCCTCGATAAACTGAAGGAGAAAAACCGCGACCAAGTCCTGACTCCTGAGGAATTGAAGCAGGCGCAAGAATCTATCGCGTACGGATGCATCAAGTACGCTGACTTGTCACACAATCGCAGTAACGAATACGTTTTCTCGTTCGAGAAGATGTTGGAAGATAAGGGCAATACGGCAGTGTACTTGCTGTATGCATACACCAGGATCAAGTCCATCGCTCGCAATGCCAATTTCACTTCCGAACAGATCAAGGAATTGGCGAAGAAACACAAGATTTCTTTGGAACACGAAAAAGAATGGAAGCTGGGTAAGGTGTTGTTGCGATTCCCTGAAGTTTTGCTGAAGATAGCGAAAGATCTGTGTCCCCACCACCTTTGCGAGTACGTCTACGAGATTGCCACCACTTTTACCGAATTTTACGATGCGTGTTACTGCATTGAAAAAGACGCATCTGGCGATACAATCAGGGTGAACCACGGCAGAATTCTGTTGGCGGAAGCCACTGCCCGTATCTTGAAGAAGTGTTTTGACATCCTAGGTTTGAAACCTGTTTCTAGGATGTAAATTGTTAAGTATCTAATACAAATTGACGACTTTCAAATACTCTTTTCATTTTCTCCTTTCTTTTCATGAAAACATATTTTGTAAATACATAGAAATGGATTTTTTCCAAAAAAATTCACTATTAGTCACCAAAAAAAATGCCTGAATGGTGTGGCAAAAGAATGAGTCGATTGCTTCGTCTGCCTTTACAGAGCCTTTGAGCTATAAGTGAAGTGAACGACCTCTGTTTACATTGAATTGAATCTGAACTTAGAGCTCTTCTTGTCATTCACATCGCGTTGTTGCTGGAAATTTTTTTGCAAAAGAATCAGTTTTAATGAAAAACTTTTTGCTTTTTCCAACCTCCCTACTCTGCTGAAGAGACCCCTTGAACAGTAACTTATACTCACCCGTGGGTATATGTATTATATTGTTACGATATTTCGCGTACGGGTTCGAATATAATTGAGACGATCAATTTAGAACACACACTTTATTTCGGCGTACTACTACAATAAATGCCAACAATTATCCACTTGGAATTATCTCGCAGGTACTTCGCTTGCTACCGCTCGCTATCCAATTCACTACTGCCGCGAGCTGCCGGCTGACGCCTTATATAAGGCCTCCGAATAACGTTCCCGAAGTTTCTGTCTGCTTCCAGCAAATTCCATGGTGGTCTGGCAAATGCGGTTTCTAGATCATTCCTGAATAATCGCACACGTTACCCGTATGCTTTCCATGTGTTCTGGAATCTGCGCCTCCGCCAAAGTGGACTGATGTGCCTTGATCGAACGTTCGAGTCTCCATTGGGTTCACATACACGAACGCTCTGGAATGCACGAGATCGCTCCAGACTTCTACACTGCGATCTAATGGTGGAAAGATCCAGAAACATCGAGTGTTTACCTATATGTACGAGATCGCCGCTCGTAACAATATAAACAAACCACATGAAAACTGCTGGTAGGTAAGGTAACCTGTATACCCGATAGACTTACTTTATAGAACTTTTGTAGATATAGGTACATAAGTGTTGATTTCGACGTTGGTGCTTCCGAAACAAATCTCCAAAACTTCGATTGTTGACAAAAATTGATTACTTAGCACGATATACCGTCCGTTTTTTATTTTAGGCCTCAGCCCGTAGCACCTTTATTATGGGTTTCACACCCAATATATTATATATTTTTGAAATCAGCAAAAACAAAATCTTTCGATTGATGATATGTCAAATTATTTTTGACAGATGTCATTTCTTGACAGATGTCATTTTTTGACAATTGTCAAAATAGTACTTGTGAAATATCATTTTGAAGCCCATGAAATGGACCTATTTCTTTTTCACGCCCCTTTTGCCTCCTATCGCCGCTCATTGGCTAGATTTGCCTCACAATCTCCCGTAGCAACTCTGTCAGTGCCACTGACTTTCTCCTTGTCATTACCCCCGACAACGATATGTTACAATTTGTCATCAGTTGTCAGTAGAACAGAACCAAAAGTCTTGCCACGCTGCAACCTGCAACCTACAGACTCGACAACGCTTTACTTCTTTACAAAAGTGTAGTGTAAGCATCAAATTAAGGGGAACCAGCGTGATAAGGGGATGAAGTATAGTGTGAAAGGATATTTTGAAGACGTACTTGTGAATAACTTGGAGGTAAAAGCGGAGTGCTACAGGAGCCAGAAAAAGAAACAAGCTTCTCAAGAAAATGTCCGGAACAGCATTTGTTTCCAGCGTCATCTTTGTACCTATCACTGGATAAATAGAAATCTTCCACTCTGAAGTGCCGTGAGCACACCAAAACTGAAGCAAAATATTGAGGTTTTGTTGTGAAGTTGTAGTGGGTAATCGCCAAATAGGAAGGTGAGATAGCATTCCCAGCACTTTGAACGGTAATTTGGGTGACCCCGCTTTTGGCTTTGTGCAACTTGTAAAACAGCTGAAATTGTTTCGTTCGCCTTCAAATTATTCCTGGTGCCGGTGTCTTCCAGTGGCGGCCATCCATTTATTTCGCTTATTTTTGTCGGCAGGAAAACCGTAGAACGAAACATTTGAGGGAAATATTCCCTTGGACTAGTGCGGACAACTTTTCACAAAATATACGAGCATTTTTCGAATTATTCGATCAGTGTAGCGACACGACACAGGTTGCAGTCATAAGTGACAGTGACAATTCTAATTCATTGTGACAGTATCGCCTTCCTCGAATTTCGCGCCTAATAATTGAAGGCCTTTAATTGGCCAGGGGTGTGGCTTAAAATTGTTCATCCTTGTCTGAACGTCTCTGTTCCCCATAAGAAATAGGTCTATTCTGAGAAAAACTCTGTTTTCATTTTTGGAATAGAACGTCTTTCACAGCTACTAGAGGTCTTCAAATATGAAAAATTGTTGAAATTCAGAAATACTCAATAAGTACGTAAGTGGGTAAAACAGGTATTTTTAATATTGACTAATGATAATAATCAATTAATATTCACAATGAAACAAAAAATGTCCTGAAGAAGTTACTCAAAATGACCGTCTGACGACCGGTGAATGGGGAACTATAGGCAAAACGGATTGTAGAGGGCGACGTGTTCTATGCACCCATATTGACACTTTTGACAGTTATCGTACATAACTTCCCTCAAAGAAATGTACGGAAAGGGGAAAAGTGCTAATGCTCAAATAAGAGTCGAGGCGGAAAGGAGCCCCACTGAGAGGAAAAAAAGAGCTGGTGCAAAGGTGCAGCCTGGTACTTAACACGGCACTACCTTTTTTTCACCGCCATTTTTCGTTTGTCGACTTTTCGACTTTTCTCTGCTTTTTAATTCACGAAGTGACGCAAACGCAAACAAAGTGCCGACAAATGAAGATGAAATAACACTTCCATAGTTGAGGTTATGTACGCTTAAAATGACACTAATGACAGCTGGGGTGCATGGAACACGAGCGCCATTACTTCAGACGTTTGCCACTATAGTTCCCCATTGGAACTACCAGCCCAACGCGATGATATCCGAGGTGGCCAGGTATGACCCCCTCGATTTTTTTCATGAGCCTATCTGAAAGATGAGGTGTTTATAGAATCTCCCGCTAATTTGGACGATTTAAAATCAGAGTAATATCATCAGTTGATATTAAAAATACCTATTAATTATTGAGCAGGTATTTCTGAATTTTAACAATTTTTCCTATTCAAAGACCTCCAGAAGCTGTAAAAGACATACTATTCGAGAAATGAAAACAGTTCTCCTTAGAATTTTATGGGCTTTAAAATGGTGTGTCACAAGTACTATTCTGTCGATTGTCAAAAAATGACATCTGTCAAAAATAATTGGACATACCATCAATCGAGAGATTTTGTTCTTCTGATTTCAAATATATAAAATATGTTGGGTGTGAAACTCATAATAAAGGCGCTACAAGCTGGGGCCTAGAAAAAAAAAACGGACGGGGTATAGCCGAATTACATTATTGACATTATTGATTAGTACCTTATCTACTTTAACAGATATTGACTTTTTTCATGATGAACAGTGGAATACACGTTACGTCCTTGTGCCTTCAAGCCACCTAATTTTAGGAAACTGTCTACTATGTACCTACCTGTTTAGGTACATTCTCATTCTCATACTTATTAGAAGATGAACATTGCAGGTCCCACATGGTCCAGGGTAACAAATAGGGCCAGACTGCAGAGCATGTGGCGTTACCTCTCCAGGAACGCAAGAATTCGTCGTACGACTGGTGGACTTTTGACCAAATAAGTCATGTTGACATGATCCTGGTTAGCACCTTGTTCGAATGTAGCCTCAATCACCTGGCTTGAGTGGTAAGCGGGAGGGCTAACCATGGAGTGGTGATATGAAAGAGGCCCCAAGTAGGTATGTACTACGTACAGATCGAGTTTCCCGGACTACAGGCAGCAACACAACCTCCTGTGCCATTAGGTCGACAGATATGGCTATCTCTGTTGAAAAACTCCTCTTTCCAAACGCACTCCCCCGTGGTCCAGGCTAACAAATAGGGCCGGACTACAGAGCATGTGGTGTTACCTTTTCATGAACGCAAGAATTCGTCATACGACTGGTGGACTTTTAAACCAAGGTCATGTTGACATGATCCTGGTTAGCACCTTGTTCGAATGTAGCCTTGGTCACCTGGCTTGAGTGGTAGCGTGAGGGCTAACCATTGGAGTGGTGATATGAAAGAGGCCCCAAGTAGGTATGTACTACGTACAGATCGAGTTTCCCGGACTACAGGCAGCAACACAACTTCCTGTGCCATGAGGTCAACAGATATAGCTGTCTCTGTTGGAAAACTCCTCTTTCCAAACGCACTCATGAGTCAAGAGTATTGCTGAGTAGGTAGGTAAGTATAATAGAATCTGACAACTTTTTAATGGTTTTTAAATCTCTTTTTTCATAAATAAAAAAATATTTACAACAGAATTTTGAGGGAAGACTAAACTTAGAACCTACTATTAAAGCTATATACATACAAAATTAGTCTTTGGCTTGAGTTTGCAGATCTTATTCAAATAATCGTTATGTAACGCCTAATAATTACAAGGATAATAGTAGAAAGCGGAATTTGTTGGCACAATGAATGGGCAGGTTATCGTCAGGAGCTCAAGTTGAGACCCAGCCGCGCTAAAACCATATCTTTGCGCAGCCTCACTATTTCCCAGTAGACATCATGAGCTGAAACAATAATTGAGGATTACCACACATTATTCTTGAGAAAACAACAGGTTAAACTCACCTGAGCTCTTAACCAAGCCCCTTTCGATATACTTGAGATAATTCAAAAAATCACACACCGCTATTATCTGTAATTGGAAAAAAACTAAGTCGAAGTCTTCATTGTATTATTTTTTATCTTACCCTATTTCTGCAAATCTGTGATATGCTGTACCAGTTTTCGGGTTCGCCGATATTCATTCTGTAGAAACACAGCCTTGGCACTTCCAATAGTGCACATTTCCTGAAACAAGACGAAAGCTATCATCATTACGTATTCAATCTCGGTTATTGGATAAGCGATAATTATCAGAATATTCCGCAGACCATTGTGTGCAGGTAGGTACTGCCGGGGTAATACGTCATCGGTATGTATCCTGATCACGGTCATTGAATTTGCATTTAGTTAATTTGTAACTCGAGGCAACCGAGCGTGAGATATTCCACTACACGTGACTTTATAATAGGAAATCACAATTTAAATAAACAACATGCGAGAGCATACACAGAAACGGGCGAGACATTGTTTTTGTTATCAAGTATAATGTTATTAATATTCAAAGCAGTGTTGCAACAACTTGAAAATTTTGGTCATTCTGCTTTTGCATATTAGGTATATATTCTTCAGAAACCTGTTATCTTCAAGTTCAAAGACGAACGTTTGCCAAAATAAAAAAAGTTATTCTTAAACCTGTTCTAAATTTGTGCCAAGCTTCCAACCTTCATAGGTACCTAGATTAGTATTTCGAGAATTAGAAATAGGTATTTCCCGAAATAAAATTGGAATGAGTTTAAACATTGATTTTACCATGTTATATGTTTAATAAGTGGTCAATACGGTCAAATTTGGCTGTTCTAACGAGACCTCCTCTAAAGGCACTCGCCGTGCATAGGCGACTAAGAAGAACCTATTTACAACGTGAATATTTTCCTTATCAAGATGTTTCAAAACTGGTTAAAGTCCAGCATTTTGTTTGATGCGTTAGATAGGTACTCTTGAATATCCGAAACCCGTCTGCCCGCCTGCAAAACTGCAATGCCCATGCCCTTGATCTTGAATATAACTGCTTTGACAACTTTTCTCTTAAGGCTATGGGCCCATACTGATTCTCATGTCTCTTTTAAGCTACCATCAGCGACATAATATGAATATTGATTATTATGGAACGTGGACTTCAAATTTTTCTTGTTCTCAAATTTTCAAATCAACCTTAATTGTGATGCCTCTCTGACTACTTAAAATGATCTAGACAAATATATGATTGAAATGTTCGTGGGATTAAAGGTAGGTATATTCTTCAAAAGTGAACTGGGCGCAAAAAAAAGAACGACGTGGATCGAAATTTTTTCCTTTTGACCTGACATTTAAATCACGCCTCCAAAGAGTTATACGGTCATTCAAAACACACCCTGTTTCTCTCGTAAAATATGCATCTAGCGATACGGCCAAAGGCCTGGCAGGAATGTGGCAGCAACTTTCATTGGCGCAGTTCAATCAACCGGCAAAATATCATAACACAGACAGGTGAAACGACGTGTCCCGAAATTTCAGATTTTGCGGCTTCGAAACGTTAACAGAGTGAGGTCACGTTCACGGCACACCTGTGAACTTCTTTCACCTTCTTACCAATATGAACTGCTTCGATGTTTTATTCATACTCGTACGTATCTAAAATGCCTCGATTTTTTTCTCGTTTGAACCACCAAGCGTCTTACGTTTTACGTGTGAAATTCAAGATACATATTGCTCTATTATTGCTGCAAGAACAATGGGCACGCGTTATGCAATGTTGTACCAAAACAGATTTGTTTTGTCTATAACATACTCACTTAGGAAACATAGCCTTGGTTCTGTCACCGACAGCCTCAATAAGGATGGTCCCATTTTCCACGGAATCCCTCACTTTCTCCGAAAGCTCCGCGTTATTAAAGCTCAAGCACAAGCCGATATCCTCGGAGTAGATTCGACGAATGAACGGATCGGCTTTGTCGAAGCAGGGTTTCTGCCTCCACGTCAGGAACTCCTTGTGCACGTTCGGATCCACCTCTAATCCTTCTTTGCTTTCGATTTCGCAAGGAATGTGATACACTTCCTTGACTGGAGATTCGGGCGGCGAGTTTTCCCTTCCGTACTTGAGGTTGAAATGCGACGGCGATCGGCGGTGCTTCTTGGCGACGCCGTTTTCTTCGCAGGCTCTCGGCGACCGCAGATCGATCTGGGGATGGAGATGGGGATTCGGTCGGCTGGGCGTGGAGGTCAGCACCAGGGTCTTCAGAGCTGCAACTTCGGCCGTCAAGACGTCCACTTTCATTTGGCTTTCCTTCAGGGCTTTTTCAGACGCCGCCTGCTTCTCGTTGGCTTCTCTAACCATGTTGTGCGCTTCCTGCAAACAAGAAAAATCCAATTACTCCATGGAGTCGGTGGTTGGGGGTTGAGAGGTTTGATCAGGGGTTAATTCCCAGAAACTCATTCCACCTGGCCTTGCCTCTATAATCAGATTAACTTACAACATCGTGGTAATTAAGCGACAACTTGTCGACTTCCGCCCTCAACTCGAACAAACTTTGGGTGATCCCTTTTTGCAAGGGTTTCACGTTGTGCTGGTCTTCCATCATAACAACAAAGAACAAACAAGCCGCGCCCACTCCCAAATGATATTATGGACGTAAACGAGACACTATCATTCATATTATACGAGCACCTCGCGAAAAACAGCACAGTGATATTGCAGGACTCGAACAGGAAATTCTTTATCTTAAATGTATGCATAGATTATCGCGATGCTTCCATTGTAATTAGGTGGAAAGTAACACCGAGCAAACATCAATTTTAACATAATAATCGAAAGCATTTACCTACAACTGATCTGTAATTTCTTGGAGAAATTGAGATCGCTGAAGTGAAAACGATTGACTGATGAAAAAACGGCCTAGCCTAGAACTAGAAGTAGGATCGTATCATGTACAATGAATGATATTACAAAAAATGTCAAATGCAATAATGGCAACCGACAGGTGTGTGAGCGTTTAAGAAGAGAACATTAACTGGTCATTAAAAATGAAACACCGCGAACAATAATTGTCTCCGATCTCTACGAGTGAACGTGTAACGAATGGTTTTCATTTCATTGTTTATATTTTTTACAGTCAAGTTGCTATTACTACCTACACGGCAAAACAATGAAGATAGATTTAGTAGTGAACATATGTACAAGATGTCGAAAAATATTTATTATTCATCAAAACAATTTGAAAGTCGAATTTCGACGTGTTTGATCTTCTGCTTCAAGCAAGGTTTAGAATAACAGATACTGTTTTTCGTTGGCTTTTAAATTAGCAGCATCTTGTAACATAACATTTTCTCTGAGTCTGTCGATGTTTCTTTTAGGTAGATGTACTAATAGGTATAAGTGGTTGGATACCTCTACTGCGCGTTATCGAGTGCGTTATTCAGTTTTTTCAAGTCACTGGCAAATCGTCCGTCTGTTTTTTACACACTGAAGATATGTCCATGGAATCAGTGAGTTCATTATCTATTTATGCAATTAATAATGAAAGGCATTGGCGAGTCCACGGTTTATGGCCGAGCGAGTTTGCAGGCTTTGGGTAAAGGCAACAGCTTTTAGGAAATCTAAACATTATTTTGTGTAAAGACACATTCGGTGGAAGTATCGGTTTTACTTCACCATTACGGACTAGTCCTTAAAAACCTACTTTGCGGACACTACTCAGTACTCACTGCTAATTAACGTCATAAACCATATGAATATGAACATTAGTTGACTATAAAGACTCATCGAGTCTATTGCAGTGTCTGATCAAATACGGGGACCATATGACAGAAAAATCTAAACTTGATTTCGCACTTTACTCAAAACTTACTTTTACTTTCCCGACCTCCCCCCCCCTGTCATCATTGAAGGGGACACAAACAAAGGAAGAAAAATTAAGCAAATGATATGGGAAGAAAAATATCGGTTTTGGGGGATTCTTGGGAACAACAAGTGTCGATTTCAAAAGTCGAGGCAAACAGATTTCTGAAGTAAAAGCGACTTTTAAACAAACAAACAAAATAAAACGGAGTTGAATTGGCTTTTGACAAATGGAAAACATTTCAAAATCAGCACATTTGTTGTTACGTTACAGCCTCTGAACTAAGACTATGCAAACTGTTACGTGAAATCTAAAAATGAATTTCGAGTGATTTTCACTGCGTTTTTGCAGAAGCTGCATCTCAGAGACTATTCAGAATAATGAGTTTGGTACTAATTTCTTGAAAATTTAACGGGCTACATCTGCTTGTTATTATTATGAAGATAACAGTTTACAAGTTATTTGGAGTAAGTACGTTATTCTACATTGAATTCTGCATCGATTCACCAAACTTCGTCAACCTTCGAATTCATTTCGAGTTAGAATGATTTGAAGTACATAAAAGGTAGGTGAAGACTCTCGGACACTGGTAATTTTACTGGACTGTCTTGAATGAATAGTGTTATCGGTTATCGGTTTTCTTGTGAGCTCTCTCGTATAAATTACTGTTATTTTTAGTCCAATAATAAACTTTCTGTCAATAGGAAAAAAATAATTATCACTTACCTACCTACTGACCAGTGAATATAATAATTCCAACATTCACAGAGACATGTGGGTCAAATTATAATTTATCTTTAATTACATACCATGATTGTGTTTCTACTTTTTCTCTTTTCTTTTGCTGCTCCTCAACAAATAAATCACGATTCGTTATAAAGAGTCCAACTTCAGTGCAATGGCACACAAATAACTATTACCTATAATAAAATTTATTCTTCGATTTATTGTTTTTTTTTTGTTGTTTTTTAATCTAGGTAGGGAATACTATATTTGGTTTATAAATAGTAGGAGGAGGAACCAAAATCTAAAAGTTTGAACTATCTCCAGCGAGGTCTTCCGATGGCACTATGAACATTCCAGTACCTATCTATAGTGACGAATTTATCTGCCAAATAACATTTTTTCGGTCCCCAAATTGGACATGTAAAGGTACTGCGTGATGGGTTGTGACTTATGAGATGAGTATGAGCCAAACTATGCCAGTCCGTCGCTGATGCTTTAGATCAATTTCCAACTTGGCAAAATAGGCCGTGAAAAACATATTCCAGCCAGCGAAAAGCAGATAAAGGAAATCGATTTGATAAGGACCAAGCTCGAGTGCTTTTCATGACCAATCGCAATAGCACCGCCTTCGCCATTCCTTTCAGAATTCCAAATCATCTCTGTTGTCCAGGGCCTCAACCTCTGGGGAGATTTAAAGATACAGTAGTTAACGAATTATTGTGCTCCTTATCTTCATCGCGCTTGAAGTTCTTGTGCATTCAAGAGCAAGTTAGACCATGACTACTGTAAAATTTCTAGGTCAGATCGTTTTGAAAAGCCTCCTGAGATAGCGCACAGGTATCAGGTATATACACATGCAACCAACGGCATTTCTCTTTTGAAATTTTCTACATCACAAACGAGCGAGATATTCGCCGTAGAGACACGAAAGAACAATTTAATAATGAGTTAATTATGCGCCGCAATTACTACGTGATCGAGATGCACCCACGGAATTCGCGTTGTGTTGTACCTACTCTGGGCATGGTGGGTATAGCATGGTAGTCTTGGCTGCTCGTTCACGAATAACTCCAGAGTTGAACTTTATTTGAACTACGAAGTACGAAGTATGCTGGTATACCTATACTCTTATAGTAGGTTGGAAGTAGTAAGCATACCCTCCACTATGTATGGTATGTATCTAATAACTGGAACCGGTCGTTCACCTGCTGAACCGTCACATCAAGGTTATCTACAAGAATCGTGTATATTATACATTGTTACACATTCAGTCCTACCATTACCGTTGATTGCCCAGTCAATTTCACACACGCTCACTTTCTCCTTTTACTAAAAAAAAAGGGTTATTGTGTTCTTGACGGGGATCCAGATTTCTTAAAACTAAAGTTCGAATCCCAACATTAATTTGCGTGCGAGCTTCGTTTACACAGAGGGGAGAGCTGCTGAATATTGACCGCAGTTCTAATTCCCGTGAAAGTTTGAGGTGTAATTCAATTAAATTATGTTTCCTTTTCGCAGATGCTCCACCTTGTAGCGCCACTAATGAACGTCGGTTTGCTAAATTAAATCGCGATTCAGGTACAGGTAGGTATATACGCGAGGAGAAAGCGATCGTTGATCAAGCGAGCATCTCAATTCTCAACCAACTTTTGCAATGTATAGGTACTTGTGATGAATTCAGTAGAAAAGATTCATGAAACATAAACCATTCGGATTCGTTTTAATTAGTTGCAGGTGTATTTGCATAGGTATGTGTAACAGAATCCATCACCTGGAACAACGCGCGACCTGTTAACTAGCCCGTAACCATGTACGGGTCAGCAAACGTTATTGATTAGGTACTCACACTCCTTGATCGATGGGTGTTGGTAAGTACAATGCAAATAATTGCAGAGTATTAACTTAACCTTCACCTTAGCCCAAAAAAAAAAAGCTGACGGAGTTCTGGTGAACTACGGCTACATTTGAGTATACACTCAATCACTCAAAGCTCAGGAGAAACACAGAAGATATTACGATGTGTGCTTGCTTTAGCTAAAGCGATAAAGTCAGCAAGAGTTTATGATAAAAGGTTCCAGAGCTTTTACCCTACACTCCACCCTTCTAAAACGTTTTTGTACAAGATATATTTTAAAACATCCAAAAGGAATTTTTCACGCGCGACACACTGCCGTATAGACCTCGGTAAAGACATCTGAAAATAAATTTGACAATACGTGTTTTAAATGTCGCCCCAAATTAACAATCGAGCTATTTATACTGAAAAATCTATACCTCAGGAATCGGGATCGAGTATAACCAAGGGGGAAACTATCCTTTAATAACAATGAGATGATTTTGAGAAGGGTTGGAGGGTGGTTTAAAATGTTTGAAAATATATTTAGCGGGAGAGAATTTTATTATTTTCAATTTGTTGTATATTACTCACAAGAATAGGAAACACCATTGAAATTTCAAAGTAGGGTGTGGGGGCGAAGTGGTGGAAGACACAAATTTGGCAATACGTTTCTTAGATGTTTCCTCGAAATAAAAATCGACCTGTTTCAGCATTTTTCTAGAAAAAAATATTGGCGACGGGAAATCATTCTGGGGTGGGAAATTTCAAATTGAACACCTGTAGTTTTATGTATATTAAACTCAACAAAAAGATGACGCGTGGAATGTTGAAATTCGCCATCAAGTACCTATTTGGAGATGTAAGGACATATTTGTTGAGAAAAAAAATTGTTTATAGTCGACCGATCGTCCTCAAATGCAATGTTTGTTGTCAAGCCGAAATACCGTATGATCGAACTTTTCTACTTGCAGTAGGCTGTGGCCTGGCCAAAATCGGCTTCGTTTGCCTGCCAATGACCGGACCACAGCCTACCGCAAGTGGAAAAGTTTTTGATCATACGGTAGATGAGATCGTTTAGCGAAAAAACAAGCTCGATATGTTAAACCATTTGGAAGATAGGGAAGATTGCTATAATATTCGCTGGAAGACTCCCGACTCTTGATTAGTCAAAAACCTGGAGACTTTGACCTCCGACTTGTGGGATAAGCCACAAACCCGTACAATTTGCGGAGTAGCCTCTTCAATAGCTTGCGAATTCATAGGCTAATCTGCTGGACTTTTTACAGCTTATCTCGAAAATCTTCAGAATGGAGTCAAAACAGCCAGAGTGTAGTTTTCAGTTGAGCTACGAAAAAAAAAAGCGGTCACAAATGGCGCCCAACCGAGCTCGTTATTCGTATGGCGAGGCTCGAAAAGTCTCTCATCGACGGCAAGAGAGAATTCTCATTTAAAATGTGTCTCCAGCTCTGATTTCTACAGAGACTATCTTCTTTGGGCCTTTACACTATCAAATGGCTTCCTCGTTTGATCAACCTTAACTGACCAGACCTCACTCACTGATATGAACATTTTTTATGATTCAAACACGAGCAACACCAGAAATAAAACAATCTCACGGCAACAGGTTTCAGTTGAATCCGTCCAAATTCTGCGATGAAACACGGTCCCTCAGGATAAAAAGGAGGGGGAATCTGACTACAGAAGCTGTACTGGGAAGCATTTCTGAGAAGAAGGTTGCCTCGCCTTGAAAGGAATCATTATTTCATTGTGATTTATTTTTGTTTTTTGATCAATAATTTTTACCGCCATTTTTTTTGCGCGGCGGAAATGAGAAATGACAAAGAGTTGAATCCTAGGTTCATGTCAATTTCACCTAGCTCATGTGTATTTTATTCGCAGCTTCATCAAAAAAATAAATCAGCAGCTTCATCAAAAAAATAAATCATAACTTGCTGCTTTTTAGCCAAATCCAAATTTTTAGCAGATTATGGAATTAACTGGAAAATTTATCGAGGTCCTGCAGCCTGCAGGTCTGTTTTGTGGTTTATTGAGATGAATGTGCCCCTCCCCTATGAAAATGTGTGCAGAGGGACCAAACGAAGTGAGTGAATCTCACTGTTCCCATTACATCCCCGCTTCCCCTATGTGACGAAGTGACGGTTTATCGAGCGGTTTATTCATAATACTCGTGGCTCAAAAAACACAAGTGCCTTTGATCAAGACTCTGACAACGTCAAGTTCAAAATTTTGTCCTCGATTTTAGCCATCAACAGTAGAGCTAGTTGAAATTTAACTCGATTATCAAATTCAACAGAGCTAGGTGAAACTGTGACAGATGGAGTTTGGAGGACTAGTCGACTAGTAAAATGGCAATAAGCAATGTGATCACTAGATACCCAACGGAAATTTGTTCAAACTAATCAGGAGGTACCTACCTTTTATCAAAGTATGTGCATCTTTAGATTTACATAAGTCTCACACCAGTTTAAATAGGGAACTTGGAAAAGTGTTTTTTTATGTAAAACAGCCAAGGTAAATAGCCATTGTTGGCTGTTTCCTGCGTCGGGTTATAAGTAGGTACCTCTCTGCTTTGCAGCACCTACGAAGAAACCAAAAAAGCTTGGCGATCGACTGATGTTTTCCAAATAAGTAATCCTATGATTGCTGCGTGCCCATCACCAAAAATAAAATCAAAAGCCTCGTTGGTTTTTTGGTTGAATGTGGTAATGGAGCTGAAATACTGAATAAGATACCAACCATATTTGTTGATCTAACTTGGACACATGCCATGCAAATTTTGACGTTTTATGAAACTGCTAGAACGTGCAATGTTCCAGAAAAAAAGGTGGTATGATAGCACTCCATAGCCTGCTCATTTCTTAGATTCAAAACAGTTGCCAAACGCTTTAGAGTACTACATAATTTGAAAACAATATAACTGCAATAACAATTATTCCGTTTTGATTATACCATACCTACACCTTTTGTAATTGTATGCAGAAATTTCGCGCTACCATTCTCACACCATTAGTGCTGTAATTTTACCTGGCATCTTTTGTATGTTACTATGTACTTTGTCTTTTCTATGTCGCAGGTACAGTGGCGGAATCTTAAATCGCCCCACCCTCCTAAACCGAATAGCCGAATTCAAATTATTTGACAATGCAATAACAATGAAAATTAATTTTGTAGGTATGGTATCACGTGAATTTTTTCGAGTCTACAACGAGCAAAAAACCCAAATGAAAACAGTAGGGCTTCCCGGGGATTTTTACCATGAGATGTAAAACTGAGAAGAAAAAACAACAAAACACAACGTGTTTCACATCTCAATTATTTTTACAGTTTGATGGAATCAAGCAACCGCGACATTGACCAATTAGATCCGTCGGTTTTGCTGCTCCATCATCCTTGGCACGAATCGTCCGAGAGAGGATAATGAAATGAATCGAGAAGCGAAAAACTGCCGCGTGCGGATTTTCCTTCGTCGAAAATTGGCGCGTCGCCACTAGCATGCCAAAAATGCGCCATATTTCCTCGCGACCTTTTTTACCTCGAAGGTCTTTCCATTTCGTCAGGCACGGAACGTGAGTATGTACGAGTGTAGGTGTTCCCTTTCTTCAATTAATTTTCTTGATATCCATAATAAACATTGCCTAATTGTTTGTTAATTTGCAGGTGTGTGCAGATATGCGAGTGTAGTTGTTAGTTATGCACGACACTTGTGATGTTGTGTAATTTGCATACATTCAACCAGAGATCCAGCGGCGTCGTAACGGTACCCACAAGAGTTCCAGTTTTGGGGCATCCAAATGTGTACCGCAAGGGTCACGAGGCTCCACCGAGAGTTTAAGTTTTTGCGAAATATCTGGGAATCTTGGCAAACCGTAGCAGTCAATAGAGATAAACGAGACTCTTGATAAGGTCTCATAATACCTTTTGTCTCTCGTTCTGCTTTCGTGAAAATGGGAATTAAAATCTTGAGGATGGGCTTCATAATCAGTGTATCAATCGGGACGTTTTGTTTCATAAAGGTCAAGGGTGAACCAATAATTGGTTAATTGTTTTTTTTACGCGTCCTTTCTAATAATTATCACCACAAGTGCAACTTTTTACGTTTTCAATTGCAAAACAAGACCACCTTCAAACAGAAATTATTCGATTGATTTTTTGTAATAAACATTTCCTAACTAGGTTCCTAAATATAACGCTGATCTTTTGCTATCTGGATGTTTCCCCAAACTTAATACAATAACAGAAAATGCTCGGAAAACCGTGATAGCGCCAAAAGGTCAGTGTTATCATATTCCAAGACTTTACCCATTATATCAGCCAATGGAAATTCCAACATCAAAACTAATGATAACCCTCGCAAAGTAATGGGATTTACACGCTCTTTAAACTTTCTGGTCATTAACTTTCCGTGTGCGGCAAGGACTGGAGCTTCGATGACTGTGTATATTGAATGCAAGCAAAAATGTTTTGTAATGTACCTGGAACAAGCTGGCAGTGAGATCTTCGAGTTCGGTTTCGACATCTTGTCTGATCCTAGACAACCGGTTGACTTCTTCATCTTTCAGCTTCAGTTCCTGGTGGGCGTCGCGCAGCTCGTCCTGCAGGCGCGTGAAGGCTTGTTCTTTGGCCTCGACCACCGATCTGGCCCAGTCCACTTGATCGCCCCCTTTCAGTTCACCCTCCAACTTGTCCAAGCCCAAATCACTGTATACCGAACTGTCGGAACTGTTCCTGTGCATCACCCCCAAATGTCCGCCCGTCACCTTGTCGGTGATGGTGGCTATGTCGGAAAATGACCCAAAGTCGGCGCTGTCATGGTTAAAAAGCTTGTCCGTCACGTGGTCCTTGATGGAAATGTCCGGCTCGTCGATCTCGACGTTGTCCTCCTCGTCCGTGGTGTACGATTCGTCTCCCGTCGTCCCGGTCGAACCGGCCCTGCGATGTTTCGTGACCGAAGACCCGAGCAGGGCGCTGGTGCTGGTGCTGGTGCTTTTGGGCGGCACCATCAGAAGCCCCTTGCTGATCGTGCTGGACTTCTTCGCCGGGCTGGCGGACGATAGACCCAGGGTCTGATGGACCTCCTTCATGGTTGCCGTTGGTTCTACACCATCATCTGCAACAAACAACAATGCGTATTATTTTGCCGTTTTGTTTTGTACTTTCATCGTGATATTACGTTGTGAGAAAACAAACAAGTTTCACTTTTACAATTCGGACTAATTGAATTCAATCAGCGCTATAAAGCGTTTTGTATTATTAATGGTCCAAATAGCTCAGACCAAAGACTATGCTTTCTTTCGGTATACTTTTGTTCTGCATTAATGTTGCCATGTCATGCCTGAACTTTGGAAAAATGTGAAAATGATAAAAGATTATGGTAAACAGCTGGTATTCGTAAAATTAACGATTCAAACAAATTCCACACTTTACAGTTATTTTGTTATTTTCAGAGCGGAAGATTACCGCATTAATGAGGTGTCAACTATACGAAATTTTGGAAAGCATTACAGAGAAAATGCCTACGTCATCGACTCGGATGATTTCACGTCGTCTGTTATACATACCATAATTTAGTGAACATACTAATACCTACTTGCACATTAATATTTTACGAAGCGCCCACGTCGATAAACGCCCCCATAATAATCAAATGACCCCGTCGTTCAATTTAGACACTACAAAACGTTCACTCTTGAAAATTATCCTGTAATCAGACAACCCGATAAATATCGGAAAGTTACCTTAAAAAGATCTATCAAGAGTAACGTGACTTTTGTGCCTAGTAGGTACGTGATCCCTGGTAGGTACAGTAAAGAGCACAAAATATCGTACAATTAATTTGTTGTCATTTTGAGTGGTTCTGCTTCGATTCATCAGGCGAACCATCATGCCCAATCACCAATGATCATCTGTCATATGTCGCAAACAGGAAAATGTAATGCCCGCCGTATTCATAGTCGTTTTCAAGTGCGCCTTGTCTATAAGTATCACTTTTTCTGTTTTGATTTCTGTTTCATACGACATATTTTTGGCTTTTCCCGTGAAATAGTATTCCTCGAGGGAAGCCGAAGTTATGTTTATGAAACAGAATTCGTACTTAAGTTACAGCTTGATTTGAAGTGATAGTTGGACAAGGTGAACTTGACAACGACTATGAATACGGGCATTAGGAGCTTCCCTTGGTTACGAGCCAAATTTTCCTTCAATTTCAACGTGCGTCATGTGACAGGCGACCGTTGAAGATGGCCATTAGGTGGCACTCACGACACATGCGGCTCGACGTTTAGTCGGGTTTATTTTACTGCTAAAGTCGCAGTGGTGGTCGAACGATTAGGTTTGATAGAAGGAATAAGTCAATCGCCAATTCGGCTCTTGTGAACGATCTTTTGCGTGGTCAACGTTACTAAAAGAAACTCCGCAATGTTCCCGTTCTATAATTTAGTACAGCAAACGTAACTCTAGACCCTTCATCTGATGTGAAGATTTCTCCTGCATTCATTTTTGCGAAACTTGGCTCGTTTTCCAAAAGCCCTAGTTTCAAACTTTGGAAACAGTATGGTGCGTACCTAGTAGGTAGTAGGTCGAAAAGTATTTCTAATACCTATAATCAGAAGCGAACTCAGATTACCATATTTTCATTAGTTCTGAAGTTTTTGATAAAAAACAACTAAGAGAATAGTCGAACTTCAAGCAAGGGCTGTTCTTGTCTTTCCATAACCATGATGAAGGCAAATTTTTTAAAACCAACTTCAGAGGCGGTCAAAATAATCAAATGGAAAGTCTAGGGTGTTTTTACGGTACTTAACTCTAGGACATCCTGTATGGTTTCAGCAGGACTCCCAAGTTGAGCCGTAAGGAAACTAAATCAAAAGTTCAGGGCCCTCCTGGAGGCGTGAATACCTACAATCCTTAAACTTCGCCAAACTGTATCGGCGTTTTCTTGGTCAATGTCGCCGGGGTTAATGGCTGCAAGACATGACATTTTTTTAGTTTCGTGACTGGGAAAAATCGATTGTACAACCCCACGCGCAAAACAATATTTTTCTGCCTATACTTATTTACAATAATGACAACTTACACTCTCTACAGATAACGATCCCTGATGAAAAAACGCCGAGAGGAAGTTCTAAAGACTATCCCACATCCTTTTCGTATTAATAAAAACCTAGCGCATACCTACATAATTTCATTTGAAACTCGTTTTATATAAATCGAGTTTTCTCCTGTGGCAAGCACTAGGTACCAAGGTACCTAATTATGTGCCGCAAACCACCGGATGTTCATTTACGTTTCAAAATTATCCATCTTACCTGTTACCTGGAAAACTCCGTGCGGTGGAAGATGGATTAGCGCGTAATCCGACACGGCTTCATTAGAAGTTTGTTGACGCAGGTTGGATGTGGGATACTCTGGATTCTCTGATATAATAGCATTATGGAACGAAATCGTTTAGGTACATAAACCGAAACTTTTTGAAAACGCGAAAAAAAAACGATTTGCTCGTGCATTTCTCACTTTCTCATTGCTAAAAGTGAGAAACCACGGAACTAAATATCGTATCCATGTATGTAAGAAGTCTATTACACTATTGAAACACCCCAAAACCCTAGGGTGATTCGATGTTAAATTGTTTGGAAGGTATGGAAGAATTGTCTACTAAAAATAGTTGCCAAAAAAAACACACAAAAATCCTGAAAAACTACGGAAGAATAGTGGTCACAAAATAATAAAGTACGTTCAACCCTAGTGTCATTCGAGTTAGCTGGCAGTCGCGCCACGTATCTAACGCCCTTTGAAAGGAGAAGTTCAGGGAGTCATAGCTCAATCGAATCACACTAGTTCACTTGAACGTACTATATTGAAGTTCTACAGTTTACACAATAACAAGGGAAACATTTTTTCTGTTATTTTTGATTAAGTATGAACTGTTCCAAGTTCAGTTATTTACTTATCCCTTCCTATGGAAAATGCGTTTCTGTAAAATATAAACTCGCTGAAAAATATATAAATTGGCATCAATTTATAATGCACCAACAAGGTAATTTTCATTGCCTACTGATGAAAAAAAATCATGACCTGTGGGGGTTCAAAGCTGAATGTGTCTGAGTTGTCCTCGGGAATTGGAATTGATTTATTAATTTGATTATGTGGGGCATAAAATGACATTACGTTGATCCAATTACCAATTTAAAAATTGGACTTGATTTCAATAGAGGTTAGCTAGGTACTCAGCCATGCAAATTTTGAAAAAAAAAACTCAAGACCAAACACAGAGCACATATTGTGTGCATTATTTTGTATCTTGTATCCAATAACATTCCTTTTGTAACAAGATGTTAACAACTGAAACAAACGTAATACTTGGGAACACACAAACGCGTCTTGATGGTGATGAATATTTTACCAATGAAAATACAAATGCAGCCTTCAGCTGTCAATTCGCGCGAAGAGAATGTTTACGAACAATAATTATTTTAGTACGAACATATCGATTATTGCGCTAGCCATTGTGCTAAGAAATTTGATTACTTAGAAGCTTATCATCGGCTATAAAACACGAAAACAAGTTGTGGTTTTGAAGGAAAATAAAAATTGCATATGCAACACGCTTCTGGGTGAACCGAGGGGTGTACTGACGCTGACGTAGATTCCCTTAGGGACCAGGGCACATTGAAAATAAATTAAATGTATTTTCCAGCTCTGCCTTGTGCGTATAAGTGTTCATCTTCCTTCATGCTCATTGATCACTAAGGGAAATCTGGGCTTTGTGTTGTTGAATCTGAATAATAAAAATGCAAATGTCTCTTATTTCTAGAGACTAGAAGAAGAGCTCCAAATCAGTGCCACACAAAACTGATTCAGTGCGACAAATTCTGCACTCAGCCGAAAGGCCATTCCGCATTCCGTCCTGTAATTCCCGAGCTTATTTAGGAAGCTTCCGAGCTTCACGGCGGAAGACCCGCAAATAGGGTCAGCATCAGCGTTGCATAATCCCGAAAAGCCCTCCGCGCTTATTGACCGGAAGAAAAGCACAATTTGATAAACGTTCTCATGCGGACGATAAATCACAAAGAGCCCAATCTTATACACATGCCAGACACGTATCGCATTTAACAAGCGTGCCCTTGTTATTCAATAAGAAGCTTCATTTCATTGTACCAGCAGGAGCACAGCTTCCATTAAACTACGAACCTTTCCATCCTTTTTAATATGCTTTGAGAATAACAACAACAGCCTCGTGCGCATTGTGGAGGAATTGGCTTTATTATGAAAATTGCTACTATACTTACCTACTTTTTTCAAATTACCTATCTTGAACAATGAGAAATCGTGAATCATGCGTAGTATTTTGATGAGTTAGGTTTTCTTATAAGTACTTGGAAATGTTGTATCGATTGGCTCACCTGTATGCGAGTGATTCAGTGTTGACACTCAATCTTTCGGCAAGAAACTATGAAAACGAAACTGTGTATACTGATGACTCGATCCGCGCAGCAGGAACGCTCGTTTACGATCCTTCCTGCTGTCGGTCTCCGTATCGGACTGAAACTGCTAGTTGTCTCGGACTCGATTTCTCTGGTGCGTCGCCGTGGACGAGAGAGATTCTGAGCGGACTGGTTGCCGCGGCAACGCTCGGGGCGACGACGCAGCAACCCCCTAATTTTGATGCAGGGGTTGCAGGAATTTGTTGCATTATAAACAAGAAAAAATAGAAGTACTGTACTACCACCCCTCTTCTACGCATCCCAACTGCGTTATTATCACTGTCGAATGGTGAATCATACAATGCTATGAACACTGCACTGAATAATATTATTCCTAATCCTCAAATGTTTTGACCAGCCGCAATGCTTTAAAAATTGAATAGTCTTGAGTATTGCAGAATAAAAATTCTGCAATCCAAGAACTTTAACATAATTTCTTTAGGACTAGAATTGAAAAATTTGGTTTACCACAGGGCAGGACCAGACTAGTTTTGCTCGGTGTATACAGGTGTCCGTTTTTCGAGGCTAAGCATGGGTATCTCGCTTATCTTTAGACATACAGAGTCGGTTGAATTAGAAAAAAGTTGCGAATTTTCATGACGATCAATGATCCAAAAAGATATTTGACTTGTCAGTTTCAGTTTTCGAGATATCGAGAAAAACAGAAATTTGTAATTTTTGTTTTTATTTTTTATTTGAAAAACGTTTGAAGGTAGCCTTTTCTAATTAAGACATTGTGCAGGCACTTTTTCAAGGGGAATTCATTGTTTCCAAAATATCCGAGATATGACATTCAACTTTTTTTTTCTCTTATGGGCGCCATATTGTATTTTGACATTTTTTAATACAATATTTTTTTCTGGTTACAACGATGTGTCACATGCTACTGTTGAATTCATGCTTTAAAGCAAAAAATTATTTTTTGATTTTTCAAAGAGTGCTTTGAAAACAAAATCAGCACCGACAATTAAAAAAAACCGTAAATGTTGAACATTTATTCAACAGTGACATGTGGCACATCGTTGTAACCAGAAAAGAATACTGTATTCAAAAATATCAAAATCCAATATGGCGCCCATTGGAGCAAAAAGTTGAATGTCGTATCTCGGTTGTTTTGAAAGCTACAATAAAGATTTTGGCAGCTTTGAATTTCCCTTGAAAAAGTCAATGTCTAGATAAGAAAAGGCCACCTTCAACCGTTTTTTAAATAAAAAATAAAAACAAAAATTCAAATTCCTGTTTTCTCACGATATCTCAAAAACTAAAATCGATACGTCAAATTTCTTTTTGCTAATTACTAATTCTGAACCACTTATCACGAAATTATCCTTTTAATAATTCAAAACGGCGACGCAATTATTCAAAATGGCTTCCAGAAAGTCAGAAATCGGAAATTTTCAACTTCAAGCTTTGAGGTCGCCAGAAGTGTTGTTTATCACTAATTTGAGACGACAGATTAGTGATAAACATCGACATTGCGACATTGTGAATATAATGGCTAAAGAATCTAGAATGATGACCAATGTAAGAAATGGACTTGAATTCGTATTTTAATTGTTGAGGCCCATGTTAAATATATTGGTTAAAAATATGAGTTTCTCCGGAAGGTGCAAATTTCATTTTGAAACAATTACCGTCGGACTACCGGAACCATATCGATAGTGAAAATGAATCTAATTTGAATCTACTGAATCTAATTCAATCTACTTTCGATATCAGTTGGAATTTTTTGAGAAAAGTCTATCCCCGAGCAGGAATTGATTTGTTAGTGAAGTCCTGCATCAAAAGCGAGTCGTCGTGGTGAAAACACGGGTGAAAGGCCTTCTCGGGTGGCAACGGCTAGAGGAAATTTTGAAAATTCATAACGCCCGACTGGACAACGGTGGAAAACTGCAACTGCAGACGTAGTTTGACACTTTTGTTGTGTTTTTTTCTGCCAAATTTGGTTTCAATCTATCGGATAGATTTTGAATAATTGAATGGTAAAGTTTTAAACTTTGATATTTTTTATAATTTGACAGATGACAGATAGGGCAATACTTTCAATTGTTCTGAATACAGTTTTTCTAGGGCTTCCAAATGACATATTGCAAATCGAGTTCCGTGAGATATAGCTTCTGACATTTGTTGATAGTGACAGTTCTGTTAGACAGATGACAGCCAAAAACTTATGGACTCATTCCACAAACCAATAATGCCTGCTTGCCGAATTTCAAATCTATCGGGTTAACCGTTTTTTAGCGACTTCGTAGTTGAACTTTTTTCTGCAATTTCTGATTTTTTTTGGAGATATTCTCAACAATAACCGCCATTTTGGATAATGAACAATTTTATCGTAATCAGCAAAGTCGAATCAACGGAAATGGACACTCTCCGCGCCTTTATAGGTCACAGTAAACAAAGTCCGATTCTTTGGAGGTCACCTTCGAAATCGGCCGCCATCTTGGATTCCGGGCGATAAAAAAAGAGGTCAACACATATGCAAATTTTCTTTCTTCTAGATTGAAGTGCAGTAATGCACCCATATTTTGCTTGTACCGCGGCGACTATAATAGCAAAGATACCAGCCCTTGAACGTTCAATTTTTTCGAATTTCAAGAATTTGTAACACAGGAACGTTTTGAGGCAATTAACTTGAATTTACCATTGGCTGGTTTGCTGGTTTGTCGAAACTATCTACCGACCTGTCAAATTTTGATAGATACCAGCCAGAGGCGTAGGACTTACGAAGGTCAATGATTTAGAAGCATCCGAAGGAAAGTTTACTCAAGGTGACCCCCCAAAATTTCTACGCTACTAGTTGGATTCTTTCAAAATTTGACAGGTAGATAGATAATGTTGATAAACACGCTCATGCTGAATTTAAGCGAATTTTGTAGGAACGTTCCTGAATTATAAATTTTTGAAATTCGAAAAAATTGAGCATTCAAGGACTGTATCTTTGTCATTAGGCCGAACTTTGCAAAATGATACATAGGTTTTCGTCATATTTTGACGAGATCTACTCACAGTTGAATTGTTTGCCATCATCGCTGAAGCACCCTGCGTATAGAAAATGTTGATTGCTGTAAACTGTTGCCTTTATACCTTATGATCAAAAACTTTCCTCCTCTAGGTAGGCTGTGGTCTGGCCATTGGCAGGCAAACGAGGCTGATTTTGCCGGCCACAGCCTGCCTAGAGGAGGAAAGTTTTTGATCAGTTTTTGAGCCTCTGTGACACAGTTTACAATTGTACCATGAGTAATTTTAATTTTTCCCTTTTACTGCCTTTTATACCTTGTTATATTTTACCATTTTGATCTGTATTCTTTGTATTTGAGGCAGCCCAAAATGTTGGAAAGATCCATTTTTAATGAAGTTCTTTATATATCTAACAATTATTTTCATAGTTTTATGGTGTGATTCTGTAAGGAAATGTGACGCTCAACATTACGTTGGATCTAGACCACGTACATATGATTGTTACGTATTTCGCGTACGGATTCGTTTATAATTGAGACGATCGTTTTAAAACACACTCTGTTTATTAGAGTTTTTAGAGTATTATTATACTGCGTCCTACAATAAATACACGCCAACAATTATTCACTTGGGAATATCACTGGTACTACGCTTCTATCGCACGACTCGATCACTTCCAATTCAATACTGCTCGTGAGCCGACGATCGGTGCTTTATCTATGCCTTCGAGTAGTGTTCTCGAATGTTCCATGGGTCCCCCAGCAAATTCCACAGTGACCCGGCATACGATTTCTAGGCGATTCCCGAAAAATCACACACCTTTCGCATGCTTCCCCTGTGTTCTGGAATGTCGGCACCAATTCGGCTGATGTTTTCTGATCGACCGTTGAAATCTCCCCATGTATTTCAATCGCCAAGCCATCGCGTATATCGGGAAATGTCCAGAGCTCCGCACTCGACACTGCGACCTGATCGGAAGAGTCTAGAAAGATCGCGTGTTATACCATAGTTGTACCATTTTGCAAAGTTCGGTCTAATGACGAAGATACAGCTCTTCAAAGTTGACTTTTTCAGATTTCAAAAGTTTGTAACTCAGGAACGTTTCGACAAATTCAGCTTTAATTTAGCATAAGCTGGTTTGTCGTAAGAGTCTATCAACGTGGCAAATATTGAAAGAATCCAATCAGTGGCGCAGAAGTTATGAGGGTCACCTTGACTTTTCTTCGGATGCTTTTAAATTATTGACCCTCATAACTCCTACACCACTAATTGTATTCTTTCAAAATTTGGCAGGTCGGTAGATAAGTTTGACAAATCGTCTATGCTGAATTGAAGTTATTTGGGTCAAAACGTCTTGGGTTACAAATTTTTGAAATCCGAAGAAAGTCAACTTTGAAGGGCTGTATCTTCGTTATTAGGCCGAGCTGTGCAAAATGGTACATAGGTTTTCGTCATATTTTGACGAGGTCTACACACAGTTGAATTTTTGGCTACCATCGCTGGAACACCCTATATAATTGGGGGTAATAGGAGTTCAAAAGAACTTCACTAATATTTTTTCTGAGCACCAAACGCTGCTATTGAATGATGTTGGACTCCGTGTCAAGTCGGGCCTATAGATCACGATACTATTGTCAGCAGAATAATGCACCATACAAAAATGTTGTGGATCCATCACTCAGTATTGAAATGGTGGATTGGTAAGTTCCAGTTCATAATGCTAACGATAGTAAATATGATGCTGGGGTAATAAACACAAATTGCGTAAAAACGGGTACGATGGCTTTCCTTATTTGAAAATTGAAAAGAAAATCTACTAAAGGAGCAATTGATCACGTGATCACAGCTTCCATTTCTGCAAATAAATCACCCTAGCCCTTTGTTCTTTCCAAATGCTAAAATTCCCTATAATTGAAAATGACGAACATTTTTACAGCTATGTATAGGGTGTTCCCGCAAGTAGAATTTCAACAATTACCCCATTGAAAAAATCTCAGAGAAAGCTTTTCTGCACTGGCAGAGGTCGAATGAACACACGAAAACCTTGACATCGTGGTCACAATCGTATACCTACAAATTGATTGTTGTCCGGAGTATATTACAATCAGCGGCCAGACGCAAATTGCTTTGAAAAAATTGTCAAACAACATCAAATGGTCTGTAGAATGAGGATTTCAAAAGATGATGGATTATCCAGTAGTTGAATGAAATTCACATCAACGGGACCGGGAAGCAAATTGGGTGTTGGACGGGGAAAACCTGAAAATGACTCGCGACACTTGAACGCTCGCCTTCTAAACAACACAAAGCAAGTGAACCACCACGGAAAAGCGTGGGAAGACGGAAATACTTGCATAAAAAGAAAGAAATATGCACACAAACAAAAGACACCCAGTATGGTCATTGAACGCTTCTCTTGCTAATGTTGTCAACGCTTTTTCGTAACAGTTTCTCGCCCTATCTCTCCAACTCCGGCAAGATGTCTTGTTAGGAACAGGTCTATAATAATAATTGATAATCTAGTCCCCCCCGCACATTCCAGGTTTACTAGTCTGTGTAACCAACTAATAATAAAGATACGGACATGGAAACAAATAACTGAAAAGACGAGATGACGTACATACTGATCTATCTATCATGATCTTTGTGTGAAGTTCGGAAGTCCTCCACAATCGAGATTATACTTACTATATAAATTCTTTCATCAAAAATAACAACGATGTTTCTTTATCTGGCATTAAACTTGACACATAATAGTTTATGCTAGGTTCAAAATTCATTCCAAGCGCAATACATAAAGCGGTTCAAATGTTGATAAATATCTTGGGTAAGTATACCAGTTGGAACTATTAACATCAAGAGCTCGACGGATAACACAATTATCCTTGATTTGATCAATGGTTTTAATAATAATAAGCTATCTTTATCATTTAGACGAATTTAAAGCAGATAAGCTAATCGTTTCTTTCCGCCTTATGTAAGGAAGGAAGGACCCTCTTACAATGCAAATGACGATTTGATGAAAAAATGTGAGCTTCATACAAATCTGAAAAGACCATGCGGGCTCGTGGTTCGTATATGGTAATTTGTGCTCCACTCGCCTACGCTCCATGTTTCAAACTTTCATACTTGTGGAGGAATGAAATATTGTTATATCACATATCAGAGTTCTACAAAATAGGTAAGTATAGTCCAGTAAAGTAGCAAAGGAAAAAGGGGGTTGCGGAGTCCTCCCGAAATCCCATAGCCGCACGCTCCTTTTCGAAAAAATTCTCATCTACGGCACTATTTTACTCGCCTAGCTCGCACTTTTTTTGCAATCCCTTGGTTTGGACCCTCCTCCCCAAATGAAAATCCTGGCTAAGTCACTGAGTATATACATATATCTCAAGAACTGAGATAAGTGATAAGAGTATAAGAGATAACAAGTCAGTGGCGGAAATGAAAAGCGGGCACAACGCATTGGATTTCCTTATTAATATGGGAAGGCGTCTGAGGACTCTGAAGAATGCAAAATCGCTCTTTAAGCAGATACTGGAGACACGCCTGGAGATCAGCAGTGCCTAAAGAATCGCCCCAGCTGTGAGAAACCATCGTCGTTGCACCTTAGAACCTAAAGATCGTCGGTGCCTGTAGAAGCACCAGCGCTAGTCATCGTCGTAGCATCTGGAGAACGTCGAAACTGTATGATCCGCGTGGACTGTTCCGTCTTTTGGTTTTGAGCCCAATAAACCCCTCCTTCTCTTGTTATTCATTTTTTCCAACATTGAGCTATCAAACGATATACATACATCAAAAGAATCTAGGGTGACAAGCAAATTCAGACGATTTCCAAAATCATCATAACTTTTGATTCCCGTCAGCGATTTCATATCGGTTTTCAGTGTTCGATAGCTCAATCTTTCTTTTTCATGCCTTGATCACTTCAAATACTACCAATGTTTTATAAGGTTGCTACAGGGTGATCAATGAAACAGTGTAAAATTGCCGAAAGTTCAGTACGAGCGCGATTTCCCAAAAAAGACAATGCATGCATTTCAATAGCTCATTTATGAAGATCAGTGTTTCAGCTCCAGTGACGTTTTTGAATGTTAGAAATAGAAGGTGAATTGCTAAAGATATTGATCATTTTATGCCGCCGTGTTGAACTTCCAAGAAAGAAAAAAACTGATCCGATTTTATTGAAACTTGAAACACACTCATGTCTGGTTCAAGTAATTGGAATTTCAAGGTCAAATATCACTTTCGGTCACTTTTGAGCCGCTATATTGAACTTTTTACATAAAAATGATTCGATTTGAATGAAACTTTGAAACACACTAGAATCGAATCATTTACATAAAACATTACATACTTCAATGTGGCGGCTTGAAAGTGACCGAAAAAAACATTTGACCTTGAAATTCCAATTACTTAAACCATATTCGAGTTTTAATAAAATCGGATAACTTTCTTGGAAGTTCAACATGGCGGCACAAAATGATCAATATCTTTGGCAATTTACCTTTGATTTCCAAAATTCAAAAACGTTACTGAAGCTGAAACCCCAGTCTTTATAACTATACTATTGGAATGCACAAAAAATTTTTTTTGGGAAATCGCGCTCGTACTGAACCGAGTACTGAACTTTTGGCAATTTACACTGTTCCATTGATCACCCTGTAAAATCTTTATGAAACATTGTTCGTATTCGACGTGATCAAAACATGAAATCAAAGGATTGGGCTATCGAACACCGAAAACTGATATGAAATCGCTGATGGCAATCAAAAGTTATGATGATTTTAGAAATCGTCTGAATTTGCTTGTCCCCTAGATTCTTTTGATGTGTGTAGATATTATCAATAATATCGTAAATATAGGAAATTTTCCGCGATATATTTATATAAACAAGGGAACATCTTCCACACATCTGTAACATGGAAATAATGAAATGTCTTACTACTAAAACGGAGAAACTATTTTAATGAAAAAGCCCAACTGAAAAGATGAAGCACTGCGTTTAATTGCTTCGACCAGATGGTCTTCTTCATGTCCTGCGATATACAAAAACATTCGTCATGTCCTGCAAAACAGATAATGGTTGTAATTATTTTAATTCTTATTCATTTGAAATCCACTTATACAAATCGTAATCAGTTTCACCTAATGAACTGAATTATCGTTAAATGTGGAAATTATTAATTATTATTACTGTTGTACTGATTTTATGTGAATTTATTCAACATATTTTTCGGCACTTTTACTGAAGTAGAATTTTATTGACGAAATTTGCCAGTCTATTGATGCCTAAGCTATAACTAATTCAACTGATAAAAAACTCGATCCTGTTAATCCGACAGCTTAATGCGCATCTTTTCCCACACGTGTGAATAAATTGGATGCGATTATACTTTCGACGGCTCAAACACCTCATTTTGTAGAATCCAACCAAAACCAGTGGATACTGAATACCGATGGCTTGAACTGCGACCATCAACCACCGGTTTTTACAGCTTGCCGCCTCAATCGCACCTTGCATAACAAGAATCAATCCAGTAATCAATATTTTGTTTATCTTCGCCCTTTTCTCTCTTCAAGGACTTTCGTAAATTCTATTTACAAATAATTTTTTTTTTCACAGTAAGTATTCACAATCCTAATTATATTATATGCGGATAATCGTTATTTGTTTATACATGAAGGCATAATGAGAAGATTATACAGGGTGTTTAGGTTACCTTGCATAATACTTCGGGAGGTGATTCCTCTCAAGAAAATAAGTCGAAAAGTGGGAGTAACATTTTACCCTGAAATGCTTCCTGAGGGAGTTACAGCCCCTTAAAGGTAGGAAGCTAAACAAAGTTTTTAATTATTTGCTGAAAAACCGTCAAAGATAGGAACTTTAAATTTGGTATAGAGAAGTTTCTGAACAGCGCAAATGTACATGCAAAGTTCTAAACAAATTTAACCAGTGGCAGCGGAACTAGAGGGGATCTTCCTGCACTGTCGTTTCGGAAGACGATGATGATGACTACAATGATAATTCTAACAATAAGTAGCTACCCAGACGTTGAACAAAGCACGCAATGTTTTCAAATCATTTGATCATGTTTAATCATCAATTGAACAATGACCGCAACGTCGTGCCAGTTTCACCACATATGCGAAGCGTCACGAGTCATGTACCCCAACTTTGATAGCGCTCCGCAGCCAAGTCCACAAAGATGCATACATGACATCACGGGATTTTCTATAGATCATTGATCCTCTACAAGCTAGTTTGTTCAGATTTTCTATATTCATTACGTTTATTTCAGTATTCAATGAGAAAGCTGCGAGTGCAAATCACTATTTTTCAAGTTTTCCTTTTTTTTTCTCAGGTTTTCCGAAACGGTGTGAAATGAAACTTTGGTTTTTTAGATCCAGTTTTTCATCCTCTACATTGTCATAATTTTTTCATCGAGTCTAGGGTTTTTGTTTTCCGTTTTCCAGAAGAACCACTTTATCAACAGGATTGTCGCGCAACTTCGAACGTGGTTCACGGCTAAACTAGAAATGATAATAATTGGCCTTGAAGATATTCTAGTGGAGCATTCAATTTTCTACAACTTTGTCGGCCAAAATTTTTTGATATCTCTTGTCGTTCTCACAGCATCCAAGAAGGTCACGCGGACAGTTTTTCCACTTCACTAGACCGGCGCGCGACTTTTGACTGCGATAAACGGCTAAACTGAAGAAGTTAGACATATGCCCCCCCAGGAACTTTTTTGTAGATTATTGAATTCCCTACAACTTTGTCCCTGACAGTTTTTACACATCTCTCACCGTTCTCTCACCGTTTCAAAAGAAAGATCGCGCCGCATGTTTTTCCATCTTCTCCATTTTTTTTCCATGGTTCCCGGGATGACTGGAAATGAAACTTGGGTTTTTCTTATTCAGTCTTTCATTCCTTACATCGCCATATTTTTTCCATCCTGCCCCTAATTTGTTCCAAGTTAAATCCTTATTTTACTGGACTATAACTCCCAAATCAAAAAAACATGTTTTTGCATATTTTCAACTGGTCCAGAGAGGTTAGTACACCCATATCTCGAAACGGTTTTTCAATTTTTCGATTATCTTTCTTCACTACAGAGTTATTCGAAAAAAACTACTTTTTGGTTTTTTGGTCATAGCTTTTTTTCTTCTTGACCGATTTTTATAGTCTGTAGCTCATGTTAAAGCCAAAGCTCCAGGGAACAAGAAAATGTCTTCGAAATTGATGCAGAAGAAAACTTGAAACTAGACTCTGCATCAAAAATGACGCAGATCTGAATAACCCCCGAAATCAGATCTGGAGATAGAACTTGTCGGAAATCCATTTGTTTTCAAGTGAACCATTCAGAATGATCATTCTAAGATATACCTCTTCCTGTCCTGTATAAAAGAAGATTTCTTGACGAGGAAATGAAATGATGGCTGCATGTTTTCAGGAGAAAATCAGTGTCCCTTTTACCTGAAAACTAATGTTACCTACGTTACGAAGAGCAAAGCTATGGTAATTATTGAATCGATGATAAACCAACAATGTTTCTAAATTCAATTACCCAGTTTTGTTGTTCGTAACGTAGGTTAGGTACATTAGTTTTCAGGCAAGAGGGACATCGATTTTCTTCTGAAAACATGCAGCCATAATTTAATTCCCTCGTCACGAAATCTTCTCTTATACAGTAAGAGGTATATCTTGAAATGATCATTTTGAATGGTTAACTTCAAAGCAAATTGATTTCCGACGAGTTCCATCTCCAAATCCGATTTCGGCGGATATTCAGGTCTGCGTCATATTTGATATTTGATGCTGAGTCTTAGTTTCAAGTTTTCTTCTGCATCAATTTCGAAGACATATTCTTGTTCCCTGAAGCTTCAGCTTTAACATGAGCTACATATTATAAAAATCGGTCAGCAAGGAAAAAAGCTATGACCAAAAAAACAAAAAGTTGTTTTTTTCTAATCAACCTGTAGAAAGATAATCGGAAAATTGAAAAACCGTTTCGAGATATGAGTGTACCAACCTCCGTGGACCAGTTGGAAATATTCAAAAACATGTTTTTCCGAATTGGAAGTTACTCAAACTTTTTAGTTTTTGCAGGGTTTAACGCGATGCCCTGTTCCCTGTATAACCAACACGGAAGATTTGAACTTGATTCTGTATCCGTCTTTTAATAGACAAAGAGCGCAGGTATGTGAGAGAAGAAAAAATTTGGAATCAGTCCTATTTTTTCGGTAACTAGGGCACTTTGAACTTCATTGAAATTTTTGGGTGGGCCACTCCAATTGTTGAGTAGTTTAGATAAAACAAAAAGTAAACAGATTACCTAGCAGTCAAAGCAACCCTGATGGGGCAACACCACGCACGACGTGACAACCCGTAATGCTCTGCCGTATATAGCTAAAAAAATGCTCCTCTTCAAATTTTCAAAGAACCGCGCGTAGATAAAATATTGTATGATGTACATGTTAAAAGTGTTTTATTTTGTTCGCGGGGTTGCTCCACACGCTAACGCTTATTTTGCAATTGTCCCCGCTCACAAAATAATCTCTTACTTTTAACACTTACATCATAAATAGCTATTATCGACGACGCCTACTAAAAGTAGCACTTTTAGCGTTAGCTTGCCGTGTTAGAAACGTCAAATTATTTCGGAGCGTTAAATAATAGGAAGTGCCTCCGTAGCCGGCCCCGGCTACGTGTATTGTAGCCGGAGCCGGCTATTTGTATGGTGACCGGCACTGCCGGCCATCCGTATTGTAGCCGGCACCAAGTGAGTGACATTGTATAATGCACACTGCCGGCTTTTCGTTTCGTAGTCGGCGATGCCGCCTAGTCCTTTGCTAGCCAGAAGTTGAAAGCCTTGTTCATGTACCTATTGCAGCAGATGATGTGTGTATTCTACAAAATAAGAATCAGAAGAATGACTTTTCCATTCAAATTTGAGAAATTTACTGGAATAACTTCAGTTTAATTTTTGAGTTCAGGTCGGATAAAATACAACCTGATGAATTTTTTTCGTGATTTTTGGAAAAAAGAGAATCGAGAAAATTTAATGTCATACGTAGGCGAGTACATAGGTATTTGTGTTTAGGACGGAAAACTACATCGGTTAAAATAAAAAAGTACAGGGTGTCGCAAAAACAAAGTTTTTTGCGACACCCTGTATATGACAAGTGATGGACAAGTACTTTTCAATTATAAACGCTGTAAGTGAGTACCTACCTTTCAACAAGGTCTATCAAGCAAACAAACCCCTGTACCTATTTGGTAACTTTCGCCGTCCTAACTTTGAGCCTCCAGTTTAGTACTGAGCCGTAAGAAATCAGCATCGTCAAAAAAGTCATGAAAATTTGTGATTTCTATATTTGCAGATGATCTATTATGGCCTCAAATTTCAGCCGTTTCGTCAAGAAAATAAAAAACACATTTTCAACGTTTTCCAGTAACTAACTAGGAGCAACAAAAAATTTCATCAAAATTTTCGAAAAATTTATGTCACGTCTCTCAATTTCAGCTCAATGTAGGATAGAAGTGAAGTTGAGGGACGTAAAATTTTTTTTTTTCAATTCCGATGAAATTTTTTTCTGCTACCGAAAAAACGTGAAATTTTTTTCCAATTTTTTGTGACAAAACGGCTGAAATTCAAGGCCATAATAGATCATTTGCGAATATTTTGAATTATCAATTTACAAAAAATCCTAACCTCAAAAATTTTTAGGATCATCAAAATTTTATTGACAGCTCAATGGTGCCAAGCAATTTTTTTGCGATATTATTAGCATGTTTCATGTGGTCTCTGAATATGAAAATGAGTTTTGAAAAATATGCATACAGAATGTCTTTTTTTGGAAAAAGCTTTGAAGTTTTTTTTTCAAAGCCGGTCCTGGAAATTGTGAACTGTTTGATAAGGGGATGTGTCAGCTATTAATAGAAGAATCAACTCACAAAATTTCAATCGAATCCATAGAGTCGTTCTGAAGATACATGTTGTCGAAAAAAATCTACGAAATACATGGATCACCCTGTAACTTCGAAACGAACAACTTTATAGACATTTTAAAACCAGATCCTGATTCGCCTGGAAAAACTGGACCTACCCTTGAGCTATGTCCATTTGGTGGTGAATCACCCTGAACATGCATCAGCCAATATAATTGTAGCATACACTCACTTTTCCACAGATTAAAGTCCGCCCGGGACTCAGAAAGGAGCCTTCTGGTCTGATGCTGAATTCTGTCGCTTGCGATATGAACAGCAGGCAAGAAGCACTGTCAATCTCTTGGTGCCGGCTACAATACGGATGGCCGGCAGTGCCGGTCGCCATACAAATAGCCGGCTCCGGCTACAATACATGTAGCCGGAGCCGGCTACGGAGGCACTTCCTAAATGGAAAATATATGTCATCAACGTCACTTTTATAGCACGGCGTAAAATAATAAAATCACCAAAATATAAACTGCTCAACAATGAAAGTGTTACAAAGCAAAAATTCACCCAATTTTGAACCGCTATAACTTTTGATTGGCACATATGATTCTGATTTTGTTTAAAGTACTAAATAGCCCAATTCTTTGGCCATCTTCCTTGTCAATATGAAATGCATAGAGCTTTTCATACATTTTCTACAGGGTGATGAACAGAGCAGTGCAAAATTGATGGAAGTTCAACATACCCCCGTTTTCGTAAAAAAATTTTTTGGGAGTATTAACACCAAATTCATGAAGAATGATGTGTTCCCTCGAAACGGTTTTTGAATTCTCGGGATTCCAGTCGAAACAGCCAAAATGTGATTTTTTATTGTGAATACTGCACCGGGTGACCATTTGAAAACTATCCACCTGCAATAACTCCCGATTCCTAGTGAATATTTCTTCGAGCAAAAACAGGTCGATTTTCATATCAAAGAAGACATCTAAAACATAAATTGGCAAATTTCTATCTTGAGCCCCCTCGCCCCCACTCACCCCAACTTTGAAATTTCAAATGACATGACCTACCTTGCGATACATCAAATTGAAGAGAATTAAATTTTCTTTCTGAAAAAAAAATTTACAAAAATATTAACCCCACCTTTTTTCGCCCTTGAAATTCTCTGACTGTCTTATTTTTAATTCTGGACCTCTCAATTGTTTTTTATTCAGTCAGTGTCATCATAGAAAACATCGAAAAAAAGAATTTTCGGTGGAAAAAGTGCTACCCAAAATGACCCTTTTGCTCTCCCCCACCTCAGCTTCAAAATTTTACGAAACACTACCTACTTTGTGATACATCAAATTGAAGGGAATCGAATTCTCCTTCCGAAAACAATTTTTTTGAAATTTTCAACTCCTTCTCAAATAAATTAGACATTTGGGGTGTTTTGCGAGGAAAATAGGGGTTTTAAAAAGTTTGAAAAAATTTTTTTCATGGAGAGAATTCAATTTCCTTCAATTTGATGTATCACAAAGTAGGTATTGCCATTTTAGATTTTTGAGATGAGGTGGGGGGAGCGAAAGGGTGAAATTTGGGTGGCATTTTTTCCACAGAAAATTATCTCTTCCAATGCTTTGCAGGATGACGTTGACTGCATTGAAAAGAATTGAGAGGTCAAGAATATCAAATTGGACACTCAGAGAATTTCAGGAAGAAAGGGGGTGGGGTTAAAAATTCTATAAATATTTTTTCGGAAAGAGACGAACAAATAGATAGACAGGTCTGATTGACAGAATCCCATTTAGGGGACCAACATTCCAAGAAATGATGCCAAACATGCCTATGTTTCGAAATTTGAGGTAAAGGCAAAAAATTCCAAAATGGCGGAAATGTTGTTAATCCAATTCTAATGACATAGTCCCATGTTGACTAAAGAGAGTAAAAATTAACCTTCTTTTAATGCTAAAAACTCGAATTTTAGGAGTAGTATCAAAAAGTACACTGCCAATTGGGCTTCTCTTCACCCCTACACTAGACAATAGGAACGTTTTGCAAGTCAAATTGCTCAGAAGTGTTCAGTGAACAAGCCTACCAAGTGGCGTCATCTTGATATGAAAAGTTCTAATGTTTTTGCGTTGCTACAGGAATAATATACAGTATTCACAATAAAAAATCACATTTTGGCTGTTTCGACTGGAATCCCGAAAATTCAAAAACCGTTTCGAGGGAACACATCATTCTTCATAAATTTGGTGTTGATACTCCCGAAAAATTTTTTTAACGAAAACGGGGGTATGTTGAACTTTCATCAATTTTGCACTGCTCTGTTCATCACCCTGTAGAAATTTTATGAGGGGCTCTATGGATTCCATATTGACAAGGAAGATGGCCAAAAGATTAAGCTCTTCAGTATTTGAAACAGAATCAGAATCGTTTGTGCCAATCAAAAGTTACAGCGGTTCAAAATTGGGTGAATTTTTGCTTTGTAACACTTTCATTGTTGAGCACTTTAGTTACTTTTTTATTTGTCACTAGAATTGTATCTGACGCTTTGACATTTCTATAGCCTGAAATATCGAAAATTCTGCGTTGTGTGCATTACTTCTTGAGGACTTAACACAAAGACGCAGGCGGTGGTCCCAATAATGAAAGCGGAAAACGGAGGCGTTTCAGAGCAGAACATGAAAATTTGAAACGGAAAGACGTTGAGTCAAAACTGGCAGCCATAAATTTTCTGACACAAAGACACATGGTAACTAGGTAAAACCAAAAGTAAACAGATTACCTAGCAGTCAAAGCAACCCTGATGGGGTAACACCACGCGCAGCTGAAAAAAATTCACCTTTTTCAAATTTTTAAAGAACCGCACGTAGATTAAATATTAGGTGCTTTTCTTTTACCACAAAACTCACTGATCTGATCTAAGTTAGAGAGAGAAAGAGCGAGAAATCACATGCGCGAAAGTGAGATACCACTAACAACTTAGATCAGAATACTTAGTTCAGGTTGTAAAAGGAAAGCACCTATTGTATGATGTACATGTTAAAAGTGTTTTATTTTGTTCGCGGGGTTGCTCCACTCGCTAACGCTCGTTTCGCAATTGTCCCCCCGCTCACAAAATAATCTCTTACTTTTAATATATATATTTATTGTAAACAATAACGTCCTACTATTATAATAAATGGTCTGTAAATACAAGGAATACTGAACAATAAAGAACATTACAAACTTAAAAAGAAAATTAATATTGTGTGTTTATGTAGATATTGTATAAAAATATTTAGTAGATGTATATACATCATAAATAGCTATTATAAGAAATATATTGCCCATTACTCACAGCCACTTATTTGCCACCCATTAATCTCCTAGACTTTCTTGAAACTCGAGATTATGATATATAAACTGTACCTACCTATTCAAGACGGTCTTATGGTAATGAACTAATAGTAACGGTATCTAAGAATATAAGAACCCGAGATAAAGTTGTTTTGGGCCACAATTTGACCAGCACTTATCTTATCAATGTTTGTGAAGAGCTGAAGAAACAAACAAATAAATTGGCTCTTGCAAAAGTGCATGACTCGCAGATAGAACACCGCCGCAAACACAATGTAAGTAAAGCACTCTCCTTGTTACGAATTCCTTAACTTTAATTTTTACAGGATCAAGCACGCATTATTTTTCCTCCTCATTTGTGCCACTGCTTACGGACTGAAGAATGGAATCGGTTATCTCGCTCGCAAGGAAATCCTCCTTTTGAGCCAAATGGAAGGCGACATTCAAACTAAAGATTTTGAATCCTTCACCACAGCCAAGGTTCTGGTACTGGGCGCGAGCACGATCGTGAAAATCGAAGACGATGCATTCTGCGGAGCACCTTTTCTCAAAATTGTCCTAGCCAACAATACTTTACCGCACCTCACCAGAAGCATGTTCAGCAAATGTATCGATCTGAAAGAGCTGAAAATCGCCGGCAATCTAGGCTTGACCATGGATGCTGACATTTTCCACAACTTGACGCGACTGGAAAAACTGGAAATAATCAGCCAGCCAATAAAAAAATTGACCAAAGAACACTTGAGAGGGCTGCCATCGCTGAAGACCTTAGTCATCGGCGATAGCGATCTGGAAACGATCGAACCCGGTGCCTTTGATCAACTCCATAACCTGAAGGAGCTTTGGTTGGTGCACAATAAGTTCCGTAGCTTGGAACTGCGTAATCTGAAGCATCTTAAAGAAATACAGGTGATCGATAACAGTTTGGAAGTGTTCCCTGTGGTCAAAGGTCTGGACAATTTGAAGAAGTTTGAACTCAGTAACAACAAGATCGCTAAAATTGAACCGAGTGAAGTGAGGAATTTGCCGAGTTCTGTGGTGTTGGACATCAGACACAATCCTATTTCTTGTGAGTCGCTCAAGAAACTAACCGAGGAACTGAAGGACGAGTACAAGATATTGGTTGAAAAAGACGATTGTAAAGAAGCGTGAAATATTGGTGGTTTGGCAAAAAGTGAAATAAAGCATTCTTGACGCAGTTTTTTGTTACCTCATTGAAGAATCTTTGTTTTTTTCTTGATAAATTTTTATATTTTTAAGGCTTGATATCACGTCGAAGGCGCGAAGTTTAGGACGGCGTAATTTGCCATCAAAAACAACGGTCTGATTGGTTGATTGAGCTTATTTGACCATAAATGGCGTTGTTATGTTGATAATTATATAAATATTTTTTACCCGTTGAGATATGAAGGCGCCTAGAAGACATAAATAAACATACCGGGTGTCCGCGCGAAATCTTTCACTGGGAATGAATTCCACAAGTTCCAAGATATAAATCTCCAATTCAACATTGTTGAATGATCAGCAATGCGTGGGACGTAAGCAGGCGTAAATGCAGTCTGGCTGGACCGGAATTTCACCCCCCAGCTACTCCAACTTCCGTATTTTAAATAGCACCCCTATTTTTTCTCGGAACTAGAATTTTATTCTGAACATAGCTGTAAAAACTGAAATATTGTTTTTGTTTTCAACTTTTTGATATACGACCTTCAATTTGTGAAAAATAATAAATTATTGCTCAAACGTTATCTAGCCGATGAAGCTGTTATGGACATATCAAATGTTTTAAAAATTTACAGTGGATGTCGAGGAGTGAAAAGTAATCAAAAGCCCCCACCATTAACAATCCTAGGTGTTTTCAACAGTTTACAGTACTTGAGCGGCAACCAATTATACCATGCGATTAACAAAATTCGGAATTGAGGTAGGCTGTGGACCTGGTCAAATTTCAGGTTGTTAAGCTGCTTTCGACCAGAGCACAGCCTACCCCAATTTCCAAATTTTGTTGATCCATGGTACATGTACATTGTTTTTTGGGATTTCTCCGAAAATTAGGACAAATCAATATTCGGATGTGTAGCGCCCGCCATGATTAACATTACTCTACAACATGCCACATGAAAAATTACGCTAATTTGTGTGCATCTATAACTATACTCACTACACCTGAAAACTTGATTCAAACAAAATCCTTGAAATCGTTCGTAAGAGAAAATAAAATCACACAAATCAGCGACATTTTTCATAACACATGTGGAGTAATGTTGATAATGACGCTACACAGCCCAATATTGTTTTCATATACAACTATTAATTAATTCTGAGATTAACTATGCGTTTCTGATAGATTAATGACATTCATAACTCATTGCCAAAGCCCCGCCCCGTGGGTTATGGGCTCATAACCCAATGGCTCCAACCAACCACAAGTGGCAATTTCCGTAAATGTAACATATCAAGAAGGCTTATGAGATGACTTGATTTTTAGTCAAAGGACCCCGCACGTTTTATATGAAAAAGTGGTTTCGGTGAATTTGGCTAAATTTTTTATATGTTGTAGATCTTGATTCAAGAAATATATTCCTGAAAAATTGGACCCCTCCTATGAACAGTTTTTCCCCTACACCCCTTATAAGGCCAAAATTAGGTATAGTCTCAAATTTTTTGAAATTCACGAAACTGGTCCAAATCAAACTCGTGATCATGGGAAAAATAATTAAAAAAATCCAAGTTATGAATTGGGGTAGTTATCAAGGGGGTTGGGGGTCAAAATTGAGAAAATAAATTAAAATTCCGAATTTTTTTATTCTTATAAAATCTGAACAGAATAATAATGGAGAAATAATTTTGGAAAACCTAAATCCATTAATTGGGTGTTATTCTAAAGAGGGCTGGGGGTCAAAATCAAGGGAACGAAGTAACATTTCGAAACTTGCGATTCCCATTATTGAGAAAATAATTTAAAAAAATCTAAACCAATGAGTTCTTCTGGTGTCATTGAGGAAGTAGAGGGTCGAAATCAGGACAACAATGAAATTATGGACCTTACAGTTCATCTAAAAATTGATCTGGGTGAATGACAAAATGATAATAAAACCAATCTGCATAAGGATTGAGTTCTTCATTTCTCGACCATCCCTTTTCCCACCTACCATAATATCTGCCTACAACCATGTCCTAGTCCAAATAAGAATTTGTCTCAAGCATTTTAAAATTCATGAAACTGGCTCACATTAAGTTGAAGAATAAAAAATATAAGTTGTGAATTGGAGTAATTATCGAGGGGACGGAGGTCGAAATCGAGTAGAGGAATTGGCATTCAAGGAATAGGGTAATGGAGAAATAATTTAAAAAAATCTGAATCAATAAATTGAGATGGTTACCTACTGAGGGGACAGTGGTCAAAATCTAGAAAAAGGAAGAAATTCCGAAACTTTAAATTCATAATGTAGGGGTAGGGTCCTTCAGTGAGAGTGATAGAACTTCAAATTGGAATTAAACAAATTAACAAAGAACAGTTTTTGACATTATGTGTGGAAAATAACATCTAGTAAATGGCCTCCTCGACTTTGTCTAACGGCGGGCAGACGGGAAGTCCAATTTGTAATGACTTTCTGGCAGATATCGGGCTCTATTTCAGTAATAACACGCACAATATTGTCCCTCAGGGCTTCATGGTTCTAGGCTTGTTCTTGTATACCAGGGACTTCACATAACCCCACAGAAAAAAGTCCAGGGACGTTATATCGTAAGATCTCGCTGGCCAATTGAAATCGCCATTCCGCGAAATTGTTCTTCCTTGGAAGTTTCCGGCCAACAAGTCTCAAGGTTTCTCCTGCTGTGTGGCACGTAGCCCCGTCTTGTTGAAAGAAGATGATTTTGTAAGATATACTGAGTATTTATGTCAAAAAATAACAGTAAAATCTTATCAAAGTTCTATCACTCTTATTGAAAGACCCCTTAGAACTAAAAATTCAGATTTGAAAAATTGAGCCTTACTTCCAATATCGATCTATTTTTGGAATTTCATTGGATCAACCAATGACCAAAAGCAGGATTTATGTTTATTCAAAAAAGATAGTCCAGTCAATTTCTTTTGACACAAGCTATATGATGGACAGCACACAGAACCGTGGAGAGCTTCTCGAGAACTGTAATTAATAATGCTGTTGCAAGTAGTCTCGATTCCACCCCCCTCCTCCCGGTCCTCATTGTGGTTGTGGGTAGGTATCATAATGGTTGTACCCAGAGCTTGGTACCCAGGTACCTGGGTAAAGGGTAAGGATGATCGCGAAACGATGAACTCAGTCCTTATTCACATTGGTTGTATTATCATTTTGTCATTCGCCCAGATCTTCCTTAGATAAACTGGAAGTTCCAGAACTCCACTGTTTTCTAAAGTTCGACCCTCTACCCCCTTAATAACACCCGAATTCATTGGTTTAGATTTTTTTGAGCAATTTCCTCATTGCTCGTAAAATCATATATTATGGGAACCGCAAATTCCAGAATTTCACTGCGTTTTCTTGATTTCGACCCCCAGCCCCCTTTAGAATAACCCCCAATTGATTGATTTAGATTTTCCAAAATTATTTGTCGATTATTATTCTGTTCAGATTTTATAAGAATAAAAAAATTCGGAATTTCAATTTATTTTCTCAATTTCGATCCCCAACCCCTTTGATAACTACCCCAATTCACAACTTGGATTTTTTTAATTATTTTTCCCATGATCACGAGTTTGATTTGAACCAGTTTCATAAATTTCAAAAAATTTGAGACTATTCCTAATTTTGGCCTTATTAGGGGTGTAGGGGAAAAACTGTTCATAGGAGGGGTCAAATTTTTCAGGAATATATTTCTTGAATCAAGATCTACAACATATAAAAAATTTAGCCAAATTCACCGAAACCACTTTTTCATAGAAAACGTGCGGGGTCCTTTTTATATCAAATAAAATTTATCGGGTACCTGTCACTGTTAATTTTTATTTTGCTATATTCACGGAGCCAGAATGAATTCCTACGAAGACGTAGACTATGAACTATGACTATGAAATCAGTGGTCCTGAATCTACTACCGGAAAAGTCTCGACACAAGTCGACTTGTGTTGACTGCAGGTTGGCTGTCTTCTTGGCGGGCTGCCGTCCACCATCCACTAACGCGGTGCGTGCTGCAATCCTTTGCAGCTCCAGTGGCTAAATAATTTATCAGGTGGTCATTCAGTGCCCTGCGTCCCAATTATTGAACGGTTTACGTGGTAGAAACTTCATTATTAGACAAAATATTAGACAAAATTATAATGGAGGTTCATTCAACAAAAATATTCTTATTCTTGAATTGTCGTAGATAAAGCACAGTATTTTACTTGCATATAATGGTTATAATCCACTCGGGTGTTTTACGACACTCGCTATCGCTCGTGTCCTAAACTACACCCTTGTGGGTTATAACTATCATTATATGCTCGTTGAATAATAATATACTACAATTATTTTAATTTTCTGAGAAAGTCTCAAAAATCAATACATTATGTAAACCTAGTTGCCGCTTTATTACTGGAGACCGTTATAATAATGTTACGTATTTCGCGTACGGGTTCGTTTATAATTGAGACAATCGTTTTAAAACACACACTGTTTATTACTGCGTACTGCAATAAATAAACGCCAACAATTATCTACTTGGAATCTTGCAGGTAACTACTTCGCTTTCTATCGCACTCGATCGCACTGAATCGCTTCCAATTCATGACTGTCCGTGAGACGACGATTGATGCCTTATATAGGTCCGACTAATTCATCTCGAATGTTCCATGCGTTCTCCAGCAGATTCCACAGTGACCCGGCATATGATTCCGCGACGACTCCCGAAAAATCCAACACATTTCGCGGACCATCACCAACGTGCGGTGAATACAAAACGCCAAAACGTGCGGTCCGCCAAAACGGACAGACGTGCGGTCCAGATCTTAACCCACCGCTGGAGTCTCCATGTATTTCAATGCCAAACCATCACGTATACTCTAGAAATGTCCAGAGCTTCGCATTTGTACATTGCAACCCATTGGGAGACTCTAGAAAAATCGCGTGTCTACCAGAATGCACGGAAATCGCCGCTCGTAACAATACCAATGATCGAAGAGTGGTTAGGGGTGGGAAGAGTGGCCAAAGGTACTCGCATGAGTTTTTTATTTACTAATCACAAGGACATTCAACTGTGATTCAACATCTTTGTTCAAAAATCAATTGAAAACCTGAGGTTGTCAAAGGTGGGGGTCAGTGTTTAATGATTTTTTTTCTCCTCGACATCCACCGTGAACTTTCAAAAAAATCGAAGCTCCTAACAGCTTTATATTGGCGAGATAACATTTGAGCGATGATTTATATCGTTCTTTATAAATTCAAAGGTCATATGTATCTCGAAAAGTTTTGAAGATTTTTTTTGTTTTGACAGCTAAATTTAGAATGAAATCCTAGTTCATTAAAAAAAAATTACAATAGAGGGGCCATTTGAAATAAGAAAGTTTAGGTAGCTGGGGGTTAAACGACGCGGTTCAGTCAGACGGCACTTGGCTTACTAACGTCCCCACCACGTGTTGCTGATCAGTAGTGTCAAATTGGGAATATCTCTTGGAAATTGTAGAAACTGTTCCCAGTAAAAGCGTTCGAGCGGACACCTCGTATAATATACCTATATCCCATTCATCTTTCAAATTCAGAACTAGGATGATATGAATATGCAATCGAGTGAAACTTCTCATCAAATTAAGTCATAAACAGACTTGAGACTTACCTAATTGACTGTTTAGGAAATTGGCGGGTGTTTTGACATTTGGATATTAAATTTTGTGTACCTATCCATAAACATAATATTTTCTTAACGTTTACGTTACAGTAACATGCAATTACTCAACCGAATACAAGGAAGAGCCGTAATTAAATCTCTAATGGCTTGTAATAGCAGATAATCTAAGTAAGTGCTGCTTTGCTCCTTATATGACGCTAGACAGTAGAAGGATGCGAACATCATGATGGATGGCAAGAAGATATTTTTAGTTATTACGTGGGTGCATCATAAAGCCGATGTGCATTAATCTATCAACGGACAAAACAAAATCCTGCACCAGCTGAGAGCAAGAGAAAGAAATCGATAACATGAGAGAACAACACAAACACACACCAACACTAATTGGTCATTACAAATTACATAACGAGAGCACCGGTGTAATCGCTTGAAGGTTACAAAGAGGGCGTCGGTACTCGGTACCATCTTGAGTGCGCGCGTCCCGCAAGGTGTCAATCCAGCCTCGATTTTGTACCTACATTTTTTCTTGTTGCCATTTCCCTCCGTCAAACAGCACCAGTGGCGTAGTAAGGTTTGCGCGGGGCGCGGACCTGTGTTGCAAGATACTTGCGGGCCCCCACTTCCTTCTCCACTTTCACAAGAAATAGACCTAGGTACTGTTCTTACGTCACAGCTCACAGCCTACCTTCAGCTTCAGGCTGTGATTTCACGAGTTTCTGTGGCGAGACTCCCCAGCCCAACTAAAATCATACTAGGGCTGAACGTACTATGTATACCTATTCGATCACAGAAGTTGATCAACACACAGAGAGATGTGTGGATTCAGGTGGATGATTGCCACAATGGCAGATGGATTATTTTGGAGACGGATGCCCACGCAAACCCCTCCTCGGCTAGACTCTGGTCAAGTCTTCCGACTATGCAGACCGCGAAAACTTTCCTGGCATGAGTGCTAGTTCTCACTAGTCAGTTCTGGTGTGGAATCCATTTTGAATTAAAAGTCACCTATTTGATATAAATAGGCAGAGGCGGCAGCAGAGGGCATGTCTCAAGGACCCGAATACGATCCTCGACAGCTTATGCTACATCTGTTTTGACGAACCTTGAATGTGGGATGAATCTTATGCACTGTCAGGAGTGTCAGGATGTCTTACGGGTCTAAGACTGTTGACAGAAAAAAATCTAAAGTATATTTCTCACCTGATACAGTGCAAAGTATAGGTACTGTGTAGTGTGTATGGCCTGAATTGAACTTTTACACGATACCTAATAATATTTGTTTGTTGCCGAAAGGGGTTCATTAGAGGTGTTCCCTTGAAGCTAAGGGGCCCGTATCTTTTTCACACACGTTTGACACCCTATCACTACGCCACTGAGCAGCACTCAGCAGTACCACCTTGAAACGCGCGGCTTGCTTCGTTTATTATGCTTTGTGTCCCAGATACATGGAATGCCGTGCCTGGTACAACCAGCACCGTACTCGACGTGGATTGAGTGAAAGGCATCAACCATTCTCAGTAATCAGTACGTTATCTCGGCGGATTCAGAAAAAAAAACACAACAACGCATGCAAGTACCTCCACGTGAAAATCCGGTGACGCGGAATGGCGATATTCCGGTGGTTGTTCGGATCGAACCGGAAACTATTAACTCTTGTTATTTTTCGCTTTAGCAGAGCTTTTAGCCTTGTGTGTTTCTGTTCTAATGTCATAAAGTTGAGGTTGCGTGCATTTGGTCGGAGGGAAATAAATTTCCACGATCGAAAAACAACCGGGAGTAATACGGCCACGCGCGTTTCGTTCTATTTTTAACGCCTGAGGAGAAATCTTACAAATTCGGAGGGAATAAAACAAATAAAAACAAGGTCGAGAGGCTCTACTACCCAGATTTTGAAAAACTTCGCGCCATTAAAAGTTGATATAGAAGTAAATAATAATGAAGTTATATCTACTATACCTATACATATACCTCCATCGAGACCTCCATATACCATATATTATATACCTACATTATGATATTCAACTTTCAATTCCATCTAATGATGGCTGTGTTCGAAAATAATCAAATAAGACTCGCCATCTCCATTTTTCTCGAAAATCGCATGCCAAATTTAAATTTCCTATTTTCAGAATAGGAATTTTAAATAGGTATGTAAGTACCAAAAGTGTGTACCTAAATACCTATATACAATACCTACAATACAATACCTATTCTGGAAATTCAATTTTTTTTTAATGACATCTGAAACCTCTTGACGGAACGCAAGCGAGTGATGCAGCAATCAAGTCAGTCGAAAAACGCGACAACACGGTGTGATTTACAAGCCTCGTACGTGCACATTCTAAAAGATACTAGGGTGCCGATTTTCTCTCCTGGATTTAGAGGAAAGTTTGGAAATGCCAGCTGTGTCTTAAAATTTGAGTTCAATGGAAAGCAAGTGCTCCAAGTGATAGTAAGTTTGAAGCATCACCAATTAAGTTCACTTGACCTATCGGAGAAAACTGAACGATATGGATTATAGCATGATGTCTTTTGTATTCAGCTTGAAATTTAAATCAAATTCCACGACTGTAGACACCATGATACGTTCAACTGTGACGCGATTTTCACTGTTTCGCTGGCCAAATCCAATCAAAGCACAATGCCCGCCGGGGCACGGCGGAACGGAACTACACTAAGGTCATTCAAATAAAACGCCGCAAAAACGGTAGGTTTTGGAAAAAATCCATTACTGCAATTCTGAATACAAGAAAATGCATCACAAAAAAGCCTACAGCCTTGGGTGGTGTGAATAAAAATTAGGAAAAGCTTCTACTTCGATTTTGAAGGGGTTGCTAAGCAAGTTTTTTCTAGCAACTCCTCAAAAATCTGAACAAAAGCTTTTGCTGACTTTTTATTCACACCGCCCCTTATTTTCACAATTCATAGTTTACAGACTCTATTGGTGATTGAGCCTAATGTGAATCGTAAATGAACTTTGATTCAATTTTTAACCATCAATATTGTTACGAGCGGCGATTCTGGAGAACACGCGATCTTTCTAGACTTTTCCCATTAGGTCGCAATGTACAAGTGCGGAGCTCTGGACATTTCCAGAATATATGCGATGGCTTGGCGATTGAAATACATGGGGAGACTTCAACGGTCGATTGGAAAACATCAGCCTAATTGGCGGAGGTGCCGACATTCCAGAACACACGGGAAGCACGCGAAAGGTTTGTAATTTTTCTGGAATCGCCGCGAAACCGTTTGCCGGGTCATTGTGGAATTTGCTTGAGGACCCGTGGAAGATTCGAGAACACTTGCTAGTCGGAGACATATTTAAGCACCATGGATCGGCGAAGGCACCAGTATTGAATGCAAAGTGATAGCGAGCGGAAAGAAAGCGAGTGGCACCGGCGATATTCCCAAGCGCAATAATTGTTGGCGTGTATTCATTGTAGTACGCAGTGGTACAGTATGTGTTTGAAAACGATCGTCTCAATCATGAACGAACCCGTACGGGGAATACTCAACAATATACACAAATTTGGGTTCATAGACTTGTTTGTGATAGATTTTGTGGTGTTCGAAACTGCATTTATGGATTCTTCCTACAGTTTATCTTTCTAAGGCGTTTCACTTGGAAGCCTTAAGTGTAGTCTCATTTAGTCGTGCGCCAGTGGGCACTGAGCTTTGATCAAATTTGGCCAGCGAAACAATGAAAACCGCGTCATCGTAAAAACCTATCATTAGTCCAGTCAAAATAGGTTTTAACCGGAAAGAAATTCGGAAGTTGACGAAATTTGGTGGATCGATGCAGAATTTAACGTGGAATAACATACTGAAATTCCCAAAAATTCCAATGCTTGGGTTTTTTTCTAGGACCAATAAAAGAGCGCCATCCTTGTAAATTTTCGATTTTTTCTGAATAACTTGTGAACTATCACCTTTGGAACACAAAAACCAGCAAAGCAAATGTAGCGCGT